>JAWWEU010000001.1:24441298-24583054 GCA_035583155.1 Acropternis orthonyx
CTACACTGAGTCTTGGTGTGATTAATCGTGTGGAGTCCTCTGTTCTATTAGCCCCCAGATATCTTAGTTTTCTTTTTTCAAACTAAGACAGATGCCTCTCTTACAAACCATCATGGTTATAAGTCAACAGATCATCTTGAGAATGAATGCTTCTCAGCAGCAGAGCTGTCCCAGGACTGCCATAGCTACACTGGGCTCTGATTTTTCCTCCTTACTCTTCACCCATATTTGAGCATAGAGATCACTTATGGAAAAGCAGGAGTGTGGTAGAACTTGCTTATACTCTCAGCTTGGTTGCAGTAAGGACAAGGAGAATGAGAAAGCTGGGTAGCCATGAAAAACTTTGAAATGAGATTACTGAAAGGGCAGAAAGGACTCCAGGGAGCTTTGTTTAAGGCCTCCCTCTTCACACCACACTTTATTCCCTTGAGGTTGATTAGATAAAGGCACAAACTGAGGATAGGGCATGGAAATAGTACACTGCTTGAGATGAGCAAGGTCTCCAGGAACTTGTCTGCATCAATGGACAGAACACTCCACATTTTCTTCTTCTCAGATTAAGTGTTCACCTTGGAACTCTAAGATCTAGGAAGATGTTCCCAACAACCTGACTACTCCTGTACAGGAAGTACTCATTGCTAATAACTGCCACCTGGTATTACACAAAACAGTTTCATTCAAGTTTGCTCTTCTCTCTAATCTCAAATTCCTCAATTAGATGAAAATACATTTAAAAACAGAAAAGTTTTGCTGGACAATTTCTGAATAGATCCAACATTAATGACCAGGAAATAAACAAAAAGACAACATCAGAGGGATACTGTTGTGTCCAGCTATATGCTGATACCTTACACATCTTCCTAATATCAGAGTTTTGCTACTAAGTGGTCAGTAGAGATCTTCAACAATTTCTGAACAAAGTGTCCATTCTAATTGTTGGAGACATAAAAAGAAAGAGAAGTCTCAATCCAGAAGACAAGTAGCCAGTCTTCAGTTTTAAAGCAAACCTCCTAGATGTAAATTGCTGCATAATTTAAGTTTATTGAACATCTAACACCAGGAAATGTGCAATTCATGAAATTTTCAGTGAAGATATATGAATGAGAGTTTCCAATACATTTTTAAAATGTGGAATTATCAAAGTTTTATGCACTGTCGAATTTGGCCACATACGGTAGAGTTAATTGAAAGTGCAGTTCTAGCTTTAAATGTATCCCCATGAAAGTGGCAATGTGTGTTTTATTGTCTCTTCGTCATTTGCAACTCAAAGGTGCCCAAGTTTATGCATGAAAAAGTGTTTCTCCTAACTGCCAGCCTGCACTGCAAGACACTATTAAATCCAAGAATCTGGGTAGATGCTTTGCTTCTTGCATTCATATGAGTAGTCCTGTAGTTTCTGCAAGCTGAATAATGTGCCTCTGGATCCAGATGCAACCTTTAAGCCACAGATCAGAACCCATAAGAAATTTGCTTGGGGAGCATCGATGATCCTCTATTCAGAGTACCCTTGACAAAAGGAACAAACAAGACGGGAACAAACCGCATTTCAGAGTTCTGGGGAAAAGCAGAAGGTTAAAGATATCCTCACTCAGGAGGCCAGAACAGTCTTTCATCAAAGGACACATGCGTTACAACTCATCCCCTTTTTCTTCCCCTCACAGATATGTACCAGTTTAGGATTTTTGTAGCCTCAAGCTGGAATAGGTACTGCCGAGAACAACCAAATTGAACGACACATCTTTAACCTCCTAGAGAGAGACAGTGTAAATCCAGCCTGAAGCCTCTGCTCCATGAAATTGGATTAGGGACTCCAAAATGGGTCTGCCTAAAACAGACAAATAGCCCTTACAGTTATTTTTTTTTTTGTCCTTGTTTTTTCACACAAAATAACCCCCCAAAAGCAAAAATCAGTCAAGAGGTGTTAGGCAAACTTCTATCCCACAACAAGAAATAAGGCCACTGACCAGAACTCAAAGTCCAATGCAGATTTCATGGTTTGTAGCTAACATTAGGTCATACCTTCTCAGTCTAACTCTGGTACAGAAGGTAGACATCATAGCAGCTGTTGGACTACTGTGCTTTACTGCAAGTACATTTTTGGTCCCTTGTTTTGATCATAAAGATGCAGCAGCAGGAAACATGAACTGGAATATTTGGTTAAAGTTTAATGCAGGGGATGAAAGAAGAGACCTATGCTTTCCCCTTCCTTGCAGCTGCAGCGAGCCAACATCAGGAGCAAAAGTGAATTGGCCACACTGACTGAAGGCTGCAGGGCAGACACCACACTGAACATTTTACAAATGCAGCAGAGCTGCCCGCCTCCAAAACTGCCAAGGGCCATACACAGGGATTTGGTCAGCTCTCTTTTTACGGCCACAGCACTGTTCCCAATATTGGCTGCTGAGATACCTGCAAAGACTCTGTGCTGCTGCTGCCACCTCTGCCCACGGCACCAACAAGCACTTCTCAGCCGTCTGCTGTGGTAAGTGGGGGCTCCCCCACCACCTGCCCTCCAGTGCAGCAAACCAAAGCACAGAGATCAGGAACTTGTGTGCCTTTGGCAGTGTGAGCTTCTTTACCTTTGTCTGTGTGGCAAGTGCAGACTTTTTTTCCTCACCCCCTATCTAGCAATTAATGCAAGCCCCATTGAATGATGGAAGTGACAGAGCTCTAATTCTAACCTGTATTATGGCTAAAAATGCAACTTGGAGAGAAAAATTAGACCTCTTCCAAAGCAGGCCAGAGCCAGGGATTAATGTGCTTCCTGAACTGTGGGATAACACACTCCAGCTACTGCTCTATTTTGGAACAGAAACACAGATTTGAATGTCTGTAATTTTAAGCCAGTGCAGTATGTCTTCACTTCTCTCAGAAAGGCCATCCCAGCCTTCCTTGTAACAGTTTTCATTAAACAGCACATTTCCCCAAAAAGTTTCCGTTTAAGTACTTGTATGATCATTTATACAGCATCAGCTCTGGCTACTAACAAAAGTAGTGACTGATTAGTGTCAAACCACTTTTTTTCACTTCATTCAAATATGTGAATGACAGAAAAACAAACAAAAAAAAAATTCACTTTCAGAATAATCTCCCTTCCTATGAAGACTGCTATTAGATAGTGATGCTGTTAGATATCCAAACAGGAATTTTAGAGGATGGTTTCCTAGGTTATTTTTTATTTTGGCTTTGAAATGCTTGGATTTTTCTTCAGAAGTTCAGTACATAGCAATACAACCACAAATTTACCACCAACTGTCCTCTTCCTTTTCACAGTCTGTGTCTCTCTTTTCCTTTCAGTCACAGTTCATACAACCCACAGAGGAGACCCAGAGCTCCATCTTGTACACCCAGTTGCAGGAATCTCTGTCAAGGTTACCTGCTGGTTTGCCTTTGCACCAATAACCAAAGCAGGGGCAGCATCACAGTCTGATTCAACCACTGGGTGCAAAGCAACAAATGTTCTGCTGGGGTTAGAATGAGATTAGCAAAATCTTGCAGAACAATGATTCAAAGGTGCTGTAACAAATCAATTTCCTGCATACAACAAACACAATTACTAGACAAATGATCTTGCTCTCACCCCACTCCTCTCTCAGCAGTAAGCCAGGGCTGAGAAACCTCATCATTTGGGCTCCAAACACATAGACCAACTTCTTAGGTGAGACTGGCATTGATTAATGGTAGGAGCAGTGGTTCTCCATCTCCCTTGATGAGTCACACCACTAGAGGGCACAGAGGTTGCCAAAGTAATGCATAGAAAACAGTAGGTCCATTGGTCTTTGAACCTGTGTTTCAAGCTCTCCATCTCCATAAGCATGCACCCTACCATTCAACAGCAACTCATCTCTACTAACACAGATTACCACCTTTGGAGTCTCTAATCTTCTCCATCACCTTTCTCTCAGTTTTTCACATTTCTCTCTCTTCCCATTCTGGCACAAATGCAGAATTTCTATTTAAGGAAAAGGGAGGGATTTTGTATCCTATCCAGAACTTACCTGTTTCTAACAGAGGAGATTATAACATGAAAAATTTAGAAAGTTCAGTGCAGACAACTCCAGTCTACAATGTTTCTTATCTCTGATTCAGAGTTAGTGCCCAACTGCACTCCTGTTGCACCACATCTGAGGTAACAAGCTCTCCATTAACTCTCTTGTAAGTCTGCTAGGTTGCTTGAGATACAGATGTCATTACCAGCAACTTCCTTGTACATACCAAGGCTAGTCAAAACTCCAAGCTAAGTAGCAACAATTTCCATCCAGAGTCAGCTGTCTCCACACTTTTTTCCCTGGCACTGCTGGCTGCTGAGACCCTCAAACAGGTGTTGCACAGGCTGGGAAAGATCCAGCAATACTGAATAGTCTGGACTGCACGCAATGCAGAATAGTGCTCCTTGCTTCCTGCCCAGATAACAGATTGCAATTTGGATAGTCCTGTACCTGAGCTAATAAACTATGATGAAGTCTCTCTGGGTCTGCATCCATGGCACAAATAATCTGCATTCTGGATAATTCCCATTATGTATCCTGGTTCTTTCACTGAAGCTGCAATACCTTTTACCTCTGGAAATGCATGGTGCCAGCCAGTACAGCATCTGTTACAAAACTCACTTTCAGTTCTTTCCATTCTCTTCCCAAAGAAAACATCCAACACCACCCATTTCACTTTCCTTACTCAGTTCCTGCTGTAGGTGAGATAAGAGCAAACCAGCTGGCTGATCCCCCTGCACCACTGATCAACTTGGCCATCTCCTATCATCTTGTTCTACCTCTGTCTCCCTCACAGGCCTCCCTCCAGTTCACAGAAGGCCCTGAGAGGGCTCAGGTCTTTGTGACACGCCTGGAATGCTACAGGCTCAACCACATCAATTTCTGAGCCTGAAGGAAGTAGTCCACTGTTCAGTTACACATTTTGAAAATGTGTGAGATAAAGAAAGAGCAGGACATGTACGTATCAAAAGTGGCAAGGGGGGACCTGTCAAAGCCTAACACAACTTACAGGATGGAGTTACAGATACTGGGTTTTCACCTTATTGGGCATCCAACAGGCTGACTTTTTCCACCTATCAGACAAATCTGAATGAGCACTCTACTAAAGGAAAGGGGAAATAAAGTCTTTGAGTTAAGCAGTTGATATAACCAGGATTTCAATTGTTAATATAGCAGACTTCCTCATGTGTCTTGCACCAGTATCTGCCTCACAGCAGAAATAATACAAGGCAAGAACAAAAAATACTTTAAAGAATATGGTTCTTTGTCAGACTGGAAGTATTAGCTGTGATTCAGAAATTAATGACAGTATAAAAATCTATTAAGGCATCTAGACTGTCTCTCGAGGGACCTTTTCAAGCTTGTAGTGCACAGATTACTCTCCAGGGCTCTGCCCAGCCAAACTTCAGATATCCCAAATGACAGCAATTCCACCACAATTCTTAACAAAGCTATATCACCACCTAATCGCTTTCCTCCATTAAGTATTTTTCTCTCCTGCCAATTTTTTCTTTCCTCCTCCAAATTTTCTATCATGAGAGACTCTTCTAGCTCTAAGTCCACACTAGACAATTCTTCATGCCTTCCCAGTATGCCTTGATCATTAGCATAGCTCCTCTTTAGTCATTTAGCCAAAACAGCTATATATTTAGCTCTCACAAGCATTCTTCATAAGTCAGTCCCTCCAGCCCCTTAATCATTCTCCTTGCAATCCTCTGAATTCCCTCTAATTTTGTTTACATCTTTCTGGAATTGAAGTGCCCGGAACCAAGTGCTGTAAACAACAACAGCTTGTTATCTGGCTAGACTGTAATTCCGGTGATCACAGCACAGGCCCCGCACATGCAATGCACACACAGACACATGCACATGCTCATCCTCTGCCTCAGACACTGCATCACCACAGCACGAGCTTCGCACAACAGACATTCCCTCCTCCCCAGTGACCAGCCACTACAGCTCTTGTTTAAACAAGTTTTCTTTTGAATCTGTTCCACTGTTTTACCCAATCTCACAGTCAGTGAGTGGTCCAGGAATGGTCACAAGCCAAACTGAACAAACAAACAGCAAACCCAACACAAACACAGTCTGTGATGTAACCTAAAACCCTTCCCAACGATAAACACTCCTTAGGTTCCAGTCCCATCAAGCAGTTGCAAATCCTATCAAAAAAGGCTGCTCCTACATTTGAGCTACTAAGGCAAGCATGGCAACAGTGGTTTCCCGGAGCATTTTCCCCTCAAAGAAACTGTTCCTAACCCCTGGTCAAGAGAATCAGAAACACTATAGTCTTTGCTGGCCCTACTGAAAACACTTTCCCAAAGTAACATTAGTGGGAGAAGGTCAGATGTAACTCTCCAGGGAAATAAACAGGATGATATATCCCTGAGGATGTTCTTTCAGCTCTTCTCAGAGTCAAGACAGACACCAGCTACTGGCTGCACTCAGGTTATATTTTCAAGCTTTTGGTCACACCTATAAAGGCCACAATTTTCAGAACTATTTTGTTTTAGATGACAGTTGAGACTTTGATGTAGTCTTATGACAGAAGATAACACATCACAGGCAAGCCTTTAAGCACTGGTGCCTTAATCTGTTCTTGAAACTCAAGCTGGAATTTTTCCAACAAAACAACTTTTTATTCCTTATTAGAAAAATGCAATTTTGGTGAAGCATAAACATTCTGCAAAACTTTTTGCTTTGCTTCAACAAACTTCTAGAGAATTTGATGCAGGGTTCAGGAAGGTTCCTGCCAGCTCTGAGCACATCTATAGGGTAGACAAGGCTCCAAGGAAAGGTGACAGCTCCAGAATGGTTTTTCTAGATCAAGGTCTTCCTAAGCCTGTAACAATTTCAAAGCCTCTTCTCACTTATCCCCAAGTCTGAAAGAACCTCAAAACTGGTACTCTAACTATCCCTGCTGTGTGGCAAAGCAAGCAGGGGCTTGAAGTCTTCTGTCTTCCCAGTATGTTTCACACCACCTTCCTCCTTCAGCAGCTACCACAATGCTTCAGCATCCAGGAGAGCTTGAGGTACCTTGTTTCAATTTTTGTGGTGGTTTGGGTCATTTTGGGCAGCAGGAAAAAGAGAGAGACCAGAAATTCTTCAGGTTGACCAGGGGATGAGCAGAGCCTTACAAGCCAGGGGTATTGTGAGGTTCCTTGAAGCCTGAAGAAAAAGCTCCTGCTACAACGATTTATGTCAGGGCAGACAGAGCAAGACCAGCCAGAATGGCCTTTTCTCCCTTTCCTCTATGCAAACAGTGGACCAGAAGAGAAGGAAGACTGTACTACTGACCATAGCTCTAGGTCCCTCTGGGGCAATGCCACAGCTCATTTACCTCATGCTGAAGCTGGACTTTTTTTTGTTTTTTAACATCAGCAGTCCAATCTGTTGCAGCTCTCTGGCTGCTGGATAGTACACAAACCAGTCATCAGTAGGCACCTAGGATACATGAAAATGGAGGAGAGGTCCTGCATCCTCACTTCAGTTCTGTTTCCTACCTTTCCTCCCTTAGTTGGTCTAGACTACAGACAGCTCTTACACCACTGCAGCTAGCAGAATTAATTTCTTTTTCTTTGAATCACTGAGAAATTACAGTTCATAAAAGCCCCAACCTCAATACAGAATGACTTTTCCAGACAAATAGTTTCCTTTCCTTTACAGGAGATCTAGAAGTGCAGAACATCTCACAGGGGCATGCCTGCAGTCAGGTCTATTCTGCTCAGCAACGTAAACAGACTTGACAAAACAGCCATGCTGGACAGAATCTGTGTTGTTGAGGAAGTAAAACCAGCAAGGCTGTGTTAATGCAGGTACAGCCAGAGTACAGACTTGCTGGTTTACTGTGTCAGGTTGCATCCAGCCCAGAGCTCCTTTACTCACACAG
This sequence comes from Acropternis orthonyx, assembly GCA_035583155.1. Classification (NCBI taxonomy): domain Eukaryota; kingdom Metazoa; phylum Chordata; class Aves; order Passeriformes; family Rhinocryptidae; genus Acropternis; species Acropternis orthonyx. The sequence continues at coordinate 24,449,177 of JAWWEU010000001.1, forward strand.
TGTACAACAGCATAGCTACCTAAGAACAATTGGCTCACTCAGGTTGTACTGTTTTTGAATTTGCTGGTCTAATTAAAATGCTGTGACTTGTACATTAAGAAAACCTTCTTCCTTCTTCTATTCCTGGAAACTCTCCTGTGAAAGTATAGGAGTCAAACATGTCCTTTCCACTCTCTACACTGTATTTCATGCCCAGATGACTGAAGCATGACTAAGTTGCCACCTTACACTGAGGCTATCACAGAGAGATGAGGAGGGGCAGCCAAGCCACAGTTTCACTGCAACAATCTCTGGCCATGTCAAGATAGGATGCAAATCTGCTATGAATAATGGTCACTCCAAAAGCATACATAGCTATGCAGATGTTCCTATCAGCAATCGTGCTGCATTCACGTACTGCACTAACATTCATGACAACTCTCTTGCACAAAACACAACTCTGAACCAGATTTGTTAACACTGACAAAGCATCTTTATCACGTGACTTGTGCATTTTCTGCCACATGCACACACTCAAATACAGGTGCATGCATATATATATATATACACACATACATATGTATATAAAATCATCTGTTTCATATGTGCACCTTCCCAAAAGCCACAGAAGACCTATTCAAAGGTCCCTGGTCATACCTTCATGCACAGATCACATACACAGGCAGAAATAAAACTGGATGCTGGGATCCCATTGTATAAAGTAGCTTTACAGGGCAAAGAGTAGACACATAGAAGAAGATGTACCTGCATGACATGTCTATACACATTTACACATCAAAAATCCCTCAGATGCCCCTTTAAGCAACCCCTCCTTCCTGCAGGCAAACCTTTCCTGGAAATCCATCCTTCTTCAAACACTCAAGTATATATTCCCACAGTCAGCCTCTCCAACATCCACACAAGTGGAAGTCAGGTAACACAGTGCACTGGCTGCAAGACTCATGATCAGAAAGAATCTTGCTCTCTTGATGTAGCTTTAGGTCAACTGCTGAGGGCCAAGCATAGCCAGGCTCCACACATGTGCAGCAACCAGACCAGAGTACATGCAGAAGAATATTAATAGTTAGTTATTGTCCTAGCAGGTTGTAAGGATTAATTGGTTCTGGCCTGCAACTCGCCATCAGTGTAAGTGCTAAGGGGCAGAGGGGAGTGAGCTGTGATTACACACTTACGTTGCATACTCATATACTATTGATTTCCCAGTTGGAAAGGGTCTCAGCCTTCGGTTTGTTTCCTTGCTTGCTTCTTCCTTCCCTCCATCCACCATCCCACTGCTCATGGCCTGCCTGCCACATCTTTCTCCTCCCAACAGGCAAAAACACATCACCAGAAAAAAGGAAAAGGCCCACTTTTTGAAGGAGAGCTCTACCAAATCTGAAAGAAATGAAGAAACCTGCATCCACGAGGTCACACACACACAGACTCCAGGGAAGGGAGCAGGTTTCAAGCGCAAGTCATCTTCAGAGGAATTTCTTATAGATGCTTTATATTGCCTGGAAACTGTAAAAGCCCATGCTGTGAACCCACAGCTCTGATTACGCTCACCCTTGCTTTAAGCCAAGACTCCCCCTCTGAAACCTTCATTCTGATACTATCTTATTTTAAATAAAGCAAGTCAACCTCTCAAAAAAACACAGCACATCAGCCTGTCTTAATCAGGTATGTATATCATTGCATTGTCTCCATCTCCTCCCAGAGATACTATTCAAAGTTCAGTACTTCTAGAGCAGACAACCATTGGAAAAACCCTCTTCTATGCTTGTGGATGACCAATAAGCAGGTTCAATGTAAAGGACCCTTTTCCCCCAGCATGTAGTCATGCAGAACTTTCCCCCATGAACTTTAAGACAGCAGATAGAGCCAGTAAGACACTTCACTGTGAGAGAGAATACTGCTTTGGCTCAGAGACCCTAAAGCAGCAGCCCCTGCAAGAGCTGTTCCCTCTCTTTCTGCTCAGGTGAACAGGGCACACTGGCAGACAACCTATGGGATGGATCTCAGGGGGAGATGCCTCAGTTTCCAGGACACTAGCCAAAACATCACAGTGCAGTTGCATGGCACATGATCAAGCCTGGGCTTCTTTTTTTTTTTTTTTTTTAATTTTTTTTATTTTGTGCCTATTTCTGCTACTGTTGAGTGGGGAGTGCTCCCCCCGCTGTCTCCTGTCACGTGGTCCCCAGGGACCCCGCAAAGGAGCCACACACAGAGAGCACAGGAAAGGGACGAGAGAGAGTTTATTGAACATGGGTAGGGATATATATAGGCCCTGGAGGGATCCAAATACCTCCAATAAGGAGCCAGAGAGAATTTTGACTGTTACCAATAGAAATCTAGGGTTAACAACCAATAGCAAAGTGTAAATAAGAACCAATAGGAAAACTCCCTGAAGTTTTATCAAGGACTCTTCCTACATTCCTGAGTGGTGAGATAATGGTCATTTTGGGGGATTCTGGGAGGGGGAACAGCAAAAAAGAACAAGGCATCCATTTTGTAACATGCATTATACAATAGTAAAGACTTCTGTTTTTAAGGCATTCGTGCTAGCTTTTTCATTTTCTTCACAAGTCATTTTCTGACAGTACTTTTCCACTCTAAATACTGAAGGTCAATTGCCACATATTTCTATAAGAATCATGAACTCCCCGCATTTTCCCTTCCCTTCCATGCTGACTGTGGGGTTCTCTTGTCCTTTGAGGACACCAGAAGAGGGCTGTGTCTCACCCACACGTGCCCTTAGCTATTCCTTCTGAGAGTGGGACAGGATGGTCTGTGCTGTTCTTGATAATTTCGATTTTATTAATGATAAATTGACAGCAGGAAAAGCACATCAGCTGTCAAGAGTCATTGCTCATTGAGCCTGAACAGCAAATGATACTGTTACACACTTTTTTAAGGAAAAGGGGATATTGAAGAGGCAAAGATTCATGCTTCCTATAGGAACAGCAGGAACTCTGCATCCTTCCAGCAGCACCCTGCACACAAAGGAGACAATATTTGGCAAAACACACGTCCCTGTGTTCAAAGGCACACATGATTTTCCTCACTCTTCCAGGATACCTTTTTCTGGTGCCATTATAGATTTCATTCAAATCATTCAGTCCTTTGACAATCTCCATCAGCCAACAACCTCAGCTGATCCTCTTCCACAACAAACCCCATCAGGTATTCTGATGTGCCCAGAAAAAGGGCCTCTCTTGCCTTTACTCTTAATCATCTTTTGCCACCTGTTCTCACTTTACAGCATACAGGTCAGTAAGCAGTGCTACATCTCCTCATTACCAGCACTGCCTCACCCACCTGCCCAGCCCCACCATCCTCTCCAGGTAACTGCACAGAACACACAGCTGCTGCTGCAGGATTTGCACATTAACATCCCTCATCTAACTCATTCCTAAACAATTCAGTCTTGCACAGTGTAAATCTGTCGAGGGAAGGGTCCAGGACCCAACAGCAAGGCAAGGACCTTGGTTTACTCAATGCTTACAGGAGGGACAACCAGCGCACAGGAAGGGTGTGGACTCCTAAAGCCCTAGGAGGACAGCAGCCATATTCCTCACCCTGTCTGGAAGGACCCCACTGCTTGTGCAGCTAAAAAGAGGTGAAAAGAGTAATGGTAAAAGAACTTATCTCCTCCTCAGACCACTAGCATACACATGAGTGCTCCAAGGCTGAAAAGAAATGCCCACAAGCATTAGAACTGGGGTCTTTGGTACAAAACTAGTAAAACTCTTGTGTGAGAAAACTAGCAAAAATCTTGGTGAGAAGAGACTTCTGAGACTAAAACATGAAGCAAATTTCTACTTATCATAACAAAGCCCTCTGAGTAGGTAGCTGAGTGCTGAGATTTACAACAGCTAGGGGAAATGGGTTCTTACTAGTGTGGTAATTATTGACTCAAATGGTCTGCAATCATTGGGATTGGACTAGAAGAAACACTTGGGATATTTTTTTAATACTCCCCCTTTGCAAATAAAAAGCCTTCTTTGCTTCTTCCCTGTCTTAATCGTACAAGAAAAGTGTTTTGTTTCAGGTATTGAACCTCTTCATCATTTAGGGGAATGCAAGGCATCTGAGTGAGTTGTTACCTCATCAATACAGTCCAGCCTGTGAGAGCTTCCCTTGCCTTACTCGACAAGAGAGAGCTGAAAATAGATAGGAAGAAAAGTATATTCAGGACAGCAGAAAAAGCCTTTTTTTTTTTTTCCCCTCCCTTCTCTCCATTTGGCAGTATCTTACTGTTATCCAACTGCATCACAATCGCCCCACACTGTTACCCATACACCACAGTGTCACCACGCGCACACACACACAGTCCTGCTCCTCCCTTTCTTCTCCCCATCCATTACACATTATCAGCTCAGAAACACTTGGGTACACACTTCCATCCATACAGATTGCACATACCTTGCGCATTAACAAACACATCATTTTTCACACCCGCATTGCCCAGCAATGTTATAAAACATGAGACTTTACAGATAACATTTGTACTGTGTACCAACCTAAAGCATCCTATTCCACTTACCCGAGTGCTTCTGTGATTTCTTGCATCAGACTCATTCCCCATTTAAGAATACCCTTAAGCAGCTCAAAAAATACATTATAAATAAATAATGCCAGTTCTATGCAGGCCAGTTCTCCCTGTCCTTTCCTAAACCATCTACTTCACTAAACGGGCTGTGGAGGTACCTTAATTCTCTCTCTCTCTCTCTGTTTTGTTTTTTCGTTGTTTTTTTGTTGTTTTTTTTTTTTTTTAAGCACAGTCTTCTGCAATTAACCAATGAGGTGGGGCTGTAGGGGAGATTAATTAAAATAAACTGGGTGTTTGGGGGTTTTTTAGCAAATTGCTGATTTGAAACAGCTGCTATTTTTCAAGGGAAAGGCTTTCTTTAGAACAATTTTTCAATGTAAAGTGATGCTGAGGGAAATGTATAATTTGTCAAGACATTCATTTTTGTTTAAATAAAATGCTCAGGGTGAGAAAATCAAAATTAATTTTCATATTGATAGCTAAGTTAGAGTAATAGTAGGTAAACATGAAAACATCAAGATTTTTCTAAATTATCAAAATGCAGTTTTTGATAGACCCTGATCATTTGCTCCTCCTCCTCATCCACATGCACCCAATTTCTGACTTTGGAAACAAAAAAGGAAAAGGAAAACTCAGCTTTTGAGTCCAATTTATGAATCTGATCTCTGTCAGAGTCTTTGAAGCACACTGTGCTGAGAAACGAATCCGTTCAAGGAAAAAGCTGCAGCATGCCACTAGAAAATCCCACCCACCGGCAGTGCAAGGGTGTATAGGTACTTTTATTCTTCCAGCCCCCACAGGGCGGGAAGGCCAGTGCACCATGCAGGAGGAACAACCATTCCGCCTCCGAGCCACCTGCCTCCCAATGAGGACTGGAAGGGCAGCAGCAGGGAAACACAAGAATCCTGAGCCACAAAATTAAGGAAACAGAGTGATTAGGGAAGAAAAAAATACCCTCTGTGCAGGTCTTGGAGCATCTAACCTAAGGGGGATGGAGCAAAGCCTGTCTCTGTGCCAAAGCCCCTGAGCCCAGGCAGGCGGGGGGACAGGCAGCCCATTGCATCTCCCCTGGCAGAGGCAGCCTGTGTTGGCCACTTGGCACTGTGGAGCCCATAGGTCTCCTGCCAACCTCAGCTGTGCTTCCTCCCTGCACCCCCATCGCCTGCTATTCAGCCTCAGCTCGGCCGTGCCCAGCAGTGCCAGCATCGCTCCCCTTCTCCCCCGCGTTCGGAGGCTCTGGGAAAACAGAGAAAGACAAGGAGCTGCTTTTGCGTTCACCGATACACCCCCAAGTGGACAGCAAGGAAAAAGGGGACAGAAGGCACGGACAAGTTTTGGATAGCTTGCAGAGGTACAGGCTCAGCTGGCTGGCTCTGGAGGGATGTGCTCACAAAGCTCTTGGAAGCATTCTGACGGGTCACTGCCTGTCAAAGCCCATATTGCAGTTTCCTGGGGTAAGAGCTCCAGAGTTGTGCTCAGCAGGGTTACAGAAGTGTTCAAGGCTTGTTACCACGGCTTTCAGTGAATAACAATTAACTTGAAATAAATATTGTGGGGGATTTGTGTTGGTTTGTTGGATCTTTTTAAGGGCACCATACTCCCCCACTCCTTTTTAATTCCTTCAAATATATTCAGGGTTGCTTGTGAGGTGCCATGCTCCTCCCATGCAGTCCCAATATTCCCGCTTCCCATTCTCTCACCCTTCAGACCAGAGAAAGGCAATTACTGCTGGGTATGAAACTAGATCCAGCAGTGGTATGGTTTATATCATGTCTTAAGTTTGGGAGCAGTAGAAAAAGCAGCTCCAGGTTTGCAAATACTCACAACACTGTCCTATCCCATCCCAAAGCCTAGGGAGGGCAATTGTGTTGCCTCTTTGCTTCTCAGAGGGTACCTAGAAACACAGCCCTCAAAAGTCCTTCCCTTATGCCTTCAAAATCAGAATAGAAGTGGGTGATACAACTATGGCAATAGTAACTCACACAGAAGGTAAAAGCCTGCACATGCCTGTAGCCTGGCATAAGCTCTGGCTATAAGAAAGGACTAAAACAACTCCTGGTTGTGCTAGCATCAGGATGTTCTGATTGCATCTTTGGAAAGGCTTGTGACTTGGAAACGCTGCGTGGAGTAAACACCATCAACTACAGGCTAGGAGTCATGCATCAGAAAGACAGGCAATGCTCAGAGTCAATGCTATTTGCCAGTGTCCATCTTTCTTGACAGATCTGTGCCTAATCCTCCAGAGCACAGGGAAGTTCACATCAAGCTACACAACTTCATTGCTGACATTAACTACTTATGTTACACAAGTACTGCCTCTCCTCTCGCCCCATGTAAAACCTATGTGCTGGAGAAAATCCTCCTCTCCTGTCAGAAATAGCCACTTCACAGCGGACAAAGAAGTCAGCTGGAAGGTACTGGTGCTGGATTCACAGTCCAGACTTCAGAGAATGCAAGTTTGAGAGAAAATATGTGGCAGTGAAAAGCATGTGTATGCAACCTAGAAATAGAAGAAGCAAGACTGTATGAAAAGGAGTGCTCAGTAAATGTGAGAAGTGACAGGTGTGAGGCTGCAACAGAAAGCATGTGTGTGACAGGGAGCCTGCCTGTATGGGAATTTGCTTAGTAGACACAAAATAGACCAGAAGAGTTCATGCAAGATTGTGTGTAAAAGTATGAGCTGAGGGGAAGCGAGGATGCTGTGACTGGCATATCTCCATGCACGGCACTCATGCACTAGTATGCACAAGAGTGAGAGAAAAGCACTGTGTGTGTGAGAGATACCCTCTAAGGTTTCAGCTGACTATGAATGCCAGACTGTGAGGCACACAGTAGGCCAAATAGAAAGAATATATGTTCTTCAGTTATATATTTACCTATGTGTGTGTATATGTGTGCACACATGCAGGCTTACACAGCTAGTGCAGCAGGATAGGCAAGGGTTTTTAATATATAAGCAACCACAAACACTAGTGTACAGGATGGAGGCTTGAAGGAGGGATGGGGGGAAGAGAGGAAGGAGAACGTGAGCTTGAGAAGCTGACTCTCCAGGAATTGCATGTGCTAGGGAGCTAGTACTGTATGTGCCAGAGTGAGTTTATTCATCTTCCTTGCTGTATTCACGAGTGTGTGTATGTGTGTGTGCGTGAAGGACCACTGGTGTGTATAAATGAGTGTGGAGCATGTACAAGCTGCAATTTGGAGGGGTATGCTTATATGTACATGTGTGACATGTATTTATATATACAGCATGGGATGCATTAACCCTTAACTCCTGTTTACAGAAAGCATCTCAAAACCAGCTAGCATGCCTGTCATCACTTCAAACTAAATTCCATACTCACACTTGGCTCTTAAAGCAAGAAACCCAGCTGGCAATTCTCCACTGAACAAAACCCCATACCCAACAAATTTTCTTCTATCTTTCCTCCATCACTCCCTTTTTTTTTTTTTTTCCTCCTGGTGGAAGGGAAGGACATAGTGTTTTCGCAGACAGAGCAGAGGCATAGAGATTCCTCTAACTTCTTCCTCTCTAGGCAAAACCAAAATAAAAATAATAAAAAGCCCCCCAAAACTAAAACTAAAAATAATAAAAAAAAAAACCAAAACCAAAAAACATAGATAAACTTAACACATATCTCCTCAGGAAGGTGAAGTGTCAGGAGAATTAGTACTTGTGACCCAAAGTACTGAGAAACAGTGATTGTGGATGGAAGGGATACCCACCTTCACTCACTGCTCTTTTCCTTTGCAAATTTCACTGAACACCCCCACCCCCCCTCAACTTCCCCTCTGCAAAAGCATAAATACAGCAGCAAAGTCAGTCACATGCAGTGCCCTCTAACCATAGGAATCACCAGCAACGACCTCTCCTTGGCTTATTTCCTCAGATGGGGGGGGGGGGGGGGGTTTGAAGGGGAAGAGGGGGGAAGAGGAAGCTCTAGCTTCCAGCTCCATCTTTCAGGCCATCCTCAGTCCATCAGCATCAATTCAAGCAGAAGGGTTTGAGGAGGTTACAAGAAAGAACTCATCACATACCTTGCAAGGAGAAGAGGGACAGGAAGAATCCCAGCACCCAGATACTGTGCAGCCAGTAGGTCCTCATGCTTCTCTCTCACTCGCTCTGCTTCCTCTGCCTTTTTCTCCGTCTCTTCGCTTCTTTCTCTCAATCTATCTTTTTTTTTTTTTTTCCCCTTCTCTCCTCTCAAAGAAAATGGGATTCGTGTCTCCCTTCAGTCCCTCTGGGCTCTGCTTTACCAGCTCTGACAATCCAGTTGCAGCGCAAGCTGACCTACGGTGGCCAGATTCCCAAATAACCTCGCGCTCTCCCCTTCCAGTGCTGGAGAAAGGGGGGGCCAGGTTAGATGCTCCACCGTAGGCTGTGCTGGCTGTAAACACAGAGAATCTCTCTGTCTCTCTCCTGCAGCTCCAACTAAATGCGACTGTACTTAAACAAGCAATGCCTTATAGGACAGTGCTCAGAGCAGAACAGATCCCACCTCTGCCACCTAGTGTTGCAAGCCAGCTCATTTATTTCATTTTTATATATATAAATACATGTATGTTATGATATAGAAATATGGTTCCCTCATTCCTCTACAAATGTATCTCTTGGATCACAGGTCTATGAGCCATGCTGGGCTCAGGAGTCTCTAAAGCTCCAGCTACAATGCACATGGAGAGGCTATTCAATGGAAGAATATTCTTCATTGCCAAAAGACAAAATGCAGCAGGGCAGGTTTGGCTTCTCTGATGAGTTCTGCTTGACAAATTCTGAAGCAAGGGTCTCTCTGATGCTGGTGTCACTGCCGAGCAGTGCACAGGGGCCAGAGGGAGATTCAGACGCACCAATTGTAATTACAGAGCTGCCAAGACCTCCAGAAAAAATAGCAAGCATCAGTCTGCATTAATCTTTGCTGGATCTCCGGTGACTTCCATGCAATTTCAGAGGGACCAGAAAGAATCTTTCTGTGAGGGGAAACCCAGCAAAGCTGCTGCTGTTTCCTCACAGAAGGCTTCCCCCACTACCTCTCTCCTTTCAAATGCAGGTTCCTCCTACCATACATAACACAGACTTTTTTTTCCAAGGAGTAATTAGCTACTGTAGCTCTACTGCCCCCTAAAATAATTGCCTCTGGTTAGAGGAACAGCATTAATGAAATACTACTTAACATTCACACAGGGCGTTTCATCAGTCACTCTCCTGGCATTTCAAAAAGGGCGTCCTTTCACAGCTGGGGATATGGAGGCACTGTGACTGCACAACTTCTGAGAGGCCAGGCCCTGGGATGCAGCGTGACAACACAGCTGGGCTGCCCACACAGCCTGGTGGCTCCTTTTCAGGCCACTTTGCGTCTTTTATTGTGACCACCACAGCAGCCTGTGAGGATGCCAACACTGAAGGGTATGAATCTTCAATTTACACACTGGAGGTGTGGGATGCAAAGGTGAGTGTCCACACGTAGCAAAAGTCTATAGGAGTCTCACCACTAATGGTGCTGTTCCAGAAGTATTTCTTATTAGACTGCTGTAGAGCAAGCTGTTCTGTGAACAGAATGCACCAAGCCTGCCTCCCCATGGGTTCTTGTCTGCTATCTCAAAAATCCCCCATGCTGTAATGAAAGCCAGATCCCGTCATATTCTCTGTGACATCCACTGCAGGAAGAAGAAATCCGTGCTGTGGCTAGCCTAGAAACACATATTTGTTTCCTAGTGGACCAAAATGAAAGACAGAATGCAGTCACCGTTTAGCCTGGTTGGCTGCTGCCATGTGCCACCTACAAAATTCATGGGTTTCCCCCTATGGAAGGAGTGGAGCATTACCTAATCATACAGGAATAAGTTACTTTTTAGCCTTCCGCCCTCTTTTAAATGTGGTTGAAATTGGTTGCACTGAAAAGTTATTGGGAGGAAGAACATATGGACAAAACAGATACACATGTACTATCAGCTAGGCTTCATTTCCCAAGGAAATCAAACTAAAAATATTAGAGTGGATTAAATTCAACTGACTTCAGTCAATGAGGAGCATGCTTCTTTTTTGTGCTTTCCGTTTTAGACTGTTTTCATCCTCTGATGCTGTACTGGGTATGCATGGCAAAGTTTTGGTGGAAGGGCTTCTGTGAGAAGCTGCCAGAAGTTTCCTCTGCAACTGATAGTGCCAAGGCCGGCTGGCTCCAAGACAAACCCACCACAGGCCAAGTCCAAGCCATCAGCAATGGTAGTAGTGCCTCTGGGATAAAGTGTTTAAGAAGCAGGTGCAAGCTGTGCAAGAGCAGCCAGGAGAGAAGAGAGACAATACGTGAGACACCAAGCTCAGTGAAGAAGGGGGAGAGCAGAGATTCTGCCACAGCTTGTGGTGAAGGATATGGTGAGGCAGCATGTTCCCTTGTAGCTGATGGAGATCCAGGGTAGATCAGTTATTCACCTGCAGTCTATGGAGGACCCCTTGCTGCAGCAGGTGCATGCCCAAAGGAGGCTGTGACCCCACGGAAAGGCATCCTGGAGCAGTCTTGTGGCAGGACCTGAAACCCTGTGGAGAGCAGATTTGCTGGCAGGACTTGTGACTCCATGGGACACCCATGCTGGAGCAGCCTGTTCCTGAAGGACTGCACCCCATGGAAGGGACCCACACTGAAACCGCTCATGAAGAACTGCAGCCTGTGGAATGGACTCATGTTGGAAGAGTTCATGGAGGGCTGTCTCCCATTGGAGGGACTCCACACTGGAGCAGGGGGAGAATATGAAGAGTCCTCCTTCTGAGGAGGAAGGGGTGACAGAGGCAATGTGTGATGAGCCAACTGCAAACCCCCCATTCCCTGTCCTCCTGCACCACTGCAGGGGGAAAGGGAGAAAAATTCAGGAGTGAAGTTAAGCCCAGGAGGAAGGGAGGAGTCAGAGTAAAATGCTTAAGATTTGGGTTTACTTCTCACTATCCTGCTTTGTTTTGATTGGTAACAAATTAAGTTAATTTTCCCCAAGTTGAATCTGTTTTGCCTGTAATGTCACTTGGTGAGTGATCTCTCCCTGTCCTCATCTTGACCCATTAGCTTTTTGTCATATTTTCTCTCCCCTGACCAGCTGAGGAGGAGGAATGATAGAGCAGCTTTGGTGGGTACCTGGAGACCAACCAGGATCAACTCACCACAGATACCAACAGAGCATGGTCTGAAAGTCAGCAGAGTCAAAAATAAATTTGGCACTCCAGATATGTTTGGAACTTAGTGTGCCGAAATCAAGTGATGACAATCAGTTTGTAGGCCTGAAGTAGGAGATAGTTTTTGATTTTTGTTGCAGGAATCCCCACAAACATCTAGCTTAGGTTCAGGGACCAGCTAGGCCAGCACCTTAATCCCACACCAGCTCTATACATTTCTGGCACGACTGCTCAATGTACCTCTTTTCATTTGTCCCATACTTTTGTCATCCATTATCTCAGTGCCCAACATCTAGATCTGATATAGTATGTTCATGTATACCCTTTCACAAGTCTCCTCAGCCCCATACATGGCCCCAAAGTTCATCTGCTGTCTACCCCAACATCTCAGCTGTCCACAGTCACATACATAAACTCATCTCCCACCTGCCTTACACATAATCCTACAGGGCCCCACAACCTTACCACTTCCATCAGGTCATTATGCAACCATTCAAAGTCTACTTTACCTACAGACTTCTGCTCATGACCCCATGCATCATCCCATAATATGCAGCTCTCAACTTCATGGCCATTTCAGACTTTGAATATGAATATCCTGTGGCCTCTTTGGTCCAGTCCTCTTTGGAGTCCTTGAGCATTTACATAATTAAATTGTATTGAAGTAATAATAATAATCATTGAATCATTTTGGTTGGATGGGACCTTTAAAAGTCATCTAGTCCAACCCTCTGTAATAAGCAGGGACATCTTCAACAAGGTCCGGTTGCTCAGAGCCCAGTATAACCTGACCTTGAAGTTTCCAGAAATGGGACATTCACCACCTCCCTTGGTAACCTGTTCCAGTCTTTTACAACCTCCACTGTAAAAAAATCAAAAAATCTTTCTTACACCTAATTTAAATTGACTCTCCTTCAGTTTAAAACCATTACTACATGTCCTATTGCAACAAGCACTGATAAAATGTTTGCTCCCATCTTTCTTATAGGCCCCCTTTAAGTACTGAAAGGCCACAACATTTATTATAATATTTATGAAAACAGTTAATATTTATTACAATAAGTATTAATAATATAGCACAATGTATAATTATATTGTAATTATTAATAAATATTATATTAATTATAATAATTAACATTAGTTATTGTAATAATAAATAATAGCAGAACTGTATCTCTGCTTCATAAATTGCACGGGGATGTGTGTTAGGTGATGCTTAACCCACTGTTGTTCCCATCCAGAAGGGGCAGTGGTAGTTACAAGTCCAGAGAGAAGACACAAGCAGCACTCTTTCAGGTAGCAGCATCTTATGCTTCCCTGGAGAAGCTGGCATGACTGAAAGAAGAAACAGCTATTTCTTACAAATGCACTTGACATACTCCTAACCTTCAAAAACATTCAGGGCTGGATTTTGGCTCACTTGCTCATGCTGAGTCATACTAATGGGGTTACTTGGGACATTAGACTACTAAATAAGAGCAGGAGTATCAGATTCTGTGGGCTGAAATTCTTTGGGATTGGTCTCCAGCCAAAGGTGAATCAATTTACACATGGTCAAATCCCTCAGCTACCTAGGACAAAAACAGAACCAAGAATCACACTCAACTCTCCATTAATCCCCCAAACATTAAAAAAAAAGCCAACAGCAAAACAGAAACGGCCACCCAAAACCTAAAAAAACCACAGCAGTCCTTGTTCTTCAGTCCTTTTTTTTTTTTTTAATTACTGCAGTTCTTCCCCTTTAACCCAGTATTCAAATACCAGAAGAACCAATGAAATATCAGCAACTGAAGAGCACATCTACAATCCTGTATTAAAAAAAAAAAAAAAAACAACTGAATTCTGACTGAGCTCTGATTGATTGAAAGCCAACTACTTCTAATGCATAGTGAAAGTATTTCATTAGGGCTGAGTGGATACATTTAGATGCACTGAGCATGGATGCTTGTCCATTTCTTAATAAATAAATGTGCTTTGTGCTATTAACTGTTTAAGCACTCACACTTTCAATTCTATTTCATCTTAGCTTTAGTAATTTCACACAATATCAATATTAACTTGATTGTGCAGCACACACATAATATTTTCTCTTCCAACTTTCTGTACTGAACCTAACATTAAATACTTCTCGAGCAGGCATGCTAAAGTTGATGGAGGAACTTTCAACTTTTCCATTACAGGTTTCTTCAAATTACTGTTATTTAACTGTGCAAATGTAATGTTACATTAACAAAAGGCTTAGTGCTTTTTTTACTGTAATAGAAATAGTATTGGAAACACAGTTGGCCATGCAAATTTTGCAGAGTTTACGTAAGAGAATGAGTGATCCTGGAATTTAAAGTTGAGCAAGCTTAGTAAAGTGAGCAGGAAGCAAGAGCCATAGATTACCCAGAGGTGTTTTTTTCTAGTTGTTTTAATGTCCTGTCCTGTATGTCTGCCTCTGACATATGTGTATTACTACTTGCTTTACTGAGTGTTCTATCTGTGGGTTTCATGGCATGTCTTTGGGCTACTGGATCTATGATAAATACCACATTTTAGTGTGATTTAGAAGAGTGTTGTGGCACGTGCTGCACATGATCTTGGGAAAGGGAGTGGAAGAAGATGTTCTCTCAGCAAGAAATACTCATTTGTCATGTGGGTCTGTGAAACCCACCACTACCCAAGGTCAAGGACTGCACGGTGTCCAGAAATCTGAGTTCACCTAGAAGGGATACACAGTGTACCAAGACCATGATAAATAGTCTTACGCCTGATTAGGCTTCTTTATGGAGACTGAGAAAACAGTACTCAAGCTTCTCATTTACCTTCAGCCTGATATTTAAGAGAAGCCAACCCTACTCAGATCACACTTTATGCCTGCCCTTTGCTTTCTGCCATTTCATATTGCTTGTCTATATTTCTACCTTTCCCCTCTCTCAACTTCCTGCTGCACCCCACTACCCTTCCCACCTCTTTTCCTCTCTACTGTCTTCCCGTGAAACTCAAAGAAGGCAAAGCATCTTCTTGAGGCTTCTTCAAGATTTTCCACCAGGGTTTCTACAAGACTCCAAGTTGAAAGTAGCTTTTTTTGAGCAAATAAATGCCAAGCCAGCAACTGTGGAAGGTAGCATGTGATTAAATAGCAATTCCGTAAGACAAAAATCCGCAGAAATAGCCAGCCAATGAAATAGCAACAGCACTCAAGGAGCAGTGGAAGGAAGAAAAAGATGGAAAGAACCCTCATTTAATTTCAACAACCGTGGGATGATGCAGTGGGGACTGAACTGAGAACTCTTGGATAGGAATGTGTTGCATGAACTGGTACAGCACAAATGACTGGGTTTCTCTAGCATCAGCCATAGCAGACCCACATCCTTTACAAGTTGGGTCACATAAAGGATATGTCACAAAAAAGCATTTGCCAGCAGTGTACATTCACACGTTGACATTGTCGCATAATTAGAATATAAAATAAGTGGCATAGCAGATGCTATCAACATGTCTACCACGCTGTATCCATGGTGTCAACTCCTTCTCCAAGGGGTGCCTCACCCAGGCCATACTGAGAAAGCCTGAAACACAGGCATATAGAAACCACCCTCTAAAGAAATACACACACGAAGTTCTGCAGAAAGGGCCTCCACTCTTTCAACATTTGTAAGATTTTATGGGAAATCTGTAAGTGTGAATGACAACAAGAAAAAGAAAATTGGCTAGCACCCAAAAATTAAAAAACCAACAAAATTTGGCAGATAATTTTTTGAGTTGTCATGTTTTCTGTGGGAAAAGAGTCAGCTCTTTCATGCTGGGAATAAAAATAATAATTCTGTTCAGCTCCTTGGAACAGTAGGGGATTCACAATCCAAAGGGAGAGGCATTTACACTGCAAACCCCTTGCCACATCAGTACTAACTGGCTTCTGCAGAGGCACAAGGAATCCCTCAGTGCTACAGAGCACCTTTTAAGACAGTGTTTTTGTACCCACCCTTGTCTTTAAATCTCCACTGGGCTTGGCAGCATAGAACTTTCTCACTTCCTCCTGGGATTCAGGGATTGTTCCCCAAGGCAGCACTCCCTCAAAGACAATTCCTTGAAATAGCACCCAGCTTCCCTAGCACATACCTTGCTCTACCCAGAAGCAGCCTTTTATCCCTGCTGTTGCTTTTCAGGTCTTTAGTCACAGCGAGGAGCCTCGTGCTTCCCTCCATTAACACTCTGTGCCCACAGGAGGAGCTGCTGCATGCTGCAGCCCAGCTTCCTGACCCGTGGTCCCCAGCTGGTGCTTCCATCTTTAGTCTAAGGCTTGTTGACTTTGCTAGATAAATCGTACATTGACTTTAGAGACAGCACTGCTATATGCCTAGGCTCCCCTGTATGTGTTCTTTGTTCTTTAGGCAAAGCAGGAAAGGAGAATTTTGGCCGTTTGCCACCTTTTCTTGGACAATGGAGCTCCAGCCCATCCACCTGACAAAAGAAGGTCCCAAGCAAATGACTGCCCAAAGGTACTTAATCACCCAAGGGAGACATGGGAAGCAAATGATACCAGTCTCACTGTCTGCAGAGAAAACTGACTTGTACATAGGTGGACACACACCTTACACTCACTGGACAGAAACACAGAAGAGCAGCAAGTTTTTTATTACTTTTTTTTTTTTTTTTTTTATAGCAGGGCATCTATATTCAGCAGTATGGAAGGCAGAAGGAGCTTGAGCCATGTGAGCATTCCCATTGTAAGAGTCTCCTTGCAGTGGTTCACAAATTATGAACTCCCAGGCTGATGTTTCTCAGACCTAGTCTCTTACCCAAGCATGGATTTTTTATGATTTTGGTTTTATTTTTAAAAGCTTGAGCAAGCAAGGGTTTGGCTGTTTAAGATACTTGGGACTGGAGGAGTGCTTTATGATTAGCAGAAGAAACCATTTCTGCCTTTTTTTAACAGTTCCAGTGCAGAAATTACTGTGGATAGAGAGTTGAAAGACAAACAATGTGAGGCAAGATTTGTAGGAAAAGACAGTATCTTTTATTAAACTGAAAAGTATAGTTGAAAGAACAAAACAAAATAGGCTTCCCAGACATATGGGCTTGCATGCCCAAAAGTGTAGCCAGGCTTTTAAGTATATAATGTCAAATAACGGATAGTACTTCTCCCTGCAAATTTCACCTCATTTATGTCTTTAGCCCATTAGTGCAACTTGGAAGGGAAGTCAAGTCTATTGGCGAGGACATTACCCAGAGGAGCAGAAAACATGCAAACATGGTTGCAATGAGCTGGTCTTCCTTCAGCTAAATCACAGGTCCTGGAAAATTCTTCTTGGTTTGCACGGCAAGAAAATGCTTGTGTTTCAATATTGTGCAGATAGTAATCTTTGTGTAGGCAGGGCTCCACATCTATACATCACTATAGATTGGTTCTCAAGCCAGATAAAAGCAGCTGAAAGACTTTCACCAAACTCAGTGGCCTCTGAGCCAGGTCCCATCAACAGCAAAGTCACTAAGGCATCCCTTTCCCTTACTTGCTCTGTATTGAGTGTCTGTGTACCTTCCCCTGCCACTGCTTATCAGCTGTGCTGCAGGGGTGGTACAGAGCCCTCGCTGAGTCCAAGGCCTGTTGTGATAGATTGATAGATGCCCTACAAAAGGATGCTGAGAAAGTATTTCAAGCCATTGACAGCAGGTGCTAAGACGCACACTCATCACATTGACCACAGAAGAGCCTACAGCCTACCGACTATTTAAGAGCTGTCTGTGATGCATTTGCAGTCTCTCACTTAACGAAAAACACTAGGAGACAGTTTAAAGTTTGCCACTACCTGATCTCTGCTAGCCTTTGCAATGTTAATCGTCTCTGCCATTAGCTTCTTTTTTCAAGGCAAGATTTTTTCTCCTGTAGCTATTTTATCAGGCAGAGGATGATCAGGAGGTTAAAATACACATTATTAGCATTAATGACTATTATTATTTATACCCTTGCACAAACTGCACAAGTATAGGAGAAGACACAGTCCATTTCCCCAGAGAGCTCACAAACCTTATTTATGATAAGGAATCACACCCCATGTATCAATAGTAGGAGAGGAGGGTAGGGAATAAGGAGAACAGCTGTATTAAACAAAAACCTTTTCTGTAGCTTGGACAAGATACTGTCTTCAGGGGCCTGCTTCCTCAGCCAGAAAATATGGATCCAGGAGTTTCTCTATAACAACACTTTCCATCGTATCAACGGGATCTGTGGTATTTCTTTTTTCCCTCTCTTCTTCCCAGGAACTTGTTAATCTATGGCCCAAAGTCCATGACAAGTGGCAGCATTCAGAATGACAAAAATTACTGGGTTTTGTACAGTTCTGTTCACCTGTTGATCAAGAACTCATTGTTACTATTATACAAATGGGGAAACTGAGGCTTGTGATGGTGCAATAGCTTTCCCTAACATCACCTACTTTTATATCCACAGAGAACTCTGAAATAGAACCTTAAAGTTGCTTCTCCCAGAGTGCATCCATTTATTCTCCAAGCAGTATCTTCCACCAGTAGAAGCACTTTATTGCCAAGAGAACATACAGAAAGATAGAGACATAAAAGGACTGTAGAATACATGATGCAGTTTTTCCCACCAACAGTGAAGTCAACAAGCATTGTGAACTAATTAGACTAGCAGACATTTCTACTGTAAGTAGCCTTAGAAGTTAGCATCTTAGAGAAGAAGGGCAGTCCGGTGGTAAATGCAACTTCCACTGATTTGGAAAACTTGATTTTACTACAGTATTGCTGGTCCCAAAAGTTCAAAACACTATCGCATGTGATGTGGAAATTCCATGAGATCCTAGAAATTCTGAAATGCAGAATCTAAGTTCTTCCTTGGTCACAGATTTCATGGATCAGATATTAAGGTTTAGACATTAAGGGAGCTTGTATCAAGCTTTATTTTCTCATCAGTTAAAATGGGGAAAACAGAGCAGACTGATGAGAGTATTCTGAAAAACCATTAAGATGTTCATGGTGAATAAGGAATTGGAAAATATATAAAAATGCATTTAATCTATAGAACTTTCCTCTCACAGTGCAGAGTTTCATTTCAGTAAGTGCCCTGGAGAGGTTATGCCTTGCAAGTATCTTGTAAAACGGAGACTGCTGCATTGCATCCCCAGTGATCTCAGGGCAAATGCAAGACTGAACAATGACTCTGCATCTGGCTGTGCGTGATTCCACCTCTCCAACAACTTCACTTGAGAAATCAATGAAGCAATATATGGCATATTTTGGGGCTGTATGGGAAGCAAGTTGCTTGTAGTTTGACACTTAGAATACAAGAATCTAATAGAACCATCCTTCAACTTAAGCAGAAGAGATTTTATACTAAAGGCAGAAGGTGAGTATGGTTGCCATGAAGCTGTCAGTGGTCACAACTGTAAGAAGGTCATAGCAGAAATATTCATAGTTAGCTACTAAATTTATTCAATACTCTTAGGCTCAGTTTAGATGAACTGAAGTCACCCCAAGGTCGAACTTTTCTATGGCGCAGACTGTAAGTTTATAAATGCAAACTCAGTTGTTGACCAGACACATATTTCAGAGTCCCCAGCACTCTGTTTGCCTGAACACACTTGGTAAGTCACTGGGTCAACAAGCATGTTTATGCAAGTATCCAGTTGGCACTCTGAACGCCAGCCACAGGGACAAGATGCAAATGTGGTGCATGGTCTTTTGTCTCAAGACCAGTTTCACAGCAGTGCAAACATAGCTTCAGTTTAAGTTGTGAGTCTCTTGTACTCCCAGAATGCTTGTTTCCCACTCCTAATAATAAGCATGTTCTTTATCAGGCTATTGTCAGAAAAATAGATCTGGAAATTGCATTGTGCTGGACCTTTCTTCGCTATCAATGAGCTTAGCTTCAATATAAAAAAGAGAAAAGGCTGCTCTGAGTTACACCAGGAACTGATTTAGAGACTCATTTTGCTTCTTCCCATATGCTTTTCTTTGCCAAACAGACCCTATCTGAATTGGGAAGTCTGACCCTTCATAGACAGCCCCTGAAAAGAGTTATGCAGGTAGCATACACCTCTACAAAAGAAAACTTGTGTTGTTTTTCACAGAGACGATCCAGACTAGGACTGTAATCAATATAATAGAGATTCTAATGGAGTTGCCAAGAACAAATGTGCAAAAGGTTTCTTTGGCCCTCCAGAGCCTAGGTGACACATGCAGACTTTGCAGACCAACATCAGTGAATGAAGGATGCTATGTCCTAGAGAATGCACTAACGTGCATCTTATGGCATCTTTGCTACACTACAAGGTGCAGGTCAAGGGAAACTGAACTTCTAATGCCAAAAAAAGATATTCAGAAGATACTGTCAGTCTTGTCTTTGTCCTCTGCACCAAGCATCTCTGTTTCTGTGTTCACAACTACCTTGGCAAAGGCAGCAGTACATCAGCCCCTTATTCCATGGCTTTCTCCTTCACATTTGGCATGGGGCTTATCTGAAAACTGTCTTGCAGAGGAAGGCAGGGAAAAGAGGCCATCTACATCTTCAGCTGTCAGGCTGTTGAAGACAGGGGCAGGGAAGGTGGAGATTTAGATGACAGCTGCTTGGACAAGTGGCAGATGAGTGAGGAACTTGACAATGGGAAATTATACAATGGAAATAGAAAAAATATTAGAAAATGGACCATAATTTTAAAAGAAAAGGGATCTGAATAACCAACCCCAGGGATCTCTTTTGTTGGGCATTACCTTGGATCTCTAAGGTCATGCTCCCAATGGATTCTGAACTCAGAGGGAACTCCTAGATTTCCTTTCCTCTGATTTCTTTCTAGGGGTTACGAACTGAAACCTCCCTGATATCTTTCCAGTGACCTCTGTGAGTCTTTGATCTGGGATTTCTCCATACTGCTCTGCCTATCCCAGCTGAATATGTAGTTCCAACAGCTCTACTGAGGCTGGTTGATGCCAACACTTAGAGCACTGCCATGCTGGTGACTCTGATCACCTTGCACTCCCAGGGTGCTACATCCCCCATGCAAGTTAGTCTCACTTGCTTTGTGTGACAGAGAGCTCCCAGCTTATGGGTGACTCCTTTGGTGTCTAAACTTTGTTCAACCAAGTGGCAAGAACAGGATTAGACTTATTCAGAAACACTGCCAGGAGCAGGCCCATGACCTTGCACTCCTGCAAGTAGTGATCTTTTACTATGGGATGTGTTGATTAATTGTAGATGGTCAAAATCACTTGTAAGCAATTTATCACAGTCATCATTAGGTGTCATAAGGGACCTGTAATAAGCCTGGTTAAGAGGGATTTCTCCCATTTTTCTTTAGTTTTCATTGTGTTGTAGTGCCAGCAAGGAACCATGGCTGGATTAACCTCTTATTTACTAAAACTGGAAAAAATAGAGGGCCAAACCCAAGATCTGAGGTACAGGGAGATATTGCAGCATGCCCATGGTTATTGCCAGTCAGCAGCAGAACTCAAGTCATTTGAGCTCAGGTAGGAACCCAGCAAGGGCGCTACTGATGCCTGCTTTCCTCATGAGTCAAACCCTCAAAATGAGGATAAAGTCCTTGTGCCAGTGACCCAACAAGGAGCGCCTCAAGGGCACCTTTACATCTGCTTTGTCACTCTTGACTTCTGGATGCTTCCACTTGTGCAGTGTTGTCATGGGCTTTGGGCCATGGATTAGTATGTTGTGGGGAAGAGTGGAGGACAAATTAAAACATAGACACAAGCCCACTGAGCTCTCTTGCAAATCCAGCCACAGTCAGCTGCTGTGGGAGTCATAACTCCCTAGAGTTGTAAAAGCTACAGCTTCTTACAAGTCAAATGAAAACATTTTGTCAGGTCAGGACCCCAAGTGCTAGGGCATGAGTGCTATTGCCTTCTAGGTATGGAAAACCATACCTAAGGATCTGCTCAGAAAAATACAAAATAGTTTCTCTATATGTTTGCAGCATGGGTGCCTCCACCAGCAACTGAGGTGGCTTGCAGCAGTTGAGTTTGCACCTGACACTGCTTCATACTCCACAAGGGAGAGAAAATCAGAGAGAGCAGGCTGAATAATCCTACTGTCCTTCATATAAAACTGCTCTATGTAGCTAAATGGTCTCTGTCTCTTCATTGGGCTGGTTAGGAGAAGGGCTAGAACTGGTTCTTAGAATAAACAGTCCTAACCATTCCCTGGGACCCTCTGCATCAAGTTCCTTCTGATGGACACCTGACTAATGATGCCACTAGTTTGCAGTCACTTCTGTGAGGAAAAGAAATCCTTCTCTCTGTGAATAGGAATACAGGGTTTGGCACCCATTGCAGTCCAGGACCTTACAACTTCTTTGATGTACTTGTTTGGCTTTTACTTCGACTGTGGCAATCAACAGTAGAAAATCTGTGCTGCAGTCCCTTAAGGAGAGCAAAAAATACCTATGTCATGTCTCAGGGAGAAAGGCTTATTCCTTGCCAAATGATAATAAAAAAGAAAAAGACATTTATGTAAATCTGTAAACCTCCATAAGATTCAGGGTTTTGTGAGGAGACACATAAAACTGAGGAGTAAGAAGGAGGAAAAAATGAGAGACAAGAAGATAAAGTAATTGCCTAATGCGCATCTTTAATGAACTAAAACATATTCTCCCCACAAAGGGCCCATAAGAGAAAAAATAAGATTCCTCATATACACCTTCAATCTAACACTGAATTATTTGCTGCAATTGGACCTGCAGCCTCACATGAGAGGGTCTTATAAAGAGGAAGGGATATTGTAAGACTACTGTATGCAAACGCACCCAATTAATTCAAGAGCATCATTGTTATTTCATTTATATAGCACCATAGGGGTATGCAATGCTTTACAGACGATTAGGGGCTATAAAAGTTTAGAGAAAAGATGAAGCAGAAAGCAAGGAGCTGGCAACCAACTGGAGTACGAGCTCTGACTAACAGCTCTCACCGTGGTGTTTATGGTTTGTTTGTTGTGGTTGTTTGTTTGTTTTTTGCTGTGGTTGTTTTAAGGTTCAAGGAGTGTTTCTTGGCACTAATCCCATTTTACAGGGAGAGAGAGACCATTTAACATGATTGTTGGGCCTGTTCCAAGGATGCATAGTTGGAAAACATACTCATTAAAACAGGTCTGAAGAAACAAAACAGAAACATGCACAACAAGAAGAAGGGAGATAAATTTGTGATAAGCTGTAAGTCATTCCTGATAATTCAATGCTTCAATAAACTGTTAGAGGAAACTGTGTATGCTCAGAATTGACTGACTGAGGCTCCAGTAAGATTGGTGTTATGCTCCTAGGTTGAGACAGGCATACATAAAGCACCTCCTGTCACTTGTGTCCTGCATTTGCAGCTCTGGGATACTCTTGGATCCTCAATTGTGTTTTAGCTGGCAGGAGAGCAGTCAAGACCAAAAAGCATTTTTCCACAAGCAAAAAAGCATGTGACTCAAGATTCTGGATAGAGATCTTATTAATGGGATCTAGACAGACTTCTGTGCTGCAGCACTAAAATATTTTGGGAACAGCTGGACCTTAAATCTACCCAGAAGCCATACAGTGAGAACACAGCAGCTTTCTCGAGAAACATGTACTTTTCTCATAGCAGCATATGATACCTGTGCTCTGTTAATGGCATGAAGCCAGGATTTTAAGTGTGAATTTTACTATATCATTTGTGATCTGAAAATAGGTAGATCTTTGAATGTTTTTGGTTGGTTTTTTTGTGGTTTCTGTTTGGGGTTTTTTTGATGGCTTTTGTGTTTGGTTGTTGGCTTTTTTTAAGATATGGGAAAGGGTTTTTTGTTTGTTTTGTTTTAGATAGGGAAGTTATTTGAAAAATGTGTTTATTTTTATCTTCCCTCCAACATTTTCCATGTATCACACTTAGCAAAATGATCACTGGGAAATACTTTTAAAAAGTTAAAATTTAAAAGTATTAAAAGCCTTTTTTGGTTGTTAACAGGGAAATTCTACACCAATAAGCATTATTGTTAAAAATCTTAACTGAAATTTCCTACTTCTCTTTTTTTCTGGTAGGGTGAATTTGGGGAAATGGGTCCTTTCCCCATGCTTCCAAGCAATTTTGGCTTTCAAAATTTCAGAATTGTTTGCACAGCTTCTGCATTTTCCATTAGCTCTGGAGTAGTTTCTGAAATGTTTTTTTACACTGTTTCCCAAGAAGATATGCTCTTTTTTTTGCTATTGTCCAACAGCTACTACCAGTGATGATGGGCCACCTAAAACTTACAGTCTAGTATTAACACATATAACATGGCCTCTGGACTGAAGTTGCTGTGCTAAAAAAAATATTTTAAAAATCCTACCACTATCTCTGACCTTGAGACAACTATCCTCTAAACCAATTTTATTTATAGAAAATTATGCACAAATCATCTCTATCATTCTATTGAGATGTTAATGCCTCTTTAAACCTACCTTATGCTATTACAGTTTATTCCTTGTTCCTATGCAATATAAACTGCTTTTCTACTGATTTTGCTGCATCTACACTAAGGAAAGTATACTGTGGTAACTATTCCAATATGTTGTAGGACAGATTGAAAGATTTCTGGTTGAAGCCACTGGTAAAGCCATTAATTTTGTGGGGGAAGGGAAAGGAATTGAGAAAATGTTACATTTTTTGCTTAGAACAGTACTTTTTGTGTGTGCGGGTGGGTTTGTGTTATTTAAATAACAAAAAATCATCAGCAACAAACATCCTACCTAACCTTTTCCCAGCCTTCCCTTAAACAATGCTAAATGCTGTCCTTCAGTAGCCCACACAGTCAAATATACAGCTAAATCAGCTTTTCATTCTCTTGGCCAGGATCCACAAGCAGTGCTGCTGGGTCCCACCCCCCACAGAGGCTGCATGCCCAGCTCACAGAAGCGTCAGCTTTGGCTGCCTGGCACTGGTGGCATCAGTCTCCTGTCAATCTCCATTCTTTTGAAGTGACCTGCATCTCTCAAATTCCTGCTCCAGAAAATTAAGGGATAGTAACTTAAGTATTTTTATGCTAGGCTACAAAAGTCTGTTTGCCCTTCACAGATTGGCCCAAAGCACCAAGTACATGATGTTCTTCACTTAGTTATTTACCCCTATGTCCCTACTTTTAGGTGCTGTGTGTAGTTCTTCAGCTGAGTCATGAACCTAACCTGGGACTTCACTTTTGACAGAGATGGGATGTAACTTTGTTGTTACCCCCAAAGAGCTTCTAGAAACTCCTTCCTGAGTTTCCTTGGAAACAGTGTATGATCAGCATAATGCTCCATGGCACTTGACCATTCATCTCCATGGTGGTTATAAAAATCCCATCAGAAAAAGCCTTCAAGCTTTCTTACCCCATTAAAAAAAGAATCCAGCTACTCAATCCTTTGATTCAACAGTAAAACAAACAATAAAATTCCTCATTAGACTAATTGGGCCAATACTGTTGAAAAACATCATGGGCCTAAATCTAAATTCTAGTTCCAAATCCAGGAAGATGAGATCTGAGGCAATATCCATTATGCCTGTGGGGTTTGTCTACTTGGTAATTGCTATCAATTATGTAAAAGTGGGGTTTTTTGGTTTTGTGGCACCTAAAAATTTCCTGTATTGTTTCACAATGAACGTGTGTACCCTCGTAGAGTGAACCTAAGCTTCCTGATATATGCTTTTCTTAATAACTCTTCCTGGGCTCTCTTGGATCTACACAATGCAGGTTGGACAGCATCGTAGTACTCCTCTACAGTGGAATTGTGGGACAGCTCATGAACAAATAGGGTTCATGTTCCAGCTGCAGCCCCTACTGTGATTGAGGATATTCTTCATTTCCTTAACCTCTTCAGTCAGACATGGAAAAAATATGTGTTACAAACCCATTAGAGAGAACAGTGATTCATGGAAATAAATTATTTTTTTCCCCTCTCATCTTTTGTTTGTCATTAACAGTCTTCTCAGTAACTACCATGATGGCAACACTAGGCCATGTGACAGAAGATAATGAAAGAGAAGAGAAGAGGGGAAAGTTATTGCACTAGAACAAACTCTGTTATATTGCAGATTATATTACAAGTGAAAGGCAGAGGTCTGCATTGCCTAAGACTGTGGTGATGCTGTGGGAGCCTTCCTCAGTCTTAAGCTGTTCATTAACATGGAAAGATTTTGATTTAATAACTGTGATCAAAATCCCACTGAATGCACTGGTCATTATGTACCCAAACTGAAGATGCTCACCAAGGTTTATGATCTTTGAATAAATTTAAGTATTCATTAAAAGGACCAGCTAGTATATCAGTT
Source organism: Acropternis orthonyx (assembly GCA_035583155.1). Classification (NCBI taxonomy): domain Eukaryota; kingdom Metazoa; phylum Chordata; class Aves; order Passeriformes; family Rhinocryptidae; genus Acropternis; species Acropternis orthonyx. The sequence continues at coordinate 24,475,114 of JAWWEU010000001.1, forward strand.
ACATAAAGAAAGCATCCAAATGATACTGTTGTCTGAAAAAGCCCTGACCTTTCAGAAAGCAGGCAGTATTGCTGTGCCAACGAAAAGAGCAGCTAAACATGTTAAGGAGAATCTGAGTGTAATACATTAAGTAGTGACCATGCTTAATGAGCAATAAGGCAAATCGTTATGAGAGACCTCATTCTGCTTGAAGGGCTCCTATAAACACAAGGACAGCATCAAAAGGTATGCGAACATCATGGCTTCATCTATTTAAATAAATAATAATGTCAGTAAGCATTTTCAGGCACTGGAACCTCATAACCTGCATTTTTCAAGTGTTAGAGCAATTCCTGGCATGGCTTGGACCCAGTCCAAGTACCATTCTCCTAAACAATTCTTGGGCACAGGGTGGGAGCTCAGAGGGTGGTTCAGGAATCATTTTCAGTTGGCAGTTTGAACGTATATCTCTGTTTTGCAGGTTAAGAAAGCTTAATACTATGGGAATTGGCTATTTCATGCCAGCAGGGATCAGCACCAGAGAGAGGTCATGGCGTACTAGCTATATAGTGAGTGCTTGGCAAGTTTCCTTGAGCTGGATTCAGAGAAGAATCATGGCAAACAGGGCAGGAAAGGAACTAAAGAGATAATCATCTTGGGTCCATCTTCTGTGACAGAAACTCTCTTTATTATATAGATTTTATACTGTAGCAGATGACATGAGTTCTGGCAAAAATGCACCGCAGAGCTGGACAAATGGGGTAAAGATGTGTGGTGACAGAGAACAGAGTGACAAGCCCAGAAATTCCTCAGAATTTATAACAGGATCCAAAGCCTCCGATGCCACTCAAGGCCTTTATTCAGTATTTCCAAAACAAATGCAAATTGATCAGACATATGCTTGCAATAGTGGCACACAGACAAAAGAGAAACCCTAGGGCACTGTCAAAGTACGAGGGATGTTCAAAGGCCAAAGGGTAGCTAACTATGTGGAATATGAAGGAATTCCTCCCATTGGACATCATACCCAGCTGCACCAAGGCAAAGTCAAGGGTACTGGGAGCCAGGTTTTCAGAGGATCTTGGCATACAGCTACAGTTCAAAATAAGCAGGTAATTCCCAATTCAGATTTGAACCCTAAATAGGAGTTGTATGATAATGACTAGGCACATATGAGGATATAGGTCCTAAGCTGAAGAAGCCAAGCACTTACCAAACCTGTAAAATGTTTGCCAAATCTACTATTTACAAGATGTACATAACAGAGTTTTCTATATATTGTCACTGAAAGATAATGCTAGTGCAATTCAAATGAAAGTTACTGCTAGTAACATACATAATATAGTATATATATATACTATAATACATGTATATAATATATATACTATAAAAACATAGTAAGTTTCATAGTGTGACACCTGTGCGATGTCACATGTGAGATTGATACGATTATACAATGTCTGATGACATTGTTTATGAATCAAAGAGTTTTTGTCCAAGAGAAAATTTCCTACAGCCTTACTGCCTGGGAAACACTGAAATAGGTGTAACAAAATAAGACTTTTACAAAAAAGACCTTATGCTCATAATGGATAAAACAGTATGGTCCAGCCACTCTCTTCCTACTTCCAAAGCAAGATATCTTACAACAACAGAAAACATTTTGGAAACAAGGTCCTTGTCAGCACTCTATCAGCATAATATCCCAGACTTATTAGCTGGCGTAATACCAATAACTGGGTTTCCTGCCTGCCATGGCACACATGGGACAATTTACCCTAAATAGGAGGAGTAAGAGTATTCAGTCTATGCCAAGCTTGGCATCCTAACAAATACACAATTAGCAATGGAAGGCTGTAAAGAGTCACTTTTAAATTAGCCATGTTTCTTGGAGCAAAGGTAATTGCTCTAGTGCTGTTAAAACTTTTCTTCAGCGTGCGTGCAGACTGAGCATTGATGAGGGCTGTCTCATACATTGGATCCAAGTAGTAATTCCCAAAAGGTTGCTACAAGCTCTTTATGAGAAATTATGTGATACTCATCTTCAAGTGATTGGGATGAAATCAATGGCTAAAGGCCGTCTTTGGTATCCTAACATTGTGCACTAGAGGTCTAACTTTGGATGTGGATAATTGGGCACAAGGAGATGAAAACTAGAGTTCAGCAATCAATATAAGTTATTAAGAATATGAAATCCCAGTAAATATGCTATGGGCTAAAATTAATACAAGATATATCTATTGACAAGCATCATTCAAATAAATAACCTCCAGCAAATGGCTGCCAAGTGGAGATTGGGTGATTTCTTGTGCCACTCCACCTTCATAATGCAATATTGGATGTACAAACCCAACTGTTTCTAGTGACACAAATATTTCTTCCAGAATTAAACACCAAACAGCTTCTACCACAAACATGTTGAAGATCCAGTGTACTTCCAGCTTTTTTTTTTATGCCAAATGGATGCTATCCAGCAAGTAGACACAGAAAATAATCAAGAAATACTGGAGACACAAATGGATGCTTTAAACTATGGGGATAAAGAAAAGTGTTACAACTTTCTGTTATTTAGAAGACTTTAGAAGACTTGAGTTTCAAGGAACAGTCCTGAGTGACCCAAGTTTCCTGAACTATTACTTGCCAGACTTGGCTGAAGGAAGCATCTTCAGCTAAAATTGGTTAAGGTCAACCAGTTCTTCTAGTGCAGAAAGAAAGACAGAAGTGTTGCTGTACCAACCTAGTCACTTCAAACTGACAGCAAATGACCTTAACTCAGAGAATAACCACAATCATTTCTCACTGCTCCCTGTGCTTAAAACAAGCCAGGCATGCTACAAAATCCAGCATGCACTGGTACAAGGTGAACTTACTCTAGAGTAGTCAGAGGCTGTGTGCTATCATAAGGGGAAGAGACCATTTCAGGCTCTTCATGACAGCTTTCTTGTTCAATGCAGACGCATTTAATTAAACTGGAAACCAAAGGAGAGGCCTGACTTTGTAGGCAGGATAGCAGCAAAGACTTCAAAGCAAAAGCATTATGTTCTCCATTGTGCAAGATACAAGGGGAGGAAAAAAACATTCTTTCACTCTATCAAACATAATAAAAGGCTGAGTTAAGAAGAATAGAAAAAAATGTCTGGTTAATTTAAGGTGAAATCAGAAAAGGAAAAAATAAAAGGGCCAGCCTGGTTCTCAGAGCGTCATCACTCTTGCTGGTTTTAGATGGCAGGCTAGATACTCAGCAACTCTGAAATTGAGATCCAGAGTTTGAATAGGGCCACATTGTTACTTCTCACCACATTAGAAGCGCCATATTGAATCTCAAATAATCTGTAATTACAGTGCTTTTGGTTCAGGGGGTTATGGAGAACAACACTGTGGGCATACCCTGTATTGCATAAATTCTCACAGGTACGTGTGCTAAGTAGAAAAAGCATTTAGAGATTACAGGGTTATCCATAAGTCTTGTTGTCTTTTTTTATTTTTTGCTTTAATCTATGTGCCAGAAAGACAGTAACATTAATAAAGAGGGCTCTGACCATTTCTTTCACTGAAGTACCTCATAGGACAGTCAGTACAAAAGCAAGATCATATCAGGACTCTGCAGCACTCTGTCTGGAGGTTGGGTCAGGGTGGTATGGGCAGAGGGAACACCTATCTGGGAACACATGGAACTGACAAGACATTTTAAAAGCATCTGTCTGTGTCCATCCACAATTCCCTTTCTCTACTCGTTTCAACTGATAGGTCTAGACAGGTAACAGCAGTGTGTCTTCCAGGCCTCAGTGCTCTTAAAGATCTTTTTCTAGCCTAAATGACTGATTCTGTGATTCTATTCTTCTTGTGGGTGCAGATGTCATATGTTGGTCAACGTGAAAAATGAAATAAAAAAAATTCTCTGCTCAAAGGTGAAGAAGGTTTCTTGGTAAATTAGCAATTATTGTAAACCTGAAGAGCTGAAACTCCACATTCCCAGTGCTGGATTTCTAGGGAGTCCAGACAAACATGTTTCATACAGAAGTTCTCTCAACTGATAGGAACAAGTGAGAAAAAAACTCCATTCACCAATGCTCCATTATTTTCAGTATCCAGCTCCAAAACAATATCAAAGCCTATTCTTTTTCTCTTCTTTTTTTTTTTTCCTCCCTGAATTGTGGAATAATTAAATAGTCCTTCAATTACATTTTGGTCAACTTTCCATAACAATATCCCTGTTTGGGTATAATTTAAAGAAGAGTAGAAGGCATTAAAAAAAAAAAAGACAAGGGAATAGGTAAAGAGATTCTGACAAGAGATTTGATTGATGGTGTGTGTGCTTTATCTTTCACAGCTTATGTAATATATATATGAGAAATAGTTAGTTTGATAGTTAAAGAAACTAAATGCCTGTCGAGGATAAAATACATCAGGGACACAGAACAATTCCTCATCTGGTTTGGCTATCATTCACTTTCCAGCCTACTGGCTGTCTCCCAGGAGAATTCATAATAGATCAGAGGCAATGATCCTCTCCCCCCAGGCCCCCGCCATTTCTTCCCTCCTGCCGCATTTCCTCCTCCTTTCCTGCTGTCACTGTCACCTCCATCCAATTCTGCCAACTCCCTGCCCAGGGCTGTGGAAAAGGAGCATGCAAATGCAACAAAACTCTGGAGAGGGCAAGTGGTGTGGCCCCAGGAATGGGGATGAAGGAGAAGAGGTTGGTCCATTCCGTGAGCCTGAGGCACAGTGCCGCCCTCATATTGATGCCCACAGGCCCTTGCAGGCTGTTTTACAATGAGGGGCAGAAAGAATGGAGGAGGCAGAAACAGTCTCTCTGGAGAAGATAAGTCATGGATACAAAGCAAAGATGAGACCAGGGCTATGTGATTGAATCTCTGAATAAACACTTTCCACCCAGGACTCTCCTCTCCCCTAAATGCTGTGTTTTCCCTCTCAGTATCTCACCTCCTGATCACTGAAAAAAAGACATGCTTCTGTTGTATGGAGGATGATGGGCCAGGAGGATCCCAAACCCTTCTAGTGCAGTAGGTATCTGATAACAATCTCTTGTAATATCATATGCTCAAAACAAAGTCAATATTTATATTAAAATTAATTGTCAGAGATGGGCCTATATAAATAGTACCTGATACATCATTTCTTCAGTTCCTTAGAACTTTCCAAGACTTGATTTATAGGAGTGAATAACTGCAGTGAACACTGTCAGGGAGGTTTCTGTTGGTTTGGTGTTTTCCCCACTTTTCAAATTTTTCTCTCTCTACAAAAGTTTAACTACTTATTTGAGACACTGTAGGGAAACAGAGGGAAAGGTGTTATCTTGCAACTTCTAGGGAAGTGCTATGGTTTCAAATGGGGAGCAAGAACATGAAATTTGGCAGGATCACGGGCTTCATGCCAGAAATATGCTAGTGATATAGCCAGTAAAAACACAGATACATTTACCATAACAGAAACCTGTGAAGTAAAAATCCACATATTGCACCTTAAGAATGATGTTAGATCTAGTGGCAATATAATTTGAAGGTTTCACCCACACTGAAACTACTCTTCAGTTTCCTAAGTGACAGACAGGTCTGGTTTCTTCAGTGAAGAGCAGGGAGACCTGTACAGGGAATAATCAGCTGCCAGATGCAAGCAGCAGCAAGAGAGGGTCTTAATTGATGAGACACAACAGATCAGTAGGTGGCAAAAGGCACAGAATAGTTCTAAGAACCCTTACAGGGATGGTTGCAAGAAAAGGGTCTGGATCTAGAACTTGGGAAGAAGCTCAACTTGGAGGTACTGTGTGGTTGGATATTTACTCTGTGAATTGGCATGGAAGAAATACATGAGACTGGAGACTGGGTGGAGGAAAAACAGGAGTTAATCAATAGTCGGAAGAGAGAAATGGAAACTGTTGGGCAAGAAAATACAAGGTAAGAGATGAGCATAAGGAGTAGAGACAACAGGATTTAGTCCTGACCACCAGCTAGTCTAGAGCTTAGATGAGAAGTCCAACAGGGACTACTGCAGTGTTACATCACCTTCTCAATTAGTCTGGTATCACTTTTTGCACTGCCTGCTCCAGTGAGACAACCTCCTCCTAGTTTGCCTCTATTTCCCTCTCTACTCTCCCTGTGGGGACTCTCTGCTTCATTGGAGGGGAAGGGCTGGTAGTTCACCCCTGTGAAATATGTTCCCTTCACCAGGAAAGTGCTGGAGCAGACAGCAGATGCCACAAAGATGTGTCAATGCAGTTCTTGCAGCTTACAGCTGAATGAGGAGGGAGGCAATGAAGTGGCATAGAGGACCACAGCCAAAGGGGCGCTGCTTCCACTGAGGGATAAACTGATCCAGAAACAGATTTCAGCCCCACAGTGAGATCATGGGGGATGGTGTGAATTTAGTGAGGGTAGAGCAAGACAGAGAAAACTGACCCTAAGCTGCAAACCCCACTAACACCAAACATCGTCATTGTGTGTTACAATATATCAGTATTTGGTGGGAGATGTCAGCACCATGAAAGAATTAAATGGCAGTGCCCATTGCTAGCGAAAAGGCTCCCTTCATCTGTGTCTTTTTTTGCCTATGTGGCACAAGATAGCTCTATACACACTCCTGCTGAGAGTTTGAATATGTGGAGAAAAACAATAGTAATTAACTAAGGAAACATGGGAAACAGGAACTGCCCAATCCAGCAAGGCACAGGACACTGTCTTGGGTTTTGTGCCATCATTTTCGCTAGCTGGATCACACAGAGGCTGCTATTTCACCTGACTGCAGCATCCTAGAGCATCCCTTCCAATACTCTGAGATATTTCCCATCCTTTCCCGAGGCACACAGCCTGACAGAAAAAGCTGGAGTGAAGCACTCCAATTGGCTTCGTGCTTCTCCAGGATATGGGGAAATCCATCCTCTCTTACCAAAACCTCAAGGCTGCTGTGAGAGCAGTATACAAGGATTGCAGCCTGGAGATCAAATTCCCTTGCCCCACCCCCCTAGCACAAACTGAACAAGATTTTAGGTGAGGTTTCCAAGCCAGGCCTTTTTTTTTTTTTTTTTTCCTTCAGGCATCTCTTTCCAACAGCAGTTCATTCTCACTCCCTTTGGCACAGAGCTCTGAGACCTATTTATTGCTAATGGCAACTGCAGGCTCCATGTCAAAATCAGGCTCTCCATATGAATGGAAATATTTTATAATTATAAATCTAAGGATAGGCAGGAAAGAGAAAAAGAAGAAAAATCGCATGACCTCATAGTTGCAACTGTCTTTGGCAAGAAATACAACCCAAAATGCACTCAAAGCAGTATGTGCCTATCAAAGCCTAATAAAGCAAGCAGGAAATGGGAGGTCTCCTGACAGTTCAGTGTCTACCAGGAGAAGTGGGGCCATACCCTGAACAGATAATCTCTGTAGCTGGTCACCTGAGTTTCAGGCATTCACAGGTGAAATCTATAACACAGCCCTAACTGCATCATCTCTAAGGAGAGGTTTTCCATTAGCTCTTTTCAGGAAATGTAGCAAACATTTTCACTGAAAGGCACCTCTTAAACACATTTACATAAGTAAGCTTTCACTTACAAAAAGCAGCCTCAGTCAATCCACTGGGGTTTCCCATCGCCCCCTAAACTTAACAGCAAATGACTGAGGAGCAATGGAGTAAGCAACTTCTTCCCTAATTGCTCCTCCAAAGTGATTTTATGCACTGGGTGGTTGTAAGAGGTGGGGGTTCTCCTGCTCAGGTTTGGGGAACTTGAGACTGGCCTAAGGGCCAGCTTTCCTAAGGAGGTTCATTACACCAGCTCCTACTACATTATTTATCATTTGTTTGCTCAGCTTTTTTACTTGCTTTCTTACAAGCATTATGCTCCCTGCAGTCTTCTCAGGGAGGCACATGCTTCTGCACCTCCTGTCCTGGAGTGCTGGACTCTGCCCTTCAGGTGTCTGCTGTGCATGTGTTCCCTCATGGAGGTGAAGGCAGGGTTTTGGGACATACATAAACAGATCCAGGTGCAATGGGAAAAGGGTGCATTGCATGACAGTGTGTCTGTCAGCTGACCTGCCCTTTTCAGATGTTCACATTTGCCTCTCCCACTAATTCACCCTCCCCCAACTGCCTGAGAAGCAACATCATCCTCTTTCTGAATTAAACAAGTCCAAGGATAGACAAGAACTAGTGTGTAACAGTCCCCCATGTTCTGTGAGCCATCAACATCTATGCTTGGCTTATCACTAGATGTCAGCTCTTAAAATTGCAATTATGAAGAAAAGCAATTTTAAGTCATTATCATAGGCTTTCTAAAATGCATTTGTTTCCTTCCAACCCCCGCCCTCCTTCTCTCAGTGTCTATACAATTGAATTTATTGGGACAGCCTGTCTTTGTAGGCAGGAAGAAAAAACACCCCTACAATGTTCTGCCGTCTTTTTACTCATCAAAAGATTGTTTCAGTGCACTTCTTTTTTTTTCTTTTTTTTTTTTTTTTAACCGTGAGGCAGGCAGTATTGAGGGTGCAACTCTTTTCCTAGTGTTCCTCTGGGCTGATGGGGCTCCACTGTGCCTCAGCAGCAGGGCTGTTCCTAAACCATGCTGCTGAAAAGTGCATACCACACTGTAATGCAGTCTCTATATATAGTCTGTAAAGAGCTTTTGGAAACCATGAGGAAAAGAGCTATTTGATGTACAATAAATTATTAATTGTTATTAGTTACTATCTTGACAGGTTTCTGTTGCTCAGCTATCCTCCATCCTCAATTTGGGGGAAGGGTAGCTTCTCTCTCTTCTTCATTCGTGATTCTCCCCTTTTCCCCCGGCCCACTTTGGGATCAACTATCTCTGCATCTTTCTGCCCCTTACTGACTGAGAATGAACTGGATCTCAGTCTTCCTCCAACTTTCACATCCACACACAGTGTTGGAAACAACAGCACAGTAGGTGTCTCAGAGCAATCAACACCCCAACAGGAACCACTATAATCTGGATTCTGCCTTCATATCTAAAGCAGAATTTCACACAGCTACTCACTTTTGTTGACCCCAGTACCTTACATCTGAGAACGAAGTATTAGTCTATGCCATTTACAGACAGCATTTTCTATCTTCTTGCATTTATCATACACCCAGAAAAGCAGAGAGTCCTTTACAGGGTATATTTGAGCTCATGTGCCTCTCATGGTACAAACAGCCCTGCATGAGACTGCTATGTGCATGCCAGCTTTATCCTATGTGGAAGGACTTGATACAGAGAACACAGGTATGGCACAGGCGAGAGGTAGCTGGGAGGCAGTGCAGTATCTGCCAGCATCAAGCAGAGCACAGCTCAAGGCCACCCATACTCTCTGCTCGGACTGTGGCAACCTCTTACCTATTTGTGAGGTTACCTAAAACATACTTTTCCTTGAAATTCTATGAGATGAAGTTAAAGCTAGAACACATTCCTTTACTCAGCTCTGCCTGATAGGCACATGCTCTACAAAACACAAACCACTCTTCACCGGAGAAGCTATGTTACAGCTGATGCTGTGTGGCTGAGGGATGACCATAACCATAACTTTGTGCTGAGCCATTCTATGCACAGCCCATGAGAATGTGCCTTGGGTCACTCCAGCCCCCAAGTGAAAACACAAAGAAGGACTCACTTGCCCTCATCCTCCAAATAATCAAAGTCTTTAAATCCTCCATACAAAATCAGAAGTGATGCTTTCTCCACTAGTGGGAGAAAAACATTAATACAATTTTGAGTTTAACATGAAAACCTCAAAACAGCACACTAGAGAAGCACAGTATACAGCAAGGCTCTATAAGGAACCAGCTTGAAGTCACAAGTCTTTCAAGTAGCAAAGAGGCATCATACAGGCTACCTTGAGCATAAACAGCAGCTCCATCTAGCACATGCCCCAATCACTGTGTCTATTTGCTTGTCTCATCATTTGAAACAGACAGGCTACTCAATTTACAGGGAAGCAGGATGCCTCTTGCCTTCACCACACTATGAAAAATATACCCCATTGTCAGCCATGAGTGCAGCTGTACTACTGTGAATATGATTTACCTGCCAGCGTTGATGAAGACAAACGAGCTTTGGTGTGATTTCAGAAGCCAGGATAAAAACCTGCCTGGGTGCATCAAGGGGAGGGACAACCACCTATACTATCCATACTCTCATGTGCAACTATACCCATGGCAACTGTGCATGCAGAAGCACTGGAGACTGCAAACGAGGTGCCTGTGCACTTGAGGAAGTATATGAAACTTTTTCCAGTCAGTTATTGGATATAAAGCACTTAACACAGGTAGGGTTTAGAAAAGCGTTTCTAGACAGATGATCTGACTTGAACAGTTAATTCCAGACTTCCTCAAGCCAAGAACAAATAACTGGAAATATCTTCACCTACCACTGGAATCATGAGGATTAATTGCAAGATAGGGTGCATTCTCTTTGTAGAGAAAAGGATGTGAAGAGAATAACAAAGGCAGAAGACCAGCATTTTTTGATCCCTATTCCAGAAAAATGAAGGGGAATATTTTTCATTTTATTCTAGAGAAAATAACCCATCCCCAGAGTACATGTCTATAGTTCTTGTTTCTGAGAAGAGCGCATCAGAGTATAAAGGAGAAATTCAGATGTAGAAACGAAATAGATTTATTTTTTTTTAAAGTAGCCAACTTAAAACATTGCAAAAGGTTACAATGATTTAGAACACCCAGTCTGAGCGGCCACGCTTGGCTGTTCTCTGAGTACGTGTGAGGTGACTCTGCACACAGGGCTCTTGCAGTGGCCAGAAAAATTGTGCTGCTTGCAGCCTCTTTCATTTCCCTGCTATCTTTATGAGAGGCACACAAGAGAAAATAACCTGCTTGCCATACAAGCACATGGCACAGGTGCTCCTCTGTCACAGCAAAGGCAAGTGCAATGCGGACAGAGTAGCTGCTCCCCTGCCTCCTGTGAGAGAAGTGATGTCAGTCATGAAGCCTGTTCTTCTTACTTAGTTTTCCAAAAACAGTTTTTGATCAGGTTAACACTTTTTAAATTTATTGGCAAGCAGAATTGCTTGGGTTGGGAGCTTCAAAGACTGTCTAGACCCTTGTATGCCAGTACCCTCCTATAGGGCTGAAGATATGCAGCTATCTCTAATACGTCACTATGTTAACCTCTATGTGCTTTGTCATTTCAATTATTATTATTGTCAATCTGTGGGTGTGCACCTTTTCCCTGTTGGACAGACTCTGCAGTATCACTATCAGCAAAATCTAATTGGCTACCAGCATTCTGTTACCTCTATAAAGTAGCTGTCACAAAGGTGACACCATAGTGTCAGCACAACTGATTGGCTGGCATGGTGAAAAGTAGTTACCTGGCATAGAGCCTGCTTTAGCAGGAGATAAACTACATTGCAGAGGATCACCTTCTTCATACACACAGGCACAGAGATAGGTAGAAGTCACTCTAATATGAAAATCGACACAGAGGAAGACAGCAACATTCAGACTTCCTTCAGGCAGCCAGGAACTAGCTTATATGCTTCCACTAAAGATTTCCCTTGTTATCCTTTTGCATCAGCTACCAAACTGGGAGAAACAGAGAGATTATTAAAGAACACAGGAGGTTTTGATAATGTTATCGTAAGTGAATAGACAAACTAGCATTGTCATGACAGAAACTGGGATACAGTTACCATTGACCAAAGATTTCATGGATTTGATGGCCCAGAAAATTCCACATTAGGTGGAGGGTGTGGGGGGGGAACCCCATAACGACATATACACAAGTGGATCAAGGTAGCAATGGCCCAGGTGCATTAGATGGGTTGCCATTATATGTGGCCTACAATAGAAAATAAAGCCTTTCCTGAAAATACAGGATTGCTGTGAGAGCCATTTAGATGCGATAGAGGTATGACAGTCCAGTCTCATCACTTACTTTGTAGAGCAAGGATGTTTACTTTAGTATCACTAATTTTAGGCTGGGCATGATAGTTTCAAGAGGCACAAAGTCAGGGATCAGTTAAGGAAAGCAGAACTCACAACGGCTCTCCCTTCTGGAGAAAAGCTTGGTATATAGTACTCTTTGGTTATTCCAATCAACTAGATAATTTGAGAATATCTTGGTATTGTTATTCAAGTTGACAACTATAAATTACCTTAAAAAAAAGAGACTACCTAGGCACATTAAGAAAACTTCAGCTACAGCTGCAGTTGTCAGTACTTTTCCGAGTATGGTGTTGAGTTCTGTTGTTACTGAGAAAAGGTGCAAGGGAATATCAAACAACTTGAATACAACCTAAAGATAGACTCTTTTGGAAGAATATAATATTCATTTACTCTCCTCTAAGCAAATATAAGCTGGTAGAGACCTGCAGATGGGAAATGAACAAGAGGTACACAAGAAGAATTTCCAGGAACTGTAGTTACAGTTCATCATGTTGTTTTCACCATAGTCAACACCACTTCTTAGGATTATTGAAAAAATACTCTCCAGCCTCTTGAATCTTAATTTCCAATTATCATTACTATTGAAAACTGTTTCATTGCCAATGCTGCCCTGCCTGCAAAGAGAATGACAATGCTAACATGTTCCATCCTCCCCTGATAGATGCTCTCTGAACACAAGTACATTGTGATTTGAGAATCAGATGAAAAACAAAAATGAAGCCACTTGACCAAAGCCTGCTCTTGCTTGGCAGTCTAGGCATCAGCCATATTCAAGTGGCTAAATATGGAGCTGAATCCTGCTTATGGAGTAATAAGCTCTGAAGCAGGTGAAGGAGAAGGGCAACTCCTCATCTCCCAGTTTAAGAGACAGCAAATGCCTGGCAGGTCCATTGTTTTGCTGCATCTCCCATTTCGAGAATAAATCTTGGAGAAGAAATGAAGCTGAAAGTTTTAAAACTAGCATTTTCAGATCCTACTGCTTCCCATTTCTGAATCCTCCCTTTTGACCCCTGCAAAAGCAGCAAGAAAGATCTTCTGTACACAGCAGGTAATACAGAGAACCTACACATTGGGTGAGTCAGAACATTCAAAGTGGAACAGTGAATTTCCTTTTGCATCTCAGTTTTTAATTGTGTCTAAGTTTCTCGATAAATATCTTTTCTTCCTGAAATCCAGCATGATTAGATCACCTGTCAGAGGAAAATGCTTCTGGGGTAAATTATATGTCATTTGGAAAACATTTTTTAGAAATAGAAGTCTTGTAGAAGGAAAAAAAAATCTAGTTTCTTCAAAACTATCAAAGGTTTCTCCATCAAAAAGAGAAACACATGTTATGTCTGCAAACTCTACATTTGTTTTATTCATTGTTTTCCCTTCAGAAAGATATATATATGCAAGATTCATTCCTGAAAGGACAGCAAGGCCCTTTCTACATTAAGAAAAGGTGCTATGTATTGATGTAATTGCACTGGTGCCAACTTCCTTAATGTAGGCAACACTTCAGCTGACCTTGAAAAACACAGAATCTTTCCAATGGGGTTACAGACTTGCTGGAGGTCATGTGGTGTATAACTTCAAAAAACTTGAGTCTTTATGCTAGTTATTAAATATAGCAGGAATGTGAAATCACCTCATGTTTTTCTTGAGCAGGTCAGACAATATTTTAGACTATAGATAGAGGTGAAGAATTTGCTGCACCATGCCTGGGTGATAACTATCTGCTGTGGCATATCTTCATTCTTGTGCACGAAGTCCAGGTGGAGGGCAGTGAGAAAGGAAGAATTGAGGAATTGCTGTTGGTTTCTCCAAGTTCCCCATCAATGTCAGATTCAAACCATTTGAAGTCATTAAAAATGTAGCAGTCTGTTGTCATTTTTCTCCTGTTTATATTGCCCCTGCAAGCAGACAAAATAGAGGAAGTGAAATTACAGCTCTGGAGGGTTTCTCTTCCCTCCTTTTTTTGTGCTTCTGTCATTCTATTTGAGTGTTCTTCTTGACTGCTCAGGAACTGTCACCTTGTATAGCATTCAGGGGGGGCTCTAGCAATCTAGTGACAAAAAATAATATAGTGGGGGAAAAAATCACCCAAGAGGTAGATAAAAGAAGTGGTGAAGCCAACATTAAAATAAACCAAACGACAAAAAATCCCCCAAAACCAACAACTAAAGGAAAGAAATGGTGCTGGAATGGTTGCAGTTGTTTGTGTGCTCTGGAAATACCAGTAATGATGAAGTAGAGGCAATATATTGCTTTGAAACCCTCTATGACCCTTTCCCTATTCTCTGTCACTCTGGAGATGAACTGTGTGCATTGGAAGTCTCTTTCTCTATTTCCCCTATGCCACCCTCTTCCTTTTTCGTGTAATTTAACAGATATGGCAACCTTTGTGGTTTTTATTATACACTTAGGAAATAAAATTCCACTGAGTTAAGCAACATTGTGAGTGGAAAGGCAGCCATCAACTCAGGTGAGTACAGTTGGTCAGAAGCATCTACATTCCATCACAAGTTAAAGAACTACTCCACTGTCCTTTACCTGCCCTGACTCCAACCTCTTAACTAACAGTAACTTGCAGCTACCTGAACTAGTCAGAAAACAAAAACCCAAATCCCATTTCTCCCACTATCAGGTTTAGAGAGAGTGAATTACCTCCTTGGCTTGGAGGTCTCAGGTCTGTGAATACACAACTTTATAGGAGCACCTAAGGTCCCAGAAGAGAGATGAGACAGAAGTCAATCACAATAGATTCCTAACACTACAGGTTAAGGCAATTTTTGCCTTAATCAGAAAATTACAAGGACTTCTGGGCTGATCAACAAAGTGCCCATAATTCTGTGGTTCTATCACTTATACAAACATTATAAAATACAGAAATGTCATTTATAGGGCCTCACTGAATTAAAGTTATGAATCTGTGTAGAGATGAGTTGGGGTGAAGATTAGAAAAAGATGTATAGTGTTTACTGGACAAGGGCTTTCAATTTGCTGTGTGGCCAGTGGAAGAGCAGCTCTCATGTCTCCACCACAAATCCTTTCAGCTGACTAGTTAAAAAGCATGTCAGAAGAGACAGACAGTTAAGCCTGCTCACTCCTAAGGTCTTCCATCTTCTGTGGGAGAAGAAGGTGTGAACATCCTTGCAATGCTGGCTCTGAGAAGCTAGCATTCCTCTCAGTCTAGAACTCCTTCACAGAGCCATTCACTGGGTGCCTTGTGCAGGTACAGGGCCTTTCTCTGAACCTTGTACCTTCAGCATGGAGATAGTTGAGCTCCTTGGCTTGAGTGATACCTACCATTTGAGCATTCCCAACTTAGTGGGCATTTTTCTGTTGGGTAGATGGAGTGTTGGTACAAAGTGAGAGAAGTGCTGTTTCTGGGCAGTTTCAGCCTGGCCATAAATCTTGTGTCACAGATCAAGTCAAACTAGTAATAAATCTCCTAAGGCTTCTAAGACACACTGCCAGATACAGCCCTTGGAAAAGGGAGTACAATTCCATTGACTGCCAACACTTGTTTGCATGAGATTTTATCTCATTCCGTCTCACTATCCCCAATACCAATGTCTTGTCTGCTTTAACTATCTCTGAAATAAATGTTGGTTTGAAAAAGAGAACAGCAGGCTAGAAATGGTCTGCAAATGCTAATTCTATACTATTTTCTCATATTGCCAAAAGTTGTCATTATACAGCAAGTATAATACAGCTGGAGGCATAGAAGCTTCAGGACAAAGCAATAGTGTCTGCATAAATATTTTTCTTAGTCCTTTCTGCCTAAACCTCTAATGTTAAATTCTCTGGCTGCCTAGCTTGCCTCAGAGTATCTGTGGGGCATCAAGAGAGTGGCTCCTTTGACACACCAGAAAGAATTAATGCAGCACTCCCAGACCCTTAAACACCTCTACACTTCCCCTGAAAGAACGTGGATGGCCCCTGTCACAGGTTATTTCCTGCCACAGGAACACAATTTTGTGGGAACATATACCAGAAATCTACAGGTGGTCTATATCATCACACACAGTGCATCTCCCATTGCTGCTCTCTCACATACTTATACTGTCCACCAAAAACCCTTTGGGCAGCCTAAGGCATCCAGATATGGTCAGTAGGGTGTTAATAGTTTGAAGTTAATTGGAGGATGTTGGCAAGCTTTATGGCTTTTACACATCCTAGGGAACTCCCCACTTCCAGAGGTGCAAGAGCCAACCAGGGAAGGTACCTTAGGATAAATTTCCAAGCAGGCATGTGTGAGACTGCCTAGTTTCTGAGTCAGTCAAATGACAATGAGTCATTGCCCACTGGAGAGAAAAAAAAAAAAAAAAAAAAGACCTGTCTAAGTTGTTTTTCAAAAACAAGAAGAAATTATTCAAGTTTAAAAAATAGGTAGGCATTTGGCTGGATTGAGAAAGTCCTAGTTCTTCTTCCTGTATTTCCCATCTGTCACATCCCAGGTGAGTGCTCCAGCAGGCCTACACAACCAATTTCCTCCTCATTTGACAACTGTGGGGACAGCTAATACAAAGTGTAATAGCCACCCCCCTGGTCAGGCAAGACTAAAAAAGTACTTCAACTGGTGGAAAAAAAACCAAAAATGCACCAAAAAAAAAAAAAAAAAAAAAAAGCTGAGAACAGTCATGGTTGTTGGGAACAAAGCCAGAGTGAGGGCTTTTATGTGACTTCCAGCTTTCTTGGTTAAACCCTTGGCCACCATGCTGTTTGATTCTCAGGTCCAGCTGGTCTCTTTCATCAAGAATTCCCAGCTGAGACCAAAAACTCCTTCCAAAAATGTTACATTAAAAAAAAAACAAAAATACCCAACCCAACCCAAAAAGCTGTACGTTCTTATATTTTCACAAACTGAAAGTCTTCAACACAAAACTGTTGGAAAATTCCCCATTGAGCTTCTGTGAAAGATGCTCCAAGAAACAGCAGTGGTACAAATATTATAAATACCAAGTATCCAGACTACAGGTAGGCAAGAATTAGATATAAGTGAGTCTGACCTTGATTCTCAATCTCCATATGCCATACTCATTCACTGTGGAAGCATTCAAACAAGCCAACAGTTGTTCCTTTTTTTTTTTTGCCAAATAATAAATCTTTCAGACAGCCTCACTGGAATTATTCATACATGCAAACGGTCAGCTACTGGAATGTGTTTCTTTACAGGTTGCTCTTCTTCACATTCTCTGGCTTTCAGGTATCCCTTCGTAGCATCCTCTTTGTTGGAATGGGAAGAGAAAATCAGCCTTTTAACTTCAGATGGGGGCATGAAGTTTCTACACAAAAAAGGAGAAGAGAACTGTTGACTCTTCAATGAAATTACATAGAAGTAAAAGTTTTTTTCTTGTAAAAGTAAGTGTTTTGGAAATCAATTATGGTACAGACATCTGAATGCCAAAAAGAAATTGCTGGGCAAATTGGAGAGCTGATAAGGCCAAAAGAATGCTGGGGACTCAGATGGACTGGGCAATCATGGTCCAGGTAGCAAGGCAAAAATTGAATATTTTCCTCTGCTAATATATATGGATTGAATTTTTACTAAAAACTTCATAACACCCTTCAATATTAAAACAAGAAAGAAAGATTAAGGAGTTGAGAAGTCACAAGTACAGGAAAGTTTTGAAGACAAAAAGCTTTCTTGATCCTGAAACTAATTTGACTAAGAAATTGCTTCCTTGTGCCTGGTGTTTTTCATTGCAGTTCCCAGAATATCAAAGGAGAGTAGTCAAGTTATGCGGACTGGTTAAGGCCATTGTTTAAGCTTGACCATTAAAACAGAGGACAGACATTAAGGCCAGATGAGTTTACAGATAAGTTTGTTGCAAATGAGGTTGCTCTAAATGTAGGCAGTGCTGACATCCAGCCATGTTCAGCTAAAGAAGCAGAGACATCTGTGCTTCTAAAGGCACAAGAAAACATAAATGAAAAGCATTCCAAAAGATACAAATCCTCTTTTTTCTGCCTTTAACTAGTCCCAACAGATGTTTGTCCAGCTTGGGGAGTTTTTTTGTGAAAACTTCAAAGAAGAAATTCGATAATCTTCTCAGGCAACCTATTTTAGTATGTAACTATTCTTACTGCTAGAAAGTTATTCCTAAAATGGAGCAAGAAGATCTAGGCTACAATTTCAGCCCATCATTTCTCATTCTTTCCTTGGTGGATGTGGATAGCAGTCTTATCTCCACAGATACTGAAGGTCTAACAGCAAATTCAGCTTCCCTTACTGTCAGGCATGGACCTTAATTACAAGATGATTTCAACTCTTACAGCTCATATTTGTATATACACTATGCATATTTATGGCACTTGCCAAAGATGACTGCTTTGAATGGATGGCTGTGAGGATTTTGTTGAGGTAGAGAAAACAAATTGTCATTGCCGGCATTATAACACAAGAAACATTTTTCACACACACTCATAAGTATTCCAGACACACACACATATATATACAGTTTTCCCATTAAAAGCAGTGTTGTTTACATACCCTGACAGTTCTGAGGGCAACCTAATGCAACCACAAGCGTACTCAGTCCATATCTGCATGCAACCCTCCAAATGCAAGCACAGATACAATGGCACAAGAAAGCTTATGGATTTGTGGTACAAACTTGCAGATGGCATAAATCAGTGTAGCTCCTACTCAGCCTAATTCCTATTCAAGTTGGCCATAAGGCATGAACAGACAAATACGTAGATCTCCATGTCTACACAGCCATATGGGCTGTATACCCAGGTGGGTGTGCACAGCATACCTTCCTGGCCTGATGGATGCTGCAGTACAGCTGCCAGCCTGGCCACCCAAAGCACAGAACTTGAGCACCATCAAGTTCCTGTCAGTAGAAAACCCAGTCTCAGACACTAAAAGAAAGACTGTGAGCAGCACAGTGCAGTACAGCAGGGCCCTGTAGAACCAATTAGGGTTAACATATTTCTGGTTAATGAGAGGTGCCGGTCATGATTGTAAATTAATATTTTCCAGTGGCTACCCATGCACTCAAGTGTCAGTATTGATCAAACTTACCTCTGCCCAGTTAATGCTGATGGATTCAACAGCAACATACGCCTGCTCATCTGTTACCCAATTAAGATAAACTCTCGACTCATCCTAATAGCTGTATTTATTGTCATCAGGAATATTGATGTATCTCTGTGCTAACTGCAAGCCAACATATACACATGAACACATGCAAAGGACACGGCACTGCTCTGGGAATTGTCCCAGGCTCAAACCACAGGGAGAAAGCACTTTGTAAGCCTTCATGTTCTTTTGTCCATAGAGGCAGAAAAGGAAAAGTAAAGGATCTTTCCCTTCTCTAGACTTACTAAACAAGATCCACACACCCCCCACCCTGCACCAGAGAATAAGCAGTACAGGAAGCTCCACAAATAAACTGCTTGGATCTTTAAAGACTAAAGCAAATGGAAGCCTCCTGTTGCACAGCGAGTCCAGCATGTGAGAAATGCTGGGCATGTAAGGAAAATGCCTATGGGAGGAACCAAATAAGGATTAATGAGCATCTCTTGATATGGTTTTCTACATTTCTAGCCTGGCTGTCTGAGTCAGAAGCTGCTGGGTAGCTAATGGGCCTTGGGTAAGGGACATGACAGCAGCTGTCTGTACAAAGCAAACAAAACAAACAAAAAAAATTCTATGAAAACTTACCATTTTCCTTGCAGTGCAAGGAGTTCCTTCCTGAAAAGCCAATGTACAATTTAGCCAACCCAAGACGCTCTTGCCCATTTATGGAAACAGACTCCTGCATGTAGCAAATGGGCTATTAAATAGAGCAACAGATCAGGACCTATCTAGCCATAAAAAGGTCATTCTAAACTAAAACAAAAATGAGAGCTCAGAGGGGGCCAGATCATCTCTGCAGCCAAAGTGTAGCCCTGACAATTTCAGCCAAAGCGCCCATCCTGCGCAGACAGAATTGCATGCTGCGGTATATAAAGCTGAATTAAAAAGAAAAGAAATGGTTGTGGATGTGGCTCAAAAAGTTAGAAAACAATTAAGAAAGGTCTTTTAGTGTGCAACACATTATGGATGCCTTTTCCCTGCCACATGAGCCAAATGAGACAGCACTATCTGCGCTATGCAGAGACGGAGTTTGGTCCCAGATTGGAATCTCAACTCATCAGTAATAATCTATCTGGTGGTTTTCCTAAGTGGTAGCCTCAACTTACTTCCAATTTGACAGATGCCCCCAAGGCAACTTGTGGTCCTGGAAGCACCTTATTAAGCCACAGTTAATGGGAGGTCATGCTGAGTGACAAAAGTTTGAATGGGACCTTGCAAATGGACCCTTTTAACCCACCAGAGGTGGAACTTGCAAGCCTGCTGTCACAGAGTGATGGCAGAGCTCATGCTGCTGCTGCTTCTGTCCAATCTGTCCTTTAGATAAGTGAAGGACACCTATCTCCAGGGCTCTCCACTTAGTACTTTTCATCGTTCACTAAATTAAAAAGTGAGCAATTGACAGCACACCATATTAAATGACTCTTCTCCCTTCTTCCCCCTACTGCCATGGCCATGTTTTAACAGCCACGGACACTTTGCTGGTGTCTTTTTAATTTGATTTAACTAAAAAAATAACACACAAAGCCATTTGGCCTTGTGCCACTCAATGTACTGCTATAGAGTAGGCATGAGTTATAGGGTAATATTTCACACCCTGTTGTGTCTT
This sequence comes from Acropternis orthonyx, assembly GCA_035583155.1. Lineage (NCBI taxonomy): Eukaryota > Metazoa > Chordata > Aves > Passeriformes > Rhinocryptidae > Acropternis > Acropternis orthonyx. The sequence continues at coordinate 24,495,684 of JAWWEU010000001.1, forward strand.
ATTACTTATCTAATAACAATATTTACCCAGGGTTTTCCCCAAGCAATTCAGACAGGTTTAAAAGAAATCTTGATTAAAGAATGACAGCCAAAGTATTGGATGTTAAGTATAAATAAGAGTAATGTGAAGAGAGTGGAAGAGTTTACTGTTGCATCCTGGTAGTTTGCAGTAAATCAGTATAATATGAAAGTTCCTCCTTACTGGGCCTCTCCAGTTGCCATCACTCTTGCTGCAGTCCATGCAGAGATGCCAGACCTCTGACTTGCACAAGTGCAGCTGTTGTAGGCTGCAGTTGCAACACACACTGGTAGCATTTGGTTGCTAGACACTGTACCTCTAACGCTAAGTCCTTTGCCACTAGAGCTAAGGGAATAATCAGTCACCTCTCACCTATTCTGGGGTTAGCCAACAAGAAATACAATTATAGCAAATTAGAGTATCACAGTCTTCATCTTCTGCAAATTCCCTGACACTATCAGTAGTTTGCAACTACAAAAAGGCTTTTTGCTGACATAAAAAGCCACCTCTAAGAGTATTATCTATGGAAGTCACTGCTGAGGCAGACAAAGCCAAGGAGCAAGTAAATTACAGGGGTATTAGACATTACCAGTAAAAACATTCCCATTCAGGTTAGAGAGGATATGACATTTTTACTGGTTCACATAACTCCTTCACCAGTCAAGCAGCAACTGTCTCTTTGGTAGATTATTCCATGTTCTTTGCACCTTGCAATTTCTGCTGAATAGTTGATGTTGCCCTCTATTCAAGGCAGGATACAGAGCTGTCAAAGTCCTCATCTCACTTCCATCGGTAATTCTCCAGCTGACTAAGAAACTTAAGCAACACATCCATTCAGCTAAGGAAGGCACTGCAGATTCCTTCCAACCTAACTGCATTCAGAAAACTCATCTAATACTGTAAATACAAGGACTCCTGTCAAAAGCAAAGAAGAAAAAATACATTCAAATTTATGTCCAAGTTGCTATTTTCCTGACTGCCTCATAGATTACCTGCTCACTGGAAGGAGGCGGGGGGGAACTATCACTGTTTTCTGAAGCTCCTTGTTTTCCCATGGAGATTTTCTCTCCACAAGTTTACCAGCCTCTGAACAAATTCCTCTGTAAGAGTGGCTAAGATCATTGTGCTAGTAGACATGTTTCAAGACAGGACTGGGCACTCTAAATAATGTCATTTTTGTAGAATTACCTAAGCTGATGAATGGCAAAATCCTGCAGTTGTTACTCAGGCAAAACATCATTCTGAGATGCTGAAAATTTTGAATGAATAAAGGCTTTAGAATCTGGTCCAACAGTAGTAATTTTGGAGCAGACACCTTAAGGAACATGAGTATCTTCTGAAATGGCATTGTGGCACAGGGTGCTTTTATGGTCTAATCCCACATCATACCACCAACAATATGTCACTGGCTGCAGTAGGCAGTGGCTGAGGAGAAGTGAAATGACTAGACTAAACGTTTACCTATTTGATCAGGCTCTGCAAAGCTATCTTTTCATTGTTCAGTATTTCAGCATTCCACAACCTTCCTTCCACCTTGGAAAGACTTGGTTTGAAATACTTGTTCCTTTCCAAGGTGGAAGCTTTATACTGTGGAAGAGCCTATAGACAAGCATCTAAGCAGTATTTGCATTTGCAGGGTCTATATTTGTGCTCAAATGAGATGCAGCTGGGGAAGATCAAGTGGCACAAAGACAGGGAGAGACAGAGATCCTCCTTTGTCACCCCATGAACAGGCAAAGGAGCCCAGTGAGCCAAGCAGAGTCATATGAAGATGCCACCTATGAGTAACTAAGGAATCAGGGAATGCACCATATGTTATTGAGAATATATAGTTCCAGCTAAGGGAACACTTTATATTTCCCCTTTACACTGACATCTCCTGGACTTGCAGTGAAGCTTTACCCCATTTTACGACATGCTTCCTCTCCCCTCCACTCACCTCTTCATAAGTACACCCAGCTTCATTCTATCCAGCTTTCAGGTCTGTACTCCATGAGGTCTTACCCAATCTTTCCCCAGTCCTTTTTGCCCTACACAAGCACCTGTCTAGAATTCTCTCATACACCAGTCTCTACTTCTTACAGCCCTGACAATTCTAGCTGGGAATGGTGTGGACTCATTATTAACTCTGCCAGCTGTTTTATCACCTTGACTCAGCACACCAGACCAGAAAGGCCTTTGTTCTGCAGGACACCCCTCCCACCTGACTCTAACTGGGTGGCTTATCACCCACAAGCAGAAGCTTTTGCCCTGGCAGCTTGTTTCTACATGCCAATCCTTCTGTGCTAGCAAAAAAGAGCCTTTCCTCTCCCACTCGGGATCCCTACCATTTGTCTTTCATTTCTTTCCTAAGGGATGGTAAGGAATCAGACCATCCCTCTTGGCTCCGCTGCTTCTGCTGAGCATATTCTGGCCCTCTGCAGAAGATAGAGCTTTACAGGAAAGTAAAAATGCCTTTGGGATAAGAGATCATATCCTTATGAGTTAAATTACAGGCTAGGGGCTACAACCACTGCCAAAAAGGATAAACGTGGCAGACAGCATTAGTTTCTGTCAGGAAAATAGGGATTATGCTTTTGAAAAAGAAATGCAGCATGATAAAGGTCCCCCAAATCACCATGCATGTGCATAATGGGCCCAAAGCTTTAACAGTCCTAATTTAAATGGGTCCAGGACTTACCCATCAGAGTCAAGACAGACAAATCACACTTGGCCCAAGAGCAACACCAACTGCCGCTCTTTGGAGTTATGGGACAGGCATCTACAGACAGAATGGCAGGTAGGTAAAAAATGCCTAAAACTACAGTTCCCATGAACCCTTGTAGAGCCTCAAGCTGCTGTTATGACCTGCCCCAGAAGAGGAGAGTAACCAAGGTTCTTGTTAATAAATCCCTTGGGATGGATTAGAGTGAAATAACACTGAATAATCAGGTGTTTGCAAACATATATAGGTAGGGTTTATTTTGGAACAATTTTGTTTCAGAAATAAATAGGTATGTTACCATTTTGGCTGTCATAATCTATAGTAATACAGCAATATTAAAGCATAACACTTAAGGAAATGTATAAGGGAGTGAAAGAGAAAGAAAGGCTAGGGTCCTAAGATATATATAGTCACCACCCACTGGATCCAGCAGTAAAATTCGGTAGTTGCAGCTTCTATGTGTATTGGTTGAACTGGTAGTCGAAGTCCTGTTGAAGTGGTGGTCTGGATCTGTTGGGGTTTGGGGGAAGCACCCCCAAAACTCAAAGACTTCATGAGTTATTACACACTTCAAGCTCAGTTGAGAACACCTTGTACCTGCCCTGGGATGGGGAATTTTACAATGGCTGGTGTTAACTATTTCAGTCTCTGACGGCTGCTGCTATGAAAATTTCCAACAAACAATAGAGATATATCTGAAACAGGGAAAGGTAAATTCTGTTTTCTCTTAGCCTGAGGATTTAGACCTTGAAGAAAGGCTGCAAAGATCATGTGTCCCATTCATACCTCTTTTTATTTCTTTCTTTTAACAGCACAGCACTTACTTTGGAAGCACTAGCTTTCCATTCATGAGTGACCTTCTATTTCTCCTGTTGACAGAGCCATGTCCAGGCTTCTCAGTTTCTCTCTGCTGCTGGATGTTTTTTCCCCGACTCACTCTTTTCCAGCTCTTGTCAACTTTATCATCTGTTATGAGTGGGGTAAGGAACCTAAACACCCTCTGAAAATAAATAAATAAATGAAAAAATAAATACAATTTAAAAAAAAAGAAAAAAGGAGAAGTTCTAAGTAAAATACTTAGAGGAAAGCCCTAATAACACAGGGTCATTTTGCAAAACATTGCTTTCCTCTAGGCCCAGTGCATCAGCTGCATTGGGAAAGGTTTCTGCTGAAGTAGCAGAGACCTTTTAAGCACACAGGGCCCAGAGGGAGAGAAATGAGAGAGTAGTTATAAGTTTGGTGTAGGGAAACGTGACTCCCCTAATAACACTCTTTCAGCATCCTCCTTCCACCCATTCACTTAGCCTTCTATTTCTTCATGTGTGGAGAATCTTGACAGAGCCAAAATGAAGGAGAATTGCTGAACATCAGTGTCACGTTGCTGGGTGTCAATGCTACACCTGCAGGGTGGAAGGAAGTGACCAGTGCCAGGAGCCAGGCACGTGAACACCATGTAAACATTGAGTGCACACTGCACGTTAGGAGCTCATCGGTGGAGAGGAAATGTGTTGCATGCTGGTTAGAGGAACTGTGCTTGTGTGTCACATGCTGATTGGGGGACTGTAATAGAAACCAAAATTAAGTTGGGTGTAAATATACTCATGTGCCAGACAATAAATGATTCTCGTTGTACCATATCAGACGGTTCGTGTCCTCATTCGCTACAAATGGCACCTGAACAGGGACTTTCAGCGAGACGTTGGATTAGGAGAACATCCATCCAGTAGCGAATCCCAACTGAATCAAGGAAAAAGGAGCTCCTTTACATTATGCATGCCCATCACCTCGGAAAAGGTGAGTGGTTGGGAACATGGAAAAAAGACAAAACCTAGATGTAGGTGGCTAGGTGACTTATGTACACACAGAACAGAGAAGTGTCTGAAAAGAAATTAGTGATGCTTCTGGATTGGATTACTTTCCACATACCTGGTTTCCTGCAGGATGGGACTTTTCAAATAGACGCTTGGCAGAGAGTCAGACAGAGAGTCTATGAGAAAACAGGGTCTGGAGACCCCGTGGCATGTGAGCATTTGGCCATGTGGGGAGCGATCATTGCTACAATAAAGGCAGCTCAGAAGGAAGCAATTCCTGCCGTGGCTGCAGACTCTGTCCCCTCTGACCCTCCTGTGGAGGAGGTGGAGGATCAGAGTACAGAGGGGCTCTGTGACCTGATGGCTGGGGGAGTGCAGGACATCATGCCACTTGACGGGACATGACCCCCCTGCTGCCACACTCTTTCATGTTCCTGACTGTGAATTCAGACAGTGAGCATGACGATTCCCTTGTTCCTGGTTTGGGCATGGAATGGGAACCAGAACTTTTCCCTTCTGCTGTTCGGCAAATGCACAGTTACGTGTCTCGGGAGGAGGTGGAAAGAAGGAAGGATGCTTCCAATGTGGGGTGACTGATCATTTTAAAAAGAATTGCCCTAATGAAGCAGGAAATCACACCACAACTACTGAAACTTGCGGTACAGGACACCATGACACTGAATGATTTGCAGCAATTGCTGGGAGCCATAAATTGGCTCCGATTGGTTCTGGGCATTTCTATAAAAGATTTACATCACCTATTTGAATGAGTAAAGGGTGAACCTGCTTTGTTTTCCACCAGAACTTTAACAAAGGAAGCAAAACAGGTACTACAAGAATGTTCTGATGCTCTTGAACAAAAGCAAGGCTGGTGACAGCATCCATACTTACCCATTCAACTAGCCATTGTAGCAAGAAAATTTCAAGAATTTCCAGTTTTGTTTCAGTGGGACCAATCCACATCAGACCTTTTGCAAGTTCTAGAGTGGGCATTTTTGCCATATTCAGCATCTAAAACTATTTAGACTGTTAAATAAATGTATGATAAGCTTATCGTGTATGGTTTTTGAATTCTTTTTTGATGAACCTGTTAACATTGTCACTGATTCTTGTTATGCTGCAGGTATAGTGTCACAACTAGAGGCCTTGTTTCTTCAGGAAGTGTCCAATCCCCTTTTGTTTGCTGAATTACATACTTTGTGGTTTCTCATTAACCATAGAAGGTTTAGGTTTTATGTTTTACTGTACGTTCTCACACAGATCTCCCAGGACCCATAGCAGAAGGTAATCAATGAGCAGATGCCATCACTATGACAGCAGTTGTTCCGAAGACTCTTGAGCAAGCTAAGCTTTCAAATTCTTTTTTTCACCAGAATACATGTTCTTTAAAGTGCCAATTTCACCTGACAATTAATCAAGCCAGGGATATTATTATGTCCTGTCCTGATTGTCAACAGTTTGCCCCTATGCCATCTAAAGAAGGGGTTAACCCTCAGGGCTTGATTGCCAATGAATTATGGCAAACAGATGTCAAGCATATACCTGATTTTGGTCGGTTAAAATATGAACATGTCACTGTTGACACTCACTCTAGATATATCATTGACACTGCACACACAGGAATAAAAACACAAGATACTGTTAAACATTGTCTTACTTATTTTGCAGTTTTGGGTATGTATCAAAACAGACAATGGCCCTGTGTACTGTTTGGCACGGGTCCATACATTCCTCAGTGAATGGGGTGTCTCTCATGTTACCATTCCCCATTCACACACAGGACAAGCCATTGTAGGACACGCACACCGTAGTCTGAAAGAGATGTTATTAAAACAAAAGAAGGAGGAGTCCACCTGTACTCTGCAGGAACACTTATGGAAGACACTATATGTTTTGAATTTTTTTAATTGTGATGAGACAGGGCATAATGGCTATGAACACCAGCATGAATCTAAGATGCTGGCTTCTTACAAGCCACGGTGAAGGTAAGAGACCTGATATCAGAGCAATGGGCAGGACCAGTAGATCTCATACCCTGGGGGAGTGGATATGCTTGTGTTTCTACAGGTTCTCAGCTAAAATGGGTCCCTTCCTGCTGTGTGCAGCCCTATGTTGCCTCTTTGTCATAACAGCTGGAACGCCCCTCAAATGAGGTGTCTTGGACAGAGGAAACATGTGGTTAACACTTGCTAATCTGTTAAACGAAAAAGGGGGGAGTTATAGGGAGCCAAATATGAGAACAAGAAAAGAACAACAAGAAAGCCTGGGAAATGTCAAGATGACCTTGTATTGTTTTACCTAAAGCTTTGATTTATTGATTTATTGACTAGGGATGGAGATAAGCTCTCGGTTTACAATCGCAATGCATGGAGTGTGAATGGCAAAGTCCGTATGTGTGAATGGCGGCTGCCAAATGTGAATGTTCATGAATGTGTGAGTGTGTGTGAATGTGCAACTACAGATGTATTCTCCCTTGTTCACTTAACCACTCCCAGCTAAAAGCCGGTGGTATATAAACCCTGGATCATTAACATTAAACTGATTTATTTGTAGAGATGGTTTGCCTGGTTAAAAGTTCTTGGGATTAGGCATTGGATTAAATGGTTATTAATGTTGGGATTTTTTGTACTGGGAGAATTTGTTTTGATTTTGATATATATTCCTTGTTTGTTATCCTGTGCTCAATGAATGTTTGATCATAGTTTTAATCGTGTCATGACTATGCAATTGAACACAGTGCTTGTCCTGCAGTTCTTAAAACAGAAGGAGGGAGAGATGTGGAGAATCATGACAAAGCCAAGATGTAGGAGAATTGCTGGACATCACTGCCACGTTGCTGGATGTTGGTGCTACATCTCCAGGGTGGAAAGAAGTGACCAGTGCCAGGAGCCAGACGTGTGAACACTGCATGTTAGGAGCTGACTGGGTGAGGGGACGTGTGCTGCATGCTGGTTAGAGAAGTATGCTTGCATGTCACATGCTGATTGGGGTACCGTAATAGAAACTGAAACTAAGTTGGGTATAAATATACACATGTGCTAGGCAATAAATGATTCTCATTGTACCCCATCAAAGGGTCTGTGTCGTCATTCGCTGCACTCATGTAAAATGTATTTCAGCATCATTTCTCAGCCACTCAAATTCTACATCATTTGTGGTACCCTAACTCACTTCGAACTTCACTGGTCTGACTTTGTTAACCTTGGCATGAAGACCATTGTACTCCTGCTTACTTTCACACAACAAACTTCATTTTCTTACCGTATTTCCTTCCTACCCTCTGTGGCAGTCATTCTGTAGAGATACAGCATCCCATTTCATACAAACTGCCCAGGGCACTCCACCTCCCAGACATCACAACACCTTTTGCTGTGCTGCTGCCCTGTCCCCAGTGGAAGAATCTTCAAAGCCCAGACACTATCTGTACCACCCTTTCTGTTTTAAGACATGTTCTTGGGAGTCATACAAGTATGGCCTTCCAGTGCTAGTAAGGATGATGTCCACCCTTGCACACAGACCAAACAGACATTTCTAATGAGAAAAATACTGTTGTCAGGTCCTGGAAGTGGCAGTGTGCTGGAAACAGCATTCTAGAGATGAACACATTGGTGTGTGCAGTCTCCCAGTAACCATGAGAACAAAATATGTGCCAAGCTATGTAAGAAAATAGAAAACTTCCCAATTTTATAGTTACCCACATTATTCCTGAGATACCAAATAGGCAGTATAAAGGAGACATTTCTATATCAAGAGCAGAAGGAAAGGTTATGATTTTATCTGGTTGTCTAGCCCTGACCGTTGAATTTCAGCTTTAAATCTGCTATCAAATTGCCTGTGCTTGATCCAGAATCTCTCTTTTAAATAGCAGGCCAGTCTTGATTTGAAAAACTGATCTGTGGGAGAGTTATCATTTCTCCAGGTGTTTCATCCCAATGGAAAGATATCCCCACCATTAAAAATGCCTTACTCCCCTTCCTTTCTTTTCTGTAATTCAGCATGCGAATACTGGGTCTTGTGAAACTTTTCTTTGCCAGAACTGCTGCAGTCTTCTTCCTAAGTAGGTAAGCACGGCCTATGGTGATGATCCTCCTCAATCTTCTCTAAATAGATTGAGTTTCCTAGGTAATCTGAGGCAGTTTTCCAAATTTTGCATCATTCCAGTGGGCTTTTCTCTGAACCCTTTCCCATTTATCAACAGGGCCTTGATACATTTTGCAACAGAGATAAGTTAATGCTTAAAAAGAAATCATCACTTTTTTTTTATTTTATTTTCTAGGCTTTTGTGTGCTTGATTTCTCACCTATAACATTACACATAACTACATACCATACGCAGTTAAAAAAAAAAAAAGAAAAAACTACACAGGGGAGGCTCTTAAAGGTCAAAATCAGAGCTAGCAAATTTATACCAGATAAACCAATCAAATCCTATTATTTTCTTTCCTGTTTCCACCTCTGCATGCCAGATGCTACAGGAGCTTAATGCAATTTACCCAGTGACTTTTTAAATTCATAGAGAAATATCCTGATCCTACTGTAATTTCTTCCATTGGAAACCATGCTGCATGACTTGTTAAGGGAAGTTTTTTCCTAACACCTAAATTTTTCATGTGGCTAATTTAATCCTATTTCTTTTACAGCCTTTAACCATGCTATGTAAATCTTCTTTCTTCTACATCCTTAAGCAATATAAATTACATCCTATTATTCCTACACCCCTAAGCCAATCTAACAAACATCCCTTTGTTACTCCTATACCCCAAAGCAAGCCTGCATGTCTCTTTAACATGTCCAATCCTTTAAAAGCTAGTAAAGAATCCCAATGCCTTAGGTGGGTTGGTCATACACTTGCTTGCTTTCAGTTTCTGTACATCCATCATCAGTGAAAATTTGCAGTTGATTCTTTGGATTTTGTTCACCTCTGGGACTCTTCTCACATCAAGATATCCTAGATCCATCTGAACTGTGACATCATTGCTGCCAATCTTATTAGTTCCCATCCCACCAGTTCAGAACTTGCTACCTCTACTTATGAAGCTCACAGTTTCAAGTGGTATCCCGTTCTATTATATATACACACACACATTATAAATTTGTTTTCTCCTACAAATGTAAACACTGTTGAATTTCACCCAATCCACGTATAGACTATTCTTTAGAGTAACTGTGGTGAACAGAGGATGCAAAACACAAATAACCAAAGTTCTCAATGAGGTGTGATGGGTGTTAGATGCAGGAGAAACAAACACACAGCAGAAAAAAATGGTTTCTTCAGCAATAAAACAAGAGTAACTCATCAACTGAGTTTCTGGGTTGATATTTTTGTTTTTAGTCTAGCTCATAATCAATGAACCTTAGACTGCCAATTGCACATCAAGCAGCAGCATATACAAGAATACAAGACCAATCTCCATGGTTCTGCAGATGGTATTTTAGACATGCCAAAGCTCTGGGCACATCCAGGACCCCTGCCTAGTGTAGATATAGCTAAGATCACCAAATTCTTTCTCTGATAGAAGGATAAAGGTGGCTATAAATTATGCTCCTATTTTGGTGCTGTCCATATTGCAGGTGGAATTGTACCTACTTTTAGACAACAGGACAACCAGAAAGCACATCCCAGCTTTGCACCCTGCTGTTTGGACTCCTAACACATGAAAAGCAGATTTAAATCCATTCTTTCTGGAGGTGAAAAAGATCTGTTCCAAAGATGCCAAATTGGTCACTCAGTTTGAACTACCATCAATAGTGGCTTAATTACAGAATTACAGGATCTTTGGGATTGGAAGAGATCTCCTGAGATCATCTAGTATAACAAGATGCTTTCAAGACCATAAGTCATCTTCGTTCTGTGACTGATCTCCTGCCAAGCAAAGGAATAGCAGTGCTTATATTTGGGCTAAAAACCACCCTGCCATACACATATCCTCTTTGGGACAACTCAGCAGATATTTGGATCCTGTTTCCCTGAAATAAGGGTCTTTGTGTTCTAGTGCTGTAAAAATGCCTGATGGCCTGCATAACAAAAGCACTTTAGTAGCAGTTATCCTGAAAATACAGCTGACATTCTGAGGGGGATTAAAGACGACATTTTGGATTTGACCAAGATGATACCAAATAGGAAGGCATCGATATCTTGTTTTGGCAACACTGCCACAAAAATAATTTATGCTCTGGTTAAAATCCAAGTGTTTCCCTTACCTTTTTGTCCCAGTCAGGACACCAAATGATTCATTACTTTGCCAGGTCTGTTTCGAGTTGAAACTGAATTACTTATTTCTTGGCTCAAATTTCTATCAGAAGATCCTCAGATCAAGATAGCGGACACTTCGCCACATAGCCAGGACTCCCTTTTGTGACACATAAACATTTTCTTTCATTGTCTGATCTTTTTCTAGATGTATACAACATACCTTTCTCTGGAGCTGAGGTCACATTTGCATAGTTGAATAAAAGTGCCGTAAATCTCCTCCTTTCCAGCAGTAGAAAGCAATGGAGAATTAATTCCTCTTGGAGCCCTCTTAAGCAATTACTTATCTCATTGCTGGACCTTACACTCTTCTTTTTGAGGTCAGTGTGATACTCTGACTTGCAAGGGTTGTTCACCAGTCCATATCAAAGACTCATTCCCTTTGAGAACAAGAAGCTCCTGCAAGTCAAATCAAACCAATAATGACTCAAGATGGCAGATAATGGGATGCCTCCCTGATAATTAGGCATAACATTAAACAGTGCAGAGGATTTGTCCATCAGACCAGCTGCACAGATTTATTCTTTATAGTTCTGTCAGTTCATAAAAGAATCAAGACTGAGGACAGATTTTTGGTTTTGTTATTATTATAGAGAAATGATCCAGGAAAGAGTTTTTAACTACTGAGTTAGGCAAAAAACAGTGGGTAAGAATGGAGAATGCAAATTAGAGAACCTTTTATACTCTAATACACAGTATTAGTGTTCTAGTATGACAGATTGGAAACTATTGTGAATACTCCTGCCAGTGCTTATTTGGTGGATAAGACCAATTTCTTTTCTATGGCCTTACAAGAGCAACAAAATTTGTATTAGTTGGAATCAAACACTTCAACAACTACATGTTGACCCTAATAGCCCATCTGACCACCTGAGAAGTCAGAAAAGGTTTTGCTCTTAAACAGCCCACATGCTAATTCTCGTCATATTGTACTGTCCCTGTGGACTTCATCATCATTGTTTCCATGATACAGAGAGGGACATTTGGACTATTGTATATAAAAAACAAAACCAAAAACCTTCCCAGTGCTTGTGTGAAACAATCCTGTATCGTCTCATGCTCAGTTAATAATCTGAATGATATTTACTTGCTTCTATTTGAATGCAACGTCTGAGTCCTGGCTGGCTGCTAAGCAGACTTCTCCCAGACGAGTTTGAAACACATTTGGCAGTTCTTTGCCCATATGGGCTTCCTCAGACATGCCTCCTAAAAATCACACAACTAGACAGTTGCTCAAAAATGAACACGTGTTCCACTCAGACATGACAGGTACTGTTAGCCTGTAACTTCAGCTACTTTGACATAGTCAGATGCTACAAACAAGCCTAGTATAAAATAGCATTTAGTTCACTAGCAACCCTCTCTCAGTAATTAGATGGTAGTTTACTGTGCTAAATGACAAACTAAGCAGACTATTTCCTAATGGAAAACTGTTGCCTCTGCACCAAGTAAAAGGACAACAGTGAACATAGAAGCCCAAGGAATTATTTCCATTGTGTTCAGCACATTTCTCTGTCCAGCCCTCGAGGAGCCTTTCTGGCACTCACACATGTGCCAACTGAGCTAGGACAGAGCTCCCTTCACAGCTACACACCCCTCACTTACATAGTCACACCAGGTTTTCTTATTGGTTTGATCCCAGGTGTCTCATAGCAGTCTCAGACATCATGATCCTTAAAATAATTTAATCTTGGTACAATAACTAAACAAAATACAAGCTCAAGCTGGTTCCTCTGAGAAGGGACTCTGACAAAGGAAACCCTGGGCTTTTATATCTTCACAGTCTAAGGGCAGGAAATTTCTCAGTCCTTGACTCCTCCTGTCTTTCAGTGTCCAGTAACCTGGCTGGGCCACAGGTTCTGGGGTCCTTTGTTGTGCAAATGATCAATAATTCACTGTCTCTTGGGCTTGGGTTCCTGCCATGAGAACTCACCCTGCAGCTCCCACAGCAGCCCCACACAGAGCTACCTGAACTAAATGTATTCCTCAACCATAATTTTCTCTCTTTCTGCCCCTCTCTTTCACTAGTCTCTCTCCTCCTATTCTCCTTCTGCTGGAGATGCATTTCCACAGCATGTAGCCTTTCCCCTCTAATAAAATTTTTCTTCTATTGCCAAGATGAAATACTTGAAAGGGATGGTATTTATGAAAAACACTCTACCCTTCACTGCATACTCCTCAGGAACTGACACTGTCCAGGACCAATGGAGCTTCTAAAAGAAGCCAGGTGGCAGCTTTCTGAAGTGCCTACAGTGAGAATCTGGGAGAGCTGGAGCCACAACATCTTCTAGTCAACAAAACGTGACATCTCTGAAATCCCTCTCAACATCTATAACTGTCCTGAGATGAAATCTTAGGGAGACAAAAAACCCCCAAGATGTGAAAATAGTGGTGGTATGAAGTAAGAGGAGAGGGAGCAATGCAAAGATGGGAGTAAAGGATTGAGAGAGAGAGAAGGCAAGAGATTTATTCAGCATTTCCTTGTCTGTCTCCTCCACAAACTGAATCACAGAAGCATGAAAGTAGATGTATTGAATCTCAAAGGAAATAAAAGAAGTGGAAAATTAACTACTGATGAAAAAAATAGCTGTGACCAGGGATTCCTGCATATCAACTCTGAGCTCCTTCTTATCAGCTTAGAATAGAAAAGGCCAGGGGACTGGGGAGGAAAGGTCAAACACTGACAGAAAACATAGGCAAGGGAAAAACGAGACCTAACATGGAAATCAAAGTAGAAGAGCAAGATGGAAAAGAGTTGATCCCATTTCAGATGATATGCATGCCCTGCCCAGCATGCCATTTCCCCATTTCAGCACCATGAAAGGATGAAGCTGGTTTAAGGCCGAGGCTTAGAATAGCCACACCACTTTCTACCTTTCTTACCACCCCTCCCTCTATTTGGCAACAGGTAAGAACAGTGGTCTGGGGTAAACTCACACAGCCGCAATATGCAGGGGGACACTGCTGAGCCTACTGTGAGCTGTTGCATGCCAGGTCTCAACTAACCTCAGGATCTCTTTTCTGCTGGTTACTAACGGCCTAGACAAGGTGCACCAAGCTCACCTGTGCAATTCTCTCTGGATCCTGGGCCTTGTGTTTTCCTGTATCTTATACCATTGTTTCCCTTTTGTTTTGAATGAGCTTTCACCTTATTCTCCCTTGGCTCTCCCTATCCACTCTGATTTGAGTGGTCACCTCAGACTTCCAGATGAAGGATAAAAGGCTGCCTCCACATATCTTTCTGATCATGAATAGGTCCACTGCCATAGTCTCACTGAAAAATCACTAAAAAAAAGACTAGAATAAATGTATACTGTTACTATTGCACACAGGTAGTCATTATATGAGATCTTAAAGAGTGTTCCAGTGGAAGTAAAACTGGTTGCCCAAGCATATTCCGAATAAATGGGTTCCCAAAATAATGCCACCACTCCACACCCCTCCATTACACACCACTGACCAACAATGTGCAAAGCTGTCTCCTTTACAGACATCTCCACTGAACCCCAAAGCTTGGTTCCCAATGAGCAAATGTGATCCTGAAATTGCCTTCATCTGGACAACAATCCAGCTGTTCAGTTTGCTCCCTCAAATCAGTATAAACAACATCAACAACATCTCTTCCAAATACTGAACATTTGCTCACAGTCAGTCAGAGCCAAGAAGGACACACAGACAAACAGGACATGCATGGGGACACACTGGTGACATAATTCAGCAGAGTAAATTACAGCCTCTTACAGAAAGAGCTAATAGCTTTAAAGATGAGAACAAGATAAAAGTATGTGGGGGGTAAGCAGGACAGATGGGTTAACAAACATAATAGGATGTGCATAATTCTCAGCTACTCAGGAACAGTAATCATAAATCACCACCTGCCCAGTTACTATCAGATGGCAGATTTGCCTCTTCACAACAAATCTGTTTCCTGTGTATGCATCACAATCTTGGTACCTTTACTTACTACAGTACTTTTCTTGTCCTACACAGACAGCTCAGCTCTGGGAGAAGCTTCCACCTTCCTGTACAAGACATTATTTACTATATTTGACTTAGCCATGTTTGAGTGCAGCTGAAAGAAGGAAGCTTTTAGTGTATCAGTGCACTTAATTTTGGCTTGCAGAAACTTTTACTTCATGCAAGGCTTGACTTTGAAACTGCAGCTTAGCACTGCAGAACATGTTTTGAACTGCTTTTCACTCAAAGAGAGACTATTTGCTCTTGTGGTGCCAAGAGGAAATAAATATGGAACCCTACAAACTCACTGGAACTGCCATATCACAAAACTGAACTCACTGGGAGAGATCATACACAACATTCTTGAGCAGAACAAAAGTTCTATTTTTAAGGATCTAAGTGAATTTGGGTCTCTTTTGACATGCACACTTTTGGATAAAATAAAAAGAATAAGTGATATGTGGGGAAAGAAATCTCAGAAAAGTCAGAATCTTTTTTTATTTAGTTGTTGAAATTATGTTACCATTTTTAAAAACTGTCCATGTTTAAGAAAAGATTTTTACAAGAAATGAATTAACATTCTCCCTACAATTAAAATAAATTTTCAGTTTTGGATTGAATGAGGTACTGCTGGGCAATGGAACCCACCATTCTCTTTTTCCTGCAGCTTATTTTATTTTTTTGTCCAGTCATTGAATTGAAAGCTCCATTATTCACACAACTCAATCTGAAACAAATAAAAGAGCAAACCAGCTGTAGACTCCTTACATTCTGAATTAAAATGTCAGGCTATGGCAGACATGGTAGAATATTCCTTTGTCAGAGAATCACACACTATATAATCCCTTAATTATAACCAAACCTTTAGCAGTAGTTTCATGCACTCGTAATATCATTGGATTTCAGGTATCGTCATTCTGAGCTGAACATCCCACAGAGCATTAAGGGCACATGCAGTGAGCAGGAGGTCTATGGGATGGCGGTTATCTAATTCCCGTGATGAAAAAAACAAAAACATCTGTCAGTGAGAGGGAAACTTGCAACCTTGGAAACTTTTGTCGTGGGACAGTGACATTGCTGCCTTGACTCTAAAGAAAACCTTGGGAGAGAATTTTCCTCAGGGAAAAAAAGTCCTATAGGAAGACACTGCTTATTTTTTAATTAGGCCTAAGACTATCAAGAAAATGGAACCTGGGCTTCAGAAACTTAACTGGATAGCCAGGAAGGAATGCAGTTAAGTGCACAGCAGTGAAGAATCTGCATAGATCAGCAGAGCTGACCTAATTTGCCTTTACTTTCCCAGGTATCACCCATCCACAACAGCTGAGTGATGTGCAGAACAGTGGGCACCAAGCTAGAGCCTGCATCCTACATGAGATAGGCAAAGGATAGCCCATTCAACACAGAGGCATAGAGTCATTCCAGCTTGTCAACAGCTTATTGCGAGTTATCTTCCCTCCCTCTCATCAGGGCTTCCCTTGGCATGGATTTAGTCTGTCCAAGCAGCCAGGAGATCAGCACTGATTTCTAAACCTGTGCTGGCCAGAGGGATAAGGGAGACATTCTTCAGGCTTGCTTGCTCTCACCACTCAGCCATAGCAATTTCTCGTTTTCCTTGTCCACAAGCCTGAGCCCACAGAAATTAAGAAAGTGGAAGTTATTTTCTGCCGTTGTTTTGAATGTGAAGTAGAGCAGAGCCTGGATTTCACTCTCAGGGCACTACAGGGTCACAGGTGGTGCATAGACAGCACAATTGCTTATCTCTCCCCAAGGCATTGCACACAAGAAAGAAAAGAGACACACAGCACTGCCCAGGGTTCATTGCTCTTGGCAAACTGCAGCAGCATCCCAGAGCTGAGCCAGCCCAGTCAGAAATACCAGCTCAGAGGTGAAGCACCATGCCACTTTGGTACATGCACAACCCAGCCACAGATCGGCAGCTAGGCAGATTCAGACTAGCAATGTTTAACTGAAAGGATAATAACTTTCTGGAACAGTGTGCCAAGGCTTGCGGGGAAGCTTCATTGCAGAGATGTTGTTAAATTAAGCCCAGATTATTCTGAGCTGTG
Organism: Acropternis orthonyx; assembly: GCA_035583155.1. NCBI lineage: Eukaryota > Metazoa > Chordata > Aves > Passeriformes > Rhinocryptidae > Acropternis > Acropternis orthonyx. The sequence continues at coordinate 24,512,492 of JAWWEU010000001.1, forward strand.
GTCTGAGTGCAGCACCCAGAACTTAGAGTAGAAATTATCACAGAGCTACCCATAGCACTGTGTCATGCAGAGCATTGCAGTTGATGAATACATGGTCTTCCCACCAAGCATCCCATGTTAAACAATCCCTTATCATGGGGAACCTTATCAAACATGGCCATGGTGTGAGGAAGTCCAGGAATGTGGGTGATGAATATACAGGACTACCCCTACTATGCATTTTGTGAGGACTTTCTGTATTCCTCCTGTTTGAACTAGCAGACAATGTTAGGCACTCTTACTCTCTACATTGTCTATTTATCCCAACTGGCTACCATATTGAGACTTCTTTGGCATTCAGTAGGTTAGCACAACTGCTCAAACTCCACTACTCAGGCAGAACAAAATGGTATCCCTTTCTGCATCTCACTGCCTAGGCATCTGAGTAAGCTTAGTTCTCTTCTCAACATGACACAGATGGAAATAAAAGCAGAGCATCATCACAGCTCATCTGCTACACAAGAAGCTGGTATCTTCATTGGGGAGGTGGAGGATTTAACAATAGCTTTCTTTTCTTTGCAAATCACAGTCAATAAATCTGGAGAGTGCTTGGTATCCTTCTTGCACACTAGTTTCTACCTTTTGATCATTTGTTATAGATCTGAACACATCCATGCACTGGGAAGTGTCCTGCTATACAGTAAGAGTTTGGGGGATACTCCTGAATCCTTCAGTTACTTTCTGCCAACCTTGTTCTACATCACCATAACTGCTAGAGACAGAAAGAACAGAAAAGGCCTTGCAATCCCTGCAGCACCTTTCCAGCCTGGTGCTCCAGTGTTTCCTGATCTGCAACTTGAAGTAGGGTAAAAAGGAAAGAGGAAACCTGCAAACACAGTCATTGAATTCCACCTGCTCCCTGGCAATAAGTAATTTTTAGGGTAGGAGGGGAAAATCTGCACTACAAGTAAGTCAAAAATAGGATGTGAATCCTAATAGATATATGCCAGTGGCTCTGCAGCATACTGCATAATCCCCTGATGCTGTGGTAAGCATGCAGTTTGGTACAATTGGGCCCCTTGATTGGATGGTTTCCCTAAACTCTAAGCATGATCTTCAGGCAAGAGAGACAGGTAAATACTTACCTCACAAAATCCCCCAAGGACTGCAAGTCTAACCTGTGATGGTCTAACCTACCCCCCACCCTGAAATATCTCATCAGAGAAGCTGTCAAGAGTTAAAACAACCTGGGCATTTAAGTCTATGTTGTCAATGAACTCCCCACAAAAGTCACCAACTTAATAAAACACTGACCCTATGAAAGACAGTCATAGATCACTGAAAGCAACTTCACTCACTGTTTCCCCGTGGATTTTCCCTAAGCACTCCACTCATGTGAAGCTCTTCTGAGGAACCCCTACAGAGGCTGCTGTTATCAACATTGTGGTCCTTGGGCAATGGCTCAGCTGGCTCCTGTATGGCCTCAGAAAGCAAACCTCCTTCCCTTCACTTTTCCCTTTGGCCGAGCACTACATCTTGCCCCCACCCCCATCATTGCTAGTGGGCTTGACGGGAGGGCTACATCTTCCCGCCCTCAGATGGCTGCTCTTGGGAGGGAAGGAAGCTCACCCAGATGGATTTCAGCAGTTCTCATGAGTATTTTATGGTCTTTTACTGATTTACAGCCAGTTCAGCATTCTTGTAAATGGCTATAAATTGGATTGAAGTAATAACTCATAACCAGAGAAAGAGAGACACAGTCTCTGAGTCCCAGCTCAAGCTAAACCAGCCTCTATGAATATATGGAAGAAACCTGCTCCCTCAATCAATATACACAGCTCAGGCTACAGCAGTGGTCCACAGGGTCCACCCCCCATTCCTCTTCCACAGGGTTCTAACAGTGGTTACATACTGTGTGCATGTGAGGCACTGCAAATACCTCCCTTCCAACTGCCTGGCAAGACCAGCTGTAACACAGGGGCTGTCCCCACCACCCCAGGGTTTGAGTACTTTCTGACCTTTGTTGTATTTATCTGTGCATACATACATATCCCCTGTGAGCAGGGAAGCAGACCAACACCCTTCACACAGATCAACAAGGGAAGATTCCCACCCCAGATACTACCTTTGGGAGGTGATTGCCTTCTTTGTCCAGTGAGACTGGCAGAAACTTGCAGGTTGTTATTCTTCTGAAACACCTGATTTATTATTTCACATGGAGCACTGAGACCTGAAATGCCTGGCACCTAAAATCCAGGGGGTTGCATCTTTCTCTTTTGTTTCCCTAGGTAATTTTTAGAATCTAGGCTGTAAGCATTTCTGAAACATCTGACACAGCTGTCTAGCTGCAAGCTAGACCCTTCTTATTTCTGTAGATGTCTGCAGCCCAGGAGCTGATTCTTTCCACCTCCTTAACATAACAACTGCTGTACTTGGCCTCACCACTGAAGTGCAGGAGGCACTCCTCTACTACCCTTGCAGCTCACCACGAGCTTTCCTAAAGACTCCAAAATCCAGGAAACTCAAGTGACTGACACTACCAAGCTCCTTGAGAGCCTGAGGGTTGCTGAGTTGTTTTGGCCCTCCCTTTCTAGGCAGAGGACCTGATGGAGACAAGCTTCAATGTCTTCCCTGCAGGCCTAAAGGGCTCCTGCTGCTGCTAGCACAGTAGGAAGAAGTCCTGCCACACCTACAATCAAAGAGGGCTTTTGCTTGCTTAAAGGCACCTGAAAAGCTACCACAAAGGCCTATCCAGTGCTTCCATAAGCATCATAGCCTCAGCATTGTGATCCTGCAAAGCACTGAGCTGTTTCCTAACCAGTGGCCAAGGATGCAAATCCTATTCATACAGGCAGTGACCCCTTCTCATGTCTGCTTAGTTCAGACTTGCTTATGTTTATTTATTATTTAGACAGATGGATTGCTTTAGTCTATGCATCTATTAGAAAGGAATTACGTCCCTTGCTCTCTCTATATTCTGTTTTTTAAATACAAGGCACTGGTTAATCACCAGCATGAAGGGAGGATGCTCTCCAACGGAGTACCCTAAAAAAATGAACCACTGATGATGATGTCATTTTCTAACAGCCTGAAAGAAGAGGAGGTGAACTGCTTGCTAATTCATCTTTTCATTAATTAATAATTTTGCTGTTACTCTGTGCTCCTCCTTGTATCCTCTTCTTTTCCCCCCTTGTCTTATTTTTACTTGTTTGTGCATCACTGTCTTTGTGATAACACCTCAAAGCCCTAGACTGGGACTTGCTTCCTACTGCACCAAGCACAACACAAAATGCAAAGATACTCATATTTATATGTGGGAGAGGGTGACTGTTTCCAGAATTTATTTCAGTTCTATTCCAGTAGCTTTCAGCAGATAGTCCAGTCACTACTAGTAAGGGTTCTGTCAAAAGTATCTAAAAGTAAGCCCCAAACTGGTAAGTTAGAGTCTCTTTGGAGGACTTATATCTCTTTGGGAGCAAAATTAAAAGTAGGGTTTTTTTATAAAAAGGCTGAGGAACAAAAGTCATAAAGCCTTGTCATGGAGAGAAAAAACACAGTTGTTTTGCTGTAGTAAATAGTCCCATGATTAGTAGCAATGATAATGGTAATTGACCTGTAGTTGCTTGCCAAGACTTTAAAGAAGAGTCATAGTAACCTGACCATTTCTATTAGCAGTCCAATTCTTGGAAAAACATGTTATTTTAAGCTGCATCTAGCTGGTAATGCTAATACAAAGATAAAGTATTGCCAGCACATTCATGGCTGAGAACATTTTAGAAAATTATGAGAGGAACTAAACTTTATTCCTACCCATGCTGATTATTATTGTTTTCCATTAGACACCTTCAAGTAATTCTTTTTTTTCCCCTGGGTTTCATTTTTGTTATTTTCATATGCTATGCAGTCAAAACAGCTTGCTTGACTGCCTGGACAAGCAGTGCTGAACTTAACCTAATTCTTTCCATCACCGCCTGGGTTTAGCTTTCCAGATGTCTCCACATGGCTCTCAGCCTTTTCTTAATAGGACAATAACAAAATTGAGTTTGGCTAATGGCTGAAGACTCTTCTGGCACCAGCACAGCCTGGCACACAGCCGTCAGCCTGTGCCACTATCACCGTTGGTTCTGCTTTAAGGGGCTGGCAGGGACAGGAGGCACATCACCAGCACAGACATACCCAAGCCCACACAGTCAGACACTGCCTACACAGTGATGCAATTTGCAAGAACAAGGCAGTGGATTTCAAAGGTGAAATCCAGTTTCAGTGGCTGTGAAAGCTAAGAGCCACTTTGCCATGAGTTGTTTGCTCAAATGATGCCAGCAGATAAATCCTAAACTTTACAGATCAAGAAACTTGTATTTTTCTTCTATGTTCTTTTTAGTGAAGTTCTAGTCCAGGAACTTCTAAAGGGTTTCTATTTTAATATTACTACTACCAATATCAACAACAACAACAATAATAATAGTAGCAAGAGTTAATAGTGAGAGGAATAGCAAAAGCAGAGGCAAAGGTGATTGCAAGTTCTTTTGGACTCCATTTGCTGAGCAAGAAAAGACCGGATTAGCAAAATCAACAAGGTGACACCAAATCATTAGGGTCAACCAAAATAAAGGGACTCAAAAAATTCAGATGTAATTGTAGTTTCTCCATAAATCTCTCAGCTAGGATGTCACCCTCAGGCTGAATGTAATCTTGCAATGAATTCCTACACTTAGAAATAGTTGCCCTTCACTGGGTACTGCTGAATCTTTCCTGTCAAAGAAGATTTATCCATGGGAAATAATTAAAAAAACATTTCAGAACTTTCTTCCTCTTGGAATAGATTATATTACATTAATTAGTGGAGGGTGTGGTTTTGATTTTTTTTCTTTGCCCCCAAGGACAAGATCCATTTGTGCTTACCACAAGGTTTTCCTTCACCCCGGACCTCTTCTTGCTACTTTAAATGATATACCTTGTCCACAATGCTGTAATAGTGCTAAGCATGGCATAATTTTCAGAAACAAAATGTCTCCCTCCCTCTTATTCTCTCACACGTATGGCATCTCAAAAGGCAACAACAGACTATAAATTCACACCAAGGTTATGGAGACTCATCAGAGAGGAAGGAAAAGTTGGCTGTTTTTTGATGGCCATTCTCTGTGAACTGTGAAGAAAACAACCACTGTCATCATCAGATGCAGTCATAAAAACAGTGATATTATAAAAGTGTTTTCTAGGATGAAAGGTTGTTTCCAGCAAAGTAAAGGCTAGAGCTTTTGTGTTTGTGGTGTGTGGCAGCCTTCCTTTGGCGGAGGTTTCTTTAAACCAACAGATATTTTGCTTCTGGTTTTTTTTGAGATCCCCAAGAAATAATGCCTTGTGTGTTTTGGATCCAACCACAGTGTTATGTGTTAGTTCTCAGTTTCTAGCTGGTCCTTGACACCTGCAGAGCTGGCTCAGGTCTGTAGCAGGAATGTCTCCATTGTGTGCCATGCCACTGTACATCTGTCTGGACGATCCCTCTGACCCCAAGATATCCTCTGGGTGCCTCAAAACCCATGTTTCTGGCTTCTGTCCTTCCATCCCTCTATTGCTCTCCGTTGCAGTGCCTGCAAAAGAGAGAGAGCAGCTGTAGTTATTGCAGGGCATTAAAAATATAAATATAAGTGATCCACTGCAGAAAATTAGGTCCAGACAATGTGTAAAAGTGCTTTTGCCCTGGTACGCATGTTCTTTATAGCAATCTGGTACGAGAGACAAGTTTCAGAGCAGCACCAGTGCCTTTAAACATCCTCTCCACTGCAAAACTCAGACAGTGGTGCAGGGCACAATGCGCCACCAGACAGGAATTCCCTGGCTGAGGAGGGAGTGTGAAATACAGCACCAGTTCAGCATTGTGGGATTGTTGGACCTGAGGTAGGGCCTGGTGAGGAACCTGAGTAGGCATCTCTGCAGGCATGCAGCTCCCTGTACTGGGGAAGTGCCAGACAATGAGAGTCACCATCCTGCCCAGGACTTCCCAAAGAGTCAGACTCTGTTTTTCAAATGAAAAGCTTCTTTGCATGGCAAGCATAGGGAAGGAATGGAGATGAGGAGATTCATTTCTGCTAGCCCTGTGCTTTGCAGTCCATTTTTTAATTGGAGTAAATAGAATCAGAATGACAAGTGGAGAGTGATGTCTTCGATGTGCTATTTATCTGGTGAGGAATTTGTGAAATATGTGTTTTTCTGTAGAGAGTGCATGGCTGTAAAGAAGGGCCAGAGTCAGCACAACCTCAGAGCAATGGAGAATAAAGCATTCTAGTTTTGTGGCCATTGATCTGATGACACTGTGGGTAATGGATGGACAAGGTTAGTCTCAGAATGTCTGATTTTTCTGAAATCGTTGCTGGAGTCAGACTTAAGGTTGCTTCACAGTGCAATTCTGTATTTTCCGTTATTAGAGATTCTCATATCTTCACACTTGCTTTGAATTTCCTCTTCTTTTAGTGACTGATGGGTTTGGAACTTTTATTAGAGAAGGATATAATTCTGGAAATATATCTTTAAGTGATCATTTTTTGTTCACCTGAGTTCTATCAATCTTCCCTTGCAGCCTTAGATCCCTGTTTTTACATGGAATTTCATTTTGCTGTTAATTTTTGTAGGATAAATCCTTTTTTTTTTTTTTTTTTGAGAGAGAGAGAGAAGGCTTAAATTCACGGAAGAGGAGATCCCTGATTAATTCATTATACCTAAGTAGTACAGATAGGTTCCAGACCTGTTTGAGGCTACACTGCAAGAACAATTATTTGGGAAATGCCCCCCTAGACAGACAATTGTGCATTTTGTTATGAGGTGCTGCACACTGTGCCTCCACTAAAGGAACCTTTGAAGACAGAGCTGTGGCAGAAGCAAGCAGGAAAGTGGCAACCGAATTGATGCTTGCAAAAAGAAACAACACACTTCAAAGCACTCATGTATTTCCATAGCACCACCTGCCACTGAGGGGCATCAGCCCCAGACTGTTAAGTCCACCTGTAGCTTTGAAGTCCCTTTGGATGTTTTACTTCTATTTCTATGTAACTCTCAGATAACCATATTATTAAATCGCTCCCAGTTGCAACCTGCCAGAAGATGGTGTTCTATCCTATCAGACACCGGTCTCAGCACAGTGATCCAGGCATTCATGACTGATTATTGCAGCTAATGTCTAGTGAAGAAGCCGGGCATCCTGGAAAAGCTCCAGTTGAGAAAACACAGTCTCTGGTCTCCCTAGCAACACTGATTACTGTGAGAACATCACCCGGCTGCTCCCTCATTTGTACTGGCCACCAGTGAAGACAGAGTCACCTTCAAGGTCTCTGCCCCAATACTCTGTGCCTGCTATGGGTTTTGTCTGAGTTGCTGAAGAAATTCACCTTTCTGCATAACCTCAGGGTTACTACGCCGTGCAGGAAGAAGCAGGCTGTTGACTCCCAAGGATGAGGTCTGTGCTGGAGACAGGATTTCACAGGGCTTTGGATCATTGAATTACTCACACAAACAGTGAGAAGCCTTGTGGTAGTTCCTGCCCTTTCCACGGAGAACTCAGTTACCCAACACAGCCCTCCATCAATAGGTTTTTTGCACCCACCCTTCTGGGTGTAAAACACAACACACAACACATCCACACACCCACTCCTTAGCACACACAGAAGCCTAAACAAACAAATCCCCCTATAAACTAGTCCGTCTCTTTCCTTTGCAGGGCAGAGGAGGGAAAAAGACACACAACTTGTTATTTTTGTTTCTGTTTTCCAATCCTTGAACCACTCTCAAAACAGTGTTTCTCTGGAGCTGCCTAAACAAACAAGAAAGCTGTTGTGGTCAGAAGCCTTATGTGGTATCTGGCCCATTACCACACCCAGGGGATTCCTATAAGCCCTAGGAGAGATTCCCATGCAACAAGGATAACTTTGCACAGCACTGCCTGGGGTTATGAAACTATACCTCCAAATCAGCTCTTCTAAGCTGCCTTAAATCTGTTACCAGGTCTTGAGGAATGACCCACAAATCTTCTTTCAAATTTTTAATTCATTCCTTTCTGCTGAGTTCACTCCCCTTTTTTTGCTGTGTTTCCATGAACAACCTCACAAATCAGTTTACTGGCAGGGATGTTTGTAGACATGGCAGATTTTAAGTCAGTGTTGCATATTATTTGCAGAAAGTGCATTTTAAATGTGTTATTACAGGTTTCTTTGCTGTCTTCAAGAAAAAACACTTCCAGTAGAGGAACGGAACTCAAAACACAGGCTCATGTTTGCACCCCAAAACCCTTAGTAACTGAAAGGAGAAAACTAATAGTAAGCAAAACTCTTCCAACTTCCTTTCTTAAACACAGTTCTGGTTATAAAAGCAGCTGTGCTGGTTCAGACAACAGACCATCTACCACAGTGTACGGTCTCCTGCAACAACCACGAGAAGAAATTCAAGGGAACGTGTGAATGGAGCAACTACTTTCCCAAAGACAAATAAGCCACAGTATAAACCCATTAGGGACTTTGCTGTTGCTACCAATGTCACAGGGAGCTGTTCAAATATTCAGGTAAGGGGGATACTCTGTCTGATCAGACAAACAGTTGATTGATTAGTTGATCTTATCAAGTCAAATAAAATACACATGCTTTTAACATACCATGATTTTCATGGAGAATATAAAATACTCATGTGACTCTCACAGCAAACTGTTTTCAACCCACACCTCAAAATATTTTTACCTGAAAACTCTAAGCAAACAGAAATTATCACAAATTCCTGCACCTTGTGGCTGGAGCATGAACAAACTCTGACCTCAGTAGCAGAGAACATCTGATGGAATAGGGCAGGTTCAAATGGAAGCTGTGTGCTTTATATGAAAGAGCAAAGGTTATCAGTCACATCAAGAAGCTCCCACATGAAGGAGAGGATTAGCCATGTTTGAATGTCTTGAGATCAACAACAGACCCCATTCAAAGAGTTGCTTCTTAGTTAAACACATATTATGCTTTAGTCAACAGCAAATTATTGGGTTCAGTCCAGGGGTAACTCAGTGAAAATTAATGGTCTGTGATACTTGGAAGGTCAAAACAGATGATCTAGTAGTCCCTTTAGTCTTCCTCTCTTTGAGCCCATGAATGCACAATGGACACATGGTTCATTATAAAGAGTGGTGCACAGCCTCAGCTGATAAAAATAGACATTTGCACCGATTTACACTTGATAAGCATCTGGTCAGGCTTGCTCAGCTGCACACTCTGGCATGAGAAGCTGTCAAGACTAACACTAAAAAATTGCTGTAGCACATCAGAGCTTGTGGACCAGATGGTGATGGGGCATTGCAGAAACCTCACCCATGTACCTCCCTGTCTGGAGAAGTCTTGGTCTCATACACAAGCCATTCCTCTGGCAAATTAAGGAGAGCAGATTCCTGGGGAGGTATGTTGCAACTTCTGCTGTCTAGGGTGGACTTCCCTGGGTTGTGAGTGACTCTGTAGAGTGTTGCTTTGCCCACAGTTTCTCCCAAAGCTGCCTCTGCCCCAGGAAGTCCACACCATTCCCTAACCCAGTGCCATCCCTATACACCTCACCTTATGTTACATTTGCTAGTATTTTTTGTCCTAGCATCTATAAAATTGAGAGCAATTGGGTTCTTACATGCTGCCATCAGGTTAGGGTAGTGACAGTGAACATTTCCTTTCCTATTGTCTGAAAACTAATCTCAAAGGAAAAATTCAGGTTACTCTCAATTCCTGCCTGTTTTCACTTGTCTCCCCATGTATCATGCTACTAGTGTTTTCCTGTTTCTGAAATACTTTTTAAGTATTTGTAGGTTATCATGCTCACAGTAGTTGCTGTTTAACCAATCTCTCCAGACTTTATCCTTTTAATCTTTCTTTCTAAATCAATCCCTCCACTCCCTTGATCATTTCAGTTGCTCTCCTTTGAACAGCTCCTGTTTGTCAATAACTCTTCCTAATGACTCACATGGAACAGGAAATATGTGAAACTTCAAGGTGTAACAAAACACAGGAGCAGCACAGGTTCTGAATCCTGGATACTGGGGATTTGTGATCGTAGTGGAAGAGCAGCCTACAGGGAATTTGTAAGCACTGCCCATAGAGCCTGACCCCCCTGAATGCTTCACACAGGGCCTATGAGGCAGCTGGTGCGTCTTGGTGATGGATGTGCTCAAGCACCCAAGGCCTTGGCAGTCATGTTCCCTCCTCATTAAAAGATGTGCAAGACCTCTGTGTAGTCGTCTCAGGGTTTGCAGGAAGAAATGCTGCAGCTGTATTCCTAAAACCACTTTGCATCTGTTAGGAGAGTGAGGAACAGCCAGATGATAGGAGGTCATTCATTACAGCTCTAACCTACTTCCAGATGATGCATATACATTCTTTCCACATATGGGAAGTAATGCTGGGAAGTGATACCATGGATAAAGGGAAAGATAGTGATTTAGTGAGGCATTTTCTAAAATATGGAAGTCCAGCCCAAATTAAAGCAATATAAGACAATGTAAAGTGCAGCAAGGGAGATGTAAAATGGAGATTAAGAAGGGTATAAGGAGCTTTGCTGAGCAAATCATTCCATGGGAAACCCATGCCCAGATTCTGTGGGCACCTAACTTTCCCCTGGGAGCAAAACGATGAGTTCTCCCAAGTAAGAAGACAACAGCTGATTACAAAGGAGAGCTCAGGGCAAGGAGCCATCCTTCCCACAGCACAAAAGCTGTCCTGCAGAGGCAGCCTTCATAACAACTTGCAGGACATAAGCCATCAGCTGGCATTTGGAGTACATGAAGTTTCCTCAGCTATTCAGGTAAAACAGGCTGACAGTGCTGCAGCTCCATAAATGGGAACACGAAGAGACCTCTCACAAAGCTCCTTGGTCTCCTCTGTGACTCTAGCTCTTGCTTAGGATAATGGTTTTAGCCTACCAAGGAACTGAAAGTGACACAGTAAGGATAGTAGCTCTGTGGTTAGAGAGCCATGTGTAGAGTAGACTCGAGGGGGTGGAAGCACAGAGGGGTCCTCGTTTGGTGAGACACAGGCAGGCTCAGGAATGCACAGCTACCTTTGCAAGTCCTCTTCCTTCCTGGGCCTGGTTGAGGGACTGCTGTAACTTGTAGTGTCTTCCAGGCTTTAACTCAGTCGCTGCACATCGTGGAGAGCTGTGCATGTCACTCATTGATGAGCCAACCTTTGGACCTGATGCTACAAAGCAGTATGCTAAACTGCTGCTGGGCATGTGTGCAGCAGCTGTGAGGGTCAGCAGAGAGACCTTTGTGTCTGTAACACCAAATGGGCATTTTACAGGCCTGATTTTCCTCTCTCATGACAGCCACAACTTGGCCATGTGTTGTTCTGTGTGGGAGATGGGTGAAATACACTGTGGAACTGGAAAAACCTCATTACAGAAGGAGAGCTGTCTTTAGGGGAGGGGGGTAGGGGAAAGAGGGAAAGAAAATGTGCAAAAAGGTACCTTGGGGATGTTAGGCAACTTACCACTCTCATCCATGGCTACCATGGGACCAGGCACATGGAAAACAATGTATTTGTCTCCTCTGTGCTTTTTCACCTGGGGAAGTAAGGAGAAGAGTGAGAGGAGGGAGTAACTTACAGATGTTTGTAAAAGTCCCAGGTTGAAAAGGGTGAGATGCATGAGAGATAAACAGCAAATAAAGAGATGAACTTCCAAGTGAATAATAAGCACCTTTGAACACCAAGAAGTTCAGAGTAGCTGCACTCTTAACCAAAGCAGGCAGGGGTTTATTCAAATAGCTTTTTGTCCTCCTCGCCTATGGGACTGCGGAGCTGGGAGAAGGGGCAATTATTGTTATATGTTTTACAAAGAAGCTAAAGATGATCCAATTATAAAACAGAGAGCCTTACCTCAGAACAATGAGAAAACATTGAAAAAAATCGTTAGAGTTAGAAAGCTTCTGGATGAGTCTAACGCAATAGAGATACACCTGTCTGCCAGTTTCTGTGTGACTTGTGCTACTCCAGCCTATTAGGATTCTGGGGAAGAGTTAATGAAATACTGGACTGAGGAGAAGGGGTGTGGGGGGGATATAATTTATTTAAACTTTTCAAAAGCCTTTTGATAAAGTCTTTCACAGAAGGCTATTAAAGAAATTTGTTACCCATAGGGTGGGAGGGAAAGTCCTGACATGGATTAAAACCTAGATAAGAGGTAAGAAACAAAGGAAAGGAATAAGCGTCCAATTCTCTGCATGAAAGGAGGTTAATAGCAAGATGCTCCAGGGATCAGCATCAGGACCAGGGATGTTCAATATGTTTATTAACGATCTAAGAGAGAGTGGAGAACAACAGATATACGAAATTTTGCTGATGGCACAGTTTACCTCTTGCAGTAAGTAATTGGCTGTGTTTGACTCTCTTCTTGTGTTCATGGCTTGTCTATGAATAGATCACCAGTTTTACTAATAGGACTATAAATATCATTGGAAGTACGACTCAGCCTGGTGAACTGTACTGAGACTGATTGCAGGAGGAGACCTACAGGTGCTGGAATATCAGCCTGGGATGGATGCAGAGTCACAAAGCAAGAGGGTTTCTGCATTCAGCCCTCCATCAGCTCTGTAAGTGCTGCTTCTTGTAACTCTGCTGCTTCTGATGTCACTGTCTGCTAGTGCGCAAGGACCATGGTATAAGATGTGTCAGGATACCCACCGATACCCTCATCACAATATTTCGTACTTACACTCCTGTATGGCATAAATCTGCTACAGATTCATCTGGAGTCATGGGACCTTTGCCAGCATCCCCAGCCATTACCCATATGTACAGCTCTCAGAGGAAGTGAGCACTCATGCATGCACCTTTATCTGTATTACTTATGCATTTGAATGCATTTGAAGTCCTGATTTGGCAAATTCTTCCCTGTTCAGCTGAGCTTTTTGCTGCAAGCTTTAGGAATTCAATGCATACTTTGCTGCATCCCTGTACTGCTGCCAGAGATGCTCTCCTACAACTGTGTCCTGCACCCTGCCCCATCCAGACCTGTCTTCTGCACTGCCTTCATACACTGGCCTTCCTATGGCTCCTATTCACTATTCATCACACTGACTGAAACACTCAGCTCCTACCAAGGTAGTTATTGTAGGCAAGTTAAAAGTCCTTCTTCACAGTCACTGCTGCCACATAAGTTTGTTCAACTCACTGTATTAAAGTCATTAGTGCCAGGCAGCCCTGGAGAAATGCTTTATGTCATCATTTTGCTGTACAGTGCAGCAACCATTTTTTTCCACAGTTGAGGCTGCTACTTCAGAGTACCTCAGTACATGCTGGAGGCGAGGCTGCCTGTATTTTCATCTTTTGCCAGACAAGAAACAAGAAGAAACTCAGAGATATGATTAGACAAAACTACATTTTCAAGTACTTTCTTAAATTGAGACTTTATTGAAATGGCCTCTCTTTGATAATCACACACTGCCAGTCCAGGACTACCAACAGAAACCTCTTTTCTTTTCCCTTCTTGCCATCAAATTTCAGTTTAAGAGGATATAAACTTTCTTAGCTGACCAGACCAGGTGGCAGAAGTTTTCATACTGCTGATTTGTCCCAGAACTGTGTCAACTCAACAAATGAGAAACTGTCAGATTAGCACACTGGCTATGAGTGTGACAGAGGAGGAAGAGGAGTGCTAGTCAGTCCATACAATTCCTCGGGATGTAAGCTGTTACTGATGAGGAAGATATTCCCAGATGATATGATTCTGGCAGATCCTCTGTTGCGCTTGGTGAGAAACTGCTGATTACTCAGAGGTTTATGTGCACCCTTTCTCCCACCTTCTGCCAGCTACTGAGGAATGAACCAAGGAACAGCAGTACACTGGATTGTAAACACCTTCAACAACCAGCAGCAGCAGGGCTGATGCAGTTGTCCTCATGCTAATGAAGTCTGGTGTTTGAAGGCAGAGACTCCTCCTGCGATCTGCTGGCATTGTCACTTGACACCTCTCACCAGCTGGTGAGTAGGAAAAAATAATGTTCTGGTGTCAGTGTAAAATACGTGGCTGCAGTGTGTAGTTGAGTTGCTGGAGGTTTCATAATGCTGTCTTCAGTCTTTTATATATATATGCAACCATGTACGAGCAGAATGGCCTCCATCTCAAAGCTCCTCCATTCTGTCAGAAACAAGCTGGAGCAGCCAGGCAATAGCTTGACAGATGACACAAAGGGAAGGTGCTAAGAAGGCAAATGCAATACAAACTCCAGCTCAGCATGCTGTGAACACATTGAGATGCTGTGCTGAAGTTGTGAAGAAAAGAGATTTTCCTATTACTTATACAGTGGTCCTAGGCATCAGGGGAACAGGCAAGCTGGAAATGGAAATTCCCATTGATGAGAAGAAATTTGATATTATTGACATTACTGAAACCTGCAGAGATTAGTCACATTACTTGGAATTTTTAACAGCATAGTTACAAACACTTGAGGAAAAACAGAGTGAATAAAGTCATAGGGGTGATTCTTTGCATTAAGATCCCACTGCATTTTTTCAGTTACTTGATTCTTCAGAGCAGAGACTGATCCTTTTGTTTACTAGCAAAATTTTTAGAGGTTGACTATTGAGGTCTTTCAGACACTGCTAGTTAACAATGTAATAGTGATTCTGCTCATCTCTGTAGCATGGAAATTCAAAATACAATTGTTATAGAAGGATTCGAATTTGAAAATACGCTAGAGGTTTTAGGCAGTCAACAGGAAACATCACCAATGCTTCTGAACTGTAGAGATGATAATTTTCTGCTGTGAAAACAATACACTCAGGTTGAGGTAGAAGTCTACTATTGTTCTCATTATGAAGGATGAAGAAGAAAGAAATGCTGGTTTAAGCTGTTGGTTGCCTCTGAAAGGTAGGTCTCAAATCAATGAGGGGTGCAGGCTGAGATAGACAGATCTGGAAATCAGAATAAAAAAAAAATTCAGACTTGAATGTATTCAAGAGCACATTACACTGATACACACAGGCTTGATAGGATGCAGCCTGGGAGCCATAAATAAAGAGAGAAAAACATTGAGGACAATTATAAATAATTTAGAAGAATGATAAGCTCCTGGACTGCAAATTGGCATGAGAAGTTATTCAATGATCCATGCTTAACAGGGTGATTAGTGTATGACTGGTTAATAACAGTGCAGAGAAAT
This sequence comes from Acropternis orthonyx, assembly GCA_035583155.1. NCBI lineage: Eukaryota > Metazoa > Chordata > Aves > Passeriformes > Rhinocryptidae > Acropternis > Acropternis orthonyx. The sequence goes on from JAWWEU010000001.1 coordinate 24,527,631, forward strand.
GTCTCTGGGAAAAGTAGACATATGAACCTTCATAAGCTTTTGTATAGTATCAACAGCATGAACAGGTATGAAAATGCTAGGAAAAAAGATTGCTTTTGTGCTTGTGAGTGTCCCTGCAGCTGGGCACACATACACACCCACAAAAGGGCTCACACATACCTGCCCAACTGACCACTGGGACAGTAGAGTTAATAAAAGGTTTTCCTCACTGGACGCTCATTCCATCCTGCTGCAGCAGGAGCTGTCAATCCCTGGAAGCAGCTATGGGGACCAGTGATCATGATTTGATTACACTGAAGATGAACACAGGGAGTATGCTGTCAAGGAATAATATATATATATTTATACTTGGCCCTTTGAAAAGGCTAACTTCTGAAATGTCAAAAGTGAAGTGTATTAGGAGAGAGCATATAACATATATGTATATATTTGTATAAACACTCATTTGCGTATATGTGAGAATTGGAAACTCCTCCAGAAAAGTTTCTCAGAGGCCACCATGGCACAGTCACTGCAGAAGATCACTAGGAAGAAAAACTCACTATGACTGAGCAGTAAGAGAGATAGTACGGAATTCAGAATGCTTATGTATCCCAATGGGAGAAAAAAACAGAAAGAAAAATGGAAACACCCCATTAATTAGAAGATTGAAGTTCAAAACAGTTATATGGAAACCTAAAGATCACTCTGTATTTCATCCACTTGCCTTTGTATAGACAATAAAAACAACAGTTGAAGTCATAAAAAGACATGTATTACACTTTACATGTCCCTCAAAGCCACCAGAAAGCCAGAGTGAGCAGGAAGGAGGCAGGAAGGACCTGCAAGGGTCCTGAACAAATGCAAAGTTATTTCTAAAGCAGTGCTTACACTGCAGCAATGAATCACTGTGTAGTTTTTTCCTGTTTTTCCTATGGATCTGTGCTTTTCCTGCTGCACCTGCTTGAAGAGAAAACATGTACATAAAAGTCATTTTGTCAGAGCTGGGGCACTCCTTGTTTATTTTTCTAGATAGCCCTGAAAGGGAAAAGCACATAAACAAGCAGATCAGAGAATCTCATGGCATATGCAACTGCCCAGCCAGCTTCCCACTGGCAAATGTAAGTGTCAGGGGAAATCAGACACCAGATTTGAACGTAGTGACAAAAGCTCCAGCCCCAGCAAGCCAGGAGAAAGGGCCTCAGAGCCACTACCCACTGCAGCAGTCTTGTGGAAGTGCTCAGGAGGAGCAGCAGGGTTATAATGTCAGGGCAGTAGAAAGCCTTGACACAGAGGAGCACAGCAACTTGCAGGAGCAAGAGTGGGGCTCCAGTAAACAGCAACCTTCTCCCCACCTCTAGGTGGCCAGGGAACACTAGCAGAATGAAGAGACTGTGGAGCACTTGCAGGTGGGAGGACCCCTGCTCTCTGTCAGGCATGTGTGGTAAAGACGGTGAGGAGGGGAACAGAGTGTTCAGGATGTCCTCTCTGTTTTGCTGAGGGAATGAGGAAAGTTTCTGCTCCCTCTCCTGGATGAGCCAGTGTGGATGAGTGCCAGCGCCAGTCTGATGTTAGGTGTCACACTAACAGGTCCTCCTGGCTGTGACATTTCTAAACTGTCTTTTCAGACCCTGGTGTCACAGCTGATTCATGCCCAGGCAGCGAGTGGGGCCAGAGATGCTGTCAGGATCTATCCCACGTTCAATTACTCACAGCAGCCTGTGCATATGCATTGTCACCTGACCTCATATCCCGTCCCTTCCCAGAAGCAGAGGTGCTTCCAGCAGCAGGGAGCTGCTGTCCATCAGAGACGTGGGTGCCTTGATCCTGTCCTCTCCCCTCCCTGCAAAACACCAGCTGAGGTAGACAGGCTCCACCCGAGGCTGAAAGAGGGGATTAAACCACTGGTTCCACATCCATCAGCTCCCATAGCTTTCATATGAAGAGCACAAGGGACTCCAGTTGATGCCAGGTCAGGAGACTATGAGAAGCAGCAGAGAAGGAGAGAAAGAATGGGTGTTGAACAGGGGCACACAGTACTAGCCTGGGGCTTTGCACTTGGCAGATCCTCATCACAGAAGACAACTTTGTGGCACCATTACCAGTCAGCACTTCTCCCTCACTCACTTTCCCTTTCATCTAGGTTGCTGTAGTTGCATTTAATGACACAACAGATGTATTCATTTGCATCTTTATACAGATCTTTAAGCTCTACAAATGGGTGGGTGGGCGTGACCCCATTTCCCCAAATTATTCACCACCTTTCAGTTATGCATTTCTCTCTTCTCTAATGTCTTTTTGAAGCACATAGAAACAGCAGTGGAGAATTACTCTGCCGTTTTCTCTCAAGCATCTGGGACCTGATCGCTCCCCTGCCTATGTGAATCTCCCTTACAAGTCAACAGGAGCCACAGAGATGTCTGTGCACAGACAGACTGCCTCCTCCACCATGTATACAGACTTCCCAGGGAGGGAAAAAGGCACAGATTTACCTGACTTACCCCCATGCTACATGGAAGATGATTATGGGGGAGAAATAAGGGAAAAACAAGTGACATTCTGGCTGTTTATCAAGGGTGATGACAATTCTGTTGCTGCCATCCAGATATCTGTAATAGCATTTATGGGATGTGGGTGAGTTAAAATACTTCCTCTACACCATCTGAAGGTGGTGTTTATGCGGAGCTGCTCGAAGTACACTCCATGTTGATGACTCAGGGAGATGCTACCTCTGGCACTGAAGATCTGTCATCCCAGTCAGGTGCTGGTGCGTGTTCTTGAGAACTTCCTCTGCACCAGTGCTCAGGTCCCTGGCCCTCAGCCCCAGCTAGCCCATGAGGGTTTAAATGGATGGCAAACAGATTCACACACGATGCCATTTCCCATGGGAAAACCCACCATGCTGCATTTCCTGTGAGTCTGGAGCTCTGCCTGGTAGCTACACAGACTGAGGACAGGAATACAGGAGACAGAGAGAAAAAGAAAGGAGTGGAGGGTAAGGGCTGTTTCCCACTGGGAACACATGCAAGCAACACAACAGGGGGGCAGTCCCAGATGTTGCATGGTGGAGTTAGATGCCTAGAAGAGAAAAGCACTTGCTCTAATTTTCCTTCTACTTGCCCCTCACTCTGACCAAGTGTCTCTGGGTCCAGGTGTTGGTGGGGAGCTATTGGTGTGACACCCTGGGAGGGCAATGAGTGAGGATGCTGGTGCCATTGGCAAAGATCATTGCTGCTTTAATTTATGGGCTGCACTTTGTGTATAAAGCCATGGCTACAAATGTAATGTAATCCCTTCACCGTGAGTGTGCTGAGTACTGCTGTCAATCAGCAGTGCTTTGCATCAGTACATTTTCATATAAATATGTATGTTCTTTTGCTAATGCTATTATTATTTATTATTTGTGTTACTGTTGTGCCTCAAGGCTTCGGCAGGGACCAGGCCCTGTTGTGCCAAGTGTCTCACACACATGGTGAGAGGCAGACTCTGTTCTATACAACTTCCAGACTAAGTACACCATAACAGGCACAGTCTAGGGTCCCTAATTAAAAAAATAGCATTTTGAAATTGAAGTGCTGGATCCAGCTCACCAGTGGCACAGCTGGGAGCAGACCTGAGCTTGTGCTGACTTTCTATCCACCATTCCTCCCTTAAAACTTCAGTACTGAAAACTTAGGCAGCTTTGGCTTCTTTTGGAAAAGTGAATGGATGAGACATTTTCCAAGGTAGAAATTCGCTCTGAACCTTCTCTCTGAATACCCTCAAGTGCATGAAGGCCAGATAGATAGATGAAAAAAAAAGGTGCCTTGAGGAGGGAAGGGGCATATCCATCAGAAGTCTACCAGTGACTCCTCACTGGCATCCCTGTGAAGAGACCAGTGGTGACTCCTCTGATACCCAAAACATAGCACTGCTTGTACCAGTTCATGGCCACTCTTGGGAGTGTACCCTCAGCCTTGCACTCTGTAATGTCAGTTTTTTTCTCCTCCAAAAGCTCTGGCTGCATCTGAGCACAGGAGGTTCTTCTCTGACCCCTGTAAAAGGACACTCTCTTGTGCATCACTCTCAGGTTTTGATAGCAGTGGAGGTGGCAGAAGATGCCCGGTGCAGGAGGAGTCAGGGGCTGTCCTGTGTTGGTCCCAGTTAGTCCTGTCTTTCTCCATAACAGGTGGCACCAACACACCACACACAAAGGCCATGGCCACTTCAGAGGCATCCCAGCCAATAGGGAGCTCTGAATGGGACATGTGGGAATGCAAGAGATAAGAAGAAAAGAGGAGAAATGGGAGGAGATGTGCGGATGCACAAAAGGAGATACAAGAAGGGACACAGCAACAGATACAAGAGGAAGCATCTGGAATGAGATAGGGCTTGAAATTACTTTTGATGGGAGAGACTCCATGCTTGGGTAACCTTTGGGAGGGCACAGTGCCTGTGGGGGACCCACACTGGAGCAGTGACACCCCTGAATGGACAGCAGGTTGTAGTTGACCCACGTTGGAGAAAGGTATTAGTGAGAGGGAAGAGCAGGAGAAGAAAAGAGCAAAAACCAGGAACAACAGCAAGAAAATTACTTCTGCACTGCCCATCCCCTCACCAAAGGTACTGGCAAGGACTGGGTGTAAAATGCAGTGAAAATGGAGGGAAAGGGGCTGGTGGGAGAGAGATGTTGGACTGAAGCTGAGTCTGGGGAATGGGGAAGAAAGAAGCTTCCCTTGGTATTTAATTATCTAAGTCTTCTTTGTTTTCTACCAGCCAAATCAGTAAATAAAAGTTTATGTTAATTGGAAATAAATCAAGTTCAGTAAAATTCCCTGAACTGAGACTGTTTTGCCTGCAACAGACACATATGGAAAAATTGGACATTTTTAGCTGACAAGACTATAAGGAAAATCTTCAGAAGGCATTTCAGGGTAATTGAAAAAAACCTCAAACCAGAGGTAGAGTGCAAAAGGCCCCCAGTATTTCTCTTATTATGAATCAGTACATGACCACTGAATGTGCAAGAACACCAGCAGATGAACATGGACATCATGTACTGCTGCTGGCACTGGAGTCCAAGACACAGCATCTAAGTCACAGCTGCTGAACAGATCTGGTGTAACGAAAGGAACATTGAGTATTTCAAGACAGCCAGGTTTCCAATCTTCATAAACCAGCCAATAAAAAGCAAAATACTACTACACACTCTCCTCATCCCTCCTGCAGAACCACATCTCTAACCCATCATGGTTAGAGATGACCAGGCATGTTGGTAGATGAAATACTGGTAGATGCAAAAGCAGTAGGTCCCATCCATTGTCCACAGATTCCCCTCTGTGTACGTAGACCAGTCCGCACACATCAGCTGCATCTGTGGCAGTTCCATGTGACAGTCACAGCAGCCATCAGTGCAGAAATCCAGTAGATTTCTGCTCAAAAGACAGGGCAACTGTCTGTCCAGATCAATACAGCTGGAAGACCTGATGCAATTCAGGAAAGCCAGAGCACCTCTTCTGTCCCTCATATGGCAAAATTCCACTTTATTTTGGCTGAGATTAGTTCCTTTCTTCTGTATATGCTGATAGCAGCTCTCTTTGCCTTTCACTCTAACTCAAGCCTAAAAGTGGCCCACTGAGATGTATCTCAAAAGAAAAAAATCACAGAAATGTCCCTGTATATCCCAGCACCAAGGAAGGGAGAGAATCTTAAGGTTCCACAGTGAAACAGCTAGTGAAATTTAACAACAGCAATGGCAGTCAGATTTATGTAACTTTTATGAAATCAATAGTACTGGACTTTGCAAAATGACTTGAAGAGCAAGACCCCATACAAATGTAATTAAACACAGATGGCAGTGTGCTTTCTGTGCTTGTGAACAGTGCTGCAAAGCTGTGTCTGCTTTAATGTGAACAGCAGTTGCCTTGAACTTGCTGTTGCTGATGTGAAAATGCCACTGTCACTAATCAAGGCTGCTTTTAATCTAACAGGCACTCATCATTTTTTTAATAGGGCTGGTGTTTTGAGGTTCAGTGTTCTACAGGAAACAGAGGAGAGGAGAAGAAGTCAGTGAGATAAAGTTTCACACATAACATCCAAACCTCATTCAGCTGACTTCTATCCCATGTTTTCCCTGAAATAATGTCCAGAGATTTCTTTGCAGTATAGGACCACTATCTCTTCGTCATCCCTAAGCAATGGGGCCATCTAAGGGCTTAGATGGGTTCATGGCACAGGGGAGTGAGTTCTGTGCTGAGCACTCATCAGTTTGAATAACCCGCCACCATAATATCCTCCTGCAGCTTCATGCAACGGCCTTTTCCTTCTTGTGTCCCATGCCACCAGCACTCCCCTCCCCTCCCCCTGGCATCCTAGCTGACAGGGTAACACACGAAGCAAGAGACAAGAGAACAGTTTGGGATTAAGACCTATATGAAGTGAACAAAAGGTGTCAGGATTCGAGTAAGTACACAAGACATAAATGTAGGTAATTGAGAAATGGATGGGGAGGAAAATGGTGATCACATGTTTTAATTTTTTCAGTCTTTCTTAACTGAATGTTATATTTTCCTGTTGGATAAAAGGCACATGGAGATAGAGGAGTGGATGTCACAAAACTGTCATCAGGCTGTTTTCCACACTTATTTTTTGAAATTTTAAATGACATTGAATGTTGGAGATTTGAAAAAAAAAAAAATCTTCTCAGAGCTATCTGTACACCTCTGTCATAATCCTAAAAGGACAGATATATTTTTAACGGCCTCAGGATGAAAAAAACACATTAGAAAAGTTCAGAAAAGCTCAAGTGCTGTTACAACCCCAAATCACTTTTAATCATTAAAGGCATGCCTTTTTAACCTTCTCAGCTGACTCTGACACTCTCCCTGGCTTTGACTAACACCTTGCTTTACCAAGACGGCAGTCTGTCTGTACAAACAGACCCTGGGATGTAACCTCACGGGCAATGCGTGCACAGCTGAAGCTCTAAGTTGTCACTCCTCTACAGAACCGACCTCGAAAGGCTCTATTCAAGCACAGTTATCTAATGCAGTGGTTTTCAACTTATTCAGCTCAGCTAATGGCTTATGGACTATGTCGAAGGGAAACACAAAAGGTAAAGAAAAGTCACTCTAATATCTCCAAAAGTAAGTGGATGATAAAGGGATCTGTACCACTACTAGGCAATTTTTAAAGGTACACAAACAGGATTGAAAACCGTGGTGAGGTGCTTCAATCTGCACTGAGACATCTGTATTAGTCTGCCCTTCTGTGACACTGAATGTTAGCTGCTGACTACTTCAGTATAAGCAAAGCTTACCTTCCTAAAGGTCTACATGTCAGGACTGGTAGGAACAGCTTACCAAATCAGTAAGGAGTTGTGGAAAATTTTAAGTTGAATACTATAACTTTTTTTTCTTTACCAGTTTTGCTCTTTATTACAATTAATGGTATTTGTGTCCTCTCTTTTCTTTGGAGCCCTCCCACCTATTCATTGAATCTCTTTTCACTGTTGAACCTATGATTTCCTACTAGTAATAAATGTACTGAAGTGGTTTCTTGGTGTGAAAGTATCGTTTTGCTTTTATTGTGTTCATGAAAACCAGTAAATCTAAATTGCAGAATATTATGAAATCAAACAACAGCAAAACAAACTAATTTTGTGTAGCTGAGTTTCTGTCAACCTCCTCACAATATAGTCCACAACCCCCCCAAACATTCTGATGTTCAAGGTATTTAGTTTTTGTTTGGTTGTTTTTTTTCTGTTTATTGCCATACTTTCTTGTCCACTCATTGGACCATTCCCAGGTTGTCTTTTTGCTGTTTAAAAGCCTGGTGTTTTTATCTTGGTGGTTGTAGTGATATAATAAACAAATACATAATTATATTCCAATTTCATCAACCATCCTGCAACACATCCATTAGCAGGTTAGTTGGATGCCCACCTTCCTGCAAATGTGCCTGGATCTTCCAGTTTAGTGTAGTGTGTGTGACTGATCCATTTCACATTCTGAATGCCTTGTCTGTTTGGATCACGAACTTATAGGGGAGGGGAACACCTGCTCTCCACATTTGCATGGTGCTGGATACACTGAAGATCTCAGTTGGTCACTATCAGTGGCTATAATGTTCATCACTAGTAATAGAAAATAATAACTTGTTTTAAGCTTCAGGGATTCCTTCAGCTATTGGGATTTTTTTCCTTTAAACTATTAAAGGCAACTTTTCTTTGTGAAGATTATTTTATTTTACAAACATATACATAATATGCAGTCACCGAAGTTTAAATGAAGTGATATATTGAGGGGGATGAGAATTAAAAATACTTCTTTTAAAAAAGACATTCAGCCTAAGTTATTCTTTTTTTGCCATTCCTTCTCCTAGTGTTCATAGGCTTCCCTGATAGTTTTACTGTATGGGGGATTATTTATCTGCCATTAGGTGGGCAAATTTGAGGCTACTGCCCTAAATTAGTGACGATTAGGAGCCTGCACAATAGTAAAGTTAGACCCTTTTATGTAGAACTGCAATCAAAACATAAATGCACTCATCTTCTTCCTTTCCCTCCCCCTCTAAGCCCTCAACAGAGCTTGGAGTACTTCTCTTTAAAGCTCCTTTCCAGAAATACTGTAACAGAACTGAGGTCCCAGAAGATGAAGGATTTTTTTTTTCTCTTAGCCCTCCCAAGCAACATTCTGGGTTAATAGTGCTGTCTTCACGCTTTCTTCATCGTGTACCTATTTAAAAGGAATGAACATCTTCCAATATGCCAGCCTGACAGAGCTCAGATGGGGGAAGATCAATATCTTATGGTCTTGGTAAGTGATTGCCTTTATGGCTTCAGTTGCTTCTAGGATTTGCTCCCTCTCATGTATACCAGACAGAGAAGCAATAACAGTGTTGCCTTAACTGTCTGCTTTTGTGTTTAAAGCTATGATATTTTTTGTGCTCATGCACTTCCATGTTTTCTTACTGGTATTCCTTGCTAGATTTTATCACACAATCCCAATTATCCCAGTTCACAGGGCTGTGAAATAGCCCAAAAGGTACCATGGCACACATTTGACTTAGGAATATGCTCTTTTTCTCACTGATACTGTGGCTCTCACTTTACGTTCTCTGCAGTAATACTGTCAAAGCTAGAGCGAGCCAAATAGTTTGTTTACTGTCCCACTCCAGAGGGACCCGCTGCCACCAGGATGTATGTTCCATCTGCAGAGGCCTCTGCTGACCCTCCCAAGCTGCCTCCTGCAGCACTTCAGCTTGGTACTCCTGAGGGGTCAGCCTTGCTCTTTGAGCAGGGAGAAGGCAGGGGAAAGATGGCAGGAACATCTGGATCTGAATCACCTGGTCGTCTTCAAAGGACCACATCATATCCTGTGGCATTCCCAGAGAGGTTTTCTATTGCAGCTCCACTTGTGGTCTGTCGCTGCTTATTAATACATTTCCTGGCCCCAGTGCTCCCATGACCCCAAAGGCAAGCTCCCTTCAGTCACTGCTCTGCACTGTGTTTCTGTATGTGCTTAGCCCTTAACATATGCTTTCATCCTGGTGAGGCTAAAGGGCACTAAGCACTGGCTTAAATACCCTCTGGAAGGTGAACAGGGACCTAGGGCCCTGGCAGTACTGAGGAAAAAACAAATGCAAAGGAAGACTTTCTCTGTCAGTAAACAAAACAAAGCAAGCTGATTTTTAAACCTTTTGGCATGTCTAGGTGTCTTTTCTGCTGCTGCTGAAGGATAAACAATGCAATTATTAATTATTGATGATCGCTAATAAGAATGATGATTATCATCACCATCACCCAGCCTTGCCATTCTTGCCACCTCTCTAATCAGTGTGATCTCACTGTTATTACAGATAATTGCAATCTTCCAAGTCAGGGTAGGAGAACAAGCAACCTTGCAGTGTAAATACTAAATACTTAGTATAACAAGAGTGAGAGCTCCCCAGCTTGGAGCAGAGCTAAGCAAAGTCACGGATTTCCATTCTTTTTAATTTACCATCTGTTCTGTATGACACAGCCTGTGTCTCTTTAGGGTTTAGTACCCATTTATTATCCAAAAGCCACCTCTACCTGCTATTAAAATCACGCTGGAGTGATTTAGAGAGGGAATCCGTCCATTTGCCCAAGTGGAAAGATGTGTCATCAGCATAAACCTAAATGCCACTGCCTTCTTGGACTCCAGGGCTGGGAAATGCCTCACCAGCACATGCGCATTCTTGTTGGGTCTAGTCCCTTCCCTCCTCCTGTCAGAGTAAATTAGGAAGGACTTGGCATTACACATGTCCCCTTCTCTTCTCTTCCGTTGTTCCCATGCACACACATCACATGCACACGCACATTTTCCAATGTGTCTTTCACCTCTCTGTCTGTCTCATGAAAGGGACCATGAGGGAGTACCATCCCCCTGATACCCCATCTTCTTTTCCCTTTTAACTCCAACCTCCCTGTTCATTACCCTCTGTCTGTTACAGACCAAAGCAGCATATTCATTATTCTTCCCTCTCCATTCCTTTTAATCAGTCACTCCTATATATATACCTAGCCATGGGAGCATGCTCCTTAGCCTTTCATTTTCCAACAAGTACCTTGTTCCCTTGTCCTCTCACTCAGCCTTACCTTGTCTCCTCATTTCCAGCTCTCACGGTCCTCACCATTATTTAATAAAACACAGCACAGATGAAGATAAGTGCCATAACTTTCACAGTCCCTTGAGACTTCTTAGAAATCTCTCACAGGTACCCAGCCAACCATCTCACCCTAATAGCGAATGACTGTTAAACTAAGCATGAGATTTTCAACAGTCTCTGCAAATTGCACCCAACAATGCCCGCTCCACCTGCAGAGCTGCCTTCCATGGCTTTAGCCACTTCCAATTAACTGAGCAGCCCAGAACTGTACTCAAGGATCCAGGACAAACAGGATCCAGGCTGAAAAGTTCAGGAAGGCAAAGCAATTAAACACAAAGTGGTTTGGCTCCAGTATCCTGGGGTAGATCTTCTAGAGGACAGTGGCCCCATGGAAAACCATAGGAGGAAGCTCAGACCATCAGGTGAGCCATCCCGTGGGATACAGGTGGCAAAGCTCACTGCAGAGCAGAGAGAGGGCATGATGATACCAGTAGTACTTCACTCATCCATCTGCTCATGCAACTACCAAAGGGAGACCTTTCTGTGAACTAGAAATTTTGGGTCTCTGTTGGTTTTCTGAGACAACAGCCATTTTGTTCTCAGGCTCACTACAGAAGAGGTGTGTGTGCTATGTGTTTCCACAGAGGGTGGAAGATTAATAGAGCCATTGTCCCAACTTAAAACAGTTTAATGAAAACCCTGGCATCACTGATGTGTGTCCTTGCTTGCTGTTATTTTTTCTTACCTAATTTACCTGATAGACTACAGTAGGAGGGGAGAGGAAAGAAGAAAGAAGACAAGGGAATAATGGGTATGTTCTCACCAGAAATTCTGAATTGATTCAAAATTAATTCCTCCTCTCTATTTTGAATCAATACTTCAAAATAAAAAACTCAATTTCTGTTTTAGCCTTACATACCTATTTTCCCCACACACCAAACAGAATAAAATATATGTTGGGACTTCTTAAATTTTATTTTTTTTATAAAGGAACAATATGCTGAAAATGAAATGACATGTTATGACTTTTTGGTATTTTAATTAGAACTGGGGATTTGAAATGCCAGTTACAATTTAGTACTTTCCTGGGGCAGTGAGCACCTCTTCCATCAGCCCTCCTGGGTTGATGGAAACAGAGGATGCTGAATTACCAGGGCTTCTCAAGAAGTAGGTCATTTGACCCTGTCACTCCTTTTGCTTATAGAGCTTATAGCTAGATGGCCATTTAACCCCATGATGGGGCAAAAGGACAGGAGGCATCCTAGGCACAGTATGTTTCACAATGGCTACCCTCACAGAACAACAGACCTGCATAAGCTGAGAAAGCAGGAGACAAGGTCATGAGATGAGTAAGGGCTCAGTCTGATTTTGGTGTAAGTCTGGAGCTATTGGAAGAACAGTATAGTGGGAAAAGCATATCCCCCTTACCTGTCCTACCTAGCTCCATTGTCCCATGCCAGTTCTGTCAGGTTCATCTGGACAGAGCACACCTCAGCCTGAGAGCAAAATGGGCTGCCAGGGTGTGCTCCTTAATTTGTCCCCACAGAGCACTTGAGCTGCAGGCAAAAAGGGCTGGAAACCCCAGAACAACCACTTAAGAGAAAGACCAACCGATGAGCTGTCACTCTGGACAGTGAAATGCCCCTGCTTTAACCATGGTCTGGCAAGTGTGACAGCATCTCTCACTGTCATCAGCTGGGGAACAACAGCTAGTCCAAACCCATACCTCCATCTAACCAAGACCTGGCAGAACAAGACTACACAGGAGAGCAGTGAGGGGCTGCTGTGGAAAGCCCTGAGCTGGAAGAGCCAGGCAGGCTGCAAGGCAGAAGGGGACACTGGAAGAGCTGATGTGGGAAGCCCCAGGCTGGGAGGGACAGAAGTTGATGCAAGATGGTAATGTGAAGCATTAGTAGAGATGTGTGCATGCAAGAAGCCATATAAAGCTAAGTTTAACTCCGGTCAACACCATCAGTCTTTCACTTTCATGAGCACTAAAATTGAGTGAAACTCAAAATATGTATTTTAAAAAATGGGAAAGGTAAAGAAAATGTCCAGTTCCTGTAAGATGATCAATAACAGCCAGTGCTAGAGATGACTTTTTCAGCCACAGGGAAACAACTGTTATTGTTGAATTGCTTGGGAACTTTGCCAGTGGACAAAGATAAACCAATAATGTCAAAGAGAGGAGGGGTGAGATTGCTGAAACCTTAGCTACAGTAAGAGGGTTGATGGAAGCACTTTCAAGAGGCATGTGGCAAGCCTAAGAGAAAGCAATCAGCTCCAAGCAGGCACCAGGAAAAACAAGGAGTGGGAGACCACACCTCTATGACACCTCTACACTGTTGCTGCTGTAACTGTCCAAGTAGATGGCATGGGACCTGCTTCAGGGGCTAACTCATGGCATGCCAGAGAACAGAGGGTATGGCCTCTTGCAGGACTCTCCACACAGCATTTCATTGCCCTGCACTACTCCTTGGCTTCTCCTGCTGCCATATGGGTGAAGACCAGAAGTGCAGACATTGTTGAGCAGGAGCAAGAGGCAACCCTGGAGCAGCCCTATGACCTCAGAAGCAAGTCCACTCTGTTACCAGAACTGCTTCTGACACGCATCACTTAACACTGCAAAGCAGCCTCTACCAAGACTTCATTTCTGCAGCTGTGTTGCCTGTCACCTGTGGCTCTGAAGTCATGGCTTGCAAGCCCAAGCATCATGCACAACATACAGTCCTGGTGGACCCACCCAGCACACAACATCACACTGAGGGGTCTTGTCTCTGACTGGCAGAAAGCTGGCCTTTAAAGGGGGTCCATGGGCTTTTCCAGGGCACTGTACAGCAGTTGCTAGGTTGCTGACTGTAATGGTTTTGACTCTGAAGGTCTTCAGGGAAAACGAAAGCAGTCACAGGGTCCTAGCTCCCTGAGTTTTTGCCATTTCATCCTGGATAAATAGTAAATTTCATTCCCTAAAACAGAGTCTTTTGTATTTTGTGTAGCACTGCACCGAGGGCTCTTTCTCACAAGACTCTGTTATTCCTATGGCACCAGCCACATGACACCATGGCACAAATTTGGGCCACACCATCCACTGACAATAAATGGAAAGGCCCTGGGCAGACCCCAATTTGAGCCTGTGAGAGATAGGCTGTTCTATCTAATCCTGACCTTTTCAAAGTTTCCAAATACTCACTTCCATTACTACTGAAAAATCACTGCACATTCTGGGTTTTCTGGGTTTTCTGGATTTTGTTCAAAATTTCCCACAATTCAAGAGATTACAGAACACACCCAAACCCAGCCAGTTCTCTCTGGGTGATACTATAGGGTGGGGGAGCTGCTGATTCATGGTGTGTGAGAGGGACTTGCTGATGGGCGCAGAGCCAGATGAAGCAAGAGCCAAAAACAAACCCAGGGGTCATGATTTTCAGGTCTATCTTCTGACTACAAAATGATGTTTCCTAGCAGCTCACACTCCTGACATCAGCAGTGGGGTAATCACCCCTCTGTCACCATCATATACTTTTGGTACATCCCTGGGACATGGAGTCATAGAACAGTTTGGGTTGGAAGGGACCTTAAAGATCAATTAGTTCCACCCCCAATGCCATAGGCAGGAACACCTTCCACTAGACCAGGTTGCTCAAAGCCCCATCCAACCTGGCCTTGAACACTTCCAGGGATGGGGCATCCACAGTTTCTCTGGGCAACTTATTCCAGTGTCTCACAACCTTCACAGAATTGCTTCCTAATATCCAATCTAAATCTACTGTCTTTCAGCGTAAAGCAGTCCCCACTTGTTCTATTAACAGGGTCACTAGCTGCTTGACAAAGCAAGATAGTGTTTTGTTACCTCTGTTGCAGAATGGGAAACTGAGGCATAGAGGGAAACAGTGACTTACCTGAGGTTATTCAAGAGATTTCTGGTACATCCGGATCTAAACCCATGAAATTCCAAGAGCCCAAGGTCTTTCAGGTCTCAGAGTCAGCAAATACTCAGTTCTGAATACAGATATCTGTTGCAAGGTTTATGAATGAGGAGGGAGGGATGTCCTCTGCAGCATTTAGGATTCTGCAGCCCACATTGATTTGGTCATTTTGGAGGTTGCAGCCTTGTCACTGTCAAGGAAAAGAACTCATATCCCATAGGGATGGGCAGAGCCTCAGGTTACCCCATCTGTGCTGGGCATTAGAGCACATTGATTCTGCAGGCATCCCATCAAAGTCTTGCACCTCTGACTTGTCTGATGCACTTTTTAGCTAAGAAGTCATTTACATGGCCTGCTCTGTCCTCAACCACTCTGCTAACAGAGAGGCTTGTTTGATGTTGACACTTGCTTCTGCAAGGACCTCAGCGCCAGTCCCCCTGACATGGTATGCGCAGACCACAGAGAAGTCACCTCAAGTGCCCGCTGACTGTGCAGTCCCAGCAGCTGCCACACAGGTGGGACCTCACCTCCCTAGGAGAGCCCAAGTCCTGTGCTCCCCTCCCGCTCTGTGTTTGTGTTGCTCTTTAAATGGCTTTGTTTTGCTTAAGCATCCCTTTTCAAGTAATGTTTAGCTTCCAGTTGGAATGAGCTCCAGGAAGCATGGCCGGGTCCCTGCCTGGAACAACGGCCTGTAATTTACGGTGAGTTATGTTTCAATTACCTCAGTGTTATAGCGTCTTGGTGAGGGCAGGCATTATGTCATGTCAGGGATACAGGAGAGGGAGAAAATACAGACGCTCCCATTACAGCCAGTGATGGAACAGTTTTAATAATACTGCAGGAAAAAAATAAAGAGAAGGGGAGCGCAAATGACTTTCCAGCCATACTATTACTGCATATTAGTAACCCAGCACAGCCGGGGAGAGAGTGTGGGAGAGGGAAGTGGAGAAAAGAGAGGCAGGAAAAAGTGACAGGGAAGAGGAAAAGGGAGAGGAGGCAGAGGGGCCAGAGAAAGGGAAAAATAGGTTGAGGCAGGAGAAGACAGGGAGGGAGGAAGGGAAAGATGGAGAGAGGGACAGAGAAGGGCACCAGAGGAGCAGGAAAGAGAAAGACAAAGGTGCTGAGTGAGAGATGCAACAGGAGAGGTGGCAGGAGAGGAAGGATATGGTCCTTGTAGAGTTATAGAGGGATGCCCACTGCCTCAGCCCCAGAGCTGTTCCATCCCACAGCCCACTCCCATGCCCCCCACACCTCCACTGGCCCTGGTTCACCAGCTGGCTGTGAGGAATTGCAAGGCAGGCGAGAAGCCACAGGAAAGGGAAAGAGAAGCAATAGCTATCAGGCTTTTTGAACGATATTGCTTTGTTGCTGGAACAAAGCACTCGACTTTCCAATAATAACAATCTACTTTTTTTTTTTTTTTAATCAAATTTCCTTTGTCGTTGTGGCTTTTCTTAATTTTGTTTCGGCAGGATAAGCCTCTCACTTCCAGCTTGCTGCCTCAATCGACACTCTGCCTTACTCTCAGTCACTCCTGCCCATGTGCGCCAGCCCGCTCTCTCCTTCTTTATTTTCTTGACACAAATGGCAGTCATTGCTCAGAGAATGTGCTGGGTGAGCCTGCTTTGTAATTCAAACCTTTTATACAGGTTACCATTATGTGCTAAAGAGGAAAATATGTATTGGCTAAACTGCCTCCTTACAGATAGTCCTCAGGATGGGAGGGAAGGGCTTGGGCATTGGACTCATGAGGACCTCCTGCCTTGCTCATCACTTGCACGGGAATCTTGCTCATTTTCACAGTCACCTGCCTTCCCACTGTGGGAACCACTCTCTGGCGATGAATTTGTGCCTTTCTGTCAGTGTTCATACTTGACAATGGGTTGAAAAGAACCAAGAACTCTGGGTATATCAAACAGCTGACAGGAAGACTAGGTTTGAAAAGTGGGAGTGTGGTTTGATGGAAGTATAAATAAGTGAAATTTCCCTCTGCCTGGGTAATTTATACCAGTGTATCTACTGCAGATTAGTACCCACCTGTGTAGGCTTACTCTATGAATGCAATGCCATAAAGCCTCAACGGACCTAAGGCAGAGATTCCCCACCATCACAAATGGCTTCAAGTTGCTGTATCAGTAAAAATAAAACCTGCCTCCCTGCCCCTCAGATTTAGGTTTTCCAGGATGCTGATAGTAGAGACTACGGATAATGCTGCAGTGTTTCAAGTTGTGCACATGCATCCTTTCAGTAAATGTGATCTGAACCAGGCACTGGCACATGGAGGCACATCTCTTGTGTATGCAATAAGGGGTGCATGCCTGTGTCATGGCAGTTATGAGAAAACAGGACACCAAATGATCTGGTTTAATATTAAAAGAAAGTATGTAGGTAACCCCCGTTCCAGTGCAAAGCCTGCAGAAACATTTTCCCCATCAACATGCCCTGATTATCAGTGTGGATTTGCAGCTTGCCACTGTGTGACTGGCATTTTTACCACTCAAGTGCAAAGATCCCAAAGGCTGTTTCAGCCCCTTGTGGAACCACGCTTCAGGCTTCCCAGCCATCCTGTACAGTGTGTGGTGTGTTTGACTGTTTGCAGCTGAGGGCTGCAGGTTCCAGAGAGGTATTTCTTTGTGGTGCTCTCACCTCACTTGCTGCATCAAAGCAAGGGAGCAGATGTGCCTCCTTCCTGAAGGCATCTGGATAATGCTGTGGTGGGGCACATGTAGTGCAGGTAGGAGGATCTCAGAGGTCAGGAGACTGCTATCAGCAATTTCAAGCGGAGGGTCCCTCGAAACAGTCCCCATCTACTGGATTACCACAGTTTTACAGGATGACATAGACAACAGAGAAAATTATTAAGGTGTCCCAAGTTCTGAATTAAGGAGTTAACCTTTTCTGTTTGTTTGCTTACAGAATGGATGATTGTCTGGTCAAACTAGACTTTTTGCCCCAAATTTTTCAGGGAAGATTTCTATTTTGTTTCTGGACCTCCCTGAAAAGGAGACTATGATCTGCCTTTTATTCTCTAAGGTGTAGTCTGGAGTTTTTCTTCAGTTAAGAGACTCTTTGCCTCATGGAGTGTTCCAGAGGATCTTACATGGCAAATGCATCTAGTCTGCATTACAAACAGGACATATTTCTCCTTCCAAGTAGATACTATGTAGCTTATTTTATTTATTTATTTATTTGTTTGTTTGTTTGTTTATTTCTTTATTTATTTGGTGTCATTGGGATACCTCTGCACCCTCAGGTAGTATTCAATTGCATGTAGAAAAGGGAAACTTCACCTAACACAGCCCCTCATTTGTCTTGTGGCAGAATTTAACAGTGAGAATCTCTTTCTTCCATCCATTCCTGAGCTCACAGGTGTTAAACACATGTGATGCAGATCTGATGGTCTTGTGGTTCCAGCTTTTCTTCCTTGTTTCCAGCTGCTAAATCACATTTAAAGATGTAAATGATACACAAAATACCCTGAGCATACGATCACTGGATCTGTCACAGGGTTATTATTACATTGCCGATGAGATGAATCACATCCCCCATGGTTGTGAATGGAAGGGGAGGCATTTGTAAGGCAGTTTCTCAAGTAGGAGGTGGCCCACGCTTTAGAAAATGTGGAGGGCCACACACAGGGAAACAGTATTTTAGGAAGCACAGACTAAGCAATTTACCTGTACTATGTCTATTGTTTTTCTTCCACTGTGGTTAGTCATTAAAGTCATATTGCAGCCCAGCTTTCGCCAATGGATTCTTATGAGACATAGTACAGTGTATAGTGATTTTACCTGCATAAATTTCAATCTGATTTTTTTTTAGATTTTTTAGCCTAAGACATGAAGCACCTGTGGGATATGTGGGTATGCCTTAGGGATGATTGTGAGCAATCACATGGGTAACAGTGTGTTTGCAAACAGCTAACACACTGAGTCATGAGCTGATGAAAAAGTTGGTCCCGAGGCACTAGGGAAACTGCAACAGAGATTTGTTGGGCAGCAAGGGATACAGCTTCGTTCTTCATCACACAGGGGAGGACTGGCCACAGATGTTATGGGAGGGCTCTGTCACAGACTCTAGAGAAGAATTTGGAATTCCCCTTTTCTCCTACTGTCAATGTTCCCTCACAACTACAGCTGGTTGTCCACTTGACTGCCTGTGGTATTACCTGAGAGTAGAGGATCAAAACCTTGCATAGTAAGTGGGTCAGAGAGTTTCCTTAGAGGAGCCTGTGCTGTGTTTCTTGTCATCCCAGCCACCATGTTAACCGTGATGCAGTGAACAAGTGAAAAATGTGGTGTCAGGTAAAATAACCAGGCTTATGCCTGACTTTGGGGGAAATTCGGGAAAAGAGGAGTGGCACCAAATTGACTGCTTCAAGAAATTTAGAACAGTGGTTTCTAAAAGTCCTTCTGCAGCACAGCTCTGCCTGATCACTATGGTTTGTATAACAGGATATATTAGGATCCAGTTACAAGCCAAAGTCCACTAGGGAGTGGAAGTGTGAAGCTTAATACAGTATCACAGAAATGGAAAGTGTCTTTA
The DNA here is from genome assembly GCA_035583155.1 of Acropternis orthonyx. Classification (NCBI taxonomy): domain Eukaryota; kingdom Metazoa; phylum Chordata; class Aves; order Passeriformes; family Rhinocryptidae; genus Acropternis; species Acropternis orthonyx. The sequence goes on from JAWWEU010000001.1 coordinate 24,546,692, forward strand.
ATAGTACAGAAGGGACTTGTGCTTGAAAGCATTTAACAGAGCCTTGGTAAGTAAACTGTAGTAATTGAGCTAGCAAAGACATTTACCTTGAATACTTTGTATATGTATAACAAAATCAAATGAGCACCAGGAAGAACTATTCTTCAAAGGGATAATTTGAAATGCTTCTAGTCCCTCTCCAGACAAAGAGCACTTACTCATTTCAGCATGCACATTTCATTGTGTCATGTAGCTACAGCAACTCCTGGTTTGTGAACACAAAAGGATTTAAACCACAATGCATTATAGTCAAGCTTCCATACCTATAGTTATTTCGAGTCCACCAGGGAACGCAGCCCAGAACTTCAAACTGAGAACTCGGCTGATCATGGCATCCTCTGGGACTAATCCTCCCTCTCAGCCCCTTTCCCTCAAGATCACTGTTTATCTGGAAAAGAAACTGGGGTACTGAAAGGCATGGAAGGGAAGATAAATAATGAGCATGAAAAAACTGTCAAAGAAAGCTCCACTGTGGTCAGTTGTATGTCAGAGAAAAAGAATGGAAGAGAAGAATAAAACCTAAGGACAATACAAGCTTTAAGGATCTGACCTCTACACCCAGCAGAATTCTGGTGTTGAATACAAGAGGTTGTCAAAGATCTTAATAACATCTGGATCAAAAACACCCATTGAGACTGTTTGTTTTCCTTGAACTGAACCCTGGGATTTTCACTCACTGAAATTTAAGACAGAAATTAAGTCCAAAAAGCAGTGTTATGCCTTGGAAGCTGCTGCAGGGCCATGTCAGAGTTGAACATTACTCCATTCTCCTCTGGGAGAGGGTCTTGTTTAGAAATGAGTCATAACATGAAGAACTGCACTTGCCACTTTTACACACACACAGAATATTCTGAGCAGGAAGGGACCCACAAGGATCTTCAAGTCCAACTCTTAAGTGAAGGACCCATACTGGGATCAAACCTACAACATTGGTGTTACTAGCACTATGCACTAACCAACTGAGCTATAGCACCATATCAAGTTCTAACTTGAAAAGGTTGAGGAAAAATATTTGAAGTGTGGTGTTGTAGGTGGGAAGTGGAGATTCAGTTTAAAATTTTAAGTGGAAAAGTTTTTCACTTTTATCCTTTGTTGGCAGAAGATCTTGTTTCAGGTCAGCTTCATGTGAAAAACTGTGGTGAACAGCAGCTCCCTAGACATGAGTTTCGTTTAACCTTTCTGGTCTGCTTTGACGTTCAGGAGAATTTCAGTTAAAAAATTTTCATCTGACCAAGATGAAATGAGATTAAATTACTCACAAAAAAAAAAAAAAAAATCAAGTTCAGGGCACAGATTTATATGTCCATGTTTAAAAGGTGCTGAGAATGTAAATAGAATAGGCATGGAAAAGGAAGACAATAAGAAAGAGGGGTGGGTAACAGAGAAGGCAAAGGGCGCAACATGATGGAAAGTTGGAGGGTCACTTCAGAAAGCAGACTTCGGGAAAAGATTCAGCTGCAACCTGTTTTGGAAGCAGGGAGGACAACTGACAGAGGAATGACTTTATGAGACCTTCAGATGCTGTAGGAACATGTCTTATTGCTGGGAAGGGCACACCTTCAGACACATGCAGGAGCACTAGCTTTTGCAGCAGAGTGTCCCAGAAGATCTGCACTACCAAGCAGTCATGTCAGTGACTGGAGAGCAGAATGTCATAGCTGAAAAGGGAGAGCCAAGCTGAGGATGAGACACCAGTTTGAGCCTCTCTGTTTAAATAACCAAATAGGAATCCATCTTAAGCTACAACATACTGGATTATTCTTATACAGGTAGAGGCAACAAAAGAGCATGATGGGAGAAAAAGTAACACAAGGGCATTACTGAATACAGCTTGCCCACTCCCCAGCTTAGCAAGGCAAGCAGCTACTTGGAAAAATTGTGGTCCAACTGTTCTTTCTCTCTTCTTAGTCAATTTCCTCACCTCCACTTGTCCCAACCCACCACCTACCTTCCAAGAAAACCAAAGCTCCAGTTATTTGTTTGTAACATTTAATTCTTACTTGAAGAGCTTATGTTACCAGGTTTAAGGAAAATAAAGAATGCTAAACAACTTAAATGGCCAAGAACTGACAAATAGCAAATAATCAAAGCACTCATTTCAAACATAAATGAGGCCAGGGATTGCCTATTATTCTGTCTTTGCACACTACCCAGAAAACAGGTAGAGGGGGTGCATTCTCGGTCAATCCCTAGGCACTGTCATAATAAACATGATTAATAGGCTATAATTTACCTGCACAAATAATTCAATGAACAAATACAAACAACAAACAAATTTGGGCAGCCGCAATCAGATCTTGAGCAGAATAAAGCAAATTCTCTAAATAAATTGGTATCAACTAGTCCTAGTAATTGCATTCCATCTCCCAGAATGGCTCCTGGATTACTTATGAACCCAAAAGCCTGCCAAGCATTTTACAGGCTATGTCCATTCTGTGCCTAGGATTCACTGCCTATTCCCAAATCACTGAGTGTTTGCATTTGCATTGACATTTTTATGGGGCTTTCTAGCTTCACAAGTGTTTTCTAGGGGGTGAAGTTTAAAATAGCTCTGGTCCTTTTGTAATATTGCTGATTAAGTAAAAGGATCAGACTAGTCTTTGCACTCTTTTAACCACAAAAATGAGTTACTTGGGGCATTAAAATAAGAGTCCCTAGATGAACATGTGCACAGGTTATAGATAAGCCTTCAGCCCTGCGTTAGGCCCTTTCTTTGTTGTTTTCTTTCCCTGTGTCTCAGTTGTCCTGAGTTTTGAGCTTGAGTCACAGCTCAGCAGAGACCCTGGAAACCTGCGCTGACTTTATCCAGCTCTGAGAGCAGTGAGCACCTCTCCTCCACAGACCAGAGCTCTGGTCTATTTTGTGACTCCCAAGCAGAGCTCTCGCTCTTTGGAAGAAATGCTGAACTAAGCTTTCCTGGGCCGTGCATCCTCCCTCCTCCCCCGCCTCAGTCAGGCAGCAATGCCAAGCGTGGTGGGTAAGCACAGGTTCCACGACAAGGTAAGATAAATGGAGAAACATGCACTGCAAGAGATGTTTATTGAGTGAGATGCTAAATGAATAACCCAATCAATGCTGTAATATTTAATTCAATACGAACTTCAGATTGAGAGTGTTCCCCATTTATTTTGTTCTGTCACAGAAATTGTCATTCGTTAGAGCAGTGCACTATCATTAAGTGAAAGAGGCTTCCAGCAGGAAGGGGCTGGCTCCAGGCTGTGCAATGGGTGCAGCCTTTGCCAGGTGGGGAGCAACAGATAGTTTACTACCTTCCTTCTCTGCTAGAGACTTTGGGGAAGGCAGGAGACACTGTGCTCTTCTGAAATGCTCCCACCCTCTGTGATGTCTTGTGCCAATGTGACACTTTTTCCACATGTCCAGAAGCCCTTTGCTGCTGTGTCAATGCCCTTGACCATTTGGACATGCCAACCATAAGTTTAAACCACCCTATTCTCTCTGTCTTCTGGGCTCCCAATTCCCTGTTGGGCCACTGCCACTGCTTACACTGTCAGCAAAGGGCTGCAGTCAGGGATGGAAGGGGAAGCAAGGACCTGTGACTACGTTCTGGAAACTGAGGCAGTGCCAGCTATGTGTCAAAAGGAGTAAGGGGAGGCAGAAAAACTCTCTTCCTGAGTAAAATCCTGTACTGTCAACCTGCCTTTGCCTTGTGTCAATGCTCTTACCTCTTCAGCACTGTGAGCTGCTGTGTGCCAGCACACCCTGCTTGCACTTGGACCAGCTTTCAGACAACCCTGCCTGCTGGCATACTGTCCTTCTTAACCACCGGCGTAAAGTGCTCACCCTCTAACACATGTGCAGTGCGATGTCATGGCAGAGGTTGCCAGCTGGCTGGACATCCCTTGCTTGTGACAGGTGGCACATTGTCTCTAAATCATCCTGGCCATCCTTATTCAGTACACCTGGCACCCTGTCCCCCACATTTATAGCTGCCACTGTCATCGATCTCAAACCATCTGGTACAGCTCTGACTTGTCCTGTGTTTGACTGGATTTCCTGATAGTATTTCCTGGTAATACTTGACTGAGAGGTGCTTGCAACTCCTTCCCTATCCCATGATGCCTCTGATGGTTGTTGTTCCCTCTGGCCTCTGTCACCAGCCAGATCCAGGATGAAGTCTAAAGCATGTCATGGCATCACTGAAGACCCATTCTTTGATCTAATCTGTTCTCTTTTTCCTAGGGGTTTGCATGAAAGCAGCCCTAGGTAGGTTAATATTGATTTCCACATGGGTGTTTGAGTAATGCATTCATTCCAGCAAGTTGAACACCTTCAGTGGGTGTTCTTCAAAGCCAGCTTCACTATTGAAGTGATCCCAATTAGCTTATTCACTCCCTTCTCAATGTCCTTCATTGTTCTGTGTCTTTCTTTGCTCTCTCAGGCAAGTCCTTAATTATCCCCCCAAGTGTTGCTCAGGTGAAGCATCTGAAAGCTGTGCTTAACGTGTCCTCTGATTACCCACAGAGGACTAATGAAATAAGGATGGATTCAGGAAGTCTGAATGCAGATGTGTTTACATGTTTATTTAGTTCTTTTAGTTCTCCCCTCAAAGAAGAAACCAAGTCCTGCTGGGCCCTGTGAATTTCTCCACTGCTTTTGGGGAGTTGTGCACAGTGCAAGTTTCTGTCAAACCTCAAGTGCTCTGAAGGTTTCTATTTCAAGGTAATTTACGAGGAACTCTTTTGAAAGGAGAGCACAAAATCTCAGTATTATTTAGGGATGATCTAGAAGGCAAAGCTTAGGTAAATGCAGAGATAAGAATGTACAAAACCAAACAGAAATAACCCCCTACTTCCTTTTTCTATTTAATGTGTCATCCATTCTAACTCTACCTCCTCTTCTTACTTTTCTTATTTTTATGGCTGCAAGAAGTCATGTTTCATTTACCTTACAAATGCTGGTGAGTAACCAGAACTTTGTCGGCATCCTCATTTTAAACAGAAAAAACAAACAGCACCCTCTCAGCCCCCCTTCTCCCAGTCTGTTCCTGCCAGAAACGTAGCAACCAGCATGCACAGCTTTCTGCAGGCAGCCTAGTTTGCATTTAATTAGTTCTGTGATATCCTAAACTTCTTTCAACCTCCGCCCCCGGAACATCGCTGTAGAAATCCTCACTCTGGGAATGGCATGATGGAGCTGTCAAAAACTCAGCATCTGTGCCAGAAAGTGTTTAGAGTACTTGAATTCCTGAATCAGGACATGACTTGCCTGGAATATATGCTGTGACCAGGAAAATGAAGCAATGTAATCCTCTGCAGAGGAACAAAGATAGGAAATCTAAACTCCATTTTATAAGCTGGGACATTTGAGGCAGAGCTATGAAGCTACCTGCTCTCAAAACATCATTAAGAATACTAGGACAGGTGCTTGTCCTCCCCGTGTGGGAGGAGACAAGGGTTTTCCAAGGTGACAAGGAATCTTGTGGAGCAAGCAGCCCTAATTCCCAGCATCTTTTCACAGCCATGCATCTCCATACCAGCTGTTAGTAGGTCTTTTGAGTCTCATTGCAACAGGGCTTATATTCTCATGGATCACCTTTATGTAGTCCGTCTAAGGGTATTAAAAGAAAAGGGAGAAAAACTGGAGGAAAGGGGTTTGGATGAACCGGTGTGGTAATGCCTTTTCGGCACTTTACACTTTGTCAAGCAAGAGTGCTCAGAATCCTGATCAATAAATCACCCCAACTTTACCTTCATCCCCATGCAATTCCCACTAGCTCTACTGACTCCATCCCAGACCTGGGCCCTGCCTCCAAGTCTTCTGCTTGGACACTGCACCAGCAGTTATGGAAAATGGCAATGCAATCAGTGTATAGATGAATCAAGCTGCCTGCTGGGGATACTTGTCCTTTCTATTTTTCCTCTACAGTCCTGCATTTCCACCCACAGATCAATAATTTGCACTTCTCCCTTCCCAAGGCAGCAGAGGTTTCCCAACAGAGTGTCAACCCCAGTGACATCCCAAGGTGGTCGATGAGACAGTCACTGTTTCTCCCCTGAGTAACTCCTCCCTTTTCTGTCCATTTACCCCTAACTCATAAGTGTCAACCACAGGAAAGCTTCTCACAGTTGCTTGCATTTCTGCCAGCCACAGCAAACCCAAAAGCTGGAAAGCAAGCAGAGATAAAGTAGGCATTGATATTTTTAATCACTCAGTCAGCCCACTAACCCTATTTGATGTTTCAACCAGACTGCGAGTTGTCAGGAGCACTGCTGACAATGGTACCAGCCCATAGAGAGAAGACCTTTCTATGTGACCACTGCAAGGGAGCTTCTTGCTCTGGCCATTCACAACCTCTCAGCAGAAGAGGCAGCTGCATTCACTGCCAGGACTCTCCGAATTAAAGTACAGGGAGCATTCACTTCGTTCAACAATTCCTCCCTCCCACCCCCTGCCACTCTGCTGCTGTTAAACTCACTGCAGCTTCAGCTGCTTTATCATCTCATTTGCTTTCTGATCTGACACCAGCCTGCCATGCAGCTGATCAAAGGCAGAAACCAGAGTGCAGCCGGGCTGAGCAGCCCCAGAATTCAAACAAACATGTCGCTTCCCATCTCTGTATGTTAGACAACTTCACTTCTTTCTGTTATGCCTCTTTTAATCTCTCCCTCCACAAATACACACACCCCTTTGCTTTCTCTTCATATTCTGCATTAGTTTTCTGTGCCCACATGCTGTCACCATTCCCCTCTTTCTTTTTTGATGTTTCTCATCACTTTTCCCCTTATTTCCAAAGTCCCTCGGTCTCCATGATTCTACTCTGTCCTGGTGTGGCCTCACCTTGAATATTGTGTAAAGTTCTGGTCACCACAATATAAGAAAGATGTTAAGCCATGAGAAAGCATCCAAAGGGGGGCAATGGAGATGGTGAAGGGCCTTGAGGGCAAGCCGTATGACAAGTGGCTGAGGTGACTTGGTCTGTTCAGCCTGGAGAAGAGGAGACTGAGGGTAGACCTCATTGCAGTTACAACTTCCTTGTGAGGGGAGGAGGAGGGGTAGGCACTGATCTCTTCTCTGTGGTGACCAGTGACAGGATCTGAGGGAGTGGCCTGAAGTTGTGTCAGGGTAGCTTTAGGTTGGATATTAAAAGCGGCTTTACCCCTAGAGCATGGCTGGGTACTGGAACAGGCTCCCCAGGGCAGTGGTCACAGCATCAAGCCTGACAGAGTTCAAGAAGGGTTTGGGCGATACTCTCAGGCACCTGGTGTGACCCTTGAGGATGGTTCTGTGCAGGGTTAAGAGTTGGACTTTATGACCCTTGTGGGTCCCTTCTAACTCAGTGTATTCTGTGATTCTGTGACTGCTGTCATTTCTTCCTCCTCTCTCTTCCTACTCTTCCCAACATGTTCACATGGTTTCACTCAATTGTTTCAGTTTTTGCCTTTTCCTCAGTCTTTTGGGAGACCCTACATTGTTTCACAAGAATAAAGTCACTTTCTGGTGTGTGGAAGTAAGGTCCCAGAAGGGATATTCTTTCCTTCAAAGCCGTGGATAGACTGTTTTAGTGTCAACATTATATATGTCTCGGTAAATGACCTCCTACCATGAGTCATTCATGGATCAGAAGCCTCTCAGAACTTGAAATCCAGTGTAGAGAGGAAAGAAACTCAGTGGTCCATTTCTGCAAGAAATGGAAGAAAGGAGAGGGAGCATGAAAAACAGAAGTCAAAGAGAAAAGAGGAGAAACTGAAAAAACAAAAGGAAAAAAGAAAAAGAGAAAGGTATTTTAGTCTTCTGGGGAGCCTGGGGATGATGAACAGTAAAAGTAAAGTTCAAATAAAAATCTTTTGCTGTATTTCATTTCAGCATAATCCTGCATCTCACGCGGAACTAGCAATCCTTGGAATGTCTCTGGTAATTCTCTCTATCAACTGCACAGGACTACAAATTAGTCTTAATTGTGGATTTTGGGTCACATTTTAATGTTTCAGTCTGCAATCAACTATCACTCTAAATGAGGAAAGAGAACTGTTCAGACCTGTTTAGGTTAGGAAGTGAGAGATGAGTCTGATCTCTTATGGCAAGCCCCGGCACTTGTCCCTGATGGTAGACAGACCACATAGAACAAAGAAAGGTATAGGAACCACATGTGAGACAGGTGAGATAATTTTATCTCCATTTCCCTACTCATCAGGGTTCAGCCAAAGCTTCAAGAGTTGGAAATGACATTCCAATGCTCAAACTAATCTGTGAAATTTGTATTGAGATCTGAACATCTCTGAGGTCTTCAAGCAGGCATTTTGGTCTGCACCTAGCTTGATTAAAGTATTCCTGGATTCAATTAACTGAAATATAATGGGATTATTTCACAACATGCAATCTGATTTTTTTTTTTTTTTTACAATAAAGTGAGTGAGTGCTGATTACAAGGTTTAATACAGCCAGCCTTGCTGTTCCACTGAAATAAAAACATGACATGAAATTAGGTCCATTTAGTCAGAATTTCTTGGGGGAATGAAGGAGTGGGGGAAAATATCTCTGGCTTTCCTTCATAAGATTATTTTTCATTAGATAATGCTAGAGAATGCATTCTGTGGCATATTATATAACAGAAAAAGAAACAGTTTAAATGAAAGATACTTCATTTTCATCAAAATAAAACACGTATTGAATCATGTGTTAGATACACACACAAAATCCTTTCCTCAGAATATTCTTTAATAGAAAACATCTGTCAAAAATTAGGGGTTTAATTTCAGTTGCACGTCAAGCTCATGTTTCATAAAACTGAATCGTAAATGTGGGTAGTCACAGGTTTTATTTCACTAGAAACTGCTTCTGGGAACAATGGTCAGCACAAGACCAGGCACAGGGTTGGCAGCAGTCACCCACCTGTGTGATGCAACTGTGTCCAACCTGGAAGTCACTTCCAACACACTGATGGTCCGTGGACCATTTTGAAATTCAGACATCCACTCCACCTCCCCACCTTGGTGAAATGAAGTGATTGCCCATCACAGGGGCCACACAGAAACTTTCCTCTTCTCTCTGTGACTTTGGACCAGTCCTTGATGAAGTGTCCATCTGAGGGCTTTGCTCTCCATGCCAGTCCCAGGGCTGAGCAACTGACTGAGCTCCTAAACATCAAATTCTTTTCCTTAAAATCCATCAAGCAGATTTTATTTACAATATTTTTCTACGTCAGCAACTCAGACAGTTCATTTTTGTAACCAAACCCTACGCCTTACACATCTGCAGTGCTCCCACATGAATATGCTCTAAAACTTCTCCTTGTCCATCACACTGGGGTACTTTATCTTGTGGTGCTCCTTTTGAACCTCATGATGTTCCAGTTGAAGGTGTCTCTTTAGCCATGGAACACTTAAAAGAAAAATCTAAAGGAAAAGAATTCACAATCTATGGTCCCTAAATCCCCAGTTCTCAGCTTAATAATACATTTTCAGCTGTGCAGTTACAACATCCATAAGTAGTGCTGTGAAAATAATTTGCAGCCAGTAATTTGCTGAAAGAATTTAGTCCCTTTCTCTGCTCGCAGATGGTCCCTGAGCAAAATCAAAATTTCCTCGAATGTACTCATTATTTGAAAATACTCAACACATTTTTGGCAGGGCTCTTTTTTCCCCCCTTTAAAAAAACCCACCCTTGCAGATTGATCACAAAAGCATTGCTTGTGTATTCCATAGTTAGAATTCTAGTCATGAGCTGCTGGTTTGTTGTGATTAATCATAGGTTCATAGTATGGTTTCCATTCCCCCACTGGAGGGAAAACAAAACCCCCATAATTCTTATAGTCAGGTGTAAGCCTTGAAAAAACCCCAAGGGCTTTGATTTCCCTTGGGAAGAAGAAGCAGAGGAATTACACTAGGGAATTTTAACCACTTTAATTTCCGGTTCTCACAGGCCTTCCTATATCTTTCATAGTGCCTATAGTTCCAATTTCATGTGGCCTCCACAGAAAGCCCTGGTTCAGCAGACCCACGTGTTTGTATGTACCAATGACACAATAACACAAGGAACACCCCATCCCGCTTCCCAGTCCCATGCAGTGAACTCATCTTAGCCCAAGAAGTCACCCATGGCAAGATTGTAGGATGCTGTGCTGGAAGCACATGACGTATGGGACAAATTGGACGGTGCAAAGGGATAGGGGTAGACAGAGGAGTTTTCTCCAAAACTATGAGACCTGACAGGCCTATTTTTTTTAAGAATCGCTGCAGAGAACAAATAGATAAGGCTTCAAAAATTGATTGATAGACTGGGTCCGTCACTTAAATTCCATTATCTTGTTGCATGCCAAGGAACTGCGTGCAAGGAAAGAACTTAGCATTGCATTTAACTGTGTTCATACCAACACTTCAGGAAGAGGAATGCTGTTTACTCGCAGGCTTGTTAAGGCTCAGTAGACCAATCAAATTCTTATGTTCTGCTCACCTGCTCCCGCTAGCTTTGGGCTGTCTTGCTCTGTTCCTCTAGTTGAGACACTGGAATTCATCCAGGGCTGGGTGCAAACTGATGTCCTAGAGCTGAAAGGATGGGAGCACAACACAGGACAAATCCCTGAGCCATCACTCCCATCCATCAATCGCTCTCTTTCTGTGCTAATATGCACTACTGATGCAAGCACAGACAGAATTGTGCCACTCTTTGCAGCTGCCACAGGGAAGAATCACATTTACATTACTAAATGCAGCTTTCCAGCAAAAACACAGAGTCAAGTCAGAAGACAGCCTTTGATAAGGAAGAAAGAGACCTTAAAACAAATAACCCACATTCACTAACATGCATTCAAATACAGACAAGCGGAACAGTGGTAAAAAAAAATAAAAAACCAAAACCGTTGACATTTCTGCTTCAAGCAGTCTTTATCACAGAGTGTGCGGTTTTATTTTGGCTGTTACCTTTCCTTTTGATAGTGTCTTCTGAGTCACTTCTCAAACAGACAATTCTCCACTTCCCCACAGGTACTCTGTAGTGTTGGGGATCCTGTCTCTTGCAGATGTATTCTGTGTTAGCCTATCCCAAGCAATGGCCAGACATAGAGGTATAAAAGGCTTTTCTGCTCCTGGAAGATGTTCTGTGTCCACAGTGTTGCTCTGTCAAGAGGTGTCAAATTTGACTTTTATCAAGAAGACAGGCTGCTGCTGCAAGAACTATAAATTTTTCTAAGGGAAAAAAAAAAAAAGTGTTTTCATTCAAATTAATTAGGTGTGTGGGAGATTCTGACTATTAATTGCATGTATGAAAACACTACACAAAACCTTTGGGACATATAAGGTGCATTATGATAGCCTGGCTGGATAATTGGTACAAATAGCCCTTACATTTTCAATGTGACACTAGATTTATTTAATTTTTTGAATTGTGTGACAGGGTGGTGGAAAGTGAGGAGTTTCCACAGATGGAAATGGGCAGCTGCAGCAAACCTCAAACAGAAAAGAAAGGATTTAAATGCATTTAAACAAAATAGGAAAAAAAAAAGCAGAAGCAAAGTAGCTGTTGAAGATGACATCAGCAGGCTTCAGAATTAGCTCTTTATTAGGGTAGGTGATGAGATTCATGCCATTCAGAACTAATGTTTCTTGAGCTGTTTTCTGGAAAACACTAGAATAGAGAGCTATTTTCAACTGATATTCGGATATTTCTTTCTAGCTATTTTTTGATGGCAGAAAATGTATTTTAAAAAATGGAGCTGAAACAAAGAACAATTCAGAGACAGGAGGTCAATTCTGTGGCAACTTCTATGGCAGTGGAAACAAAAAATAAAACACTACAAGCTTTTATGAAAGGTAGGTTTTTCATGGCTAGAACATTTTCTGTCTATTAAAAAGTTAAACAATAAGTAATTTCCTCAATCAGAAAGAAAGCACAGGCTGAGTCAGTTCAGACTTAGGATGTTTGAAGTGCAAGGCAAAATCTCAGCGCAAACTTAGCAGTTCATACCACCCACAACACCATTCACCACAGACCTGTGTGCCTCAAGCATCAGAGTGTCTCAAGTTCAGATTCAGATGTGTATTGGGTTTGCACGGCCAGGTTTTGGTAGAAGGGTCAGGGATCTGTACCAGGATGACTTCTGTGAGAAGCTTCCAGAAGCTTCCCCCCTGTCCAACAGAGCCAATGCCAGCAGACTCCAGGACAGACCCACTGCTGGCCACGGCTGAGTCAATCAGAGATGGTGGTAATGCCTCTGTGATAACATGTTTGAGAAGTAAAAGACAAAAAAAAAGGTTTTGCACAGATGTAACTGTGGACAGAGAAGAGCAGAGTGAGAATATGTGAGAGGAACAACTCTGCAGACACCTAAGTCACCAGAGAAGGAGGGGAAGGAGGTGCTTCAGGTAGCAGGGCTGATGTTCCTCTGCAGCCCATGGTGCAGACCATGGTGAAGCAGCTGCCCCCCTGCAGCCCATGGAAGACCAGAGGAATGCAGAGATCCACCTGTAGCCCGTGGAGTAGACCCACACTGGAACAGGTGGATGCCTGAAAAGAAGGCTCTAAGTCCGTGGGAAGCCTGTGCTGAAGCAGACTCCTGGCAGGAACCTGCAGACATGTGGAGAGAGGGGCCCACACTACAGCAGGTTTCCTGGTAGGACTTGTGACCTTGTGGCAGACCCACGCTGGAACAGCCTGTGTCTGAAGGACTGCACCCTGTGGAAAAGTGACCCACATTGCAGCAGTTTGGGAAGAACTGTTGCCCATGGGAGGGACTCACACTGGAGAAGTTTGGGGAAGACTGTCTTCTCTGGGAGGGATCCCACAGAGGGCAGGGGAAGGAATCCTCTCCCTGAGCAGCGGCAGAAACAACACATGATGAACTGACTGTAACCCCCATTTGCCATCTCCCTGTTCCACTGAGGGGGAGGAGATAGAGCCTGAGAAGGAGGGAAGGATGGGAGCAAGATGTTTTTAAAATTTTATTTTACTTCTCATTATCCTGCTCTGATCTGCTTAGTAACAAATTCAATTAATATCCCCAAACTCAATCTCTTTTGTCCATGACAGTAATCAATGAATGATCTCTCCTGGTCCTTATCTCAATTTGTTAACATTTCGTTATATTTTCTCTCCCCTGTCCAGCTGCAGAGGGGAGTGATGGAGCAGCTCTGGTGGGTGCCTGGTGTCCAGGAAGGGTCAACGCACTGCAAGATGCAAATTTCTCAACTTGTTAAAAACTCTCCCCAGCTAGGAAGTCAAAAGAGGACAAATGTCACTGTGTGTGTGCTTAGACATGTCTTTAATCAAGAGGTTAAAAAAAGAAACACAATCTTTCCTGTTATTTAAGCTCAAGGTTTATGCCAGACAATACATGATACTCTAACCACGGGGAGAAGTATACAGTGAACCCAGGCTTTATTAAGGTCTGACTGTACGTGATTTACTTTTCATTAGGTTTAGGTAGCAGATAAATACTAATTCAGGCAAGATTTCTAAACGTGCTTAATGCTCTAGTCTTACAACTGAATAATATCTCCAGCATCATTAAAAAAAACCAAAAACAACAACAAAAAAACACCATTCAGATGGGAACAAATTAACTCATACCATTTCAGATGGTTGCAAAGATCTCCTTTCTATTACTAGTATTTCAGAAAATTTATTTGAGCCATCTCCAAATCACCTCTTAAAAATACATGACTTCTACATCAAGCCTGTAAGGCCATAAAATTCTGGCCTTTCCACCCCAGTAAGGGAGTGACCTCACAATGTCCCTGTGTTTTCTTGGAGAACGCCCTGCAAGTGGGGAACCATCTAGTCCACCTCTCTGCCACAGAAGTGGCACCAGGTGTGCGGTGGTGCAACAAGCCACTGTCATAGTTTTATAGGTCACCTAAAATTACACAAAGCCACCTACACTGAAATATTTACTTAGAGGTCCAGGTCTTACCCAACAGCTTCCAGAGAAGGGAACTTACTCCCACAAATACACCAGGGATAAAATAAACAAGGAATGCAGCCTCTGCTTTGACACCTGTTTTGTTCACGGGTGATCAAATCCTTTCTTTTCTTTTATTTACTGTCCTGTACCTTGAAAGCAAGCACCTTTAGCTCCAGGCAATACAAAGAAAGCTGCAGAAAACAACAGTAAAACCCTCACTTTCCTGCCTAGGACTTGCTTCTGTGCTAAAAGCTGGAGCAATCTCTCCTTTGCTTTTCCACTTACATTTTCTCTGGTGCTTTCTGACTAAACAAGAACAAGCCTTATTTATTCTTAGAAAAGTTGCTGGGTCACCCATAAGCCCAGATTTAAGTTCTGGTGTAAAAGGCCTTTCTGCAGACTGCATCTGAAAACTGCCCACTCTCAGATCCCACTTACTATCCCAAAAGCACTTTGAGGAAGTTTGGATACACATCTGAACTTTTCAGCTTGATGTACTATCTCCCTGTGACTCATAGAAATGTTTCCATGAATATTTAAGCCTTTTAAGTTCCAAAAGGAAAAAAAAAGGCTCAAAAGGGAAAGAAAAAGACTCAAACAAATACCATAGCTGCCAACATCTTGTGACAGAAAGTCAATAGCTTTTAAATCTGCATAAAATTACATACATTTCCATTAAATTACCTCCATTTGCATATAGTGATGCTACAAGGGAGTTGCAAGACTCCCCAAGACTCCCAAAATTCTGTCTTCTCCTACCATCCCAACAAAACATAAATTCTGCCATCCTTGAGCTCTGAAAGCACTGGGAAAATTCAGGAGGGAATTGCTGGGGCATCTCCACAGCCCAGTAGAAAATCTTGTCAGATCAGGGACATATGCGAGCAGCTTCATGAAGTCTCCCTCAGACCTCTCTTCCTTTCCCCTTCCCCATCTCTTCCTCTCCTCCTTGGCACTTCCATGAGGAGACTGGGGAGAACAACTTCTAGCAGGTAGAATAAAAAGTCTGTCCTCCTCCTTACTGTCCCTGTTCCTCACCACATGCAATTGGAGGACAGTGTCCATAGCGTCTCCAGCTGGGTATTCTCTCCAATCCTTGGGGGGGATGAGGAATCCCTCTCAGCCTTGCATGAGCTGGGGCAAGGCAACCCACTGACACCCTGGGTTGGGGAAGGAGTCTGGTGGTTAGAATAACTAGCCTAGGGGTATCTGGAGTGCATGGAAGGGGAAAGGGCTGGCTTAGAGATAGAGAGTGACTGCTAACTGGATCCAAGAGGAAGTTTGAAAAAGCACAGGAAGTACTGACCTTTATCCACAAGCAGAAGAAGTGTCTCTAGAGTATCACACAGAAAGGGGAACCCCAGCTACAAATCATCTGATAGAATGAGTGCCATCACGCAACATTTAAGCACAGCATCTCCCAGATGCTGTGATGGCTAACATATGTTCCTGGCCACCCAGCTCTGTGGTGCTCCTCTCAGTTGTGCCAGCACAGTTATATTTGTGGGGCAAACCCAGAAATCCCAGTTCACTTTGTAGCCCCCACACTGTGGAAGCCAACAAAATTGTGGGCACAGTACAAGGGGGGAAAGGTGTGTGTGAACCACTTACCAGCTATTTAGAGCAACTGGAAACTGTAATCTTAGAGACAATATGAGTCTGGGGTTAGGCAAGTTATGTTGTTTTTCCACTACCTAACAAAAACCAAGAAGAAATTTGATAGAAATTCCTTCCTGCAACAGTCTCCTGCTGTTCTTCTAGCAGATAGACATATTCTGGAGACTGTCCTGATGGCTGGAGCGACAGCTGGGGTATCATGGAGTAACCTATCCCCAGGACCTTCTTCCACAGTCTTATGCCAAGTTAGGGAGAGAGCAGGACTTGAGCAGCTGAGGGGTTTGTTTTTTTCCTGTCTTCTCATTGTAGCTCCTCAACCCAGGACCAAAGGTACTGTTTGCTGTGCTTAGATTTTCCCTGGTGACTTTTGCCCACCAAAAGCTGAACTCAAACCCACCAGCCTGTTTTCTCAGAGGCCATGAAACAGGTTAGTAATGAGTTGGATCAAAATGGGTAGTGCTTTGTATCCCACCCTGAGGCCCTGGCCTCCCTGTTTGTAACTGCTCTTGAAATATATTTGGTAACACACTGAATGTATTTAAAGGGATTGTGGAACTGGCCAATTTTCATGCTAATTAAAGTGCAGGAGATGGAAGTGAGCTGTTTGAAATACATTACAGCACCGAGGAAAACATATTGTGCGCTATCTCATATTTTTCAAGAGCCCATATTCAAATCCACTTTCAATCTGTGTGCACTGTGCTGTTGCTGCTGCTGCTGCTGCTACTGCTGCCTGTGTTACCGATCCACAGGCAGCATTTCTCCTGCCCCTGCGCTGGCCCAGCCTTTGGCATGGGATGGACCTGGATGCATAGCCTGTCCCTGGGGACAGAGAGAACTAGGTCAGTGGTTTGGAAGGAGCTGGAGAATCAGGCTTTTTCATGGGGGGAGGCAGGGAAGAGGGAAGATTACTAATCTCCACAGACAGCATAGCCAAAGGGGACAATATTTAAATTTCCCACAGTGAATGCTTGCAGAGGAGAGAGCCCAGACTCACAACCGTGTTTCTCTTGCAAGGACTGGGGAAAGCATGAGGTTCAATCAAATGTCTGGGGGAAGGGAAATCTCTTGCAGAAAAACATTTGCAGAGCATGTGAGCATCCTTTCTTTGCTTCCCTGGATAGCTAGTTGGTTGGGTCACACACACTGTCCTAAGTAGACAACAGCATTTCTGAGCAGCATTTCTAAGCCAGGGGCATAGGTGTAGGTCTGACCTGGATTTCAGATGCTTAGGCTGCATGAGCTGCTTATCAAATACAGAGCAATTTACTTACCTGGCAGGTCTGTTGAGACCAATTGTTTTGTCCTACTTGCCCAGATAAGTTTAGAAACTTATTTTGGAGACACTAAATGTGACCTCTTTGTTTATACAAAGTTGCTTCCTCTACAGGAAGAGACCCGTTCAGAGTGTATGTGTATGAACTGGTTTCACTGTCTGGCTTGGAAAAATCCACATGTAAATTGATAGGAACATCCTTGAGTACTTCCCAAGGTAGTGGTGCATGTCCAACAGCCCACTGGTTTCATCTCTGCATGTACCTTTGTCTCCCTGCAGATGGTGTCTGGCAGAGGGGAAGATCTTCCGTGTGCACACCCTCATTTCCTCAGGAATACCATAGAGAGAAGGGTCTATTGTTATGTACACACATCACAGCTATAGCACTCTCATCTCTGCATGATTGCTCATATGTAGGAATTATTTGGCTGGGTTTTTTTCTGTTTTCATCTCCTTGCCCTCTCTCCCTGGCCTTTGGATACAGGGGCTGCAAGCATATTTGTCCTGGGGGCTGGAGCTACCAGGCTGCACTGTCAAGTGCTGAGCAGTATTTCTTCACCCTCAGGAGGAAATCTGCTTCTTTAAATATTTGTCTGACTCCCTGACAGCTCTTTGACAGAACATTTTGACTGTAAACTTCCCTGTTTACAGTAGCATTCAGTGGCAGAAGACATCTCTATCAGGGCACCCTTTCCTTTGCAAGCTAAGCCTTATTCCTGCCTGGCAACAGATCTTTCTTCCCTGTTTCAGTTCATATCTGAGTTTTTTTCACCTCTGTTATCTTCTGTGAGGGCCTCATTTCCCAAACCAGAATTTGGAAAGACAGCTGCCCTGGGGCTGGTATGCAGATTGCAAAGGTTAGGTAGCAGCAGTGGAGATGATAAAAAAGAGAGGCTATTCCCACTTTGACTCCACCAAAGGATGGAGGTGGTAGAATAACAGCAAAAAGAGCAAATCTTGTGAAATAAAGGCAAGTGTCTCTCTTAAATGTTAATTGAGAAGTTTTTCTTCCTTCCTTTAGAGTCTGGCAAGTGATGTGTGTGGGAGTGGAGGAAGCCAGGAATTACCTAGCAATATCTGGGAACACCCTGCAAACCCAGGGATCATGTGCTTTGAGAAGTGGCAGCAGCTTTTAGGAGGCAGCTGAGGTAAGCCAAGATGACATGTGGGAGTGGGAGTAGGGGAATTAGGCAGTCCTGTCTGAAGTTGATTCAGCTTTCTGATGTCAGGTCCAGCTGAAGTCCTTGCCTTGGGAGAGAAGCCATCACCAGACAGAGCTAACTTCCTGACTTAGGTCTACAAAGGCTCTGTGAAGCAGACTGGTCAGTGCAGTAATGAATTTGAAAAGACATGTTTAAATGAAGTCATCCCTGAAGAGTCTCTGAAAGAATAGCCTGGTTTCATAAGCTTGTGATAGACTAAGCCCTTTAAAGAGCAATATCTAGATTTGTGACATTGGAGATCACTGAGTACTTACACCCTGCTCTACTGCTGCCTGTCAGTTTACAGCATGAGATGTAAATAGAACTACTTGCAAAAATTAAGAGATTAATTAATAGATGATTCCAATTGGAGCATGGACCACGATGTAACAGAGCAGGCAGCCTGTTCATCAGTTCCACTTTGAAGTCAGTGGTGTGATGCTGCCAGGTTTTCATCTGTAATGTCTTCTCCATGTAAAGGAGAGCAAGACCTTTGCTAACGTTGGTGATATTCATGTTGTTTTGTCCTGCTCAAAGAGAAGACTGAGAAGAGCCATCTATCTCTGGTAAACTGGACAGTTTACAAGATCTTCATTGTTCCAAAGATGATGAGAAAGTTAGGAGTCCCAGAGTCTCAGGAACCTATTCCCAGGTCTTCATGCTCTTTAAAATGCTCAGATTAGGAGCACAAAGAGTTCTGCCATGGAAAGCTGTCTCTCTGGCAGAACTAGAGATACTCGTCTTCAGAAGAGCACTGTGCACTGAGTGTCACCTAAAGGAGGGAAGGATGATCTTCTACAGGTTTTCTGAAAGGCATTGCCATTGTTCAGAGTGCAAGTGGGCTGAGGAGCTTAACAGATGGTTGCAGTGAGACACGGACTCTACAGATGGTGAATTCATTCCTCTGAGATCAGTGGTGGGCTGGATGACAGCCCAATATGGTTGCAGACTCCAAAAGCCTGTATTACCCCCACACACCCTGTTATCATGACATTTTCCTCTTTGAAAAAGGCAAAGGGATTTAGAGAGACAGAAACAGACACATAAATGGGTAGGGAGAAAACAGTAAAAATGGCAGATGTCATAGAAAGAGGTATGTATCGCTCTGAGAGGCTGTCAGCATGGGAAGAGAGGACAAAGCAGTTAGTACTCATTAGCTTCCCTCGTGGACATGTCTTCCATTCCATGGACATCCGCAGGATGGGCACCCTGGTTTTCAAAACATAACTTTTATAAGCACCAGATCCCAGTAAAGCAAAATGACTGATGATGATGTCTCTGAGAAAATCCCCCAAGCCCTTGTCCTAAAGGACTTTTTGTTTGAGACTGTGGTGAAATTTTTAGGCACTGTCCAATCTCTGGATGGATTTTTTGCAACCAGCTGTTAAAAGGTTGGAAGCCTTTTACAGACTTGATGAAATCAGTGGAATTAGACAGCAAATTATTTCCTGCTGTGAGGAGCCTCAGATTTGAGTGAATCCCCCCTTATGCCTCCCATCCCATAACAGAACATCAAATTTCACATCAAATAAGCAGTTTATCATGTTTTGTCAAGGGAAACAGTTTGATTTCTTAGTTATTTAAAAGTCAAGCCAGGAAAGTGTTTCAAACCAGAAATAGAAGAAATTCTCTCAAACATGTATTTCTTTTTGCAATCAAGTCATGTTTTGGAGTCAATCCTCCTCCTGGTGGTATTTCAGCAATGCAACACTGCAAGACATCACTGAGTCCAGGGTGTAGGAAACCACATCTTCATTCATTTCAGGATGATCTTGGGCTATTTAGTGATTGTGGTGTATAATACCAGGAAGCTGTCTGGAAACATTTGTCTTGGATGTAGTTCTGGGTTCCACAGCAAAGATGTAGGTCAGAGAATTATCTCAGCAGTCAGCATCTATTGACTCATAGAAAACCTGACTCACAGGTATTGATATCTACCAAAGGTCTTTTTATTTCTGTATTTCCCTATAAGTTTATAAGATGATACCCACAGGTACTAATGCTGTATTATCTCTGGAGCAAGCTTAAATTCAGCAGGCTGATATTCAGCAAACCTCCCAAGTTCGGTGAAGGTCTGGATTAGAACTCGTCTCCTGGTATCTCCTTTTCCCAAAGCCCCAGGGCTTGCAGGCAGAGCAGCACAGCCCTTGAAATTCACTTCCTTCCAGTTTTAACAGAGCATTTGCAAGGAAGTTTCACAACAGCAAAAGACACTGCTGCTAGTTCTAGTGGCAGAATAGATCTTGTAATTCAGCATTCAACACCTTATCTGGAAGCTCTGAAACAACTCTAGAAATAGTCCCTTTCCAAGACGAAAAGATAAAAAGAAAAATTAAAAAAAAATAAGAAGGAAAAGGCAAGAAGTGATTTGAAGCATGCAAGTAGATTTGTAGATATGAAAAAATACAGAGGATTTGTCTTGCCAAATATAAACTTGCTAGCGCAAAGATCTTACTCTAAAATTGATGGAAAGGCCCCTTGTGTTACATTGTCTCCTTGTATTAAAGTGGTGTTAGAACATCTTGCAGGATCACACACAATATGAATGGTAAATCCTAAAGCTATATATATATATATATATGTATGGAAATACCACACTGGTTCTATTGTTCCCAGGATGCTATATAGCTGTGCATGTTGATCTCTGGTGGTTTTGCCAAGAGGTTCTGGGATTATTCCAGAGGTATTACTTTTAGCTTGCTCTCTCAACTCTGCTAAATACTTGTCAATATGACAACCATAGTACCATGATATTAAGATGCTAAAAACACATGAAGAAATAGTGGGGCAGGGAAGCTTGAAGCAGAAAGAGGAAAGTTCTCCCCAGTCATGCTCCTTTACCCCTCCCCTACTCTTTTGTTCCAGGGTATTTCCCATCATATTCCAAGGTTCACCTCTAAGCAGCCAAGCACTGGGACTGTTGCAGCAAGACATGCTGTTGTACAGCCATTAGTCCCTTACTCTTAGGAAAAATCCTTGTCCCAGAGGACTTCTTCATTTATTTCATTTGTCTCCTTCTCTTCTCCCACCCTCTTCTCAGGGGAATACAACACAGGCAGATAAGCTAATGAGACAATTAGCTCTTGGCTCCCTGATTGAAGGGCCCTTTATTTCCCTAACCAGCCAAGCCATCACTGAGTGCTTGACTTTATTTCTGTAATGTGATTCATCTTCCGTCTTGCTCATATATAAACCTACCATAAAAGAGTGTTATTAATGTTGCCAAGTTAAGTGCTTGCTTGTTAGCAAACACTTAGACCTAAGCCTGTATTGGGAACCTTAATTCATCCTCTTCCTCCTCCCACCCCACAATTCACCTTGCATGTGTATTTTACCAAGGCCTTTAATAATCCTATCCTACAGCAGTGTAAAGAAAGTCCATTCCACCCTCAGCACACATACTGGGATGTGATCTATGAGGAATGATGAGCTAATCACTGTTTTATTTTTCAGTTATACATGGGCTGCCTCACAACTTTATCTGCCACCTGCCTGCTATTGCATGTCTGCGAGGAGAGTGTTGCAATGCAGCACTCAAAGGATGGGTACAGCCACAATACAAGAATCATTGAGAAATGTAACCCAGCATGCCAAAATTACATCTTAAATAACCAGCACCTTCTGGAAGTGTTCACTCTGGCAGAAGGGGAAGATGAAGATCAGTGAAAAACTTAGGAACCTACTTCAGTTTTCCCTCAGCCCAAAGACCCTACCTCCCAGGTGATCAGACAGCAGGCCTTATACTTTCACTCCACTTTCTTCTACCTTCAGGCAAGTGCAGAAAGTAGGTATCTCAGGCAATTGTTCAGGAAGGACTGCTCTGTCTGCACCCTGGCTGGCAGGGGAGGCAGCAGTGCCATGCTCCTCCTCTGATCCTGTGCCATGGAGAGAGAAGCAGCCTTTCAGAGCCCAAGCTCCTCTGAGATGAAAGACAAGGTAGTTGGCTTGCTTTGTGGGGAAATGCAACAGTGGAGTTTAAGAGGTCTGCCGGATCTGCTCAGCCGCAGCACAAGGTCCCTGTTTCCCTCTGTTGCCCCTGCCACCCAGTCCCACTGAGCCATATAACCCTGTTGTGACCCTGTCACACAGTACTGTGGTGTAGTTTTCAGGGTATTAACCCCGTATCAGCCTTTCCTTGACAGCACCCTGTCCACCAGATTGGGACCAGGGGACTCTTTTAGTGGCCCCTATTTCCATATCAAGTGGAAAAGAGACAAATGGCAGATTGCCAATGTTTGAAGCATCACTGCTGACTGTTGGGTCAATGTTTGATGTTGGTGGCTGACTGCATCCTTCAGGCCCATGAGATACTTTCCAGTCTTGCACAGTATGTGCTGTTCAACACTTGCTATTGCATTCTTGATGATTTAGGCTGTCATACCTCTTGAAGATTTCTTGATAGAGTGTTAAATCCCAGTTGAAGAATACAGCATGGCCTCAGAAGCATATCTGCCTAAGAACATCCATGTCATCTCCCCTTTTGCATGCAGTTGCTTGTAAGGAAAGTTGCAAAAGGAAGAGGAGGGATGAAAGCCAATGCCAAAGTTCTCATTAGATTCATTTTTTGCTTAGTCAAATTGAAAAGGGAACCTGAATCCAGGATAACCTGAATACTGCAAATTATCTTAGACCCAGAAGTTTTTTGTTCCTGGTTCCTTTAGCCATTCCTGAGAACTTACAAATGTCCTGTTGCAAGACAGAGAAGAGGTCTCCTGCACACAAATACAGAACAAAATAACTGTCAGATTTATGATGCATCACTCTATTCAGACAGAGCAGCATTTTTGCCCAAAAAATTTCTATTCAGGCAGAATGTGAAGGCTTTGTGCACTTATCCCAGAATTTACAATTTCAGGAATAGCTACAGAGCAGACTCAGGTCTACAGTTCATGCCCTGACAGCTCATGGAAGAAGGCTCAATGAAAAATAAATTCACATTGTTTCCACTTGGGATCTCCCAGACAAGTAGGTGGCAAGTCTGGCTACTGCGTCACTGAACCTTTTTACTTTAAATGCATGCTCAAGTATATTAACACTCTTCAGCACTGCAGAGGGCCAATAAACACAGAGGTACTTTCGTTGCAAAGATTCCAAAAACTGGTAACTGGTGATCATAGAGTATTGTAAACATTTCATTTTAAAGATCGACAGGGGTGGAAAAAAGATCTTGGATTCATAAAATTTTAGTACATGTGCAGCTATATTCAGTGGCCTCTGCCCAGTCAGGATTATCGGGAATAAAGAGCAGTGTTTGCAGAAACATATACATGATTTTGGAGAAGAGCTTTGCTCCCTTCCAGTGTTTGACAGATACAGCAGCACAGCAAACACAGAGTTAAGACTTTTCCCCTGCTACACTGCAGCAAAAATGAGAGATTTAAATAGACTGAAAATGTAAATCCAACATTTACTCCATAGACATAGTGAGGCAGAGCGAAAGGGAGGGGAGTGAGGGAGGATAGATGATCATTGGATGTGTGAGAAGAGAGATGCATCACATAGTATATATTTTATACGTATTAATATTCATACCAGTTCTTTCTTTTCTCCCTCCAGGCTCTGTCTGCTGCTTCAGTTCATCCATCCAGCTTCAAGAGGGAGATGGATCTTTCAGCCTTTTCCTCCTACTCTAAGCTAGAATCTAAATATCAAAACAGCATATGGTTTCTTTCTCAGAAATATTGCAGGGAGATGTTGGGACATCTACAGTCAGAGGTCATCCTAAGAGGAAAAGCAGAGTTTGCAAGAGGGGTCATCCCATGCTCCCTGTGAAGACCAGAGATGTGCTTTGGTGGTGACATTTAGGAAGAGGAATCATGGAGAGTGACACAGGTTCTTCTTGAGCCCAGAGGAAGCACCAGAGCTTTTACATATGCAGTTTTAAGTACTGCTGTCCCGTATCTGAAGGTCTGGAACAACACATGGGACAGAGGCACCACATAAGAAATCTTCAGATACAGAATTCAGGAATGGAGATAACCAAACCTCTGGAAAAATGTTGGGTTCTGTGATTGTGGAGTGGCAGTAGTCAAGTCCAGTAAAAAGACAATATTGTCCCATCCTGATTTGGAAACAAAGAAAGTGCTGGTGTTGAGGAAGGATTGAGTCAAGTGTCCAGGACACTTGGCTGGGTCTAAAAAGACATCAGCCTAGAGACAACAGCATCAAGCTCAAGAAGTAATATACAGGTCATAGTGCATGAGAAGAGGGTTTCAATTTGCTGAAAAGAAGATGAGGCTGAAGTTTATGCTTAAAGGTTGCTGCAATATTTTCATTCCAACACTACTGAAGATTGTCATGAAAAAAAATCCATTTTCTGAACTGTGTTTGGAAGAGAGACAGTAGCAGTCCTGGAAGACTGATGCTTCCCTCAAGACTCAGGTGCTTCAAACTAAGAAAACTTGATGGCAGTGCTTAAAAAGCACTATGTGCCCCAAACAAGCCTCACAGCAGAGAAATAAATTGCTCTTAACCAAGCCAAGGAAAGGTGAGACTTAACAGCTTTTTCACTTGCCCTGCACCGGTCTTCTACCTATCATGTTGGTATTCATGCCTAAGGACTCCCTTAGGAGTTCTTGCTTTCTATTTGGGAATCAAAAAACCTGAACTTTGATGAGGAAAAAACTGCAGAATATTTTTCACAGAGAGCAATTTAATCCAGACAAAGAGACAGGTACTGTGTGAAGCCCAATACATATGTGCACTGAGGGGCAGCCCTTCTGGAAGCCATCTCTGTGTGTTGAGTGGAAGTAGACCTACATCATGGTCCTGAGTCACTTCTGAGAACACCAGGAAACCAGGTTTAGAGTTGTGAGTTGAGCTGTATTCATGTTTCTCCAGCTGAGCACAAAAGGTTTGGACATGCACTCTAAACTGCAGTGAAAGAAAAAGCTATTTTATATCTGCAAGAAGGAGAATACGCTCCCTTTTTCTTGGTAAACAGTGGCGCATTTATGTACTACAAAGTATTGGTCTTCCACTATGGAACACTTCCTCTGAATTGTGGAATGCAGAAGCTGGATTTTGGTAATCTTGAATGGGTAAAAATCACTGCAACTATTTATATTTGGACATAGGAACTAACAGATGTGTCCTTATTTTTTTTGGAAAAGTATACAGAAGATTTACCATCTTTCCTCCCACAGAAACTGACAGTGTTCACAAAATTAGCATCCAAGAGATAAAAGTTCAGACCACAACCGGCTGCCAATTCACATAGCACGATTTAAGTCGGTGCCACTTTACAGGAGAGCTTTTACAGGAAGTGCTCAGGAAGGTTTTTGATCTATGGATGTAAAGTAAGTACTTTTTACCCTTGCCATTATTTGGTACAGAAGGAAGAGATTCTTAGCCTACCATGGAAACACGGATTTTTCAGTGTTGTTTGTATTACAGTCACATCCAGGGCCTCCTACTGTGATAGATGCTGAATAAACATGCAAGCAAGAAGTCCACACCACCTAACAAAGATATCCAAAAGGAAAGAAATGAAACACCTTGTCCAACACCATGAAGCAAAGCAGAGGCAGAAAACAGCATAGACTGCTTAGTCACATGTGCTACTTTGTTTGTGGAAGTTGTGTATTTACTGAGGTTATGACTTCTTTACAAATGCACACCTTCAGACAAAAGCATGCTGCTTCTGCTTCTGGTGTCTGCCAAAGATATATTTACTGGTTAGTTCGTTACGCCTGATGGACCTCTTCAGCAGTATCATCCTCACCTTTAACTTTTAGATTCCATCCTAATTCAAACATATGAAATCAGAGCTGGGTATGAAGTCTTTTTTTCAGCCCCTGAACACCATGTTCACACATTTCACGAGTATTAGCAAAGTTTTGTTCCCTCTGAGCTATGTTCAGCTGCAAGAAGCTTCTCTGAATTTTAGTAACAGGTGCTTCACATTGCAATCTTTGTATCAAAAGGAAGAAAAAGTTTTTTTCTCTACATACAGTTTTGCAAAAATTGGAATAGTTGAAAAGTTCTTGGTGAATGAAAGGAAGGAAAAGGTTCTGTAGACGGAGTATGATCTTTTAGTCTTATATCCTAAGCATACAAGATAAATGTCATGCTGATTAATTTTTTTCCTCAGCCCAAAATGAATAGGAATTTAATGCTCAAATTAAATTGAAGAATTTAAAATCTCAACATACATTTTACTGAACACATTTTATTTTAATCACTTTTAAAACCTGTATTAAAAAAATTAGTCCTTTGCTGTACTTTAGTATATACTTTCAGTCTGACAAAAAGCTTCTAAAAGTCTTTTTGAAAATACCTTTTCCTTGAAAATTTTAAACATACCAAATGAATCCCTCAGGCGAATTCTTTTGCCAGGTTGATATTTTCTAGTGGAAAAAGATTCCCATTTTACCCTTTCATTAATAAAATTTCTAGCCTGAGTACTCTTAACTAAGCAGTGAGTGAATAGTTTGTTAAAGATGTCATTAATCCAGACCTGATGTGAACTGGTGTCTTTGCAGCCTATGGCTGTACACTGGAGCAGACTGTGCCTGGAAAGGTGTACCTCTATCTTTCTACTGCTGCTGAACCACGTGGTTTCAGTGGGCATGTTGGTGAGGGGCCATGAGGGCAGGAAAGGACAGAGCATGTGTGCTCTGGAAAGAAGTACAGTTGAGTAGGTCATATATGTGTGTGGGCTGGTGGACAGGGTGACAAACTAAGCTGAAAATGCTGCTGATGAAATTAGTGGAAAATGCTTGGGAGATATAGCTTCCAGCTGTATGGCTAGATTCCTATTTGCCATTCCTCATTCCCATGGTGTTTGTGAAGCAAAAATCAGCTTTCCTGAGAAGTTGGTTCTTGCAGTTAATTTTAAGTTCACTGGTCAAGACTTAACTAGTTCAGTAACACTTCTGAAAAACATGACTACTAATAGATTCTAGCATGAAATGAAATATGAAAATAAAATCTTTTTATTATCATTAGTCTGTGACAAGCTTAATTTTTAAAATATTTCTTAAATAAATATTTGGCTTCCTTTAAAAAAAAAAATATTTCTCTCTTTGTGTAACTCAGAAATAGTAAAATCAATTTTGACAAAAAAACCCCCAGCAACTACTAAACAAATCTTTTGGGCTTAGACTAAGCATGAGCAATTTCATCCTGCAAGAAGAAACACTTGGAGAGTTCAGAGGAAATGGAAGCAGAGGCTTGGATGCTGTAACTCTTTCAAGCTCTGCATTTGGTGTGTGCTGCTGGCAGAGGCACAAAGGAATCTGCAGCTGAATTGGCCTGCTATCAGGGGATGGAAATTTGTTTCCAGAGTTTTCAGTACCACTGAAAGGAAGAAGACAGAGCACCAAAAACAAGCCTATGGGTGCACAGAGGGGTTGCCTCCCTTGCCCCAAAGCCAGCAGTTACCCTGAGACAGGGACTGGCTGACACTGGAGACTTGGTTCAGCAGGGATGCTCTGCTGCCACAAAACCTTTTGTGTGTGCATGGTAAAAGATCCAAGACCATCACCTGGACAGTTGCCTGTCACTGGACTCATTTTCCATGAGAAGTACCAGTGAACTCTTGGTGAGAGGACACAGTTACTTCAGAGTGCAATAACAGGGTTTTCCTTTCTTTGCTCTCAGTCTGCCCTGGCATGACTCATTTCACAACAGGTGAAAACAAAACACTGCAGCAGAATTCAGTTTTGTACTACACTGAATGATGGGTCTCCCGTAGATGGCCTAGTGATGTATTACAACCCATGTGAAGCAAGTGACAGAATGCAGCAAGACAGAGTAATTGAAACCTCATACAAAGAATTACTTGAAGCCTTCATATAACCAGCAAACGAGCACGGTGGGAGAGGGGGGTTGTCTAAGCAGGTGTTTTCAGACTAAGTTTGAAGTGGAGATGGAAACGAGAGATTTCAAAACAGTTAACTCTCTGCAGCCACATGATCATGTGACCAGGTCTCTGCTTAGCACATGCCTCTCACTGTCTCACTATGAAAGATTTCAAGTCCTGAGAGATCTCGAAGGGACAGCTGCAGCCATCCAATGTGTTGTGTGCAAAGCCTGCTCTGTAACATCTGATTCTTATCTCAGAAACCCAGATAAGTTTCCTCCCAGTTCTCCAGACTAGTGGATCTTGATTATCACAAGCTCTGTGGCTTTCCTCATAAGCTATGCTCTTACCTTTGAGCAAGGCAGGATTTGTGTGAGCTGCTGTTGGGCTACGGTCAAGTGTTAGATTGTTCAACCCTCTCCAGTATAAGCAAGTTCAGAAAGCTTCTCCCTGTGTGTATAACAGGTTTGCAACCAGTCCCTAGTCTAACAAATCTGGACACCTCAGTCTTTTCTGTCCCAAAATTCCAGATCTGAGCATCTGAGATTGCAACAAACTGAGCCATTCCACCCCTCTTAAGACATAGCTCAAGAGAGGAATTCAGCACTTGACTAAGGCCTTTTCAGCATTCATTGCAGGATTATTCTTTACATCCACAGCTTTGGGGACCAGAGGCTGTGGAAAAGCTGATACTGAATGAAGTGTTGAGTTTGGAGTGAACAAAAAGCTCATTTGCCTAAAGTGGGTGTGTTTGTGCTGGAGATAGTTTGAAGCCTTTGATGTGATAACTCGGGAACAACTTGTTCTGAAACCATTCACTTAGTGGAGGCATGTGGAAATTCAGCATTCTTGCTCCCAGTGTTTGCTTTTCTTCCCTTAAAGCAGTGAGCACTAGCAAGAACAGGAAATACTGTTTAGTGTCTTGCTAGAGACCCCCATTTTCCCCTCTGTGTGCTGAGTATAGAAGGTTCAGAATAGCAATGAACAGCCCTATACCGTGTCACTGGGAAATAATCATATTTTTTTTGTCGAACACGAAATCTATCTCCTCACAGTCACTGACAGAAGAAGAGAGGCAGGATCAGTGGGACGAAAGGAGCATCTCTAGATTTCGGGGACTTCAGCAAAGCCCCACTTACTGGCTAGTTCTCAGGGAGCTTTTGGTCTTGGGCCATGTTGGGGTATCACTGGGCAGACCCACATTCTTACACTGCAAAAGAGATGGAAAAGAGCCGAGGATATGCTTGCGTGAATTTCTTCTCTTTGCTGTGGAAACTCCGGGGCACCAGTTCTCTCTGGGTACTTACTGAAGAGCTGCTGCTTCCTTGTGGAGCAGAGCCCATGCTGCAGAAGCCCTTTCCTGTGTCTTTTCAACTCCTAAGCCATGGCACAGGGAGCTGTGAGTGGGGGAGTTCAGCTCTGTGCAGCAGGTAAGGAGGAGTCACTGAGCTCTGCAGAACTTTTCTGACATGAATGGAAGGACATGGCATGGAAGACTGGAGTTGCACTCTCCCTCCCTGTCTCTTCATGGAACATACAGGCAGGGTCAGGGTGAATGGGGGAAGAGTGCACTAGCAGTCTTTGCATCAGGTACACCCTCCAAGAGGGGAGAGCTGTGTAAGACAGTGTTTCTCAGAATTACACATGATAATGAGGAACAAGGCAGTGGCCAACCAGCCGCATTCGCCCTATTTACAACATGGAACAAATTTGTGATAATTTAAGTTCAGTGGAAGACAATGAGAGGCCTGGTGACCTGAAAGCACTCACTTTGCCTACACAACTCAGGGAGTACAGCACAGAAGGCACACAGTAAGTCACTGCAGATTACAGGCTAATGATATGACACCTTGTGAGTTGTCAAGTACATTGCCACTCTGCCTGCCCTTAGGAAGAGGAGGCAGGCACCACCCTATATGCATCTGGCAAGTACACCAACTGTCCTCAGCTATCAAGGACAGCCAGCAGAACTAAGCAGCTCCATTCCCAGTTCAGATAAATTGGATCAACTCCCCTCTGCTGCTGCTGGCTTTTGCCTATAGTATTAAGCTACTTTGGACCAGAGATCCATTCCCTCCTCTCACATATTGCTCCCACGTTGCTCCCACTGCTGCATCCATGGCAACATTAGGAGCTTAACAGCAGACAATTGTGCCAAGGCCACCCGCCACTTCAAAGCACACTCCCCAGCTTGAGGATTCTTGTTTATTTTAGAGTTCCCACTGTTGCTATCATCAATGGGACATCATGAGTATGGACAACAGAGGCCACAAGGAACAAAAGCCTGATACTATTAGTGTGTTAGTTTACTGTTAGCCTCCAGCCTGAAGGCAAACCATTATTTCATCAAGGCGGATGAGCACAAGAAGCAGCGGACAGCATTCCCTTACACACTCTTCTTTTGGCAGGAAATGTGAATGAATAGGAAAAGATGGGGTCATGAGGGAAAGTCTGGTGGAACAGATAAGAGCAAGAAGTCAAAAGCTGGAGTAATTTCATACTAATAGTCCAGGCTTGTTCCCAACCATGCAAATTAATGTATAAGAGGTATCTCCTTTCACCAATAAAGCATTAACTCTTTAGTCAATAGTTACCATCTTGCCCACCTGCACAGCTGCCAGTCACCTTCAGTGAGGATCTATGCTTATATTTGTGCTCATTCTCAGCTGAAATGGGATGCTCTTAAGAGTAGGTGACTGTCCCAAGCCCAAATATTTCCTACCACTTTACAATACCAGACATCTTGTATGTCTATGATATTATGAGACATTATCAGTGCAAGACAGTGAGTAGCACAGAATTGTATGCTGCAGAAGGACTCCAAGACCTTCAAGTCCTGCAAACAAAGACAAAAACCACCAGATACCAAACCTAGAAACACCATCAACAAAAAGTATTTTCTTAGTACACTAACTTATGCACTAATAGCCTTGAAGTATAGCTGCTATTGCCCTCAAAAACCTGTAAAGAAAACATGGAACCAAGGGTGGCAGCAACTTGAGCCTTCCTAACAGCTGGACAAATATAGTGTGGAGGACTCCTAACAAACATTTCCAGTGTCTTGCAGTAGATGAATGACTCCTGTGTAGTAACTCTATCAATACAGGTTTGCATTTCTCAGTTAGTCTTTGCAAATGTTTCAAACATAATTCACTGATCTCCACCACTAGGTATTTTTTATCCCAAGAACTCCCCAAGGCAATATCCTAAAAATCCATCTCACCCAACACAGAAAAAAGAGAAAAGGGGTGAAAAAAACACCTCCTAGGACCTGTCAGTGAGTTGGATTAAACCTTTCTTTCATTCTCTAATTATTACTTTTTCTCTGAAGCATCACTATAAGAATCAAAGATTTTTTTTTCCAGGAATATTCTTGTGCTCCAAATAAGTTATGAAATCTGAAAGCTAACTCAAAAGCCAATGAGAAAAAAAGAAAAAAAGACAAAAAATCACCTTTTTTTTTTCAGTAGAATCACAGATTAAATGTACTAAGTACAGTTCAGTAAAATCTCCCTTCAGTCCCCTTTCAGAAATTAGCCTATCTGATACAGCAGTTTTAACATCACTAGTTTTAACTCCAGGTTTACATCTCTGCTGTCACAATTATTTCCATGAATGTGTCAAAATGCACAGAGAAATAACCAAAGTTCCATGCCTTCTCTATTTTTAGACATCCAAGCCTCAGAGACATATTTTTCCTGTTGATTAGAGGTTTTTCTGTTCAGTTCATTGATCACAAGGGCCATTTACAAGATTCTGAGTTAACTAAAGCTGATTTCAATCCCACAAAGTGCTATCGTATTCTCATGTGAGATACCCTTAGGGAGGAATAGCCCTATGTACCAGTAGGGGCTGACCTGATGGAAAGCTGCTCTGCAGAGAGAGATCTGGGAATCCTGGTGAACTTCCTTCCAACTCAGGATATTCTATGATTCTAAGTTTCATGAGGATTGAAGCATCTCTCTTATGAGGAAAGACTGGGAGAGTTGAGTCTGTTTCGCCGGAAGAAGGGAAGACACATTGGGGATCTTACAACTGCATACAAGTATCTTAAGGTCTGGTGTCAAAAGGATGGGGCCAGGCTCTTTCCAGTGGTGCCCAGCAATAGGGCAAGGGGCTATGAGCACAAACTGAAGCACATGAAGCTCTATCCTAATATGAGGGGAAATTTCTTTACTGTGAGGGTGACTGAGCACTGGAACAGGCTGCACAGAGAGGCTTCTGCAGAGATACTCAAAACCAGTCTGGGCACAGCCTTGTTCGGGAACCTGGTCTAGCAGGGGGCTTAGACAAGATGTTCACCAGAGACCCCTTCCCACCCCAACTGTTATGTGATTCTGTGATTTCACATTGAGTCTGAATACAGACATATAAGTAGCTTATCTTGATAGACTTATCATCAAGTACAAACCCAACCAGAGTCCTGTGCCAACCTTTGAGAACATGTCTGATTTATGGCAATGACCCAGGCAGATACTCCCTATAAAATAAGACTAATTATTAGAAACAGGACCTTGACTATAAACCATTTGAAACCAGCAAACCCTGGTGCAGCTACAGTAACCAGAAAGCCTATTAGATGTGACCTTGAGCAGAATGAGCACGTTCTTTGGTTCTGCAAATGGCTTGCTAGATCACAGAAGCAAAGAGACCATTTCACACTGTCTAGGAGAAGACAGTTGCACAAGTGAACTACAAAGTTTACAGCTCAGGGCATTTGGTGGCTGGTGGTACTGAATTGTTGGTGTGCCTGAATTGCTGATGAATTGCTTATTAGAATTGTGCTTAGGGTGGGGACCATCCACAAGTAGCAGATTGGAAGCAGTCATCCTACTCTGTATGACATCTGTCCTTGTCATACCATGTTAGAAAGCACTCTTTGCTCCTCTTTTGTTTTATCTATCCTACTTATAAATAATAATTTAAAATAAAATGAAAACAGCATCCTAGTATCCCTTCCAAGACATACCAAAGAGATTTTCTGAGAGTTGAATTCTCTTTTGTTTTTATATTGTCCTCTGTAAGTGTTGGCAATACCTGAAGGTAGAACCAAATCCTCAGACAAGATCTAAGCAGACCTAAAGCACAGGTAAAACATTAAACGCCAAATACTATAGTTTCATCTTGATTTGGTGCTAATTCACAGACATTTGCTATGCATAGCCTGTAACTGAAGATGCTGAGCTCTATTATTGTTATTATTTTTAATGATAGTTTAGGGGATTGCTAACGGGACAGTAGAGTCTTTCATTGCCAGGGCACAATCCACATTTGGCACAGAAGTGCCTGAAAGTCATTAATATCTTGTATCTGGATGAAGATATAGCAAGGATAGAAAATGTATGAGAGAGGATCACCCACAAACCTTAAAATCCTGTTGCCTATTTTCTCCATCACATCTCTATGACTTAGAAATGCCAGAATATAAAGTTCAGAATCACAGCCTTGATCATAAATAACCTTTGAAACTCACCATAAATAAGTTTTGAAATCTTTGCTATTCATTTTCTCATTTATACCTTTCATCTGAAAGACCATACTGTATTGCACTGCTGATAGATCCCCTCCCTAAACCTTGAGGCAGTGCCAAATACCGCCTGGGAGGGAAACATAATCCAGAGACGTATGAGCCCAAAGCACTCTGTTAGTTGTTTTTGCAGTCCCTACTGAAAAACATCACTGCTGGGACAGCAGCTACTGACAGAAGGCCAAATACATTCTTGGTGACTTCTTTCTGCTAAATCAGAAAAAAGAATGAAGCTAGAATAAACACAGCCATTTGCTTTAGAGAGAAAAGACATATCTCCTAAGCCTATTTTGCAGTCTTGTATTGAAAGTTCCCTTGCCCCTCTGCCCCACTGCCCTTCAGCCAGCCCCACATTAATTTCACAGCCTCATTACTCTTTTCCTTCCATAATTCAGTGGGCTCTGTACATACTTCTTTCTCACAAGGCTCCTCCTCCCCACCTCCCCCAATTTACTCCTCAGAGGAAGAGAAACCCCCATACCTTTCCACACTAACGCCCCTCCTCTGCTGTCTTTAGTTGAATTCAGGATCCACTGGATTCAGCTGCTTGGGCTCCCTCCCCTGTCTCCAGGGTGACCATTCATAAACATGTTAGTGATGAGCTGGGCTAAAAGCCCAAGTTACCATTGAGAGAAACAAGAAAACAGGCCTGGGGGTTCAGGCTTTGGAGGCTACACCTACAGTGCAGATCTTCAACCCAGAAGGAAACTCTCTTAGAAGATAGGACTAGTACCTCATTGCAGGACTCATGCCCAATTATTAACCTTGTAAATATTTCAGGTTACACAGAATATTATACCTTTAGTTTATTGATATGCCCATAGACTATTAATCTTTCATTACACTAATTAATTATCATAGTGACTTGGCAATTATCTTCTGTAAAGTTTGGCTGGGACCATTTGCAGCCTCTCTCAGTGCCTTTAAAATGTGTTCCAGATCTTTGCAGAATGCCAGATGAAAGATGTGGCTTTATTAGATCAAAACCGTGCTGCTGACAACTCTCCCAGAATATGTATTGACAGCCTTGCTCTCTTAAAAGGTACAGACTGTATAGAACAGCTTATAAAAACCTTGGATGCAGAAGCAAAGAAAGATATGCATAGGTTTAACACATATCACTATGTTCTTTTCATATTCCCACAAAGACTGGAATTAAGACAGAAATTTCATCACAGGGTCTGGTTTATAGATGGCTTGGAGATTTCATGGAGACATTTATTCCAGAGACATGACTGAGTCCTTTCTTTGACTTGAGAAACCCTACATCATGCACTGCAGAATATGGTTTACTGATCACCAGAGCTGGTTTGAATAGCTCCATGGATCAAAACTGACTTTACATAGTGATGCCAAGCACATTTGCCATTCTTCTGCATTGATCATTAGGACCCTTTGCTTGTGAGGATCATACCGGGAGTCATTTCTTTGATGTGTTGCAAATGTGGAAAAGAGCCCAGGCTTTTACAGGAGCTGTTCGACTACAGGTAAAGAATGCTGCAACTTTGGGGAGGGCCCCTTGAAGACAATTAGAACCTCCTTGTTCTGCCTTCCTACTTACAGGATGAACATTTTGGCAGGATGGAGATGTTATTTTCTGTTCTTCGGAAAAACTCATCCAGATGCAGCCATCACAGGTCTTTTCAGCAGGAACTAGCCTTTAGCTCTGTCCTTTTGTTCCTTATCACCACCCCTTTCTTTTCTGCTATCTTCACCCTCTGTAAGGTAAGCTAAAACTGTGCCATTGAGATGGTCAGTAGTCACTCTGAGCCAAAACCCTCGTTATTTTGAAATCAATGTGAGCACTTCTGCGGACTGAAATTGTAAGAGGATTAGTCTTGTATGCAGCCATAGGAGACATGGTATGCTCATGTTCACCAGCTTCTCAAAAACACATGTAATAGTTTGGCTGGCTGTGATTGCCTCATTCCCTTGAAAACTGCCATGTACCAGGAAAACAGTGCACTTTCCAATCCTGCCTACCTTCCTAAAGAGGGCTCTTGCTCTAGTCCTTAGAACAGCCACTGATTTTTAAGACTTCTGATCAAAGCCTCAGCCTGAGTTTTTTTCCTGGGCATGTCCACATTTCCAGTAAGCACTGACGATGGATTCATTATGGACTGAGCACTGCACAGCCATTGCAATCCTGTAGTCTTCAGACTTTCTGGGCAAATGGTTAGCACACTTGCAGGGTATTTATCTCCTTCCATGACTGATCGACACAGAGAACAGGGTCAGTGAAGCAAGTTCATTGGTCTGTGCTCATATGAGGTGGCTGGACATGAAATGTGTAGCTCCATTTCTGGCTGATGACTGAGTTCCCCCATCTGCAGCCAAACCGTTTGCTGCCCCCATGCATACTGCACTGCTCCTGCCCTGTTGCCATCCATCCTCCTCCTCAGGGCCCACCACCATCATCAATCCTTAGTTTGCATGACAACACTCTCTTGTAAAGCCCAGGAATGAATATGCCTTGGCCATGGTGCATCAGAGGATTGGCCACCAATACAGGAAGAGGACAAAACAGCAATCTATGGTGAGGGTAAGCTCAAACTGAGCTATCTGAGTTTCTGGCTACAGATTTCAATAGTGAAGTAAGCAGCAGCATCCTGGGGAGGAAAGGGTGCTGCTGGCTGCCAAACTCCTAGATGCAGCTTTGTGCTCTGCTAAAGAAAATAAAATCCCTGGGAGAGAGAAGAGCCTTGGAGACACATAGCATTATACTGAGATGAGGCATTTGTCTTCAGGAAAACTTATTCTTGGATTTTGCTTTTTCAGTTTGTTAACAATGACGCTCACATGTGAACAACACTGTGGGACCTCCAAAAGCCAGTATGGATTAACAGTGACTGCTTTGTCTCTTCGAAGTTGCTAATGGAGCTGGCTGGCTCCACTTACAGTGAGCTGACGTTCTCACTCTCCTGATGTAACATGTAAATATTTTAGTGGATTTGCTTTTTCAGATGAGCTCCCACTGCCCTTCTTCATTTTGGAGACAGAGGCAGCACATCTGGCATTTGGAAAAACAACTACACCCCCACG
>JAWWEU010000001.1:24583064-24617855 GCA_035583155.1 Acropternis orthonyx
CAACCCCCCCCCCCCCCCCCCCCCCATTATTAATATTTAAAAATTGTCTCCCACACATGAATAGAGAAAGTTTATTATCACTTCTAATTGCACAGGCATGTGTAATGGGTTTATAAACATGTCATCTTTTCTACAGAGCTCACCACTATAGGCTTTGAGAGCCTTGGAAACATATAATCTAGCCTCAAAATACCCCCTAGTGGTGTGGTTCAGTGTCATTTGTCTCCATTTTACAGATGGGAACAAATGTTAAAAAACTTACCGTGCTTTCCCTGAGGTCACTCAAGGAGCTTTTGGCAAAACTTCAAAATATTGTGTCTCTACCATTTTTATTTTTTTTTCCTGAGAAAAACCCCAAACTCTGGGCCAAAGCAAAACTCACAAGTACTACAACTGGGTTTTGGAGATATTACAACCTACAGTCAGATTTCACCTTGTTGCCTAGAGCTAAAGATCTGTAAAAAAGAAGTCTTAGGCTGGGCTAAATTGCAGCTTACATGGCAGAAATGTAAGTAGGATTTAGTGCTTTAAAAGTGATGACTGAAATGACAAACCAATAGTTCACCCTAAAAGAGGAAAATAACATCATGAGGAATGGTAAAATGACTTTAAAAAGTAGAGACTAGGGAGAGAAGAACACTTTCCTGTTTCATCCTAATGTAGCAAATAGGTTTGGCTAAATCACTTTTCTTAGTATTCTACCCTGTCCTTAGGGGAAAATTTTGCAATAAATAAACAGAAAACCTGCGTAATGGAGGAGTTCTAATGAGATATTTTCATAAAAAAGTTTTTAATACACTGAAATGTTTCACTTTGACATTTCCTAAACAAACCTTAACCTTTTCATATTCTTTTAAGAATTGATCAACCCTGTAGAGAAAACAAGAAAATATATGTATATATTTTAAAATGGAATTAAATAACTCAAAACAAAACATGACATTGACATTCAAAGGAAACAGTGGACACCTAAATTAAATTTCTCAGGCTACAGTGAAATAAACAGCTTATTTCCTGATCCATGCCACAGTTTCTGTTTTGATCCAAACCAGACCTTTTTGACTGCACTTTTGGCTTGACCAGAAAATTCTTTTCGTTCAGTTGACTTCTTGTTTTAAACTTGTTTTTAATCCTTCAAACATTGTCCAGCCATACCCACACATTTCATTGTAAGTCTCTTTCTCCATGGCAGTTTAAACTAAAGGCTTATATTCAGCTTGCTGTTCTAAGCTTATACTGACAGTTCAAATTTGGATCCAAAATCTGTGGATCCCTATGCCTCAAAAACAGTGGAGTCACATATTTCAGTCCTGAGGGATTGGCTGGTTGAAGCTTGTGAAGTGTAGCAGTGTGCCAGTCCTCCACCTGCACCTCAATCCCACACTTTTGTCTTAAAAAAGCCACACAACAAAGTGCAACCCCATTAATTCAAGGTCCTGCAGCAGAAGCAGTAGGAGAAGAAGCCTACAGCTATCAAAAATGGAATAGCATTTAAAAGGACAGAATACAATCTAAATATCAGAAAATGAAGAAGAGTATTTGGCTTGGGAATAACTTATTCCATTTTGTGGAATGTCTAGCCTTGGTAAGTAGCCTATAAATCTATACCAAAACTCTTGGCAGTAACAAGTTCCCAGTCTTCACGGCTCCACCTACAGAGACCCATTGGAGCAGTTCTCAGTCCACTCCTGCCTAACATCTGGTTGGGAGAATGTGAACCCAGACACCTCAGTTTTAGACCTAGAGAAATCTGCTTTGTTTCCCTGCTTATGCTGAGCCCATTGGATCAGGGTGGCTCATTTCTTGGACATAATGGACTCTGTGGATGAAGAACAGATTGTGCAAGCTGAACCCAAGGAAGATGGAGATTATGCTGGCAGGCAAAAGAAAGCACTATGAATAGTTTATAAACCCTCTGTGGCAGCATTTACATAGGGTGAACAGCCACAAACTATCTGTTCAGGAGTGCTCTAGGGAAGGCCCAAGAGCCCTCAGTTATGGACAGGACAAAGCATGCTGAGGCAGAGCTCTGTGCCATCCCCATTTGGCTAGAAGACTCCACTCTGTCCTGGCACAACATGTCCTGACTTTGGGTAGCCAGGCTTTTTTTCACCTTCTGTTTGGATTACAAGACTGTGATGACACTTTGGAAGCTGATACTTCTCCCTGCAGCAATATGAACAACTCTGAATATGCCTTACTTGTCCTCCGCTGCCTGTGCTGACTCCCCATAGAACTCCTGGCAAAATTCATGGTCTTTTTCCTTATCCTTGTAGACTGGGCCCAAGATATTACAAACACTGCAGAAAGCTCTCAGTTACACATGCAGTTCTTTGCCATGGTGAGAGTCTGTTATTAAGGGAAAGCTTCTCTGGTGAAGTGATGGAGTTTCCTTGGTGCCGAGTGTTGATAATATGACAAGTATGGATATTATGATTTCTAAGGGTGGTTCTTGCACAGACTGCCCCAAGCCTTATGACTTTTCATTCCCGGCATGAGATTTAATTCTTCAACACTGCTAATCTTTGACATAAAAGTGGGTTTACTGTCTGTATGTATTAAAAAAAAAAAAAAAAAGGAAAAAATTGAAGCAAAAAATATATTTTGTTAAAGAATATTGAAGTCCTAAAATCAGCTGGAATACTATTGAATGCACTCTTCCGACTATGGGAATAAGTCACGCCTTACTGGTGCCAGTGTATGCTCTTCTGGAAAGTGCCTAAATCCTGCAAGAAGGATGGAAGCAGAAAACCAGCATAGAACAGATGCTTGATATTAGACTGATATTTGTGTAAGTGCTCAGATGCCCATCTGTGTTTCCACAGTATCTCTTGTTGACTGGTAGCTCACTGTTGCAATGAAAATACATTATCTCAGTCCACTTTGACAGAGACTTAGAGACTTGCGCTTTAGTTGGCATATGTTGTACTTCAGAGAACATACAACAAGTTATCGTGATTCAGTTCATAAGCATAGCTTGTTAAGTCAATGTCTTATGATTTCCAAGGGGAGTCCACAGTCAGCTGCAGCTTTACCAACAGACCCTTCTCATAACATGTAGATTTTGCTCAGGCCCAAAAACAACTCTTAGTACACTATATAGAGAATGCTTTTCTCCCACTTTTTCAGTCACATGTCCATCTTAAAACTGAAAGAAGTTCTGATTGAGAGGCGGATGAGATACACTTTTGCTTGAAGGAATTTGTCTTTCTGAGTAGTGTGAATTGCCCCTTTGTCTAAGTCTTCTTTTACTGGGGCTTCTCTTTCTGGTTGCAAACTGTTTTACATTATGTCAATTCAGTTTTCCTGGCATATCAGGTTTTTTCAGCAGAGCATGAACTCATTGTGTTTTCAGAACTAGATATGTAACTATGGTAGATGCAACTTGGTTCAAGTTGATAATGTTCCAGTCTTAGCATTTGGAGACCTGGTAGTAAACTACCAACTATCTTTCACTCCTTTCAGTGACAACCCATTCTCTCTTTCCACTCCTGTATTATGAAATGTCTTTCTGCAGAGCTAAAAGATATATATTCTGTAGGTGAGAATAGGTGTTCACAGAAATGCTGGGCATGGAGAAACTCAAAGAGAGATGGATCTTTGCATGGCAGGAAAGGAATATATCCTGACACAATGACCTTGAATAAAAATGACAAGTGAGGCCCTCTTCCAGTGCAGAGAAAAGTGATGTGCCCAGAACAGATATGGCACAGTTAAGCAGCTCCTTAAAGTTTGGATAATGCTGCAGAAAAAGATAATCACTGATAGGTACCTGATTATTCTTCTTATAGACTGTCTTTCAACATAGGCACTTTTCAAATACACTTTACAAGAATGCTGGTGTGATCAGTTCTTTGTTGGTAATTTTTTTCCCTTTTTTTTTTTTTTTTGTCTTCTGAATACTTAAAAGACCAAATGTATGTCAATGCCTTTAAAAGTCTTTCACATCATGAGAGGCATACCTGTAGATTTGTGCAAACTGAAAATGGGTGAAATATCACATGCTTCGTTGGAACAAATGCAAATAATCGGAGCTGAAATGAAACTTGGGTATTCTGAATGACAATTTTTGACCAGTAGCTGTTGTTGAAAATCACAGACAAAAATAATTCCTACAATCCATTCTGAAGAACAAAGACACTGTAGAAAGGTCAAATCTTTCCCCAGATGCCCTTCAGTCTTTGCAAGGGATGGATTGAGCAAAGCAAAAGTTGTAGGGAAAGGTGCCATCTTTTCATAGGCAAATAGAGGAAAATAGTGTGAAAAGAGACATGAGTCCCTTTTTTTACAGATAGGAAGCAGAAAATTTCAAGATATATTGTCTTTTTGAGATCTAAAACCAGTGTAATAAAGACCTGTTTCAGTCTGTCTGATAAAATTTGGCCTTGTTGATATCCTTAGGCTATCACAGCTGCAACAACATTCTTACTACATACAAGATACCGTATTCTTTTGTCTTATTCAGAGGGCTGGAAGGGATCATGACAGGTCATCTAGGCCATCTTCCTGACTTCAGATCAGAATCAAATACACCTAGCTCATTCCTGAAACTTATTTATCTAATGTGTTCTTAAACACTTCTAATGACAGATATTACACAATCTCCTGAAGCAATCTTTGTCTTACCTGAACTTTTCTTACAGCAATTTAAACCCATTACTTCTTCATCCTATCCATCAGGGCCATGGGGAATCACTTCCGCTCTTTGTCTTTTCCAAAACTTTTTATGTTCTTGAAGGTTGCTGTTAACCTCTTAGTTTTGCCTTTTTGAAATTAAACAAAACCAATTCTCCTACAACTCCCTTGCTGGTCTTTTTTCTGTAAGTTATTTCTGACTCTGACTTTCATGTATTCGTAATTATTTCTGTTGCTGGCCTGTAGACTGTGTTTGTTCTGGATTTTTCTTGATATCTGAAATTATTATTTACTAACCAGTATGGAATATGGAGCATGATCACAAAATAGAGTGAGCTTAGAGAGTGATCTCCCACATTCAAGATCAAGTGACTTTCCCTGCCTCAAATGAATACCCCTACAGCACAACAGCCTGTTGGCACCCAAACTTGAGGTGAATATACATGTTTTTCTGTTTGGAATTTTTTTTTTTATCCCAAGAGAAGATAGTTACAGTAGACTAGTGCATGATTCCATTATGAGGAACAGCTCTGAGACATCAAGAAAAAATAAGTATTTTGTAGTAAAAAGAATTTCAGTTTTCATATAGACATATTGCAGACTCTTAGCATTACACAGGATGCAGCAGATTATTATTAGCATCAACTCAGCTTATCAGAAGGGAAAAGCATGGTACAAATAATGAGATGAAGCCCAAAGCCACCTAATGGGAAAGAAACATAAGACAAACTAGCAAAAAAGATTTAATTTTGGTGGTTTTTTTTTTTCCTTTTCTCCCCCCAGTGCAGACTCTGGCACTGAATTTTTCTCTCACCTTAAGGGAAGAGAACTAAGGCCAGGTTCAGGCTGGAATCCACTGATGGAGTGGGGCAGAGAAGTCAGCTGAGCAAAGAAAGTGAATTTTCTTCATCTACCATGACTGGAGTAATGCAATCTATTCTGCTGGAGCTGTATCAGAGCAATGTAAGGGCATCCATCTTCCACCCGGTGCCTGGGTAATGCTTGTACCTCTTTGCCTTCAACAGAGAGGCAAAAGGATAAACTGAGATTAACTTTCATAGGGTTTTGTTGCAAAACAAGTGTGTAAAAAATGATTTTAAGTGACCTAGATGATGTCTTTTCATGTAAGTGTTTAGTAATATCTGCCTCTGTAGATGATGTAGCTGTTAGTACTGTAAGGATCCCTTAGGACAAACTCCTGTTGTAACATATTTTCTCTGCACCAAAGCCTACATAAATGTTAAATGAAGCCACTTCAAACAAATATAGGTAACAGAGAGAGAATAAGCCTGTTAACAGAATCAGCATTGCAGTCACTAAGTCATAATATTTTATATATTTATTATGTCATAATACCTATAACAAAAGTAACTAGATGATATAAAATAATACTTCCAGACATAGAAGCTGAAATGACTCACCAAGTCCAACCCTTCATAAAAGCTCCTTCGATTCACAGTATCCAGTGAAAGAAAGTAAAGAAAGTATAGCCCCTTTCCAATCCCAAGTAACATTTAGTCCCATGCCTGGCTGAGCACGACAGCTGTAGCATATGATGCTTTCAAAAACACAGCCTCCAAAAGAGCCTTAGACCACCACTCGGTACCCAGGGTGTGAGTCTTCAAGCTGTAAGGCAGACAGAGGAAAGAAACATACTTTTTTCCAGATGTGGCTTACTGTCAGCTGCTGGACTGATCCAAGCCAGACAATGGGAAGGGTGATGGAGACAGCAAAAGGAGCAGGAATAACATTCTCAGCATGCTGGACAGTAAACGCAGTAAGATAAAGGGATTCAAAGTGCTACACCTTGGGCCTTGTGAAAACCCAAAAAGACAGTAAAAGTAGATATCAGGGGTACCTGTGCTGCATGTTGAGAGTTAAGGTAAGTTATGTAATTGTGATAAAAGACAACTGGGTCAGAAATAGAGAAAGAAAAGCCATCCATGTCATAAATGGGAGCAGCAAGGAAATGAAAGAGGATCTCCTGGCCCAGTATCAAGCTCTACTGATAAAAGTGGCATTGAAGTGGTCTAAACAGAAAAACAGCAAACACAACTTTTCTCTATTACACTCATCAAATCACCTGATTTCACCTCTTCTGGCACTTGTGGTCTACCTCTCCCAAACTCAACCTCAGCAATTTCTTTAACGCTCAGAGCTTGAACTCAGAGCAAGGGAGAACGGAGGGACAAAATAGTGTGACCAATGAAAAGGAAATCAGCAGCCTCTTTTAAGCACTTCTTTCCTCCATGTCACATCCTTTTTTATCATTTCCTTCCAAATCAGGACACGAAAACAGCATAATGCAGAGGCACTCAGATGGCACTGCCAACACAGTGCATGGGAAAACACATTCCCTGACTTTGATAATTTAGCTTTGTTTTAGTTTCAATCTAATGAACATTTATGCTGTAGCCAATCTTCAATTTATTCCCATCTAGTCCAAAGCACAATTATGTGCCTAGCAGAAAATGCAGCTTTGACTCATAATAATAAGATTGGCACTGTGTCTGGCAGCATTTCACTCTTCCTTTTCATGCCTGCAGCCATATCAGTTGGGCAAAGATTCTGCCATATCTCCTAACAAAAGGTCAGGCTGGCAGACAGAAGAGGAGGACTGGGGGCTATGTAATATTGGAGTAGGACACCTTCTGAGATGTCCAACATTTTCCAGACAGAGATATGGGAGAGCCGCTTTCTCAAAGTGCAGTCTATGTTAAAGAAAAGAACAAGAAGCATGCTCTGTGTTTGCTAATCCAAATTGTTCTGTCTTCACTCACAGAAGAGTCTGGTTCACATAACCCCACTGGTAAGTTAGACCTTTCCCAGTGCAGACCTATACCCATGATGCATTTTGGTGCCTGATGGTAGCAAGTGTGCTCACATGGATATTTTCAACTACTTTTGAAAGAGAAGTATTGTCTATTCAAGAATGTCTGGCAAACTTTCCTTTGGAAAAAGTGGTCTTGTGCCTAATTTGAAAGTCAAGATGTGTCAATAGTCTTCTTGACTCTGCCTC
This sequence comes from Acropternis orthonyx, assembly GCA_035583155.1. Classification (NCBI taxonomy): domain Eukaryota; kingdom Metazoa; phylum Chordata; class Aves; order Passeriformes; family Rhinocryptidae; genus Acropternis; species Acropternis orthonyx. The sequence goes on from JAWWEU010000001.1 coordinate 24,590,719, forward strand.
TGACTTGCATGAGATAGCAAAGCCATCACTTAATCTCCTTCTCTCTGCTTCATTTTCTTCATCAGTAAAATAACCAATTCTCCCAGGCAGCAGGCTGTAGACTAGTCAATGTCAGTTGTAAATGTGCTTTGAGATTGCAGAGTGGAAGTTATTAAAAAAGAGTTGAAGAAAATAGGAGTCCCATAGCCATCCTTTGGAATCCTCTCACAGTTTCAGCCTATACAGCCATTTGTTTCCTGCCTATGCCTTGTACAGAGTTGCTTCTGCAAAGCAATGTACTGAAACAGCTCTTGGTGAAGAAATTTCTTGAGCATGATGGTCCTCACTGTGGCTGGAAGATGGATATGAACAGACAGATTGTTTCTGTTTGACATCTTCTTTCTTTTGGCATAATACCAGACCCTACTGCATTTTCACCTGCTTAGCTTGGTGGGATCATAGCTCATCCTTCATGTAAATTCCTTTATTTCTTTATTTTTTTTAACAATGGGAAAGTGTTCTACCTGGCCTCTTTTGGGGGAATATCATGCACAGTTGGTGGTGCCCGGAAGGGAGAAGCAGATGCTGTTGAGATATTCATGGTGTCCAAAATAGAAAGCAATTTATGTGGACAATTAAGAAAAGCCACACGGGACTTTGGTGGTTGGAAGCTACAAGTCTGTAAGCAGGCAATTTCTAGGACTTTAAAAAAAAAAAAAATTGAATTCACCTGAGGCCACGCAAGAAAAGAAAAGTTATATTGAGAGAACAATTCCCAAGTTCATTCACTAGGGCTTTAAACCCCTGATTTACAGTGGAAATGCAATATGTGGTCTCCTGTCATCAACAGGATTTAGAGGACAGAGAAAGCAGTCATCACAAAACAGGTATGAAATTGTCAGAAAGGGCAAAGGCAAAGCAAGACTGGGTCTTAAAAAATACTAAAATAGGATCTCTGAAAGTCTGTCTGTCCTGACTCTCATCTGCCAGTATGCCATACCCTCCTCTGATTGTCTGTGCCCTAGCTCCTCCAGAGTGTTTTCTCTTCTCGTTCATAACACTAAACAGGAAAAAGATCTGATGAAGGGACAGAAATATGGTGGAATGTGTTACATGCCTGATCTTTAATTTCTTGTCACCTGTTTTTGCTCATTTGACATTGGGCAGATGGAGAATGTCAGAATTTTCTGTTGACCTGATATTTTTTCCTATTGCTTCATCAATTAAGTGAGTTTCCGTTTCAAGCACAAAAGAGTTAAATCAATTTGCTTCAGAACAACTCTAAGAAATCACTCAATTCTTTAAAAAGTCTCTGGAGGGGTGGTTGCTATAGCCTGAGGGATGTGCAAGCTGAAGGCTCAGCAGCCGCATTGACATAAGAAGGCATAAATGTTTAGGAGCAGGGACAGATATTATGTGGTTTTGTCCCTTCTCTAGCTGACTACACAGCTAAGTGCACTGTCTGCTCTTGCCTTTTCCCCAGACATCGCTAGGGGCTGTCCTGTTGGGTTCGGAGTCCCTCTGAGAATATGCTGCCTCTCAGAAATACAAAGAACCAGAGGACATTTCTCACTTAGCTCTCCAGAGCCAGAGCTGGCACAGACTGAGCAGGAGAACTGAGAAATCACGCATTGACTCACTCCTCACTTATTTGTACATGTGAAGTTGGGCCAGCTCAAAAATCCTCTAATGTATCATCACCCTGCAGGATGGTGTGAGATTCTTCCCCAGGTCTTTGGCTGCTGAATTGAATGGTTTTAGCTGAGTAACTCCAAGGCTTCTACTGCATGCAATGTGAGATCTTGTAGGACATTTTTCTTCCGGTTGCTTAAGTCAGATAAAATCTTTGGAAACAGCTTTCCTGGAGCAACCACCCTCTCACAACACTGAAACTATCATTTGCAAAAGAAGAGACAGATTGATGAAACTAGATTTAGGATGCAACTTACTGCAGGTACTGCTGAAGTCTGTATCTTCCCTTCTTGCTTCATTCAGATTGCTGGTGAAAGGAAGTGTCTTCCATCAAGGAATGAAGGCTCTACTTTGTTTCAGCAACTTTTACTCATCTTTCCTCACCATCTCTTGCAGCTGGGTTTCCTATTAAAACATAATTCTGTATTTTCATGTCCTTTTCCTGGCTGCTATGCTATTAAGCCTTGGCATTATATGAGCAGAAGTATTTTTATCTCTTCTTTTTCTTTTCCTTCTTGCCCAAACAGTATGTCTCATTCATTCTTTCCTCAGTACTGTTTTTGACACAGCATATACAGACGTAGATGTCTGTGTTATACATCTTTAATTTCTTGCTATAAGATCTGTTTTGTCATTCTGAATAAGAGTTTAGCTACTCACAGATAATACTGTAACTGAGGAACTTTTATGAAATACAGTACACATGGGACTTGAGTCCTTGATCTGAATCGGGAAGGAGGGGGACCTGAAGTTGTCTCTCATAAAATGAACAGTTGATTAATAGATATTCTGCAGCAGAGCCCTTTCCTTTCCTGAGAAAATTTTCTAAACAGAAGATTCATTGACCCTTGTCCATTACAAGAGAAATACCTGGTGTCTACAAACTCAAAACTTCCCACGGAATGTAGTAGAAAGATTTCTGCAGAATAATTCAGAACTGGTTCTACTGATAAGGTCTTTAGCCAAGAGAGCCAGCAGGTCCTTGGGACACATCTTCACTGCTGCTTTCCAGAAAAAGCACTACAGAAGGATGATTTATTCCCCAGAATAACAAGCTAGCATGGAAAAGCAGAGTCCATGGGCATCATCAGAAGCCTCATATATCTAAGCCCACACCTCCACCACCTTGGCAGGCGTGCAAGAGGAATAAATATGATACCACCCTCCTGCTACTCAGCAGAACTTCTTGGCATAAGGACATCAAGCAGGAGATCTGGAGTCTTCTCTGTCTGATGCTTGTCATTAGCCAGGACACATGCATAAAGATTATTTCTTGCTTCCCCATTTCAGAACTGCCCAGACGGATGTGAAGTCAAAGGAATGATGTGGCAGTGGTGTGACATGCCTCCACTCACTCTGCATGCATTAAAAGGCTTATTCTACAGGGATGAGGAAAAAACCAGAAAATAACATTAGGCCTTTTTTATTTTCTACTGGGTGCCAGTAGCTGTTTCAGCTGCAACAGAGACTTTAGAGAAAGGGGCTGACAGGCAGAAGGAGGAAAGTAGGAACAGTAGAACAAGACAAGATTAACCATCAGGGAATGGGTGAAGAAATAAAAAAAAAAAAAAAAAAAAAAAGGTCAGCAAAGCGGGGGGGGGAAAGGGTAGAAAGTATAAATGCAGAGAGAAAAAAGTGAAATAATTCCAAGTTAGAGGCAAAAATAAAGAGGAGAGAAAACATTCACTGAATAGACATGGAGCAGAAGGCAACCATATAGGTTATCAATTCCAGTCTCCAAATACTACAGACAGCAATGGAATAGACATTAATTGAGAAACATCCATAATTTCTGCTTCCATCTCAATTCCCTTCTAAGTCAGAAAACGCTGCAACCTTACAACACTTGATGCAAAAGAGCAAATGCTGCAGTGATTATAACATGTCCAACAAAAACAATAGGAAAGATGGAGGACTTTGGGAAGATCTTAGACTGTTGCAATTGTATTCACGTAGACACATTCTGATATTTCTTTAGAGTGGGTCATGCTCCGCATGGATATAGGGGAAGACTAGGGTGCAATTGCTCTAAACAATCCTTGCTCTTCAGTGCAGAAGAAAATCTTTCTCAATGCCACATACAATCAATCCTTTTAATTCAAGACACATCAGTAAGCCAATACCACTAGGAGAACCAGCATAACCCACCTACTATTCTGTCTTTAGCCTTGGATAATTTCTTGTTTGGGTAATTTAATGCTTCAAAGGAAGATCAATTTGCCCTCTCCCCATCTCCTTATTCCTCTCATCCTTACATACACATCCAAGAGAAGAAAGAAGGGGGAAATGAAGGGACTTCCTTCTTTACCCCAATAGTGGTCAGTGGGAGCTCTGAAGCATGAAATTAATTAATTAATTAAAATATAAATGCAAGCTCTACTTTTTAATTATTTAAGTTCCTTATCCTTGTTATCCTGTATGGAAGACCAAAACTTCATTTCTTTGAAGTTTAGAAACCTTCTCCTGACCTCCTAGCTAATTTATACACATCTGATATTTTAGCACTGCTTTTCTCCAGCTGAAAAAATTATCCATTCTGGTATTTACAAATAGCGTATTTATGAAGAAAAAACGTACTCTTTCTCATCTTTGTTTTGCAAGTCTAACCAAGCCACCCATACACACTTTTTAAAGGTCCGCACTTCCCTTAATCATCCTCACAACTCTTTACTGTACATCACTTTCCTTTATTTGATCACAAGTGACCCAAATTGGCCACAATATTTTAAGTGAGGCCTCCTCAGTCCCTCGTATCACTGCACTCCTAAAATACTTCCCTTTCTGAAAATACCCTTGCCTGATATATCCCAGAATCACATTAATCCTTTTCAAGGCAATGTCATATTCCAGCAAAAAGGCAAAGAAAATGTGAAGCAAAAAAGGGAGATGCTGAACAGAAAAATGAAAGCATCCTGAGGAACAACAGACAATTCTGGAGGGAGAAAAAAAGCCCTGACTGCCATGCAAACATAAAGACATAATCAGCTTTGTAGAAAAGGTAATTCAAAGGAATAATGGAAAGTCAGAAAGCTGAGGCAAGGCACATCTGTACAAAATCACAGTGCACTAGCTTTGCACAACCTCTCAGCTTCATGCCATGTCTCTGACACTGCTTGCTAATGTCAGCATTTTGGCAAAAGTGGGACTGACAGTGTCACACTGGTGAGGGGGGGACCTGAGTGCAAAGCAGGCAACACAGTTGGATCTATCTCATGAGTCCTGGACAGGCCCTTTGCATCAGAGCTTGTAGATTGTCTCTCCAGGGTGCAGTGCTTTTTGCTTAGTAATTTAAGAATTAGCACTCCCTGCATATTTGTGTGTGCATGTGTGTGTTTTGTATATGTATGTGTTTGACATACAAAACCTACAGCGTCTTTCTTGAGCCCTACAATTTTAAGGCTAATATTTTTTAATAAAAATATTCACTGTCCCATAGACATGCAAATATTGTCCTTTAACCTGCTAAAGAATATAATGGAAGATCTCAGAGTGCTTTAAGAATATTAATGAGATGTTACAATAATCCCCAGGCAGTGCATGCTTATGTATTTTTCTGTGTATTTCAACAGAGACAAAGTAAGTTCTGCACTGTTGCCTCATACTTTCCATAGTGAAGTCTGATTATGCCTTTTTCTCAGTTATTATTTTGAAGAAAAACTTCAACATTGAAACCTTTTGCAGAACTTTAGAACAGAAGTTGAAGAGATAGATAAAGCTCTACATTTTCCTGTTATACAGTAAAGTTGATGGCTTTTGCCTTGTAAAAGGAAAAATATATAAATAAAACCCAACAAATATTCTCATGGGTGGTTTGTAGAGCAGCACCTTTGTTTCTGCCAGTGCAGAAGGAAACTCAACTTGCAGCAGACACACGATATGTCAATTTATTTCCATTGTATTGGCAAAAAAGAACACACACAAGACAGATTTATCAATCTATCTGATAGTCTAAGAGCCAAGAATTCTTCTTCCAGCTCTCTTCTCTCCTCTCCTTTCTGCTTTCCTCCATAAACACACATGCACAAATAAAGGCAAATCTGCCACTCTTGCAAGCATAACATTGTAAAGTTCTGCAGCTTTATTGCGGGTGTTTATCATAAAGCATCCTTATCTGTTATCTGCTTATAGAGGAAGCTTTGGCATGTTATTTTAGAGTAATAGCTGAGAGCGAGTTAAATTGCATTAACCTTTAAAGCTGGCATTAATGGGTAACCGTGTCAGGAGACTATATTACTGTACAATTTCTTTTTCCTATTCTTATGCTGGCTCTGTGTTTAGAGGTGGGGTTTTTATGCTGCAAGTGTCAGCCTTACGTCACAGTCTTTGAGCTCTGAGCATAGTATTTGTGCTCTAGGGAACCACTCGGAAGAAATGTAGGACTGCCTTCTACTCATCACTGACCAACAACAGGAGAGAAAGCAGGTTCTTGTGGCAGAGGCTGTACATCTTTTCCCTTGGCACAAGCAGTAGGTGATTTGGTACATGCTCCATACCCATGGTTTTTTGCACTAAGGTGAGATCAGGAATAGATTGCACTCAGAGCCTGAAGCTAGTAGGTTAGGACTTGCTATTGGACATATCAGTGAGAGACAAGTCCTCTCTTATTGCTTCAGGAGGTTGTCAGACCATCACTGGGAAAGAGAGGTCTTAGAACTGAGATGTTTAGATGTGGAGACTCAAATGTATGAGCCATACTATGTTCTCTGTTGCTCTGACACGGAAGACTTCTGCAAGGTATTCTAAGTGTGCAAACCCAATTTAACAGCCACTTTCCATGAAGAGGGACAGCTGGAGCTACTCCAGAACTATTATGGTGTAAATGGAACTGGAACATGGCCTACCACTTATCAGATATTCTCTTCTATGTATTAATTATACATGTAAAAGTCCTGTATTTAGGAATAATCACAATAATTTATCACTTTCAGAGAACTGTAATTGCAAACACAACATAACCATTCATCAGCTGTTTCAGATGGAAAGGAGTAGGCTGAGAAGAGGCAGCAGCCTCTTTGATCACATTTTGATTGGGAAGTCTCTTCATTACAGGTTTGGTTTGTGAACCCTCCTCCCCCTCATTACTCTTCAAGTCTTCTTCACAAGCTGTTTGTTCAAAGAATACCCGTGCTAGACTCACTTCCCATCAAAGTCCCTCCTGAGCTTTGGAGGAGAGCTAGCAGGACAGTGCTGTGAAAGGACACAACATCCCCGGAAGGCCACAGTTTTGAAAATATGCAGTGGACAAAAAAATGCAGTGATCTTCAAATCTTTCAAAAATTGGAAGCTGTCAGATTTGGCATTTCACAAGCCTATCTTACTAAAAAGATCTGTCTTTAGGAAAGGGTTAAAGGCCCAGAGTTAGTCTGAATACTTCTCAGAAAAAGTCCTGATAAGAGAGGCACTCCTACTCCCTAGACCTCTACATAAGGGACATGCCTGGGGTGATACAGCAGAGGTATGTGATACTTGGCTGCCATGGAGATGAGTACAACAGAGGAGCCTAAATAGAAGAGAACATATTTTATTTTGAAGTGCTTGTTGAAATAAAAGTTGGTGTTATATGCACGCCACTAGAGCTTCTTGCCAAAAGCTAACATTAATTGTTTAAATTAACACTGCAATTAACATGCAACTAAATAAATACTTTCTTTTTTCTTTTCCTTGTTTCTTAAAAAAAAAGCATAACTGATTGCTTCACAAGCCTTCCCTGGGAGCACACATGCTGTACTGCCCTTTAAAACAGATCTGCACAGCCTCTTCTCCCCAGCTGATCCATGATGTTGGGCATTGCCTGCTGGCATGGCTTCCAGGCTTCCAGTTGCAGCTTACTTTGTGCTGTCTCATGAACATCCCTTTTTTGTCACCAGGGCTGTGCTCAGCAGGTCTTTTTTGCCATCTCCGCAGAGATGTCTGTCCCAGCCTCTCTGTATCCCTCCTTCAGGCGGTAGGGCTTTACCATCATAGTGCAAGTCTTCAAGATGAGCATCAGCAAGATGGCAATTTGCACATCATTTAAGACTGGTCTGGTACCGTGATGCTTTGGGCAGCTTCCTAGGTGGTGAAACACACACCACCTAATGTCTAACCTGGTTTTTGCCTGCATATATCAACACACAGCACTAGAAGAGCTGACCAAAATCCCTTACTTTTCTTATTCAAACTGCAGAAATTCATCCTATTAGTTACAGAGGTGCCAGTTATAAGCCCCAGGGTGTCAAGCAAAAGCAGGTTCACATATATGTGTACACCAGTAAGCCCCTGCTTTGAGGAGGAATTACTCTGGGCCTGCAGCTCTACAGAGGGTTTGCATTTGAAACAGTAATAAGGATGTCTCTTTCTCCATACAGAAAATAAAGGAGAAAAATGACAATCATTGGTAGAAATGGTGTTGATTTTTCTTAATGACAAATGAAATGAAAATTTCGATGAGAATGATGGATGCCACCAGTCAGAGTTCTTCTTGTTACAGCAGCCAATGCTTCTTTATGTACCCGTCTCATGAAAGTGTCAGAGATATTTAAAAAGACAAAAAAAAAAAAAAAAGAAATATGCTAAAATTAAAATGGAGAAGAAAAAGTAATTTCACACATTTAATGGCGTAATGAAGTCTTTTTAATGTAATTTTCTTTACTCTTGTGATTACATATTCTCAAAGAGGATCTTCACTTCCATCTTTATTAGGCACTGTGTTTGTCATCATTATGGGTTAAGTGTTTTCATAAACATTTGATGAATATTAACCATTTAAAATAAAAAATAACAGTTTATATTCACTGCAATGACTACTGCACATGGAGATATTAATATTAGTACAAGTAATATGAAATTACACAGAGCCCTGTCCCTGTGTGAAAGGAAGCAGTGCAGAGGCTGCGAGCGGAGAAACTCTCAACCTAGCAACATGCAGAGGGGTTTGCAAAGCTGGATCCTAACTCTACCTATTGACAGGAACTGACATGATCCCAAAAGACCACTGAATCTCCCCATCAAAGACTATCTGGTCCTGGGTCCTTTCTACCTTGCTTATTTCCTAACATGACTGTACTCTTCTCTTCAGTGTACTTGCAAGGGACTAATCCAGACCAGGCTTTAGTAGAACAACCTGGTTAATTTAAATGTCGTCTCGAGCTGGTGCAAATGTCCTAACAAACAATTTTAAATATGGTCTGTTCTCTACAGCAGGGAAATGGCTTCCTAAAGCAAACAGTTCCTGAGCCAAGTACTGCAGAAAGAAAAGGAATTAACACCACAAAAGAAGGTCCAACAAAAAGAGATTGTCTGGAGTTGGGTAAAACCATAACCTGGTTAATCTATTTTTAAGCACAGGGGAAAAATGCAGATGTAATAGTTTGTGTCAATAACAGCATTACTAATAATGAAACTATATTTAATTTTTATTCTTTATTTTTATTAAGAAGGTGTATTTCTCAATGACTAATTTTAAAAAAGGAAAACAATCATATGTACACTTGAAACATTGTCCAACCTCTTTCTTCCATCCTGGGTCTTTCTCATTTTTTCCATTTCCCTTCTCCCAGTCGAAAAAATAAAAACATCAGTGATGACATCCTCATTTCAAGGCATCACATGAAAGATCATTTCTGACAGAAGGCTATTGTAGCACAAAATACCTGACCTGTTTCATGTCACCTGTTCCTTTGCTTACCCAGAGAAAACAGGAGGCAGCTGATATCCCAGAGGTCTTCCCACCTGTGAACCAATTTTAGACACCAGGCACAGGCTCACTCTTCCCCATGAGTGCCAACTTGTTCAGAGAGGAAGAAGGCAAGAGAATGTTTGTTGGTGGTTTTTGGTTTTTTTTTTTAAGAAATAGAAATATGTAAAAGGTGAAAGAAAAGGTCCACTTGTGCATCTTAGAGTGCCTCTTCCCACCTCCCCAAAGTGCAGAGCAATATTGCCAGTGCTGACAAACGTTATTAGAATGGCTGATGTGGGAAGGAGCAGAGGGTTAGTCTTTGTTGCCTTCCCAGCCATAAACTGGGTCACTTTAATTAAATCCTGAAGGTAGGGGATCCAGAGTAGAAGCCCAAAGGCCCCATTCAAAAGATCCAAACTTGTCACTGACTGGAGAGGGTTAATGGAAGAATTACTGGTGGATGTTTAATTAGGATTTGAGCGATGGGGATTGAGCATCAGACTGGGGTTTGTTTAGGGCCCATGTGTGCTCAAGCACCAAGGTAATTTCACATTTTGCATTGCTGCGGCCTTTGCTGAGCTCAGCCAGTGCCGTGCGGGAGCTGGAGTAAAAGCTCCACCTGGAGACAGCAGGAGCCTTGCTTGCTTCCCTGTGTGCTCGTAGTGGATGCTACTGGCGAGGATTTTCTGGGAGATCAGGAGGCTTGGGAGCCCTCATCCCGTGAATTAGGTCCTTGCTTGCTTCCAGACTGCAGCCTTAGTGCTTTTCTTCCTTCCAGCACTTAGTGTCTCTAATTCCCTGGTCCCACTGGGAGCCAGGCACCTGCTGTGCAGGAACAGTGAGTAATTGCAGGCCTGCAGCAGGGATGGAAGGAGAACTTGAGTCAAAGCCTCCTGCCACTCCCTGAGCACCATCCATGGAGAAGGCCTCAGAAATACGCTTGGATTTCACCACGTGCAGCCTCACTGCCAGTTACCCAGTCACAGAATTAGGCAGCCACCCCCTTGCACAGCGTGCCCTTCCAGCATGCTGCAGCCTGATAGGAGCCAACATGATGCTGTCTCCAAGCAGAGGATTTCACTCTTGCCTGAAGTCACGAGAGGCTTTTCTGAGAAACCTCTTTGGTTTGAGGCTCCTTTTGAATGCCTCTGACTAATTTGCTTCCTCTCACAAGTGACTGCTTCCCCAAGAAAGCTGCGGAGGTCACTGACACAGGAGGACAAACAAGGAGGCAAGACATAGCCCCTGGGAACAACTCACCATTCTTGTCTGGGATGGATTTTGAAATCCTGATCTTGAGCAAAAGTTTGCAGTTTGGTATAATGTTTTGGTGCCAGGACTGAGGTGTAAACTGGTATTAAGCCTCTGGGTTCTGGGTGCTGTGAAGCAAATGGATCCACTGTTTTTTCTGGCTAGTGACTAAATAGGTACAAGAAGTGCTCCCAATAACTAGAACTCAACTATCTACACTGCCAAATTACTGGTGTAGGCCCTGGCATGGTTTTGGTCCTGGCCAGCCAACACGATCCCAAAAGACTCCTGGATACAGCCTGCTATTTAGCATAGGTGAGGGATCCTTTCTGTAGGCAGCCTCTACACAGCTGCCTTGGTCTGGAGGGAAGGAGAATTTTGTTGCACAGAAACAGGGCACTGCAGCCTCTATATTAGGAAATTTTTCTGAGACATATCTAATCCCCTGGTACAAAAGTAGCTTTTTTCACAGAAGTCTTCTCAGAACCACTCAATAGAGAGAAGGGAAATCCGCTTCCGAGGCAAGCTTTCCCCAGCTGGGCTGAGCCCCATAAAGGTGTGAGATCTTCTCCTGGACTTGGATTAGGCCTTTCAAGCAGGTAGAGAATAAACAGATCTAGTTCATCTTAGCAGCAGAACAAAGAATCTAAGACATGGGGGGGAAACTCCTTAATGCTGTTAGAAAGTGGGTGTTTTAGAGCCTGGGTGGCAAGAACAGAGGTGACAAGAGGAGCATTCAGCTCCAGCTTGCATGCCCGTATCTGAGAAACAAGGTTCAGTATCTAAATAATCTTAAACTAGACTGGCTTGTTATTAGTGGAAACCAAGCCCTTGCATGTTATTAGTCAGCAGATGGTATATAAATGTGATGTCAAGAACCAATCTAGTACGATCCATAGCAAGAAGGAGAATGATTAAACAGGGAAATGAAACAGAGACGAGAAATGCCACAAAATACTCAGCACAGAAGGACTCAGATCCTCAGCAGTACAGGAGAAAAGGACAACAGGAAGAAGGTTTGCCAAGAAAAAAATCAAAAGGTGAGCCTGTAAACAGAACTGACCATGGGGGATAAAGATGAAATGGAAGCAGACTTTTTTACCGTCTCAATCAGGGATAAAAAAGTGACAAGTACTGACTGAGACGCTGAAAAGCGAGTGATATGCTATTGCCAAGAATAATGCTCAAAACACTGTAACAGCTGATAGAGGTACTGAGCGTTGTGAACCCAGACAGAATAAGACTTCAGAGACATCTCTCCATTAAAGGAAAAAACAACCAAGCCAACCAAAAGCCTTCAGCAACAGAAGAGGGAGCAGAGGGAGCAGATGTTAGCACTGAGAGCACTAGACTCCACAGGCGACTTCGGAGACTGCCATCAGCGACTTGCAGTGAAAAGGCAGGTGAGCCTCTGCCCTGAAATACAAATGCAGTAGAGTCTGTCTTTACTCCAGCATAGTCACAGTGAGCACTCACCTATCTGTATTCTTCTCTGGAACAAATTACGTCCCTCAAGGACTAACCCAGAAGGGCCAAAAACAATTCCTTTCACTTCCTGGCCTCTCACATCTGTGCAAGAGACAGGGTGATTGCCCTCCTCTGCTTTCCCACTGTTTCTCTGCTCCAGTATCCTCATTTCCAGCAATGTTGTCCAGACTCAACCTAGAGTTTGGGTTTGTAATTAAAATAACCTGTATCAGACTCCTCGCAGACACAAGTTTCTTTTTCCAGGAAACATGAAGCTCTCTTCTAATTCTCCAGTTAATTTCCTAGAGAGGTTCAGCCTCCACCTTTTCTGGCCCATATAACCTGCCTGTACAGCTGGCTTCAGGCAAAAGTCTTTTAACCTTGTCTGATAGGGGCATCTTGTGCTCCACTCCCTTCAGGCAGATGGAGAAGAGAACAAACTATTTTCATCAGGCCTGCACCATGAAATGTGGAGATACCCAAGTTATATCCAGGCAAGCTCAGGTATCTGTATCAGTGCACAGCCATGTAGAGAGGCACTTTTGGGAGACTGATCCTGACTACCTAACTGTGCTTGCAGCACAGTCCTCAGGAGACTTGTCTTCTTCCAGAACTGCCTGGCTCAGCTTTGCCTTGGCTGTCTCTTCAGGATTCATTGGCGTGTCACACAAACACACCTGCATTACAAGGGTCTCAAATGATCTACAGCCTCTAGCAGCCCAGGGCAACACTTAGCACAGACCCAGGAGGAGGTTTCTCTGCTGGCGGTGGGTGTATTTTTATTTATTCCTTTATGCATATACACATTGTCATGCATAATTAATGCTTCCATAATGTATTTTGATCTTGCCCGTGACTTTGATTTTTCCCACATCTATCTTGCCTTAGCATGTGCCAGCTTATCTCTTATTTTCCTCCTCACAGTCAAGCATCCTATCCCCTGATCTCCCTCTCCCTTCAGTTTTGACCACTCTCCCACCTCTCCACAATACAGACCATCCTCCCCTATCTCTCTTTCCTTTCTCACTGCATCTCCCTTCTTTTCTCTCTCCCTTCATCTCCCCTCTTTCCTCCCTCCATCTCCCTCCCTCCCTCCTTCCTCAGCACAGGCCCCCCGCCCCACCTCCCTCTCCCTCTCTCTCTCCTGTCAGCAAAGCAGTTTATCAGCAGTTGCAGTCTCATCTATCAGTCCAATTCATCTTTCCCTGCACCTTTGGGGGGAAAGCAAGAGGAAAAACCACAAGCTGCCTTCCTAAAGAAACCAGTGGCAGCCATGAGCATTAATATGAGAAGCTTCGGAAGGTGTCGTTTTTCACTCAAGCTGACATTTAAGCTGTTTCATAAATATGAAATCAAACCAAGGGCCCAGATGGGCCTCCACCCCCTCCTCTTTTGACTAAGAGCGGTTGTGATACTCTCTTCACCAGCTTTAAAAAAGGGGATGACAGGAGCAAATCCCTAGGGAACGAAGGATAGAAGGAGCAACTGTTCTCAGTGATGGCACCTGTGATGTTTACACTAGTTTCAGTAAAGGGCCACCAACCAGTACAGAAGAGCCATCAGTCACTATTGATAGTGGCAGGTTTTCTGTGGTGGGATTTCCCTGTGAGTGCACAAGGCAATGGGGTGGATATTTTCCCTGCTATCCCCACAAGGGATGGTAGATATCTCTCCATCAACAGCTCTCTTATCACCATAAACTATATGTTTCACACATACGGAGAGCCTGATTTCATGAGAGAATGAAGTATAAATCTCTGTTTCTGATCCTTTTTAGAAATCTGGCCTGCTTACACCACCCCAGTCCCTATGCAGTCTGTAGTGCCATCACAGGTGTGCAACACCTCAAGTACAGCATATCCCAGGGAACCAACACAGTGTTTAGGAGAATTTACTGGAACAAATGCAAGGGCTGCAACCTCACCCTTCCTTTGATGCCCATTAGGAAGCAATTCCTTTCACAGCTGTGATGAGGAAGAGGTGTCATTGGTATCTGTTAATAATCACAGATCCCAGGAGCAAAGAAAAGAATGTAGACCCTGCTGTCTCTTTCTCTTGGTATGATATGGAGAGCCTCTGAGTTTGTCTGTGATGTCTGCTTCATTGTGCCCACCCTGCTGGCACTACTTCAGACTACTATCCACCCCACTGTCCCTGAAAATCTGTACTGTACACGCAGGCAAGGGGAGAGACCCACAGGCCCAGGAGAGGAAACATGGATATGACACCTTTCTATATGCTGCTAGATATTATTGGCATTGATACAGATCCTCGGGACCCAGGCATTAATTACAGCTACACTGAAATTGCTTGCCAGACTACATAGGATGTGACAGGAGAAAGTGACCTCCTGAGGCACTGAGTTCTGCCTCTTGGTTTCACTGTGTCGTATGGTCTCATTCCTCAACACAGCATGCTCATAGCACCTTACACTGTCTGCCCTTACCATAACTTTTGAGAAGCTATGGTCAGTCTACTCTCCTCTGGTGGACCAAAACCATCTAATTCCCAGTGCAAGTTTAGCTGACTACTTTTGTGAGAACAGTGAACTTCAATTTAAGTAGCTTTCTCCTTCCCTTGTGTTTGACCCAATTAAGTGTTTAGAGAGTGTAATTGTGTCCCTCCAGTCTCCATTTGTCTAGACTGAACAAAGCAAGTTCATTTCCTCTGACATGATGGGCTTGCTGCTCCCCTGATCATACAGGTTTTCCATGTTGGCATTTGCTCCAGTTCTAATTCTCTCTTGAAAACTATTGACAAGAATAACACTGGCTGTTCCAGGTGATGTCCACAACTCCTTCATACAACCACCATGGTACTCCACTGTGTCTGGCATGCGCTCCTCCCATGGCAATGCATCCTCACACTCAGGTTGTGAGCTCACAGTTGTACTGTGATTTACTGCTACAAGCAAGCCTGTGTTCTGTTTTATTGTTTCAAACTAATAAGCTTTCAGTGTGCGAGTGAAATTCTCACTCACGGTGCCCAAACCTGTGGTCTTGCATTCCATGCTGCTGCATTTCCTCACATTCCAGTGAGCCCAGTTCTAGAAAACTTTGTGTGATATTTTGGTGGTCCTAAGCACTGATGATGTTGCCTGTTAATCCACTCCTAATTTTAGGCCAAAAGTTATAATTGAAAACGTTTTCCCCAAGACCAAGGTTTAAGAACTTGCCTAGCAAACTCCTTCCAACACAGCTGCCTCCTTCCCCTTTCAGCAATTCCTTACTCAACTCACTGTTCTTGTACTAATCCTCATCTTCTCTCATTTAACTAATAATTTCCCAGGTGGCACCATACCAAATTTTAATGAAGTACAGATAGAGAAGATCTACTACTTTTCCCTTGTCTAGAACATCAGTTACCTTATCAAAGACAGATATCGAGTTAGTCTGGCACAATCTCTTTTTGATAATGGCATATTGCACTATATCCCATTTTCTATTCCATGTCTTCAATTATTCTTTCTGACATAATTTGCTCTGAATCCATCTATGCCCTTGAGGCCAAAATAACAAGCCCAGAGCTGCCTAGATTGCTCTCCCTCACTTTCTTAAATATGGGTACCAGATTTGCTATTATCCAGGCAGAGGAACCCCAGTGATTGGACAGTTTTATTAAAAATCCCATCTACCTGCGATTTCATGGGTCTGTTCTTTTAGCATGCTGGGAAGGGTGGTTTTCTGACCTCCCTGGTTTGAGCACAGTAAGCTCTCTGAATTACTTCCATCCTGCATCCAATCATTGCCCTTTCAGTACACTTATTCCCATTAGTCCACCTGACTTTGCCCCCACACTCTAAATTTCTGCTCTTAGGGGCAAAGTAGACCTCTAGTTTAGAAGTGTGTAAATTTTTTTCACTACATGTAGAGGCTCTACTTCTTTTTTTCATTTACAGTGTTAAGGATCCTTCTGTTGTTTCATTTCCTTTGCAGGAACTAACTCAGTTTGACTTCTGGCAATTCTCACTTCATCCCTGCACTTCTGACCTCCCAAGACATACCTTTCTTTGTTGCTTAATCCCTTTTCCGAGGCTGCCTTGATGTGCAAGTGGACTAGGTGGTTATCAAGTGCAGGAGACTGCTGGGGAGGTAATAACAGGTCCATAAGACCTATGGCTTTCTTGGCTTTTGTCAAGCACTGCAGAGTTAGCCTTGCTGTGATTGCCAACACAAACAGGGTCAGGGTGGCTGCTACTGCTGCAGGAATATGTCCTCTAAACAATGGGCACTGCTGCTCCTACCCTCTGCTCCTCTGCATGGCAGTCAGAGAAGGAAGTTAGACCTTTCTCTCTGATGCCCCTCCCAGTCCTGACTCTTCAATCCTTTGCTTCCTCTCCCAAAGGCACATGCCCCCTTTCACACATGCCACCACAGTCAGTGGCCCAAGAGGCACAGATGAATATCTGCTTTGGGTTCACAGCAGAAACACGGCACTTCTCTAGATCCCTGGGAGGTGGGGGAAATAGAGCCAGATCTGCATTTTGAGATGACAGTGATTGACTGATTGACAGTATTGAACAGTGGAGGGACATAGGAAGACTCCTTTATCTAACTACAGTCCCCTGAAAACACTCACAACTCCTTTGCATCCTCCTAGCTCCTCTTGTCTTCACTCACCTCACATCTGCTCTGCACTGCCACCACAAATTATTTCTTTGATCTTTGTATTTAAGGATGGCAGCATTCAGAAATTTGTTAATACTGTAGACAATGTGCTGCTTCTGCCCTCCTCTGTTCCTTTTAGGTTGTCTGCTTGTGGCTGAGACTTTAAAAAAGTTAAGCTTTTAAAAATAGTGTCTCATTCATCTCCTCCAAGTTTGCTCTCTTTTCCTAGGATGCAAACCACAAATCTTTTTGCACTACCCACTAAAATGTATTATGCCACTCCTCCTCCTTTAAAGTCTCTAAGTTTCCAAGTCCAGCTCACTTAGTGATTTCTTTGCTTGCACAAAATTTACCCTTTGGAAATAAAAGGAAAATCACAGTTATGATTCACTCTTATTTATCCAACCACTCCGTTTGAACCAAAACATATAGTTCTAGGACTTGAAGGGACCTGGAGAGCTCACATAGTCCATCTGTACCCCAAGCGATGATCAGTTGTACAGACCTCCATCACTCCTGACAGGCATGTATTTAACCTGCTCTTTTAAACCTCCACTGGTAGACTCCATAACCTCCTCAAGTAATCTGCTCCTTGTATTACTCTCCCTCACCTCAAAAAGTGTTCCCCAGTCTCTGATCTGAATCTCTTTTCCTGCAATTTAAAATCATTATTGCTTGTGCTCTCTACCATGGATGCAAAGAAAAGGTTATTGTCTTCATGGCAGCTTCCTCCTTACCCATGAATCCTTTGAGACCTCCCTTCCCAGGCTAAGCAACTCCCAGCTCATTCAATCTTTCCTCACTCTTTGTGGTTTCTACATCTCTGAGGATTCCTGGTTTTGTTTCCTGGACTAAGTCCAGGAAACCTGCATCTTTCTTAAAATGTGTCATTCAAAACTTGATGCAGTTGAGGCTAAAGGATTACTTCATGTATCTTACACATGATGCTCCTGTTTATACATCCCAGCATATGTTTCCTTTCTTTGCAACAGGTGATTTACTAGGATTGACTCACAGGCAGTTTGTGATCCACTATAGCCCTCTGTGTACTTCTCAGCAGAACTATACCCAGCTGCTCCCATATTGTGCTGGTACTATCGATAGTTACTCAACACCTTGTACTCACCTTTGCTGATTTGCATCCCTTCTTCTTTTTCAGATTATTTCTCCAATCCATCTAGGTAATTTTGAATTTGAAACCTGTCCTCTGTACAATGTATATTATTTTCAACAAGGTATTCTATCATTTATTACCAGCATGCATTATTCCATAATCTAAGTCACCAGTGACCATTGTCCACACTTTGATGCATCCTTCTAGTCACCCAGTGAATCACTGATAACTGTTTTACAAATGCAGTTTTCCAAACAGTTTTGCATCCATATCATAGCAATTTTATCCAGGGTGCGCTGCTCTAGCCTGCTAATGGAAGTCTCACATGAGACAGTGTCAAAACCCAACAAGTCAAGGTGCTTTGTCGCTATCTACAAGGCTTGTTACCTGTCAGAGTAGGAAATCAGGTTGGCTTTACACAATTTGTTCCTGACAAAATCAAATTGCCTGTTATTTACCATGTTGCTATCCAACTCATGATCAATCTATTGTTAAGCCCCACATAAAGCTCTCCTGTAAAATTCTCTCTGCTAACTGAAATCAAGGATACAATAGCAGCACTTTTGATGAGGCTCAGTGATTATTTGGTGATGAGGTCTTTTAGCTATCACATTCAAGAATAACCAGGCCCTACTTTTATTAATAGCACTTATTTTACAATCTACATTTTGGAAAATACAGCCTTCTAAACTGACTGAAGTCCCAGTTGTATTTCTCTCTCCCTTTCATACATGTCGAAGTGCTTTATGATCCCTTGCGCGAGAGCAGACATCCAGGGATAACATTTTTTCAGCTGCTCCCCAAGGAGATTTTAACCCAAACAAATTAACATTTAGCTTTGCTACTTCTTATTTGCCCATCACACCCTTTATGGGCATAATCATAGCTAACGTTATCTACGTTTCTGTCTTTTCTGAAAATTACATACCCTTCAATACCTATGTTCCAGTCATGACTGTCGCTTTAGTAACAACCAGTTATTAACACAGATGTTTTGCTGTTTCTCATGTTCCTTGGACTAATGTTAATCTATCTTGGCATTTCAGTCTAATCTTGCCCATTTTTCTAGCTAGACTGTGTACAAGTGTTCCCCAAACAGTAACACTAGTTCCACTAGTGTTCCAGTCAACAGCCTCTGTGCACACACAAAATCCCACTGTAGTTCATCTGAGCTCCGCTTACTTATCTGAGCACTTTCCTTAGCATGGCACAGGTATTTTCAACCTTCTCTGGTAGGACTCTGGCAGTAACACTTGTCCCACCATGAAGGTCAACCACCAGATTTTTTCACAGGATGGTCCTTAGGTTCACAGATCTTCATGTTGGAAAGAGGGTGTGAAAGAGAACAATATACTCACTAACACAAAACAAGGCCATCAGTCTGCAGCTGTGGGAGCACTCACAACACCATACAAAGGCCAGATTTTCAAAGGTAAGCAAGTTGTCAAGGTGAGCAACAATCTGTGCCACAGCCCAGGTGGACGCCTTGTTGGAGCAGCCTGGACAGGAAGGCACAGTAGTTGCAGGGAAGTGTTCATGGGCATGGCTCAGCCAGTTATGATCCTCACTGTCATGTAGCAAACTTTAGTTCAGATGAAGAGGAATGAAAGACAGTCATTCTAGCAAGTACAGAGCAATGTAGCATGAAGGTGAGGGCCTGGAGTGTCTCTGATGTAGCTCTGTGCTATGGATGATTCTCTGTTCTGCCCCTGTAGCCTGAGAGGTGCATGGATTGAGAAATATATGCTGCTTCAGACACCAGTTGGAAAACAAACCAAGCCTTTTGGACTCATGACAGTGTGCTGTTCTCATTTGCTGATTCTTCTGCTGTGTGTCTTCCTGTTTACTCTCACATTCCTCTGTGAATGACCCTTACCTTTCCTCTGTATTCTCAACTATGTCAATCTCCTCTCCTCTCCTCTCCTCTCCTCTCCTCTCCTCTCCTCTCCTCTCCTCTCCTCTCCTCTCCTCTCCTCTCCTCTCCAATTCTCTTGCTACTCCATCCTTTGCCTTTTTCTCTGTTGCAATCTCAAGTCCAGAAATCCTGTTCGCCACTCCATTTATCCTCCATCAGCAAGTCTCTTCCTCTGCACATACCCTCACTAAGTTGACACTCACAATCCTTCCATTCAACTGGGATCATGGATCTGGAAAACTGCCGTATAACCACATCTAACCCTTGTAGAGAAATCTTCACTGAACAGAAGTGAAACCCAGTGGTAGCAAGGAAACTGGTCTGGTGATGTCATGTTAATGTGGAGAGCAAATTATGGAGTCACCTGAAGAGTTTTTCCAAAAGCCTGGAGATTGAGGACATCAATAAATTTTAAGTGCGGTTATAAATATTCTTGAGAGAAAATTAAAGGAGAGCTTTTCTTTCATAATTCCTCTCAAAAGTCTCACAGATTATTAGGAGAAAATATTATTACAATTCAGGGGAAAATGACACAAGATCTCTTAAAATGTAGTTTCACCTATAGCACCGGAACATGATATCCGTAACAAAAATAATAATAGTTAAAAAAAAAAAAAAAGGAGGAAGAAGAAGAGAGTGAGAGTTGGAGAAATAACAGAGGTAGAGACAGGGACCCAATTATATTTAGAATCTCTGGGTCTTCAAGGAACAGCAGACACAGAAGTCAATTATACTACCTCAAAGGGAGATTTCCAAATGCCATACACAGTGGGAAATTACAAAGACCTGACTTCCTACGTCCTTGCAGCTTTTCCATTTCACAAGGCAGTAGTGAGTTTCTACCACTCAGGGTTGGTAGTCTTTTTATGGAAGGTGGTAGTATAACAAATTATATTTGTGTACATGTCTAATCCAGTGACTTAATAAAACTGTACAAAATTTTGAATCTCTGTGCAAAGGAAGTTCTGCAATTTCATATTTGCCTTTGTTAAGAAAAAAAAAAAAACAACAAAACAAATCCCCAAACCAAAACAAAACAAAAATCAAAACAAAACACAGAAAGTCTCAGTGAAAAATTAATCCTTTCAGGTCAATCAGAATATTTTAAATGTATCTTAGCTTGAATGTTACATTATACTGTAACTCCAAAGAGAAAATAGGAATCTAAGCAAGATGTTATAAAAAAGCCTAATTGAAACATTTCAACCTTCTGGAAGTGTTGTGTTTTCTGAGTGAAATTTCATCAAATGGGGCACATTTCTACAGACCCTGAAGCTTTCATATAATCAACCTTTACAAATGGAAAATTCTTATATTAAAAAACAAAAAATAGTCAAATACATCTGTTGAGTTTCTAACCTTCATCACTGAAAGTACAATCATTGTTGCTTGTGTCACTAAACAGCCTTCTAGGTGTGAGTGGTAACAGTCTCAGCAGTTCCTCTGGCCAGACACTCAAGAGAGCACACTCAAATTCATTTGGGTCCACACTTGTGACCTGATGACTGCTGCAGGTCCACAGCCTGTCTTTAAAAAGTCTGTGTAAGACACCTTCAAAACACAATGTCTTTTTCTAGGTTTGAACTTGTTATATGAGGTGAAAATTCTGCTGGAAATGTTTGGTTGTTTCTGATTTTTAAAAATGTGCCTTGCAGGGCAGCAGAGGATGAAGAGCCACTGCAGCGAGACTTGCCCTGCCCCAGGAGCAGAGGAAAATGTGCTGGCCAGCCACTCAATAACCCCAGGGAAAAGCTCCTCCTCTGAGGAAGAGTAAAGCTTTCTGAAGGAAGGAGACGATTGTTTCAGGTTCCTTTGAAAGTCACTGTCTTCCCTCTGTCTTCAGGACCAGCACAGAACTGGGGCAATTCCTCTCTTTGGCTTTCTCAGGTATTCTCCACTGAATAACTGATGGTACTCTTCCCTTGTATTTCTGAAATTACTCTTCTGTGTTGGACAGTTACTCTTGCCTACGTTTCTGGAGAGTGATAAACACATTCACAAATGCAGCTCTCTGCCTATCAAACCTAAAAATCAGGAAAGCTGCAAGTTCAGAAAATAAAACTACAAATCCTTGCTGCTGAAATGCAACGGATGAAGTTGAAATACAACAGGTGCATTGGATAGTTATAAGATGGGTGAAACATTTGGGATTTTCATGCATCAGATCTATCTTTCCTGCTCAACAGATCATGTACAACTTAGGAAATGTTCTTGAGGGATATAATCCACTGTCTCCTTTTGTCACAGAGACCCTTCTTGCAGCATTCAGTGGCAATGAAGTTACTTCTTATCTTCAAATAGAAGTTTTCCACTTGAGGTCAGTTGTGGTCTAGTATCAGTGAAGAGTGAGTAGGACAAAAATTTGGTCCCTATCTAGGAATTAATGAATGAACCATCAGAGAAATCACTTTAGCTTGCACTTTGCTGACCATTTGGGATTAGCAGAGGGATTAATTACAGTATGGACAGTGGGATTTGCTCATGTACATACAGGGACATGAGCTGTAGGAATTTGCATCTGGGGAAGCCATTCTAAGCTTCCCTTGTAAATCAGTAAAGCTCTAATCAATATAACTAATGCAGTTTAAGGTGCAGTTCATCTCATCCTAAAATAAACACCTATGTTTTATCTGCTGAAGCACTCTCCTCAATATCCATTAACAATAATGGCATACAGATGTCTAAGGAGGGTAAATCTGGGATATAGACACCTGTGCTGTAGATACCCATCACTAAGTGAGACAAGTCCTCCCCTGCATTCCTTTCCGAACTATAAATGGGGCTCTGTCAGGCAGGGAGGAATAGGTTTGTGTTATCTGTGCACAATATGTTGGGGACTTTGCTTCCATACCCTCTTGTAGCTAATGGTGTATTCCATTAATTCTTAAGGTTAAGGTGACCTTGCAAAGCTAAAGAAGTGCATTTCTCAAATAGCCCACAGCAAATATATGTATGCACACATTTAGATAGTCCTGAAAGAAATTAACCCTACCTCTCTAACTCATTTCCTGCTTTCCTTTCAGTGGCAAGATAATCCACTTAAATAGAGTTCTCAACCTTTTTACAGGCATGAAATAACATGAAAAAGATGGTGAAACCCAATTGGTTGCTTCCATTCCTATTCATGGAATTAAAAGTATAATTATTTCCTTACTGAAACAAAAATTAAATATTTTCTAAGCTTTCATCCTTTTTTGTCTTCATCATATCACCTCTTAAAATAAAAAAGAAAATTGAACCTTAATAAAAATAAACCAAAATTCATGCAAACAGAATAATTGGTAAGGCGTGAAAATACTCCTTGTATCCCGGAGACAGACTACCTTGTAGGTAATTTCTTAATTTTCACTCTATTAATGTAATTTCCTGTGACTGGGGCTTTTTTTACAGCAACCATTCTCACACACTGCCATCTTCACATGCTAGGTAGAGGGGTGTACTTCTTGGTTTTCTCTTCTTGATCATGTAAGAAAAACATTTCCAAGAAGTCTAAAGGCAGATATCCTGGTCTTTGAGACCAAGTGCATGGAAGAGAGCAGGAAGAGTAAATTTGCAAATGCAACTTTCACATCACTGTAATATCTGCTCAACACCACCTCTATTGGATGTCTCCCACAAGAAGACAAGCTTTAGGGCAACACTACACACAAAAAGCATTCTACCTAGAAAAATCTTTGCACCACCAACACATCCTAACTTGGACCCAGGTCTGATTCTGAACTTACAGCAAACTCATAGCAATTTGCAAGCAGTCTCAGTCTGGACTTACATGAGTTTCTGTGGCCAGACTGACAGCCACGTGTTGGTTTCCTTCATTGCTTAGTTTCTTCTCTGGCTGGTGACACTTCTCCCGTGCTCCTCCGCATGTTGTTATAATCAATCAAGTCTGTCGGACGTACCTGCCGAAGTTTATAAGTAAACCTAGATTTTGCAGAGATCTGTCCCAGTTTGAAATGAACAGCATGTCTTCAAAAGTGTCAGGAGTGATGTAAGGCCAAATTAAACTGATTTTAGAACCACAATGAAATTCTCATATCAAATAAGATTAAAACCTTTGTCTAAAACTCTGACTGCTCCACCTGAAATCATTTTAGAAAGCTTCATAACACTGGGAGTGGAAAAGGTCTTTGGCCTCTTCACCTTTGCCATTTTTCTCCTTGCTTAGAGCCAGAACCAAATATGAAAATGTGCAAAAGATTCATCTGAAAGCAAGAATTATCAGGTGTTCTCAAACACAAATTTCCTGCCTGTGATCAGAACTTGGCATAGCTGAGCAGGCAAAGTGCTCTTCCATCACTATTGATCCCTCCACCTCCAACACATTATTCCTCTGTGTTCATGTGTTTGCATGTGTGCATGATTTTTCAATGACTTTGAGAATCCAAATCAATTTTATTTTTATTATTATGTAGATATCTTAGGTTTATTTCCAAAAAGTATGTTGGAGGTTGTACACAAACTTCCCTGGAAACTATATATTTTCCACAATACTTGTGTTTACCTTCACCTGTGCATGGGGAGAACTGAATGACAACCTGCTATTAAGGTATAAACTTTTGGTGATCAAGTAAAAGGTACTCTCTTTGGACTCCAGGAATCTCTGCCTTTGAGCCTTGTATCAGGTGATAGCAACAGGTCGTGTTCTCATCTGAACCACTGGCAGGCATAAAATAGCCAAGCTGATATTCCTGGTTGAACCTGATTTCAGTTTCAGATTTGGTGGTAAGAGACAGTTGTCTTACTAATTGCTGCATGTCATTGGGAGCAGGCATGGTCTGGATGATGGCCTCAAATGAGAGAAGGAGGGATTGGGTTCCACAAGCAGCTCTTGTCATGGAGATGAGACCCAGCCTTGCAGGAGGTACTTCATCTCCCTGTCTCCTTTCTGTTGTGCACAGCAGTCCCAAATGAAAGCTCAATGGTTTTCTACCACATTTTCAGAATTGTAGATGAAAAATACTAAATAAAGAGCATGTGTCTGATTACAGTACTGCCCAATTCTCTCTGTTCTTGGTTTTCTAAGGGGTCACACTCAGAATTATACACAAATGAGAGATTAATACCATAGCTATGTCCACAATATACAGCAACACAGACCTACATAGAGCAGCGTGAAAGAAATTGCTATAGGTTGGAGAAGCAAGTTTAACCATGATGGTGAGTGGAATAAATGAACCCGTGAGGAGGTAGAGTCTTTCCATTCCCCACAGTTTTAGAGGTAGCACAGAGGTCTCTTACGGTACCATGTTACAGTATATCACTCAACCACAGCCATTCCTCCAGCTCCCTGCTCTCTGTGAGGCTCCACATATATAAGCCTTTTTAGCAGTCAGGACTAAAGTCATCGAGGGGAACAAGTAATAGAAGGACCTTCATTAACATTTTAATGAAACCTCGTGTGACCTGTGGTCTTGGACCAGAGGCCATGTGGTTCTTCATTCCCAGTAGGCACTGGGAGAGAATGTCCAATCCAGCTGTGCACTTTTTAACAAGAAGCCACTGCTTCCTTGCAGATGGATGCAGACACAAAGAAAGGGGATTTGTGCATTCATAAACTGCTAAGCCCTCATTTCCTACTATCCTCTGTATCAGCAGTCATGTGAACTTGTCACAGCTCCTGAGGTCCCAGGTCCAAAACCTCCTTACTGATCCTTCAGCCAGCAAATGAATAATGCAGTTTCCTGCCTCTCAGTACCTCTTGTCTGACCTACCATATACTGGTGATGACTGCCAAAACTGTGAATAGTTTTCACCTCAGCTGTCTGTAAACACACTTAAAAAATATTTTTATAGGGCTAATGCACCCTTACACTTCCCAAGAAGCAGCTCTGAACCTTTATCTGCAGTTCTCCTTGGGAGCTGGGATTTCTTTCAGATTCTCAGAGCCACAAACTGGTGACTTCCTTGGAGCAGAAGCTAAATATGTAACTTGTTAAGGAACACTGAAGTCATCATGACTCAGTGCAAATCCAGGATGTGAGGCTATTTGGCTATTTAGTGCAACTATACTAAGTCAGCGGGGAGAGCTGTTACCAGCTTCCTTGATAGAACGTCCTTTGTGTCAGTCCATAGCAATCCCTTCTGTCCCGCTGGAAGAAGAGTATCTCCCTCTTCTGGAAACCACACTTACACCTCAGTGGAGCTGTACCTGGAGGGCCAAGGTCAAAGCCAACCACAGACTCAGGAGCCTGGGAGGGAAAAAAGAGATTTCTGAGATATTTGATGAACAGAGCCAACAAGACCTAAACCAATCCAGCTCCCCAGACAGTCCCATGTGTCTCCAGTTGTTGCACTGACCTTGTTCATCACTACTGTCATTTGGAAGTGCAGAAGGTAGAGCAAAGACAGAAAGAGAAGGTGAAAGAGGTGACAAAGCAGAACAGCTGAAAACTGGCAAGTAAAGTGAAGGCCAAAAATATACCCCAAATGGGCAGGGGCAGACTTTTTTACAGCACCAAGTTTTTCAAATCTCCTAGAGCAGGAAGAAGCAGATAGGCACAAATGAGTGAAAGGTTAGACTTAAACCACTGACGAAGCTACTACGCTCTGTGCAAAGCATGTGGCAAGTGGAAAGTATGTGAAGCTCCAGAGAACTTACACTCGAGTTTCATGTCCTCCTACTGCATTTCCACTCCTTCAGCACCGGCAGCCTTCAAGCTCTCCAGGAGACTATACTGGATGGAAGATCAGCCATATTTAAGACCACACCAAATACAGACAGTCACAGGCCAAGAGACAAAAAGGCTGAGAGAATTACCCATGTGGCAAATTCCCAATGAAGCTTAGCAGAGAAGTCAGAAGACACTCAGCTGGTTCTCAGACTGAGACCCTACCTCCCCATGCTATAGAAGAACAAGAAAGATACGAATGGGCAACAATTAAAACCTGTTTTCTTGTGTTAGGGCGCTACAGGCCCCTATTTTTCTGTAGATATATTTCCTATAGTCTGTTGATGCGTTGTCTATTTTTCTTTTTTATTTTCCCTCTTCCTATTTCTGGCCTGTATTTCATATTCACTCTATTTTTCACTCTAGCTGATTCCCAACTGCCTTTTCACCACAATTTTTTTTTTCAATCTCACCAGTCTCTCTGCTTTTCCCTTTCCTAAGAGGACCAAGGGCTGGGAAACATCTGAATTAAGTATGTGCACATCTGATGCATGCAAGAGCTTGATATGAGGCATGAGAAGTTTGCTGTATCCCCTGCTATTAGCTCTTTGACTGCCATCTTTGTAGCTGCAGGATTTTCTTCAAGAGGAAGTACATGGTACAATCGGCTCAGTTAAGGGAATTTAAATGAATTTGGGATTGATAAAACACACACCACCAAATTCTGAAAGAGTGAAAAGAGATGTGTCTTTGGTATCTGTCCTGACTCAAATTGCTTTTCAGCAGTGAAAGTAAAACATATCCTGTATACAAAACACTGGTGGGGGTGGGGGGTGGGAGATCGGAA
>JAWWEU010000001.1:24617865-24641297 GCA_035583155.1 Acropternis orthonyx
CCCCCCCCCCCCCCCCCCCCCCCCCCCCCCCCCCCCCCCCCCCCCCCGGTGGAAGCAGAGCATGATGTATCCTGGACAGCTAACATTTAAAGACACAAACCTGTAACTAATGCAAATTCAAAAGAGTTCTCTTATTTCATAAAAACAGTTAATTACCAGTGTCAGAGAGTAGACCAAACAGCACAGAAATTGTATACTTATTGAAATTAACTGAAGTATAAAAAAACAAAGAGTGACAGTCATAGAGAGAAAAAATTATATATTTTTTTAGTACCTGATAATTAATGGAATGTTGTAAATAAGTGATAAAGAGCCCTGTTCTGCCAGGAGTTACACCAGTGTGTAACAAGGGACATAGCTGGACCCAGCTATGCTGCAGGGATTTTTGCTGACCCGCTGTAAAGTGGAATCACTGCTGTCATCCTGTATTCATTTTGTTTTCCCCACTGTTGCCATCCCCCAAAGCAAAATCCCTGAATCAGCTGTATGCAATCAAGGCATTTTGCCACCATACAAGCAAAATGGGGAGCTCTTGAACACTCTCATTGCAGATGTCCCACAATATTTTAGCTGTCAGGTGGATTAAATATCACTCTTTAAACAAATTTATGAAAATGTAAGAGCCTCACCATTTTGTCTTTCTCTAGATGAGTTTGCTGTTGCAGACTAAAGGTCATCAAGAGCAATGTTTACATCGTTACACACTCAATGGTCTAAAGGCCAGATATTCAGAAGTTCAGCATCCAGTTAGTGACACAGTAAGCGTCTTTCCAAAGGATTCAGCCCCTGTTAGGCCTTGGTAGAAAGCAGGCAGGTTTTTGGATGCTCTCTAAGTTTAACTCGTGAGAACTTCAAGTGCTGAGGGCTTCTGAGGACTCTGCATAGCTCAACAACTGTGTGGTCAAACAGTGGTGCCAGAAAGTTGACACTGACCAGCAGCCATGTGTCTGTCTTTAGACAAATATACCATAAAACTAGATTGTTTAGTGTTGTTCTGCCAATCCCACAGTCAGACGCTGACAGCTCAAATGCAGCTGTCACTGATTTTGGGCTCAATTTAAGTCATTTAGATGCACTACCCAGGCAAGTTTCCCTGTGCCTGGAGGAGCTGGGGACTACTTAAAAAAATTATCTTGGTACTGTCTCCATCTCAACATCCAGCCATGAGCCTGACATTCTCCCCTGAGCCTGCAGAAGTCCTCAAGGACATCACGTTCACCACTGCTGGACAGCCCATGAATGTGACAGCCTCCTACCTCCTGCCATGGGTCTGCCTGACCAAATCAGACTGTGATGTTAGTCTGTGGTGAGATGGGGTTTTCTGTGTCCCGAAGGAAAGCAAAACTTACTTGAAGTTACAGGCTTATGGTCTTGGGATCTTTCTGCTTCAGCTGATATATTGTCTAAATCTAAAACTTATTTAAAAACCTGTCTAGATGAGACGGCTTTTAATTAATCTTCTCTTAGTTTTTATACTATATAGTACCTTGAAGACGCAAGATCAATCACTGCTGTATTGTAATGTAGAGTTGGGAGACAGAAAGATAAATGAGCTATCAAGTTTAGCATTTTGATAGCTAAGTTTAATTTTAACTAGCTCAGGAACATACTGTAGATAGGTGGATAAAGTCATGAAATGGAGCTTTCGTCTTTAAGACCCAACCTAAAATCTATCAGAAATGAATAGAATGACTTCCTTAATGTCTGCTCAGTTTGGCGTGGACTTTTAAAAAAATTAAACAATTGCTGAAAATGGGAAACATTATCAAACACTGAAAATAAGAATTGCACAAATCTGATGGTATGTGACTATATTTGGCACTTTTCATCTGCATATTCTACAGCTTCCACCTTCCAAAGGCTTATTCATAAAGGCTTTGGGACCATTTCCAGTGCATAATATTAGGCATACATGAGAGTCGTGGCAGAAACAGGTCTCAGTACTTTATAAGGAGGGGTAAATACACTGTCATGCACATGATGGGGAAGAGAGAGGAAAGTTTATCACTCAAGGGTACAAAATGAATCAGTAGCAGAGCTGGCAGCAGAACCAAGGAATCCTGACTCATCATTTATTCCATCCGTGAGGCTTTCCACAGCACTGCAAGTAATTGATATAACAGACAGCCAAGTCATTCATCCTTTTGAAAGTGCCCATTCGGGGATGTGGCACATTCAGGTCCTTGTGCCTTTTATGACACTGATGTGTTTCATGGGGTCCATCACAGAAACTGTAATTCCAGTGTTTTCTGCTTGGTCCATTGTAATCATTCCCATTCTAATGCGTGCCATGAATCCATCGCAGTGATGATTTCTAAGTGCTCCACCCAGTCCTAATGCAATGACTAATGCTAATGCACTGCACCAGGCTGTGAGGAATTTCCATCATGCATCATTTTAAGATCGCATTGTATTCAACAGGATGCTCAAATTAAGGCAGTTCTTGTATATAGGCTTGCTCTGAATCTGAACTCAGTCTTTTTCCCACTAGATAAGTAAAAAGGCTGAGCATGGGAACTTAAAAAAAAAAGTAGGTTTCTTTCTGACCGCATTTCCAAGGAATTTATAAACAACCATCACTCAAGTTTTCAATGGGATAGGTAAAAGTTTCTTCTTCCCAGAGGTATATTGTGATACGCTGGGGTGAGAATTACTGAAACTCACAAAAGCCAAAAGAAATTACGAAATCATTGCTTCTTGTTCCATCAGGTCTAATATAATAGTTGTATTTGGGGTGTTTTTTGGTTAGAAGGAACAACATAACTGTACATGCTTTCTCACATAATAAAGAAAGTAGATGTAATTGACATGACTGATAATTATATCTCACCCAAATAATTAAGTTTCCAATTACACTGTTGATACTGAGGCTCTGAGCACACAGTTAATAACACATAGCATCCATTATTTTGCCAACAGGTTGAAAATGCTGTGGCTACATGACACAAAAACCCAACTCAGTACTAATTCATTCATCTAGTTGAAAATTTGTCCAGAACATTTTGATGATTTAACTTTGCTCCAAAGAACTGTATATGGTATAGAATACCATCTGTCCTCCACTATGTGGCATTAAGCTAGCTTTAAAAGAAATATAACCTCTGTAGCTTCTGGTTTGCTAATTCAACAGACAGGTACATTTTTCTCATACCCAAGCCAAATCAAAAATGTAATAGGAGCTGATGCAGTAGGGCACTTGGCCTCAGAGTTGAGATGCCGTTTTCTTCCCAGCTCACTCCATACACTTGTCAGTGCAAGATTATGTGCTCCTTTGCATTGGTACAGGGATTTTAGCCAGCCTGTTCCATGTTGTGGTGTGTGACGTGGCTTTGTGACTGCAGGCATCCTGTGCCAAAAGAGGGCTTGTGTTCTGCAACGGCAGGCTCTCATTACTGGAGCCAAATGCATAGCAAAGACATGCAGGTCAACCATTCTTAATAGGTTAGAAATAGAAATGACTCTGGCCACTTTCATACTCTGTTTATACATGCTTTAGAGAGCCCTCACACGTACAAAGTCCCATTGGAACAAGAGTTCACAGAGAGTAAATCTCAGGCCTGTAGCTTAGAACCACTTAATCACACAACAGACTTAATTTATGGCAGAAGTAATTAACAAAGGTTCAGTCATCTAATCGGGGAACAAAGGCATGGTTCTGTCAGCTCATTGACCAATCATGCCACCTGAATATCGAATCATGAATATTGACTATTCAAAGCAAAGGGTTTGCAGGTAGCTCCCACACCAAAATAGATATAAACTGAGGGTGCAGGTCAGTCAATGCAAACCCACAGCATAAAACAACTACTGCTGAGCACAGACAGCTGGCAAACATGGGAGCCAGGGGTT
The DNA here is from genome assembly GCA_035583155.1 of Acropternis orthonyx. NCBI lineage: Eukaryota > Metazoa > Chordata > Aves > Passeriformes > Rhinocryptidae > Acropternis > Acropternis orthonyx. The sequence goes on from JAWWEU010000001.1 coordinate 24,621,715, forward strand.
GGGGGGCAAAGCAAAACAGCTAAATTTGCCAGCCACTGCAGGTTCTGCTTGGTTGAGTATAAAACAGTGAGCAAGAAAAAGGGAGTGGAAAGAAGGGTTGGAAAAGAGGATGCTTGCTGCAGTGTCCTCTTGATAAATGCTGTCCAGAGGAAAGTTTAGAAGTGTGGGAGCACTCAGGTTTCCACAAGGCATGTCAAACAGCAGTGAACTCTTGTCTAAAAGCCCATCTCGCAGACTCCACGCCATGTACTGATCCTCCCAGACAGAGCATTCTTCATTCACTTCCCTTTTCCATATGCTTGTTTTGACCGGTGCCAAGCAAGGGCATTCTGCCAAAGCTGATTTCTTCCGCCCTGCTTAGGAGCTTGCTCCTTTGCACTGTGTTCAGACTTCCTTCTTTATACTGAGGTGAACTCTTCTGTAGTATGAGAAAAGTCAAGTGTGGGACAGGTTGATGGCTGTGGCTCAATACTAGGTTATTCTGGCAATGGCTAGGGGCAGAACTGAGACTGAGCAAGCTGAGACAGCAAGAAAGTTCCCATTCAGATCACAGCCTCACACCATGCTCCTGCCTCTGCAGTATAATGAATAATAGCACCGTCATCCAGACACTTTTTTGTGGGGGATCCATCAAAAATGGAACCAAACTGAAGAGCTCAGGCTCATGTTAATTTATCATGTAAGCCTGACTCCCAGACAAACAGTCTTCAGCCGGGATTCACACCTTTAAAAAACACCCCCAACCCTGTTCATGGACTTTAAAAACAAAACCAAATCTAAGCAAACCCTGAAAGAGTTGGACTGAAAGAGTGCAATACCTTGTTCAATTCAAAAGAATGTCATTTAAGCAGTATCTTCCACCACAGTGATGACAACAGAAAACTGGTATGAAAGAGTGCAAATAGAGTGTAAAGAGCTAAATAGAGAACACAAGTATAGCAGGGTAGGTAATAAGAACCCCTAAGGCTGACCAGTCTTGCAGTCAAAACATTATGCAGAGAAGCTGGAGAGCTAGGATTTATTTTCAGACTTGGCACTGTTTTTATGAATTACTTGGGCACCATCAGTACACCTTGTTCTAAATACTTATTTCCTTAATCATAAGAGAGAGCAATAATGCCAATAAACTACTTCAGAACAAATATGAAGGACACAGTAACATTTGCAAGGTGTTCAGGCACTAGTTTGACTGAGGAAAAGGCAGGAAAACAGGGGCTCCCTGGGTCCTCTTCCCTGCAGTCAGGCATGGTGGAAGGCATCCAGCTGTCCACGCAGAGACAGACAATGTTGGATCCAGTCTGGCTGATGTTGGGCAGGCAGGGTAAAGGCTGTGGGGAAATCTAGGTGCCAGACTTGGTTTGCCAAAATGCTTAGCTATTCAGTTAAGTCTGTAACATGCTGGGTTACATTCAGTGTCAGGAAAGCTTCAACAAGAGGAATGAACTGAACACACAAGTGAATGTGCAAAGCCAGAAGACCAGGCCAAACTGAGAGGGGGAACCAGGGAGTCACTGCATTGTTTAAAACCAAAAAACATCCCCCCAGTTCTTTTCCACCCTCACCCCAAATGTTATATAGGAAGACCAAAGCAGAGTCTGATGTAGAGGTGATTATGATGAAGGCTGGGGGGCTTGTGCACCTATCCAGCCCTTCCCAGCAATGACATGTGGTAGTAATGAGAACTAAGAGTTTCATTGTAAAGAGGTCTGGAGAGTAAATTAACTCACCAGAGTAACCCACCAGCCTCCTGTAGCATCATAGTATCATAGAATGGTTTGGATTGAGAGGAACCCTAAAGATCACCCAGTTCCAATTCCATGCCATGGGCAGGGACACCTTCCACTAGATTGGGTTGCTCAAAGTCCCATCCAACCTGATCTCAAACACTTCTAGGGATGGGGCATCCACAGCTTCTCTGAGCAACCTGTTCCATTGCCGCACCACCCTCACAGTAAAGAATTTACTCCTATTTTCTAATCTAAACCTATTCTCTTTCAGTTTAAAGCCATTCTCCCTTGATCAATCCTTCTGTGGGATGTGTCTGCATGAGTATGTATATGTAAAGCAACAGTACTCCTGTGAGGCTGTGAAATCAGGCAATTAAAGAGATGTAATAGAATTCACCTGTATGGAATGAATAATTTCCTATTTTCTACCTCCCAAGAAGTTCTCCTCTTTTACCTCTTCCAGTGTTTCTGCTTATAAGAAGGAATTTTATTTAGCACTTCTCCTCGCAGTCTCATCACTTCAGCTGCTGAGGGCACAGGGATGGCAAATCAGTGTTCTGTGCAGCAATGTGGCTGGCATGTGTCAGTCTCTGAATCAGTGCAAAGAGATGGCCAAGGGGTGAGAATGTTTCCCAGAGCAGTTGCAGCTGACCCAATGCAAAAGACATTCTGAGACATTCACATGAAGACATCACTGTTACAGACTGATGTTTCTTGGTGTACCAGTCACAACTGTTCCTGAGATCAAAGATAACATAGCACCTTCCTTCCAGAGTGAGAAGAAGTTGCAATTACTTCCCCCAAGTGATTATTCAAACAAGAGAACTGCTAAAGAGCTTTAATTGCTGGCAGCAGCTCAGCTTCTGAAGCACAGGGCAGTGAACACTGACAGAGTGGTTATAACCAGTTTTCACTCCTCTGCCTCGGAGCAACAGAGCTTTCTCCATTCGAGGTATCACAGGAAGAGAAAGGAGGTAAATGAGAAAGGGTACCATTTGCAAAGGAAAATTATAAAAATTGGAATATATGAACAATAGCAGAAAAGACACACTAACTGTCTCAAATTGCCTGCAGAGGAGATTAGACAAAGAACCAATTTAAGCAGGCAGGGAAAAGGGAAAGCAAGATGAGTAGTTCACCTTGCTTTTCCTCGCTGTCCTGCTTCTACTGCTTGCTTGCTGCAGCATGAGTGCGGCCATTGTTGTGGACCATGCAGAAGACAAGCAATGCCAAAGATAGGGCAAAGGAGCTGGAAATGGGTACCAGTGGGGAGCTATAGGTTCTCCCTGGGATCAGAGCAGTGGGACAGCTCTTGCAACGGCAGTGAAACATCAGTCAGGTCTCTGCCAGGGCTGTTTGGTACCAGCCAGGATGGCAGTGGGGAGCCTGGTCTCAAGGTTGGGCTGGTCTCTCATCGTCACAATAGGACTGTCAGCCCTGGGTTACCTACACATCAGAGTACCCGGAAAGTAGAGGAGAAACTGTGTCTTCTTGTCAGCCGTTCTGCTGCATGCCAAGGTAGGGCAGTTCAGAGGCCCAGCTGGAGATGGTATGGAAGGGAAGGACAGAGCTGCAATGTTTTTCAAGGATATAGCAACCTTCATACCCAATCAAATCAATGGTCCAACTCTTGTAATACCTTCTCTCAGGCAGTAGCTAGCATCAAGGATAGATGTAAAACACTTAAAATGGGAAATAACTAACTAATATGTCCATTGGGGAAGTTTCTTTATAACCCTAGGCAGTTAGTGGTTGGATTTATGCCCTGAACCTCAAGGGCTGATATTTCTTATAAATTTTTTATTTTCTCTAATGTAACTGTGAATGTTCTCACTATCCACAAATATACCTTCCTTTTTTCTCTCTCTTTTTTTTTCTTTTTTACTAAGTCCATGATCTCAGTGGGTGACACCCTGCAGCAGGGATTTCCACAGTTTAATAGAGTACCATAAAAAACACATTCTCAACACTTCCAAATCTACATTGCCTTTTGATTCAAAGGATAGCCTTTTGTCCCAGTAATGAGAACTTTTTTAAATATTATAATTTATATACTTTTAACATACCCCTTCTTATTCATCTCTTCTCTTAACAGTATCTTCCTTCATCTTTTTCAGTTTCTCCTTATCTGAAAATCCTTCCAAGCCTCCAGACCATTTTCACTGCCTATCTCCAAGTTCTGCTATATTCTTTCTTTTTTTTTTTTCAAATAAGCAGATGAGAAATTAGCAAAGTATAAAAGGTGAGGGTTTATCAGTAAATTCATAATGGTATTATATCTTTAATGATAATTTCTGTCCTACAGTGTAGATATTTATTCTGTGCATCTAGTTATGCTAAGTTCAAGGAAAGTTGGGGGGGGGGGGGTGTTTCTAACTTCTCTGAATAAGCATCTTTCTATGACAACTATCTCCTGCAGTTCCTCCAGCCTGTGAATATAGCTCCCATCTTCTGTCTTAGTGCTTGTTATCAGGCTGTGTTTCTTGTTGGGGATTGTCATTAGAATGGTGACCTGTTAGGGTTGTATAGCTGCCCAACTCCTATCAAAGGAGAACTTGAAACATTTTCTGTTATTTTTAAACATAGTCCTCTGTTGCCTTGTTTAACTTTAATGTTCTGTTTGAATGCATCTCTCTGCAGTCATCTAAGGGAACGCTCCACAAGGGGAAAAAAAAAAAAAAACACTGAAAAAACTTGCTGTTTTTTTTCCTCTATTAAATTCTGCTCTGATGTTCAGAGAGGAAGCATTGCCTGGGTGATGGGACTAGTGCAAAGCCTATGGTAGAAAGAGTCAAATCCCTGCATTGCTCTCCCTCCTTCTCCCTCACACAATCTTACTCACAGAGGTTAAGAGTAGGTAATCACAAGTGATCGAATTTCTGATGCTTAAATAGTCACTGTTCATCAGCTGAACCATAGACACAAAGATGTCCATATTTCATATCCTTAGAGACAGGGGAAAAAAAATTTCTGCACTTTAACTGCCTTCTAGGAGCACACCAAAGGACAATTAAAGCTGGGCAGCTGTCACTCACTCAGCTATGAAAGCACATCCATTCTCTCAAGGTTTCTGTACCTGCAATGATTCCTTAACTCACAAGAGAGTGGGGAGGAAGCAGCAGGGAAACTGTAAGATACATGTATAGAATAATCTGTCACAGCATTGCAGCCACTTGGCTATATGTGTATTGCATGCCTGAGAATACAAAACAGCAGCAGCTAGGGCACCACACAGAGACGTGGTCTCTCTGATCTCAGGTCCTCTTCTCTCTTCCCCTCAATAAACCTCATCTGAGGTCAGTAGAAGGGTGAGTCCAGCCATATGGGCCAAAAAGAGAAATTGTATTGGGGGAGGTCTTGGAGCCAGGGCAGTGTTCCTGACACTCTCACAGGAAGGATAGCAGCAAGCACATGTGCTAGAATAGACTGGCACCAGAACATCCGTCCACCTCTGTTGGGTGGTGTGCTAGCAGAAGCAGTCACTGCTGCTGAGAGATGCAAGCTACACATCCTCCAGGAAAATGCACAGGCAAAGTAAGCAGCATTGCTAAGGTCAGTGATTGGTTAAGGTAGTGCAACAGCTCCGGGAACTGCCTGTTTTGGCTATACTTGAAGTCAGTTCTGAGCTGTCATGATACAAGTGCTGTTTGGTGTGAAAAAGAAATAGGGTTAACAAACATTGCTAATAGGAGGAGGAAGTAAAAAGAACCTTCTCCTTATTGTGACACATTACTGAATAATTTTCAGGGCTGGTTTATTTTTTGTGTGTTTGGAAATAAACCCTGAGCTGTTTTGCAAACCCTTCATATTCACTGCAAACATCTTATTTTATTATCTGCCTTTTTGTTGTTGGTCTTCTTTCTTCTGTTTCTTCTTTTTTTTTTTTTTTTTTTAAATCCATTCAACCATTTATTGGAACTTCTATTCTCAGTGTGTATTTCTTCTTTGCTACACTATCTTCTGCTTTTCACAGATAAACACCTCACACCTGGGAGACAGGCTCCTCTAATTAGTATTAAAACCTGAAGGTTTTTTTTCACCCCTGTTTGAAGCTTTCTAGGATGTCTTTTCATGAATAATAATGCTCTCAATTCAACAAATAGTGCAACATTCAATCAAAAGATGCTGTAGCAATCACTTTCCAGCAAGAAACATAGGCCTTTCTTCTTCCTCTGTACAGCTGATGATGGTGCAATAAAAAGTCCAGCCTGGAAGATGTGCTCAGAAGTTGTGGTTTCCACTTGTGGCAGCCTGTGGTCCTCAACACCCTCTGTGCAAAAGGTTCAATGTCATTTGTTGTCTCCCCAGCTCCCCATTGCCATTCTCTGACACAACAGGGGTTCTCTCTGCCTGATGCCCTGTCAAATAAATCCCTTTAGAACAGCAGTTCCCTCTCAGCCAGCCAGCTCCCCTGCACAGCGTGGGACACCCACAAATCTTTTCATTTTTCCCTGCAGATCACTTGAGGTTTAAGTCCCAAACTGCTGCCTAAGTGATGCCAACTGTGCTGCTGCCTGCAGAAGACACCAAGGTCCCAAGTCCTATGAATGCATGAGTTGTAGACCATTTCCAGTGGAAACTTCCTTCACAGAAATTCACAGAATCTGCTATCTTTCCACAGAGCATCTAGGTTTCATTGGATGGAAAAATCAACATTCTTCAACAAGAAGCTGTTTCCTGACAGTTTTACTAATCACTTCTATTCAGAAACTAGCTAGGGTCACAGTCTCTGCTCCCTGAAGCCAGACAAGCAATACCACAGACTTCATAAACGGTACTTCCAACAACAGGGAACTACTGTAGCCATGGTCAGATAACATATGCCAATACACGGGCCATATAGTCCTACAATCATTAGAATTATTATTTCTTATATTAATATTTTAATAGTGAATTTCTTTTCTCTGTGTTTGTATGTACATGCAAATGCACAGAGAAATGTTTGCAGGTACAAGCTAAAATGCTGACAGTGGAACTTGAATGCTGTTGTAGCAACATCTGTAATTTGGCACCATTGCACGGGAACCACTCCCACTACCCCTGCTCTTGTGAGAAGTTCAAAGAAGGTTGAGCAGCTTAGGAGCTTCAGCCTGTCCCTTTCTGCCAAGTATCATTACAATTGCTGTTTCGGTTCCACCCAGCTACTTCCAAAAAGCCCAATTCATGAATAAGACTTTACTCTGCTATACATAGCACCATTGAATTCTGTGGGGCAAGCTGGAAAGCACTACTAAGAATGATAGCAGTTAACCAATAGATATGTTTTAGAATAAAATATCTAATTGAAGAGATTATTTCAATGTCAGTCCCAAGCAGGGACTGGCAGTTTTTATGTCCACAACAGCTTTTGAAGGCTCTCTTAGTTTGGTACTGCAGCTGATCTCAACTAGATATACTGAGATAATGCCATAAAGGACTGATGAAAAAAAGTACCTTCCCAGTGTCAATCCCAGCTTCTCCTGCAAGTCAGCTCAAACTTCTGAACAGCAGGATCTGTCCTTCCTTTTTCAATCCAAAAGCACATTCCTCCTGATTCCAGTAGATGTCTAAGAGATGAAGAAATCACTTGGAACCCTGGAGTTCTCCATGGATGGGTCCTTCAGGACTACACAGCCAGGTGGGAATTGGCCCCTGAGCAGTGCCAGCCTTGTGGGTGCACTGTTGACAGTGAGTCATGATTCACAAGGGAATACTGTACTGAAGGAAAACTGTCAGCTAGGGAGAAGGCTTGGGAAGACATGGCACCTGGGACAATTTTTTCCCTATCATCCCAAGCTTTGAAAGCCTTGAGAACCTTAACTAGTCTAAGGGGAGCTGGGAACTAAACAGAGGAGTAGAGGAACAAGATATTTTTCTGGACCTGGAAGAACATGAATGAATCCTGCAGACACATGGGGAGTGATTCAACTGTATAAACATCAGAGTGTAGTACTAACTGAGATGTCCAAGGATTGCTGAGTTGTCTGTACAGGACTGGCAGATGTAACAAAAAAAAAAAAAATCCAACCCATTTTTGTCCTGCCCTGCTGGAGCAGCAGCTAGGTTGGCTACAGAACTGCTCACCTGTCTGTGGATGTCTTTAGACAGTCAGTAGAGAAAGGCCATCAGAATTTGGGCAGCCAGACCTGTGTTCTGTTTCTCGTACCATCTCAGGCATCTGATACTGAACTGTGAGGCAAGCCAAGATCCCAAGCTAAACACAATGCTGGTCTCATGCATAAAGACAGTGCTGAGTGGCAAAGATCCCCACCCCTCATGTAGAATGTCAGGGAAAACATGAGAATGCAGCATTGTAATTATCAGTTTGCTTTTCATTAAATATTTCTTGCCAGTCTCCTCCCATCCCATCCCCCTCCTTCTCCCCAAATAAAGAACTAGCTAAGCTCAGTGCAGTTCTGAAAATTATCTAAATGCCCACTGGGCTGAAGGGTCAGCTAGTTCACCAGCCATAACAATTAAATTCTGTTTATTACCCTTTCATTACTATACAAACTAATCCCATACATCTCGTGAGATGGTGTTGAGGTGACTCCATGCTCCTTAGAACTTGTGCCATTAATTAGAGTGCAGTCAGCTCTCCTTTGATTTGCAGCCCCCCTTCTCCCCACCACCTTTGCAGCCCTGTGTTCCTGTACCCACCATGCTCCTGGTACCTCTTATTCCTGCCTCACACCTGCCCCTCTATCCAGACCTCAGGTCCCCACTAACAGCTGTGCCAGTTTTCCTTGCCTTTCTCCCGTTATTCTAGCCCTGAGCTCCCCTCACAATTCTGCCTCTTATCTTGAATTTGAAGCCTCTCTCTCTGTTCTGAGACCTCTGCCTATTAAATCAGCTTCTGCTTAAACAGAATCAGCTAATCATATTGAATTATGCCAGATTTTAATGTGGCTTCCTAACATAGATGTATGCCCATAGGGATCCAGGCTGAGAACACCAAGCCCACATCATCTTTGATCTTAGACACTACAAGATATAAACCCTTGATCATATTCCTAATGCTAATTAGTCATCACCTTCCCCTTTTCCTAAGAACATTGTTGCTGATTTGGTCACGGACAAATTAATGGTTGTATATGCAGTATGTAGTGGCATTTCTATAAGAAAGTTTAATACTAGTGAAGTGGTTGCATTGAATCAAAAATTATAAACTTTTGTAGTTCTTCTGTAATTGCTATTCAAAGAGTCATTCTAATAACAAGACTCCAAAACGAAATGAGCAGCAGCATTTTTGTAACGAAAGTGAAATGTCTTCCATGAACATCCTAGAAACTTCTGTTCTTGGAATAACTCTATATTAAAGCCTGGGAAATGCAGACTCTGATCTAAAACTCAGACTCCAGCCCTAAAATAACTTATTACTTTTTGTAATTTCTACTCTCGAACTGTTATCATGTAAACCAACAATTACAAAAAGAACAATGGTGCAGGTTTTCCCACTCCCATTATTTTCTCTGAATAGTAGTGGCAACATATCCCCCAGCCACTATTAGGAATCACACTACAGTTCATGCTCTTATGCTACTGCAAAATGATCTCACATAATGAACCACGTACAGTGTAATTGATGGAAGTCATATAACTCATGCAAATAAATGGATGTCTAACAAATAAACATTTCCAAAATGAACTAGCACTATTTGTGTGCTCAGCTGAGATATGAACTGCATCAGCTGCAGGTGACAGAAAGTGACAGAGATTGGCAAAATAAAATGAAAACCTAGGTATTTACTAATTTAACCAGTTCTTTCCTCTTTATGTCTGGGGGAATATACTTTCTAGAAGTCTTAATTTTAGTCCTAAATCTTAACTCCAGTCATAAGGCTTTGTGGAACCTAGTATACAGGCATCAGAATTGCTCTATTGCAAAGTTATGTAAGGAGACTTCCACTGGCTGATATATAATTACTGAATTCAATTTTCAAATTTGGCATCAGGGAAAAATGGATTTATTAAATAATGGCTTCAGTTGAAGATTTAGAAACTCTTACAAAGTAGACATTTAAAGATGCCCATTGAAATTCAGGCCTGCTTTTCTTATATTTCTTTGGGTTCCACTATCTTAAATCACATATGCTGTGCACACATCACATTTCACCCAGTATCTCATCTTTACAATCTTTCAGACATAGGGCAGGTGTTGGGACTTGAAACTAAGACCTTTAAAAGTTATTTCTATCATTTTTTGCAACTGGATTTAGCCTGGCATAGAAAACCAATAGATGTGAGGGCTGTCATCAATACCATGCCCTGCTATGCATCAAGGTGAGAAAGAGACCTTTGTGCACAATGTAGTTTATGGACATTGCATTTCACTTAATGAAAGGGAGTAAAATACAGATGTTGTTTCCAAATAGCAGGCTCTTCTCTTGCTTCTCTTCAAGTATATTGTCAGTGTAAATGGAAACAAACAAATCCCAACCCCAAGTGGATCATGTCCTTGTTAGAGGGGGGAAAAAAGTTAGGCTCTTAACTCATAGTAACCTCCTAGGTGCAAAAGGTTTCTAAAGACGGAGCCACTCGCAGAAAGTGCAAACTAAGACTGGAACCCAGTTCCTTAGTCATGTGAAAACAACAGCTGCTTTGGTTCTCCTAAGATTTTCTCTCAGGTTAGCTGCTGTCTTTCCTTGCCAGAAGAAAATACTGCTGGGATGTCTGTAAGTTAACAGCAAAAAGTGCTGTGGGAACCTGACTGGGAGGCACGTAAGCAAAGAGCTGTGATGGTCTCAGAAGTCACCTCTCCCCAGTCGTAGCTGCTGGCAGAAGAACATACCTCATCTTTAGCTGCTGCCATACACAGAAGCAGCACAAATGCACTTCCACCAGCAGCTTCTGTTGGCGTCTTGGGCTGTAAGTTGCAATAGCTGGAAAGCAAATAGGCCATCTCTCTGGTTTTTTGGTTTCAGACACAGACACATCAAACAGAATAGTACGGTAGGCCCCAGGGAGCGGCTGTGGTAGTATCTGCCAAACACTGAACACCAGAGCTGCCAGGAACATTTGTTAGCCACATTGAAACAACAGCGCAAAGTGTCATCTGAGGTCTTGCTTGCAGGGGAGAGCTCCAGCAGTCATGTCAGTGGGGATGCAGTTATGGAGTTTAGCAGAATGAATCCCAGCATGAACACCATTATCCCCCCATGAGAAAAGGGGGCTTAGGGGCAGAGAGTTGGGGTTTTGCAAACATCTTCCCAAATAGCATCAGCTAATCTGAAATAGGCTCTTCTAATAGCCAAAAAATTGCAACCTGTACGAGGATTATACTTGTAGACCTTATCAGTGTAAATCTCCCTTTGCAGTCATATTAGAAGGATGTTCCTATACAGGCAGAGTCTAAGGAAGGGCTAAAGCACACATCAGGAGGACCTGCTGGTTATGCAGGTTCAAGGGCTGAAGCACAGCTTGAGAGGAAAGCTGGGGGGGCAGGTCTGACATACCAGTGGTTAGGAGAGTGAGGGAAGATAAAATGCCCTTCAGGAGGAGGTTCTTGGGGATTATAGCTCTACACCCTTGAGCACACTGCTGTACAGCAGTCATGGTAATAATTAATAACAAGGAAATGATTCTCACCCTGTTCTGGTCACCTTATTAAAGTGAGGATATATTGTGGAAATGGAAAAATCCCAGCAGGACAGCACCTGGGATGATGGATGGATGGGATGCATTTTTAACAGAGCTCACTACATTTCAGGAAGCATATTTCTGAAGGGAGAGTGGCTGCAAAGCTTTTATATTCCTTGCCTACTCTGCTGCTACCAGCTGCTGTCAGAGAAAGGACAGGACAAGGTGAGGTGGGGTCTTCCTCAGATCAACAGGTGGCCAATTATGTTATGGTCTGTGGCCGTAAAGTGCTTGACTAAAACAACAACCCTGTCTTTATACTTCTATTGCCATTTTCCTTTGCCTTTTGGGTTCTTGCTAAGATAAGGTACAGAAGTCATACTTTCTTCATAGCCAGAGTGGTACACAAAATCTAGAAATCTTAGATGCTGTTTGCCCTGAAGTATTCCTAGAATCCCATTTTCAAGTGTTAGGCCAAGCTGTAGTTTCTGCTTTAATAAAGGATGCTCTTCAGAAGTTTCAATGTACAAGAAGTCAAAACAGGCTTTGGTAGAATATTCTGGTGTGCCTAAGCTGACTTGAACATGAACAGCAAATTCTGATGTACGCAAACACACAGGAGGGAATAGATTTTGGCAAAGCTGCAATAGGCTTTTGGCTACAAGCAGTCCTCCCACAGGGGCTCTGTAAAGCCCAGGGGTCACCTCCTTTGCATGAAAGCAAACCAAGAACCCAGCAAAGAAAACCTTCCATGAGATCTTTCAGCACTTTTTCTCTATCCCTACAAATTCAATCTGCAGCTTCTCTTGCCAAGGCTTTTAGTTGACATGGTGGGCTAACCGAGAATGGGCCATTCACCCTGCTCCCACTGTGCCACAAAGGACAGATCTTTTCCAAGGATCTGTGTTACAGTTTAAAGGGGAGGGAAGAAAAAGAAAGAAACCAAAGGAAACCTTAGCCCTCCAAAACAGTTGAACAAATATTTCCCCAGTTAATAAATAACAGGCTTGGCTGGGGAATTGTAATTGTGTGTATAATGCATCTCAGATCTACAGTATAATTACACTCTGGAAACCATTGACTAATAAAAGGCACCAGCCAGGGGAAAGGATGCCTTCTTGCCATGGGTTGACAGGCAAGCAACAAACAAGATGCACTTTTTCACCTTCTATTCAATAAAACAAGGGTATTAAATATGCAGGCAGAGCACCTCCATTAAGTAATTCACTTCCTTCCTTTTATTTGTCTCTTTTTTTTCCCCCCCCTCTTCTCCTCCTTTTGTTTCCATCAAGACAGGGAAGGTTGAAAAAAAAAAAAAGCAGCTATATATGAAACTCCTGGCTATACGTGAGCTGTGCTTTAATGAGGCTGCCTCTTGGTGCCTCTGCTGTACTAAGTAAACATGTTTCTCCCCCTGCAAAGAAAGGCTTTGCTTGCCTGGGCCGAAGGGAAAAGAGCTTAGGGAATAATAGGAGGTTTTTTCTCTGCCCACACCCCTTTCTTCATTTCCACTGAAGTAAAACCCTTCCTTACATTACAGAGTGAATGCTCATTCACAAACTTATGGCAATATAAGCCATTTCCATACCACTCACCATACATTTGAACCTTTACAGGAAATCAGAGACCAGAAGACTCACCTGAAAATCATGTGTCAGTTTCTAAAACTTCCAGAATCACACCTGGTTTTAAACAAAACAGCCAGCTCCTTTTCTCCAGCATGCTCTGAACTGGGGCACTCGAGTCTGTGCCTACCTCCAGCAACTCTGCCAGCAACTCTGCCAGCTCAACCCTGGGAGAACTGAAAAACAACTGTATTACATGACTATGTAAGAGGACTACCACAAGAGTATTGCATGAGTTTTTTTGAGGCTCTGGGAAACATCTGGTGTAGTACCTTGCTATGGAACCCTCAACATGATACAGAAGGGGTAGCATAAGAGGTTCAATATACAACATAAGCCCCTTTTCCACCCTTCACTGCAGTGCTGAACAGGACTGAAGGACTGGAGCATGGCCATGCTTTTGCCTCCTCTGCCTAGAAGCTGAGCACTCCGGTGCTGCTGCCATGTCTTTGCAAGGAAAGAGGAGACAGCAGGAGCTCTCACACTTCCACCTGCCCTGGCACACAGGAAAGAGAGCACTAATATGAATCCTTGCTGTCTTTGTCCATGACCTGCCCATCACAAGCTTAGATGACCACTTGGATCAGAGATGGGTAAGCACAGTGAAGCAGGTTGAGCTGCTTCAGACTCCTCATGCACTCTCTCACTCTATGACTATGGTGAGATGCATCTGCCTCTATCTTTTTGCTTCTCTACTCCCAAGGAAGGAAGCAGCAGAGACACGTTTCCCAGAGACAGAGAAGTCAGGTATTAAACTAGAAACCTGCATTCACATGCATCGAGTGGGTAAGCTGCTAATTGAGAAACCCCACTGCTGATTAGCAAGCACTTCTAGTTTCAGACGCTGATGCACATCATTTCCCACCCATGCCTGCAAGAGTGCAAGTCCAGTAATGACCCTGCTGAGCTCCCTGGGATGTGAAGCCTGGCCTTGAAACACGCAAGAGAGAGAAATTGAGCTGCGCTCGCTGTCACTGCCCCCCTCCCGGGCCCGAGGAGGGAGCAGAGAGAGAGGAGTTGAGCTGGGAGCATTTCCTGACTCAGCAGCAGTGCGTTCATTCGCGGAGGCGCTGCTGCTGCCACTGCTAATAGGTTGTGGTAATGGAGAACTGTCTCGCAGGCAGGACGGTGGGAGGTTGATCAGCTCCAGCAGAAGAAGTGAGGTCAGTGGTAATGAGCGACAGCGATGAGGAATGCAAATTGCGGGAGGATTTATGGAGCAGTTTCTGCTCAGTGAGCAGATTCCAGATAAGTGGACTGTTAATACGGCAGGCAAGCTCTTCGGTGGTGCCAGCTGTTAAAGGAGGACTGGCATGCTTTTTTTTTTTTTTTTTTTGGTTTTTTTTTTTTTTGACTAGCATTCACACAAGGCTGGTTGCAAGGGTGGTGACAGCAAAGACGTCATTGCACACACGTGCCCTCACTATACACACACACAGGAGTGGCACATGTCAGCATGTGCCGCTGTGCTCTGCCACACACAGCAGGATATGGTCTCATGGCAGGACCAAGGAATGCTGAAAGAAAGCAAGGATGGATGGCAGAAGACTGCTTACCAGAACACATGGAAAAGCTGAAAAAGAGCACAATTTAGTGGGCCCAAGCCCTAACCAAAGCCATTTTTATCCTCTCTTCTTTCAGTCTCTCCCTCCTTTCTTGATCTCAGTATACACCATGGTGTTGGATGAGTATCTCTCCCCAACATCCCAGAGATGAAGTTACCTGAAGGCACACACAGAAAATTCCAGCAGAGCTGGGAAGGGCAAGCTTACCTTGGCCACCTCTTGCCTGCTTGGGCTTGAGTCTCTCAGGATTATTGATTCTGTGAATTACTAATGGTAGGTGTCACAGACTCTGCTGTGGAATGCCACCCTCAGTGCAGTCTGCAGTGTGTTGGTGACATACCAGAAATTTTTTTCTTTTAGAATTATTCCTTCTAAAGGCTGCATGATTTTGTTAAAATAAGCCTCTCAGCATCAGGAAAGTAGCCAGTTTCTCAGCCATAGCACTGCCACCTTCAGCTTCTTGGTGTGGTGATACTCCTGAGTGCAAAGCTTCCCTTCCCAGCACCGGCCTTGCAACTTTCCTCCAATCTGCCTACCAGAATATTGTTAGATCCTAGTCTTCAGGTTAATGAGGCCTCACAGAGGAGCTGCCATTGAGCCCTCATTATTGGTAGAAGCAAGTCCACCCCATCAGAGGAGGTGAGCTGTGAAGCCCCACTCAAAGTGCTTGCTGTAAATCCTGAGTTGGGGCCATCCCACCAGACTGTGCAAGGAAGGTTGTGCCTCAAGGAGAGGTGCTGGGATCAGTGTCTTCTGGAGGGACCATCCACAAGACAGAAGAATGGTAATGAATCCTCCTCTAACACTGGACAAAGCAGAGCAAGTTCCCAGAAATAAGGAGCCTCCCCTCCCATCCCTGTTCTGAGCCAGCACACAGGGCTCCCACATACAGGGTGACATGACAAGGCAGAATGTGTGACATGCACAGGGGATCCTGGATCCTGCAGCAGTCACTGCACAGACTATGCTATTTGCAGAATCCCAGCAGTCATGTGTTCTTTCTGGCTTCTTGGCAGGACCAGACCTCCTAGCTACATTTAGGCATGTCTTTTTGGAGCAGCAGAGGGTCATAGCAGTGCACATCTGCTTCTTAGCAGCACCACAACAGAGGAGTGAGAGACAGGAAACAAATGAGTTAATTTCATCCTGAATACATAAGACTTGACAAGTCTATTAGAGGGCTGTAGCCTACTGTGTCTCATTATGAAAAATTAGTGCTGTCCTATAAAAATACTAGAGACAGTGTGTCACTTAAGGAAAGGATGTCTTGAGGATACAGTCCTTTCTTAATAGGCCCTACATCATCAGGGACATACATACATCATGAGTGAGCCAAGGGGATTTGGACTTGGTGCTAGTACCTCTCAAGTCTGACACCTTTAGGATGCTCCAGTTTGTCCATGTCTTTCTGCTTGAATGAGGAGAAGCTGCAGTAGCCAGGGGTCAAATGACCAAAGAAGAATTTTGCTTGTTTCCTGCATGTCTCAGTGAAAAACCCAGTAAGAAAAACAATAGGCTGGGTTCACACACAAACAAAACTAAGGTTTTCAGCAAAAGGAAGGTAAACCTCGGGCATTTCATCTTGGGCCAATCCCAGACTGGGTCAATTCAAATACAATGTTTTGTTTCTTCTCGGGTTTATTCAAACTGCTGCCTAATCTTTTCTTTTTAATGTAGATCAGTGTTAATGCCATTTCAAAAAACAAAGATATTTCTGTGAAAAAAACATTAAAATTAAACATTTGAGTGTTTCAAAAATGAAACACTACAGTCAAATCCAAGGTGTTTTGACATTTACAGTAACTCTTCTCTCTCTTTTCCCCCTGGGCTTTTTGGGAGGGGTTTTGAGGTTTGGATTTTTTGCTATAATTCTTTACCAGATTTGGACTAAGCATATCCACAATTTTGGCTCTCCACTTATTCTCTCCCTATCCCAGATCCTTCCCCACCTCTTTCAGTGTTTGTTAAAGGGGTTTGCTATCTCTGTTTACAAGGTTGAACATTCTTATGGCTCTGGGGACTGATCTAGCGTGAAGGAAAAAATAAAATGTGTTTCACTCTGTCTCTTTCCCAGTACCTGGGAAGGACCCAGGAACTCAAACACCTCTGTACTACCTAGCACCTTGTTAGCTTGCTGTGACCACAGGCAAACAGGCACGTTAACCACTTGTAAGAAAATGATCAATGGAAAGGCAGGGATGAGTCTTACTAAGCTGGGAATCTTTACTGGAAGAATGCATAAATCTCATGGCCAAAAAGAAAAACTAGCTGCCCCTGCTGAAGCACAGTAAAGACTGACCAAGAAAGCTTTGGCTGTAATGGGGTGAAGGGCAGCAGTATTTCATGCAGTAACAGCTATATTCACCAGCACCCTCAGACATCAGATTGTCACATCTCAGGGATGTTCAAGCAAAGGCTAACTCAGTACATTTATCTGACCACTTTTCTTATAATTAAAGTCAAAAGATTTCCGCTGCCAGTTACCTCTGTAGGAATGTTGTCTTCCAGACAGGCAGAGGAAAGAACACATATGACAGCTGGAAGAGAAACCAGGCTTTGCCTCACAAAAGAAAATACAAATGAGCAATCTGAGTGCCATCAAACCTGCTGTGAGAAAGAATAAGAGAGAGAGAAAGAGATCGAGGTAGGATCAAATCCCTTGTTAGACCTTAAGCTCTCTGGAATTAGGCCACTTTAAGAAGTAAAGGGACTAGAGTTTAAAGGATTCAGAGAATTTCCCATTTCTTGAGATAACTATGACCTTTACAAAGAAAACTACAAAGAACTCGGAGCATAAAGGAATGAGACTTCTGTGTCTTTCCTTTTCTTGCTTTCTTTTTCTTACCTTTTTTTTGTCCCCTCTCTCAGCTTTCTTTGTAGCAATAAGTAATTGTGCTGCCCTTTCTTGGAAAGATGTAGTTCTCCCTCAGTTAGAGCTTCATAATAAAAGTGCCAGTAGCGCTGCCCCTGGCCTGATAGGAAATTTGCATGGAGAATACAGCTGTGTGAGAATCACCAATAAAAAAACTGCCTCCAGAATATGCTCTGGAGCAGAGGTAGAAAAGATCCAATGACTGGGCTCAACTCTAGCCTAAATCTGTTGAAGTCTTAGCCTAAATCCACTGATGTCTAAGACAAATGCCCTAATGCAGATGGATGTTTGCTAGCACAGGTTTCTACCTCTATTCAGAAGCTTCACAGCTACACAGGCATGATGTGGTAAGCGGTGTGTGTTTCAGTTCTTCTGGGATCTGGTACCTTGTGTCCACTGACACTCCACTCAGCAGTTGAAGCTGGGTAAGGCAAAACCACCTGTTGATATGTACACTGTGCACTTCTGTCAATCTGCCACAAAGGTTTACATGCTTCAAAGAAAATGCTTGGAAGCAATTCTCTATAGTTGCAACTAGTTACAGAGAAGTAACTACAAGCCACTACTATGTGAAACACAGGAAGCAGGCAGAAAATGAGAAGGGAAAAGGAATTAAAGAGCTTGCTTGCTATGGAAAGAAAGAATATAGCTCTTCCACACACAGCAATACAGAGAGCACTGTGCAGTTACAGAAGTACTGAGCACAATATGCCAATCACTTGTATACAAAGAAGGCACTCTCTGTGGTACCCCTGGCCACAAAGATCTCACAGGCACACAAGGGACTGGAGACACTCAGGACACCTTAAATGGAAAAAGTCAGAACACAGACTTGCACACACAGCTGTTATCAGAAACTCAAATGTGAAGAAAAACTTCTGTGAGTGTGCAGTCATTTCCATACGTACAGACAATTCCAGGAAGGCAGGTCATAAGCCATAAGCTTCATACAAGGTACCCACACTGTGCAACAGACTTCATAGACCATCACGTGCTCTCATAAACATGCACATGTTCCACTTCCCAAAATACTTACATACAGTGACCAATTTATACAGCAGCACAAATGTAAACCTGTTCCCAAGAGGTTTCCACACAGGCTCAGTAATAAATATCCACAGACATCACTGAACAACTAATCTACACCTGCAAGTATTTCTGGCCACAAACCATGCAAGCACAGGCAAATGGGACACTTGCCCAGTGTACTGGGTTTCTGTGGCCACGTTTTGGTAGTGGGGAGGGCTACAGCGGTGGCTTCTGTGAGAAGCTGCCAGAAACTTGTCCAGTAGAGTCAATGCCAGCAGATCTCAGAATGGATCTGCTGCAGGCTAAGGCTGAGCCAAACAGGAGTGACAGTAATACCTCTGTGATAATATATTTAAGAAGGAAAAAAAAAAAAGTTATTGCACAGATGAAAATTGCACCCAGAGAAGAGCAGAGTGAGAACATGTGAACAACTCTGCAGACATCAAGGTCAGTGGAGAAGGAGGGGGAGAAGGTGCTCCAGGCACTGAAACTGAGGTTCCCCTGCAGTCCGTGGTGCAGACCACGGTGGAGCAGCCCATGGAGGACCAGGGGAGTACAGAAATCCACCTGCTGCCTATGGAAGAGACCCACACTGGAGCAACTGGATGTCTGAAGGAGGCTGTGATCCTGTGGGAGGCTCATGCTGGAGCAGACATCTCACGAGGACCTGATGATCTGTGGAGAGAGGAGCCCACGGTGGAGCAGGTTTTCCTGACAGGACTTGTGGCCCTGCTGGGGACTCATGCTGGAGCAGCCTGCGTCTGAAGGACTGCATCCTGTATAAAAACGACCCACATTGCAGCAGTTTGTGAAGAGCTGTTGCCTGTGGGATGGACTCACGCTGAAGAAGTTCGTGAAGGACTGTCTCCTGTGGGAGAGACCCTACAGGAAGCAGGGGAATGATTCCTCTCTCCAAGCAGAGGCAGAAACAACTTACCCTAACCCCCATTTCCTGTCTCCCTACACCACTGCAGGGGAGGAGTGTTACAGGGAGGGTTCGGAGGGCACCTTAGAACTGAAACTCAACACCGTTGTGAACGTTACTTAAGCAGTAAGGTGGCCAAGTAAGATAGAAACCCCAAGCAAGGGAGAAGGAGAACAAGGGAGAGAGGGAGAGAGAGAGAGAGAGAGAGAGAGAGAGAGAGAGAAAGCCCAATGCCCCGTGTAAGGACCCCTCCAGGTGTTACTTACACGGACTTGTCTTACC
>JAWWEU010000001.1:24641397-24653419 GCA_035583155.1 Acropternis orthonyx
CTTGGTGAGGAAAGCACAATTTCCCACAGGTGGCTGGGCAAAACACAGACCAAAAAATACCAGTATTTACACCAGCATGGATACAAGGAGGTAAAACTTGAAAGGAGGAAGGGGTAGGGGGAAAGGTGTTTTTACGATTTCTTTTACTTCTCATTCTCCTGTTCTGATTCTGTTAGTAATACATTTAATTAACATTAATTAAATAATTAATATCCCCACTTTGAGTCTGTTCTGCCCATGACAGTGATCAGTAAGTGATCTCTCCTGGTCCTTTTCTCAAGTCATGAACCCTTCATTATATTTCCTCTCCTCTATCCAGTCGCAGAGGAGAATGAGAGAGCAGGTGTAGTGGGTACCTGGCATCCACTACACCCAGCCAGATGCAGATCAGTTGTAGGCATAGGAATACCTGCTTACCAGGCTACTACAGTGAATGACCAGGAATCACAGACTCATTGGTGAAGGTCTTCCTAGTCCCCAGGAACTCACTCCTTCTCTTTGAGGTTCAGCTTCTTCATCCACTTGATGTTCTTTGTCTGAAAAAGATCTTTACATTCCTCCATTCCTCTTTCTCTCTGGAGCTCTCTTCAGAGAAAAATAGATGAACTAATAGCCTAACACATAGCTCGCTTATGGCCTTCCTTTCATGCTTGCCACTTGACCATGTGGACAAATGGACATTTAGCTGCCAGGTGCAGCACAATCCAAAAAAGCATTAGAAGGTAAATGAAAGGGAGAAAAACTTCAGGGATAAATCCCTTGCTGGGTGCCAGGCAGCTAAAATCAACAGCATAACACCAGGGCTGAACTTGGCCCAGCATGGCCTTTTGATGAACTAAACAATTAACAAATATCTCCCCAGCAGATCTATTCTTGTGGCAGAGCGTGCAAGGAACGCACAGACCCATGTAAGAGTTCTATCACCACCATTACATGCTGGAGAATAGCATATAATTAATTATAATGATGGGAAAGATTAGATCGAAATTCCTCTACACAGTGTGTACACAGCCCAAACAGACAAAATAAATCAGAGTGCCTGTGCCCTAATCCAGCAGCTTCAGAGGATTAAATAGGTGCATTCTAATCACAGGCTCAGAGCAGCCCCACTCAGTATGCACAGAGCTCCCCCGTATGCAACTGTGTCTGAGGGATCCCCTGAAAAGTATCTCACTTCAGATGAAAAACATAATATAGGCTTTGCTCATCTGCTGTCATTTATGATGTCCTGGCTTGCTTTCCGTTCCCAGATTTTAGCCTACACATCCCAGGCAAATTCCACAGGTAATAATTCATCTGTCTTTAAGCCTCTCCTGCAATGTCAGCTGGGGAAGACTCCAGTTTTCATTACTCTAACATTCTGTGTGCTGTGCTTTGTTACTTAACAGTAGGTGCACCAATCTTGAGGTGGCAGCATTGAAGACAGAAGTAGGGAAAGGTTGGGTTTTCCCCTCACAAGATATTTTATTGAAAGGAAGATATTTTCTTTTTCTTAGTTTTGCTAATATGACACAAGAAGGCTGCTTATAAAGCAAGTAGGTCTGTTCTCTGTCCATCACAAATGATTTTTCAAATTCCAATGAAAAAGAATTATTTCTCAGAATGAAAAAAAAAAAAAAAAGGAAAAAAGAAAATTATAAAGAAGCACAGCTTTTCATGCACCAAGGGTAAAATTCATTAATTGTGTCACTAATCATTGGGTTAGCTCCACCACTGGGGTGGCTGAGACTGAATCAACCCTATTACCCCTGCTGTGAAACTGAGCTGTTATGTTAGCTGAGAATAGAGCTGAGTAGTCCAACCCGTGAAAAAAAGCACAATTTGTTGAAATGAAAAGCTTAATTAATACATGCTTTTCCAAAGGAATAAATGAAAAAAAAATGGAAATACAGTAATTTTTCCAATTCTGGAATCCAAACAAAGTCTTTTGACATTCCTTGAAAACAAACAATTCATTTTGGGAAGTTATATTGAATGTTTCACAGCATTGTTTTTGCCTGTGCTGGAACTGATCTTCCACAACATCTGACTGCTTTCTGACTTTCACCCTGCATTGTTCAGCTCAGTCAGAGCAGATCTGCAGTATATTATTGGAAATGTGTTTCAGACAAGCAGGTGTGTGAGACCTGTATGTACAATGCATCCAAACTACAACTCCCATGAGGCACCACAGCCCCATGGGCATGTTTCAAATAAATGTACAGCAAAATGCTTTGATTCATTTCAGCAAGTGCAAATGTTTGAACCAATACAAGTCAAAACATTCTGTTCGAATTCTAAAATTTTAAAGCTGTCAAAAGTTGCTATATTTTATTGATAATAGTAAAGAAAATTATGTTTTACCTTGAATAATCATTTCCATGGGAAATCTCATGCCCAGGGAAGTTCTGGAAGATAAAAGGCTTGGTAAAGTCTCCTCCAGTCTTTCACACATGTAACATCTTCACTGCGATTATATTGCAGAGTAAATTGCAGGAAGCATGGACATACATGAGCTAGCTTGATCTCATATGCTGTTGATATGAGTAGCAATAAAGTTACAAGAGTAACTGTATAAGTTCATCTGAGAAACTATGTAAATAAACTGCTGGCCCACACTGGCATTCATGAGGTTCACCACTACTTTAAATTCAGCTAGGGTAGTTATTTCTGTTCATCCTGAGATCATGCCTCTGGCTCCTACGTGGACGTGTCATTCAAGGGCTGGCTCTGTATCAGATGAAAAACAAGGCATAGTACCTAGGAACATTCCAAATGGGTGAAATGAGATCTTACAGTGCACTTTTCCTGAGAAAAGTTACCTCACACACGGCCTTAAAGGAAAGGTAGCAGAATATTAACGTGGGATGAAAAGAGTGTAGGCATCCTTAGGGCTCCATAACACACCTGAAGAACTCCATCCACCTCTAAATAAAATAAATAAAACAACAACATAACAAGAAGTACAAAAAACAAACAAGAAAGAACAACAAAAAAACACCCCTAAATCCATATGTTGTTGCATATCTCTCCCTCTTTTTTTTTTCTTAGCGAAAACCTGCAATATAACCTTCCATCATTTCATCACAGCTTCTTGCTGTGAACCAGTCAATACTTTTTATTATCACTTATTATCACAAAAGCTGCATCATTCTCTGACCCATTGAGTATGGATCAGGTCCCATTCCACCCAGTGCTGAACAAGAAGAGAAAAAAAAGACAGTCTTTGCCCAAAGGAAAATCTAAATATAAGGCAAGAGAGTGGCTGGCTAGAGACAGATGGGGAAGAAGGAGGTAATGAGATCATACATAGAATCCCACAAGCATAGAATCCCAGGATGGTTGGAGCTGGAAGGCGCCTTAAAGATCATCTAGTTCCAAACACCCTGCCATGGGCAGAGATACCACCCATTAGTTCAGCTTGTCCAGGGCCCCATCCAACCTGGCCTTGAACACTAACAGGGATGGGGCATGTCACACTGCTTGTCACTGTAACAGACAGACCTCCATAAGCTGTTTGTTTAACTTTGATCTTGCTTTCAGTTTGGGGTGGGTTATTTTGGCCTGGTTTCCTTGAGTGGCGTGAGGATTATGAAAAACAATAAAGACAGATGTGAGGGCAGAACACAGAGGTGCCTTTGCAGATACTGGCAGGGAGCAGGGAAGAGGGCAGAAAGATGTTCTTCTGCAAACCTGACAAGTGTGTGACTGGTGCCAAAATGGAGAATTGACCAGGAGACAGAGTTGACCTGCCATGGCTGAGAGCAGGGAGGCTGTAATGGGACCTTGAATCAAGAGCAACTCATTGTGACAGAGAGGGGATGAGGAAAGTTGTACAGATGGTTATCAAAGCAGAGGGTAAACTATGCCACAGTGTCCTACAAAGTCTTTGTAGAAGTCCAAGCAAAATGAGCTGTAACACCCAGAGTAAGAGGCGCCCTGGTTTAGAAATGCTGTTCTTGAGAAAGGCCCTGCATCTGTAGAGTTTGGGGGTGTGTGTTGGTGGGGTGCTAAAGTTTGACCTTCAGCCTTTATGATGGGCCTGACTACTCACAATTACCAGTTGGAAGCAAGGAGAGAAAGCCTGAAAACTTAGAGGACCCCTGATGCCAGCCCAGCCCTGGGTTTCAGTGGTCTCAATGTGGGAATCAAACCAAAACCTGTGGCATAGAGGATTGTATTCTGAAATCTGAAATGCATTTTAAACAGAAACTTTCTCAGAGCTTTCTCCTAAAATGAGCAGAGAAGCATTTGGTCTGCCTCCTTTTCCGTTCATTCCCTTTTCCTCTCTAATTTTTCCTATGCAAGGAAACACCAAAATCAGAAGGATCTCTGAGACACCAGACCTGACCAAGCATGGGGCAGAATCTGCTCATTCCAATTATCTGCCAGCCTAATCATAAAAACATCACGGTGCATGCTCCATATGTCATTTTTATTGAATTCATTCAGGAGTTTCTCGATTAATCTTTTATTATTCCTTTCCAAATCCCAGGGTTCCCATAACAAGGTCTGATCTGCTAAAGCAATTCTCATACAGAGAGGAAAGAGTGAGAATTATTTTGGCTCTCATATCCTTCTGTCACATCAACAGAATTCCCTACGGCCTCTCCTTCGAGTCCCTCCAGCCTGAAGAAGATCCTGGGCCCTCAGTGCCTCTTTGCCCCTTGGTGCTCATCCCTCCAGACAGGAGAGCCTGACCCCCTCTAAGGACATTGTTTAGGTACAGTCTTAGCAGCACCCCATCTGAAGGAGGAGAAATGTACAGTCTTACAATGAATAATCCAGACATAGGAAGTCCACTCTCTACACCTCTGGGAAGACCCCTGGCTCAAGACCAGCAGCATTTTTGTACTTGTGCTGAACTGTGGCACCGAGTAGATCCAATGCAAGGCAAAATCAACCTGAAACCTCCTCCTTGCCTTGCCTTCCCCTGCCTGAGAAATCTGATCTTTCATGGATCTAGCAATGGCATGCCTACCTACATGATTTTTCATGCCATCTCTGTTTATCTCGTTATCTCTACATTAGCAATTCCTACACTGCTGCATTCAGCAGAGAGGCTATAGCACTCCTGTTCTTCCCAGCCAAAGCTTCTTCATCTATTCCAGTTCAATAAAAGAGGCAATAAAGGAACTTTCCATCCCACACCTGGGATGCATCCCACCTGTGCAATTCCCTTAGACAAGACAGAATGAGACCTAAAGGTACTGAGAGCTTCCCCAGGCAGTTGTGTTGCCAGTGAAAAAAATACTACTGGGAGAATAGTAGCTAACAGTTTGTTATCTCTGGGGTAGGATATTCCTGTCCCAGTATCTTATTTGGCATCTTCATCACCACCTCATTAAAGCTTCAGTTCATTAATTAAATATTTAATACATTAAATGAGGTTCCTTTTGTACCAAGGAGCTGAGATCTTGTTGCTGGTGAGCGTGATGCTGTGTGTATCCTCCTGGGATGCTCCAATTTGCCATACTAATTGCACGGAGACTCTTCAAAAAGCCCTATGCTGAATCTTCAGCTACTGAGCAAATCGTACATTCCACCTTAGCAGGAGAGGAGCCTGAGCTGGAAAAGACAGAGCAGCAACTTACTCTTCTCCACGGCCCCTGGCAGTCTGGGGAGATCATTCATCTGACAGGGCACAGTGCAAGGCAACGACCCCAAGACAGAAAATAACTTCCAGTTCTCATCTGCACTGGTGCACAGGGTGAGATGCAGCAGTCCCTAGCTTTGCTAAATCAAGGAGGAGCCTTGCTAATTAGGGCTTTAAATGGCAGCCAGTTAAAAGCTTTCTATTAGCATTTTAAAAGGTCCCCCTACTGCACCAGAGATTTCTGCTCCCTTGGTTATATATATTGCAAGTGTACTGCCAGTTGACTCAGTGCAGCAAATATAGACTGTGGTAAAAGCAGAGGTGCAGAAAGAGGAAGCTGGAAGAAAGGGAAAGGGAGCAGGAATTTCCCAAAGCAGATGGGCAGCTGGTGGAACAGAAACTTGGGCCGGTTGTAAAACCATATTCCTTCCTTACTCTGCCCTCATCTACAATTTGTTGTTCCCAGCCTGCTATTTGCTTCAGCCTCTGTCATTGTGGTGAGAAATCAACTATTCACGTGGCTGAGCTGTGATAGAGCGGGTTGACACCTCTGGCAAGAGAGGGCAGAAAAGCTAATTGTTTTTTTAAACCTTTGTTCAGCCCCTTCCCCTGCTTTTCTCACACCCACACCCATCCCTGATACCTATACAGAAAAATTATTAGCCTTACTTCTATTGATATCCACATAAAGCTAAGGATTCAAGTTCCCTGTGGAAAATACAATAGCCTAAACATGTGGTTTACCTCATAGACCCCTTTCCAAGACTGAAGTAGGGATACACCATTACTTCATCACTGAGAACAGCATTATAGTGTAGCACTGTTTGAAACTGTAGTCTGTAGACAGCAGAGATTGGGACCCCAGACTTCCCAGCATCAGAAATGTGGCTTTTGTGAGATAAATAAATCCCTTAGGAACAGGTGGCAGAAAGAGTTGGAAGGGGCTTGGCTTTCCATGGTAAAAGATGGCATCTATGTGTGTGAGCCTTTTAAGAGGAACATTTAACTTGGAGGATTAAGTAAGGAAGCTTAAAAAGGATATTGGGCATGAATTCTGAGGTGGGAGAGCTTTCCAGGAAGGTGAAAACGTAGGTGGATTAAGGCTTTACTCTGGGAAGGTGAGGGGAGGAGGAGGGATGGTGGAGAGAACACAAACTACAGTAACAGGCTGAAGTACTGAACACCGATTAAGAAACAAACAGGAGGCTTTAGGTTGTCTGTGTGTGGTTAGGATGTTCTTTAAAGAATGAAATCAGGCTGCTAAACAGGGCCAGAAAATCCCTGTCTTACACAGTGATAGGAGGGGTCTTCCTTCCTGCGATAACCTGCAACCTGAGAGTGGGTTTGTCTTGGCAATAAGGCACTTGTCCCAGACTGCTTCTTCTGCCCCTGCTCTTCAGTTGCCTTTTCCAAGCCTGGTTCTCCACAGGTTGAGTGGGAAAGGTCCTCACATAGCTGAATCTTCAATAGATCCAGCAACATCAACCCCCTCTTTCCTCTCTCATTGGCCAGTGGGGCCAAGGCAATGGAGAATAAAGAAACAAACCACAGGGCATAGGTCTCTGGGCAGGCCTCCGTAGGTTATCCAGAGGGACTGGCTGCCAAGAAATCAACTTCTCAGAGCACAGGAAGGGGAAAGGACAGCCATGTTTCTGCCCTGGCACATTTTTCATTTCTTTTTTCATCCTTCCTTTTAATGCTGTGTTAAGAAAAGGAAACTCCATAAAAATAGAAAAAAAAAAAAGCTGAGAGAAGGGGAGAATATTAAAAACTGCTGAAGCATTTGGGGAAAGACAGACATGATCGTCCTTCGGGATGGGGAAACCACCAGGTGGAATAGCAGTTTGAGACACCCACTTCAACAGCAGTGAGCTGCTCTCCCCAGCGGTGAGACCAAAGGGGTTGTTAGCTTCTTCTTTCTGGATACCTGAGTGGAAGCATATTGCTCAGACACTGGGCAGCACACAGGAACCATCATGATGAATACAACAGGTGAAGAAATTCATCCACAGCAAATAAAACACCTCCATGGGGTTAGGTACCACTTGGTGCTTAATAAATGAGATTTAGTACACTGACAGTGGACAACACTTCAAGGGCTATTTGGCCATCGGTAAGGACCATTAACTACAGATATAGGAAGTAAATCACATAGACAACACAGTCCTCATCCAAGATCATGTTGCAGATCAGTGATGAAATCAGGTATCCAGCCCAAGCCTGCTGATGGTTGTTCTCCTGCTCTGCTCAAGAGATCTACACCATCTCTCACTAAAGCCAAGTGCCAGGTATGAGCAACCCTATTGAAGTCAATGATGTTACAATGTCATACGTTTTACAGAAATTAAAAGGAGTTAGAAGTACAGAAGGTCTTCCTTAACACAAAACCAAGGTGGGGAGAAAAAAGCCTATTGGTAGAGCTAGGTCTGGATAAAGGAAAGCTTGCTCATATAAAACCCAAAAGGTGGTAGTATGAAACCACCAGTCTTCACAGTCCTCCCTTTGGCCCTTTTCACAACACGAAATTCACCTGGAATTATGCATGGTTGAAGAATCTCAGTGATGTCCAACCAAGCATCTTTCTCCAGCTCACTTCAGAGAATATGATCTCCCATGACAGTCAGAGATAAATTGTCTTCATGGAGAACTTTTTTCTCTTAATTATTCTAGAACAAACTGTTCTGATGCTGCAGATCTTTCTTAAGTAAAATCCCTGGTGTAGTAGAGTACAAATACCCGATCACATATAAAAGCCCAATCCATATCTCATGGACATAAAATGTAAGGCCATCTGCAGCAGACTTCTGAATGTCCAGGATCACAGAATGAGATAAGTTTGAAAGCAATGTCAAAACACTCCCATTACATGGAAATTAGCACGTATACAGCTTTCTGTTTGTCACAGTTGCTGTGTACTGTCCAAAGACATGGTTTACTGGGGAAGGGGGCAAGGGTCTACCAAAAACATGTATTTTTCCCCCTGCTAGTTTTAAAAAATAAATAAAAATAGATAAAGTTGACAGTTGTTACCACTTTGGATTGATATATTTTATTTGCCTGGATCTAATATTTTTCATGCCCTTACTGCTGATACTGCTGCTGTGCACTAAAACTGTAATAAGTTAGGTAAATCCCAGATTACTCTTAAACAAACACAAGCTCTGGGTTGTGAATGCTTCCTTCTCAGTCTTTTTTTGGGGTGAGGGAGCAGGAAGGTAGTCTCCTTTGTTCCTGTTCTTCTATTCTGTAATACTGAATTGTTTTGAAAGACACCCACCATCTGCTTTTTATACTCCACAATTTCACCTTTTTCGCCTATAAGACTCTCTTTTAAAGCTATTTTCTAGTTAAGAACATGAGGAAAAATTTTCCCAACATACAACCCAATGAAAGGGTACTGGTGAAGAATTCAGTTGTACAGATTTTGAAGCCCATTAGATATCCAGTTCAAAGTTCTGACTGGGGTGAAAAGCCCTGCCGGTGCTGAAGTGATAGCCATGATACTTTCCCATCACCAGTCCACACTCCAGCAATTTACGGAGTTTGGATGCAATTGCTGGCAATGACTTAACTGCCAGCATGGACACAACAAATCACTTTCAGCATCGTGTCAGCTCTCTGATTAAATTGTGGATCTTAGAAGGCCCAGCCTCATGGGATCTCTATATACGGACAGATACAGGCAGACATGAGTGTTGCCAGAGCCACACCCACGTGAGAAATAGATAGGAGCACAGCTCTGCACAGACACACAACCATTCCTGTGCCCCATGACTTGGAGCATGATGTCAGACAAAGCTAATGAGGGGGAACAGACCTGTCTGAGCCTTCTCCTTCAGCCGGTGTGTGAAATTCGTGTCTGAGTGTTACACAGGGAGATGCCATCTGCTTTGTCTGGGTCAAGGATATGCCGCCCTTTGATTAGGGCAAATCTGAGCAAGGAAACTGGGCCAGGTAGGGGCTAAAGCCAGAAGCAGGGAGCCAGAAGGAAGTGATTTACTTATGCCCGTGGGTCTGGTCCAGACGGGATCAAGTAGGAGGATGAGGAGGACTTGCCAGCTGAAGTAAGCATGGAGTTGGAGGCTCACAGAACCCTGCCCAGAGGACAGATGTGAGGAGGGGCAAGAAGCTCCTGCCAACTAGGGCTATGCCACAAGAAGTAAGATTAACTAAGAGCTGAGGAACTGACTGTAACAGCAACAGCCAGTTCAATCAGATAACTTCCAGCATACCTTAACAGTATCTATCAGGTGCTACCTAAATGCATAGTACCTAAATGCTTTCTACAGATGGTAGCACATCATTACTGTTAGCCTTTGTTTGCCCAATGTACTATCTGCAGCACATTAGCTACCTCAAGTATAGATACCTAAAGAAAAGACAGGGCTGTATGAAACAGCTAGAAAACACTCAGGAACAGAAGACTGGTTTAAATAAGGCCAGCTTTCCCTTCTTTATCCATAAACACTGGCTCTGATGCTTCTACATGTGTCCATGCAACATCTTGCAAATCCAGAATAGGATATGTTTTGCAAATGAACAGCAGATTTAAATTAAAGAAAGACTAAACAAAGATGGTGGAGCCAGGAGTGATCTCCCCTTCTCCCTTCCATGGATAAGATGCAGCAGGTAGACAGAATAATTCTCATCTCAATTACACACTTGCAGCCCTGAAGGCAGTCCACAGTCCTTCAGAGGGCATTGCTATGATTGTGATCAAAACCTGTCCAAAGGCTGCTAAAAGTGAAACTAACTCCTGTTCCTTAAATATCCCAATCCTCAAATAATATTTGCAGTAACAGCAGGTCCATGGTCTCAGGTAGAAGCTGCAGGAATTATCCAGATTCTTGTATCAAATCTACCCTTAGCAGTAGCTCTAACACTATTAAGCTAAACAGATATGTTGCATGAATAATTTACACTTTGCCCAGGGTCTTTTTTTGCCCCTTCAACTAAAAGTAAGAAACCTCACACACTCTTCTAGATCTCATTTTCATTGCATATAACATGAGCATTTCTCCCAAGGTCTACAAAAGGCAGAGTCTGCATTCTTTGTGACTCACTGAGCTATCATCTGGTGACTGAAGGTGTAAGACAGACCAGATGTCTACTGGGGTTACTTGAAAATGCTACTGTCTGCAGGGCCTGCAGAGCAGCCTGTTACCAAATGCACGGGGGAAGGTGCCACCTTCTCAGGCCTGCGAGGGAAATTGCTTGTGTGATCATTCTTTAACCCACAGCAGTTAGAATAAAGCAGATTAGAGCTGAGTGGGATCATTTTGATGGGCACTGCTTTGGCAAACTGCTCACACTAACATCTGTGTGGCAGAGCCAGCTCTAAAACAGTAGGCAGCCTCTTCCACTGCTCCAGCAGGATCCAGAAAGGGACATGCACTTTGAATCAGACTAGGACTAAACATCTTATTTCTAAAAATAATCAGAAGTTTCCTTTTGGCATAATCCCTTAAATCTTTCTAGCTACTTTTCTGTCTCCTAGGGCACACTGCTGCCAGCTTGCAGAAGAATGCTGATGCACTCTTGTTATGAATTGGGAGGCTTGCAAGAGAGGCCACCAGATTGTCTGCCACAGTGCTGAAAGGCACAGAAGCTACACGGGGAAATCCTGTGCTGTCTTTCCCTAGAGTCTAGGAGCTCAGTTCAGTTGCTAAAGCACAGTTATGCAAAGCTGTGGGATAATGCCCAAATGACTTAAAGCTACTACTCTAGAAGGGCACAGGTATCCTACTGGTCTTTGGTAATCAATAGCATTCTCATATACCCACGAGCATCTTTAGCAGGGGAAAAGGTAGCTCAACTTACACAAAAGAACTGAACTATTAGCTTAACAATTCACAGTTTTTGTTCTGACAATGATTATGGCAAATGTCAGCCAGAGGCAAAAGTTTCCAGACCATATTCAATAAATGCATTTGAAAATGTTATGTGAAACAACATAGGCACCTGAGGAATGTGGGTTTGCATTTACCTGTAAACATAAAAGATGCAGCTAGACACATACAGGGATTTTCAAAAGTATTTAGCAGCCAGCTTGCAGGATCCTAACTTCTACTCCAAACAGCACTAAGGCAAATTAAAGCATCCTGTCAGATACCTTTGGTGACTTTCAAAGCTCCAGCTCCTCACAGCAAATAGCAACACAGAACTCCAAGCAGGAGCAGAGTTTACAAACCCCAGACAGAGGCCTGGCACAAATGCAGTCAGGCAGTGTGGCAGGTGGTTGGATCCCCCCAGGAGTGGGTGCTTACTTGATTTCCTGGGGGCTGCTCTCCTCCGGCCCCCTCCCAAACACATGGCCCCCATGAACCCAAGGAAGGCCACACACCCCACGCTGGAGAGGGGCAAGAAAAGTGAGTTTATTGCAGGGGGGACACAGCTATATAGCTGAGGCTCATTTCCATATGACCAATGGGGTTAAAGGGGAGGGGG
>JAWWEU010000001.1:24662653-24798309 GCA_035583155.1 Acropternis orthonyx
GAAAAGCAGAGAGGAGGTGATCCCTTGGAGGTGCAGGGTTGGTAGATGAAAGAAAAATTCCAAGATTTTAAATCCATAACAACCCATTAATAGAATGGCTATGAACTTAGCTCATACGCATTTCTAGTTAAGGTGCTTGATCCACTCCTGACCTCATTTGAAATATTCAGTCTTCCAGAAAACAGGGACAGAATTCTCATCAGCACAAACTTCATCAGAAGATGACTTCAAATTCATCCTGCTTCTGGTTATCGTAGAAATAACATGAGAACAGACCCTATCACAGCATATCACTGCTCCCTGAATCTGGTATCTGCTGACACCTGGACATTTGGAAGAGCAGTGATAATGAAAAAGAAAGAAGAAAAATTTAATTGAAACTTTCTGAGCCTCAAAAGCTGTTCAGCCTGAGATTTGGAGAAAGTTCAAATTTGATTTGTATTGTAGCTGATTAACCCTGTTCATCCTAAAAATATCCCTAAGTATATTTTCACAGTTATAAGACATCTGAAAAATGACAGAAAGAAAATGCGAGGAAACAATCACTTGAGTTGTTAAACATTTGCAGTTCAAGTGGCCTCACACCCACTTTTCTGCACTGCTTTAAATATCAGTTTTTTTCTTTTTACTGGCAGAAAAACTTTCAATAATTAACTTTAGATTTCTGTAGGCAAGTATTTACGCCAGGAGCTGCTACCTGCTTGCTTAGTAAGCAGCAATATCATTAGATGACCAATCACAACTGCAGACTGAAGGAAGACAGAAAGGGCTTTGTGGCATAAGGGGGAAGACAAAAAAAGAGTGGGGGACGTGAAACAGCAGCATTTCACTTTTCTAATCACAGAATATGAATTGAACAATATCACGTTTGTAATCAATTCCAATACACTAATTTCAAAGGCAGAACTGCTTCAAGAAGATTTGTAGCAACATCCGCAGTTTTTGCCTGGAGGACACGTGTTCCAGGCCAACCACAGATCTATTTTATCATGCAAACCTTTGTTAGTTGCTACAGTGAAATCATTAATTGATCATTTTTCACCCACTCCCCTCTGCTCTCTTCCTTGCTGTTCAGAAGGGGACAGTATTTTGCCACTGAATGGACTAGGGAGATAACCCTAGCCCTTCACATATATGCAACCTTCTAGTTATATTAAGTCCAAGGCATACTGCTACTGCTGAGTGAAAGTCTGAACTCCCACACATTAGTCATTCCCATTTGGTGTGTGAGCAGAGGAAGCTGCTTTGCAGGCCTGTCGATCCAGCAAGAAACTCACTTCAGAAAACTGTTTTTAGAGAAGAAAGTATCTGCATGAGGGAGGGGAGAAGGTGGGGGAAATAAATCTCCTGGTACTTTTGTTCATTATTTAAAGCAACTGTTATTTTCTCTCTCATTTTTGCTTTCAAATTTGATATCCAAGAGACAAGATTTCTTGTACTAGGCACCACTGGGGGAAACAGACTGTGCAATCAGAGTTTCACAGAATGTTTCATTCCAGCATTTCAGGCAGAAGAAAGGTCCAGAGGAGATGGAAGAAGCAGCAACCAGAAATCTGAAGAGACTCTGAAATGCAACTCTGATCTTTGCTGGTTCAAACCTCACATGACCCTCTGCTTTGGGTGCCTGTGTATGGCATAATAATGGCATCCTGGCTTGTATCAAAAGTAGTGTGGCCAGCAGAATCAGGGAAGTGATTCTCCCTCTGTACTCAGCACTGGTGAGGCTGCACCTTGAATCCTGTGTCCAGTTCTGGGCTCTTCACTACAAGAAAGACATTGAGGTGCTGGAGCATGTCCAGAGAAGGGCAACAAAGCTCATGAAGGGTCTAGAGGGTAAATCCTATGAGGAGCAACTGAGAGAGCTGGGGGTGTTTACCCTGAAGAAAGGGAGGCTCATGGGAGACCTCATCGCTCTCTACAACTACCTGAAAGGAGGTTGTAGCCAGGTGGGGGTCGGCATCTTCTCCCAGGCAACCAGTGACAGGATGAGAGGAGGTGTTCAAGAAAAAAACTGGACATGGTACTTAGTGCTATGGTTTAGTTGACAAGGTGGTGAACAAAAGTTGGACTTGATGATCTTGGAGGTCTTTTCCAATCTAAATGATTCTGTGTACATACTTTCTTAACACTACCAAATACAGAATGAAAGGAAAGGAAAACTAGGAAGCGGGGTCTGTTAATGGGACAAATGTATCAGGCCTCCTCCTGCCAAGCACCATTACAGAAAGCCACTGTAATGAGCACCTGACCAATGCACTCAGGTCCCCACAGCTCTGATATGGCCTTGTAGTTCATCGCTGACTGCTCTGCTCAGGTCAGGACTCACCAGGTTGCAAAATACAAACATTAAAGAAGCTGCAATGCCTGACTGTATCCATAAGTTTCTTCCAGAAGCTAACAGCCCTGCTCCTCAGAGGACTTCAGGTGATGCTGGCTATAACTATATGGAAAAAACACAATCTTGGCTCAGACTCAAACTTAAGTCCCCAGAGTCAGCCCCAATGATACTTGGTGTACTGTCATAACTGAACTTTGCATCTGGTTCTGTCCCTAATGACCTAATAACAAACCAAACAAATACCTGGATCCAAACACAATACTTTACACATTTACTTTTTCAAGACCAGCAATTAGCCAAGGGTAACTCGTGCAATATAGAGAAAGCCATGAGATAAGTACAGAGTACATAATAACCTGGCATGCCTTTATGAGACAGGGAAAAAACAGTATATCATGGGATTTCAGGTAAGGAGTACAGCATCAGCAAGCTAGAGGGGAGAATATTATTAACGAAGCACTTTCACTGAGCTACTTGATAACTTTGGATGAGGTAAGCTGAGTCTGGAGGATATGTTAACTTTGTACATACACAGAATGGGCAAGCCTTGTGACTGGTAATGGCTTTGTTAAATCATTTCTCTCAGCGAGTCTGTCTGTAATAAAGGATTGCTGCAGCTACCATCATTTGTTAAGCTGCTTTGAGTTTTGCACATGGAAAGTATTAAGTGCTGGCATTACATCTGTAAAATTAAGGCCCTGAAAAGGTCAAAGTCATCAGCTTAATTTTTGCAAAGAGGATTGAGAAAACAGGGTTCTCAGGGTATCTGATTAGTTGCACCTTACAGGTTTTTTTCTCATCTACTCTACTGTACTTAGACTATGTTTTCTCTCCCAAAGGTTTGTGGAGGCTTTAAGTTAATTTTGTGGTACCATAAGGTACCAGATCACCAAACTGCAAGATTGAAAGGAACTTGTGTGTTTAGATCTGCAAGCAATATCATCACTAGCTTCTCTATCCATTATACAGTCTCCCTTTCCCTCACTCCCTTCCTACCCTAAAATAACCTCAGCAATTAAACTGAGAAAAAACTCACAGAAGGAAGAAAAATTGCAATCTCTTGTCCCATTCTGTCCCAGTCCCTTCTGGAAAACTGCCCAACAGGAAGGCTATTAATACCAGAATTTTTTTTGAGGAGGTGGATGAAGGGCTCTGCTATATCTCATCTACCCATACAATAGGCAACTAATCAGCCATCAAATCAAAGATTTTCAGATGTGGAGCAGGGACATAAGTCAAAGATGAAAAGCACTAAACATCCTGCCAATTTGCATATATGTAGTCATATGAGCTTGAGCTCTGGAAAGTAACAAATGACATCCACCAAAGTGAGCAGGAACAATGAAAAATGTGAACTAAACAGGCTCTGTTTTGATCACCAGCTCTCTCTCTCCAAGTCATACAATGGTTTGGATTGGAAAGGACCTTAAAAACCACCTACTTCCAACATCCCTGCTATGGGCCGGGTCACCTTCTACAAAATCAGATGGCTCAAAGGTTGTTTGAAGGAAGCAGAGATGTTCAGGTTGACAAAGAAAGGACAAAGCATCCACTCCAGCAGCCTGCCACTGTGCCACAACCATCCCAGCCTCAGAGGCCATACCTTTTTGGCATGCTATAATTAAAACACAAATAATTTTTCAGACCATGCTAAACCTAAATTCTTCAAGAATTCTATGGACTCTGTCACCTTGGAAATCCCACCTTCATTTGATCAGTATGGGGAGCCCTTGTGTTATTTATCACACAGGAAAACATTGCTCTGCAGGATCATCAATCCAGCCTGAAATTCAATGTGTTGAAAGAAAAGGAAATTTGCATGGTGACAAACAAAGGCAAAACCAAAAACCTCCCAAAGACAGTTGACACCAGGGGAAGCAAAGATGTGGTTGCTCTTTCCCGAAGTAGGGGGAAGGCATTCTTTATGGTGGGCAGAGGAAGGGAGAAAAAAACATGCTGGAGAACTGGTTCTACAAAAAGTAATCTAGGATCAGTCTCAGAGCAAAATGAAAAAAGTCAATTGAGATGAAGGATGCCTCTATACAACCCTTCAGAGGTGTCTCCAAATGCAGGTGGAAACCACTACCAAGATTTGATTTATGTGGGTTGAGATTTCCCTTCCCCTGCCAGTAGGAAGACTACAAATGGACAGTTTTCTATTTCAGTACCAAAATTTATCACAAAGCATGTTTTCAACAACCAGTGGGCCATAAACCCAGTCCATCCACCTTCACAACCCTTTTAGCATAGAGCTTCCCTTCTGACACTCACTGACTCTTTTCAAACCCAGTTTCAGAATCATTTCAGCTTGAAGTTACCCAAGAAGCTAGTGTAAAAGTCTTTCCTCTTATGTAATCAGATATGACAAAAATATACTGATATGAAAAATAACACCCACACATAAATATCCAAAAGCTATTCTAATGTATATCACAACACTTGTCAGAGAGAAGGAAGAATATTCATTTGCTTCCTTCACCTATCATACTGCTGGGTCCACTGGCCTCTGCAGAAAAACTTTTCTTTCCAGGGCTGATGGAGCTTCTCTCTCACAAAGAAAAGGAACTTGGAACAGAAGGCCTCCTAGATCCTGCCATCAGGCACCCTGACTGAAGAGACATTGCCCTTTGGCAACAACAGTTACAGCAACACTTCACAGGGTGGCTAGGGCAAGGAGTTTAGACCTAGACATCTGAACTGTAGATATTTATAAAGTCTTGGTAAATGAAAGTCAGCCTCTGTCTTCAATGAGCTCTGTTACCAGCTTGCAAGAAAAAAACAAAACAAACCAACAACAACAAAACCCCAACAAAATAATAAAAAACAAAACCAAAAAACCAACCAACCAAAAACAAACAAAAAAACCCACACAACCTCATGATCTCAGGGACAGAGTTAATTTGAGGAATCCAACTTCACTGACACCCAAACTACAGCCTTTCTCCATACTACAGCAATACTGTAGCATCAAACTACTTTGACGTAGAATAAATGTTTAATTTTCTTCCTCATAGTTTCCTCAGGAAACTATGCTTTCTAACACTGACAAAAAAAGAAAAAAAAAAAAAAGAGAGAAATTCCTATTTTTTGCAGTCAGCTCTTGGAAAAAAATGATCTGAGAGAAGTTAGTAGGCATAAGGATTACTTTGTACATCTTTACCCAGCATGTAAAGTACTGTACACAGTAGCACCTACCACAGAGCAAACAACAGAAAATTAAGGGAAATTAAAGTACCAAAGTGGATCTTGTGGAAAGCTGGAGACTTGCAGCACTTTTAATACATTAAGGGGAAAAGGGAATCAGTGACCTGCAACTCATCTATACTTGTCTCTTCTCTTGCTGTGACTTCAGCTTGATAATACAGTGGAATTCTATTTTACTGATCTTCCCTTGAAGGGATCATTTGACTCAAAAGATCAAAGCTACTTCCCCACAAAAAAAATGGTCTCTATGTGGGGACAGACATCTTTGCCCTTTTGATCAGAGAACCAACCATCAGCTGAATCAGATTGTCCCCTCCAATGAGATTTGAAAAATAAGAAATAATTTGGTGTCTCATATATGTAAGCTGCTAATTAAAGCCAATTAGAACCTGTGTGACCATAATCATATTAAAATACTTAGAGAAGAACACAGCTGTGTCCCTGCAAAAAAGGGATTTTGCATTCCTGCATACAATTCATGGAGAGGACAGAGGAGATGCAGATGGAAGCTCCCCACTGTGCGGGTCTTCCAATCTTGATTTGAAACAATCCAAATGGGTACACCTGGATGACATAAACTCTGACAAGGGAATTCAGGTATATAAAGACTTCACATGTCTGCATGTTCCACTGCTTGGATGGGGGATTTCACATGGTGAGCATCCCGCTTACGTACCACATCACAGGAGTCACTCTCAAAATTAAAATCAAATGACTAAAGGCAAATAACAGAGATCTGTCTTCTAGACACCCATCTGTTGTTTATAGGATTGTCTACTTTTTAATTATTGAGCTAGCCTCCATAGCTTCATACCACCCATTCTTCTAGACAAGAGTCCTGTCACAGCACCTCTGGACATGCACTGATCCCTGTCTATCAGAAGCAGCAGGGCCACAAAAAGCCATGCCCTGTGCTAATGCCATCTCTACGCTTAGACAGGAGACACCAGGCTACAGCTTCTGCTTTAGTACTGGCGAGAATGACACATGCTCTGAGCTACATGTTGAAACATGCTCAAATACAGACTCTGAAGAGAAAGGGCAGGATGCCTCTTCTTTTTTAAGGCAGCTATATACCAGTTTACAGGAAAAGCAGTACGTGAGCTGGGCTCTCTTAAACCCTGAGCTGACATACTAACTGCAGGGTTGCTTTTTACCTCTACTGCTTACTTCAGTTGCTCCTTGTGTTGTTGCTCTTCTAGTTACAGAGAAGGAAAAACTTGCATCTGCATTAAGATCAGCTCAGTCTCCTAGGGATTCATGTGCCCATATTCTTCATTTATCTTCATTTCACACTGTCGTTCATGCCAGCTATTTTGTCTCTGCCAAAAAGCTTTTGGAAAGAGGAAGTGTCATGAGAACCACTGCAATTATAGATCCAAACCCACACCAGCTGGGTCAGTACAGCCATTTGAAAAACTTTTTTGGTGACTAGGATCATGTGTTCATATACTTACATGTCAATTTTCATGCGTATTTGTTTTTTTACTTTTCTTTGTTAAGCACCACCTACCATGCTCCACAAATTCACTGCAGTTCTCTGCCAGACTCTAGATGTTTGCAACAATGTGATGTTTGCAGCAGACTGAAAAGAAGCTTGCCACGCAAATGCTGACATCATGGCACAGGAGCATTTTGGAGCGGTGCTCCCTGAACTCTGTGCAGGAAGGTCATACAAAGCAGTCTTCAGTAAGCCTGTGAAATTGCACTGATTGGTAGCACCTACAGGTGTGGTGGATAAGGTAAAGGGGATCTTGGTGAGTTGTAGTAAGAGCCAAGCTTTGCCAGAGCATTGTCATAGGGCTGGCTGTAAGCAGGCACTTAAATGTAGGGTTTCAGCTGTTCCTTCCTAGGAGAGTCGGCTTAGAAAATAAACCTATCCCAAAACTAACTACACAGGATGAACAGTACAGTCTAGCTTTCAATCTACCATGCTGTTCCTCTCCACGTGATCCAAATAACCGCTGCTCCAGGGTGGCAGAAAGTTCAGCACAAAGGGCAAAAAATGCTTAAAAATGTCACACCTTGTCAATATGCAGGGACAGCCAAAGAGCCCTGGGAAGGCACACCTCTATTTTCTCATTTACCTATGCCTACACACGCCTCACTGTGAGGACAGGGGGTGCAACAGGAAATGTAATAGGTGCAGTTCACAACATGAGCAGAGGCCAAATGGAGTCAGTGACGCAGAAGCAAAGGCTAGAGGAAACAGACCATGGCTACTCCAGGGTAAGTCTGTTCCCCAAACCACTTCACATCATCTAAGCAGTGAACAAACCTTGAGCTGGTTCCAGTCTGCTGGCCTGGAACATCTCAGGGGCATTCTTTTGGAGTGTGCTCTTGAGCGTATCCTGACTTTCCACAGCATTATGCAGGCTTGCCATGAAAAACCCTCCTGGATTCTATAATAAAATAGAAATTCAGGGATGGAAAAAACCTCCACTGCTTTCAAAAGAAGTCAGAACCTGATTTATGGCTTTATGTCTAGCCAATGCTAGCTTGGTTGGAAGTTTCAGAATTTCTGCAAGGAAAAAGTTGTTTTGAAACCTCCTGAACTTTTCTGAGCCAGAAGGTGGTCTGAAAGAAAGCCTTATTTTATTTTCTCTTTTTTCTCTCCTTTTTATTTGGTGCTCTCTGTGACAATCCCCCAGTGAGACATTCGCTAGCCAGCAGAAGCAGAGATTCAGTCTCTCTGCATCAGTGTAGGGTACAAAGAGCAGTCTGTAACTGCTGGGGGGGGGCTAGGTCAGGGCAGGCTGGGTGGGCCTGTCACAGCAAAAGCTATTTGTCAGGCATGCAATGGCTTAAGGGTGCAGTGGCCTCACCTTTGCAATAACCTGTCCACTCCTACCACAGTGTGCCCTGGGAGATGAGGCAGTACTGTATGCAGAATGCACGGCTGCACCCAGGCCCAGGCTGTACAGACATGACAGAGACACTCCAAGGCAGGTAAAGCAGGACTAGAATTCTGGCACAATACAAGCACTTCTTGTAGGCTGGTTTGCCCACCCATGCCATCCACCACACTCTCCTGCTATGTGACAGGCTGGACAGAGAGTCCAGAGCACCTGAAAACATCCATATCCTTCCTCCCACACACTAAACACTATGGGTTATTTTCACAGCTGCCTTTTTTTTTCTCTGTTGCTCCTCCACCTGTCACATCTGCCTTCTTTGTCCTGCTTCTCTAAGATCTCGTGTTGCACACTCGGAGGAGAAAGGCTCAGTCTTGCCATCCCTTCCAACACAGCTCCCTCTCTTGTACCCTGCTGCTGCTGAGGAACACTCCCACACAAGAAGCTTTACTCAGGATACTCAGACAATGCAATAGAATGTATCTTGCAGAGAGTACATCCTGAGAGAAAGAAATGGCTGCCTCTCTGCAGCATGTTGTCCTTGCCCTCACAGCTCCCAGCCCAGCCCAGCCCAGTCCAGCCCAGCCCTGGTGCAACATCCACGCAGGTGGTCTAGTCATTCCCATAATTCTTTTAGAAACTTTGACTTACAGGATAACAGGCAGAATGTACCTGTGATTGTCCCCTAATTCCCACAACCCTCCCTCTCTCTGTCCCTGCCAGGCATAGATGATGTGTGGTGATTTCAGATGACTACTTTATATCCTCATGAGTCAAACCCTAGTATCCCTTAATATTTGCTCCCAGCACATGAGTGGTGTCTCATGCTGTTTCCCTCTGTGACCTCAATATCCAATTCCTGTTCCCCTTGGTTGCTTTACTTGAAGGAATAATACCATCTGTGGCAAAGATAATACCCTGTAGCAGCTCTTCAGTACATGTGGTCGGTCTGATTCCTTCCACCAAAACCCCTTAGAATGCAGAGTGAGGTGCCATGTGTAACCCACATGTTCAGCTAACACAAAAGCC
Source organism: Acropternis orthonyx (assembly GCA_035583155.1). Taxonomy (NCBI): domain Eukaryota; kingdom Metazoa; phylum Chordata; class Aves; order Passeriformes; family Rhinocryptidae; genus Acropternis; species Acropternis orthonyx. The sequence goes on from JAWWEU010000001.1 coordinate 24,672,080, forward strand.
TTTAACAGCAGCTCTTTCAAAACCTTTGACTAATCCTATTAACTCCTAGCAGCAGGTGCAAGGGGGTTGCTACACCTAGTCCTATGCCCCCCACAGGTACAGAGATGCTCATGGGGCGGCCATACCTGCAGAGGCAAGCGCACGACTGTTCTCCCACACACAGACCTGTTCACATGCTCACCCCACACAGCACTCACCCACGGTTCTGCTCAGTTTCACTGGGAGAGATAAGCTGCACATACGTTGTTGACCAAAGGAAAAGCAGAGCTTCAGGTCTCCATTAGAGGCAGGCACAGACTTTTCAGAGGAAGGCTTCAATGCGTGTCTGTGATTTTATCTCCTATGTCCATTTGTCGTTAGCATCAATTGCCGATTTGGTGGCATACCGATAGCAGGATGTGATCTCTGTTGTCTCTCTCCTTTCCTCTGGGGTTAGGCACTGCTTTTTCTCATTACAGTTTTTGCTGAAGTGTTTATCATGGCAGATAATCTGAGAGAAAGCTCCTTCTTGAAATCATTTGTCTTATTGCCATGGAAGTAGGAAGTGTCTCACAGTTTCAGTCTCTCCTGTCATTTTAGAGGCATTCTTCTTTCTTACACTCCTGTACTTCAGCTCTGGCTGTCCAGCTCTAAGTTGTGGTCTTTATTTTGAAATGTGTAGCCAAAAAAAACAAACAATCAGACTTGGCATAAAAATTTGGGGTGTAGGAGAATCAGTAGAGGGGGTCAAATTCCTTAGTTCAGGCTCCTTAAATGCCTGTTGCACTAAATCTATGTGCCCTCACCTGGTAGGTTGATGCTAGCAGTCACAGATGCCCTCATCCCCAACACTGGGTGTCTGTACCACCAATTAGGGGACCAGACAGTTTTACTGAAGACAATCCTGCTTTCACTCAGATGTCAGATTTGAACCTCCAGTTCTTTAAGAGCACAAAGCTGAATGGCTCAAATCAAGTGGCATGAAGTACAGCAGCTTTTTCTGCATATTGGTTAGAAGTAGGGAAGGAAAACAAATCTGTTCTATAGGCAATTTTATGGGCATCACTGTGTAATGCAGAGAAAAACAGTGAGATTAATATTTTTCTTTTTAATCTCTTGTGAAACCTGAAGATTCTTTTCATTGTAAACTGGTGATGGAAAATGGAAATTTTTGTTCTTCCCTGTAAGAATAGAAATTCCAATTCAAAATGTTGAATTTTTTTATCTAAATGAAGCTTTTTGAAGATCTCAAAATTAGAGCATTTATTTTTCCAGAAGTAGCATGAAATATTCTAGTTGAAATTGTTTCAACAAAGCAAATAACCCTCTAACGCAGCGACTCAAGGGAATTGCTTCCTGGCCTGGCTATGGCTCCAGGAACACAGTGAGACACAGGACTCACACAGGGTGCTGCTTGAAGTTGACCAGACAAAACTCATTGCATTGCCATTGCCTTATGGGTTTATAGGTCTTCAGTTGTACCCAGTGCACAGTGGAAATGAGGGTGTTGGAAAGGCTATCTGTGAAAGTGATGCACCCTGGGGAAAAACAGTTTGAAGTCTGTTCAGAACAAACCTGCATTTTATCCTGGGGGAGAAAAGGCATTTGTGAGGAACATTTTCACACAGGTCTAGTAGGGGTGGCACTGTGGAGGGAAGTGGAATAGGAGGGGTATCTCATGTAGCTACAATATTATGCAATTTTGCTGTTGCTGTAATGACACATATAGTTTGTTACCTTTTAAAATCAGCCCCACTCTGTGCCCACAAATGTCAGAGTGGGCCCACATGCCACCCCTCATGCAGGGATCCACAGGCAACCACCTGCTTTTACATGTACACATAGGTGAGAGCTCACACTGTGATAGCACAGGCCCACACACAGAAGCCTGAAGAATTCTGACACCTATGTAGAAGTCATGAAGAGGAGTAAGATACCCTGTTATGCTAGTGTACACACACATTGTCTTACACATATTCATACTAAGGTGCATGCAGAACTTGCAACATGTTTTCCTATATTTTCTCAAAATTTCCGTAGGACCAGACATGCTTACTCATAGGTTCAATCCCAACCACACATAACATTCAGTCCTGCCACTCACATATCATCCTATCTCCCTCGGGAGAGTGGATCTGGCAGCCTTGTCTCCGCTGAGACAGAGGCTGCAATTTGTGCCAAGAAGAGAAATCCCGCCAAAACCTTGAGAACAGCCGTGGGCTCATTCACATTTTCTTCTGTTCCTGAGGGGAAAGAAGAATAATAACAAAAACCCCAAACCAGCTGTGAATTTATTGACTCTCCCTTAAGAATCTCTGGTGCAGTAAATTCCACCTTCTTGGTGCTGGCTAATTATGCATTTATTTAACTCTGTTGCTGTGGGTTTTTTTAATGATTCTCTTCTCTTGGTTGAAGTTCACTGTCTATTATTTGCAATAAAAACCTCTGTCATATTTTGCCTCATTATTCCTAACAAATAGTGCATTTTCTGCCCCCTCCCCTCCTCTCTTCCCCTGCTCTGCGTTGCTCCCTGCCACCCTCACCTCTCCCGACTAGCACTCCCTGAGTTTCAAAGCCCAGCTGTTAGCATTTTGTCAACGGAGTGCTTTTGAGAAACTTCTGTCACGGGCTCCAGCACAGCAGGGGCTGCTGAATAAAATATCAGCCCTTCAAAAGGGAATTAAGGCAGAGAACAAAAGCAGCAGGGAGAACAAGGAGGGGAGAGGCCAGCCCTTCGGTCCCCTCCCACCCAGGAGTTTGAAAGAGGGATCCCTTAGGTGACACTCCAAGACAGATGCGCGGGACAGATGTGGCATCCAGCTATGTGATGAAAATTGCCTTTGGCACGAGAAAGAGAAGTAATGAAACTCTCCCAGGGAAATAGTGCAACACTTTTAGTTCAGTGGCATTGAACTTTTGAGTGCAAGTCTTAAATCCGCTCCCAACTACGACTTGCAGGATCTGACTCCACTCCCAGACTGCCTTACACTTGCCCAAGCTTCAGTACTGAAGTGTTTCTTCCAGCCCGACAAGTGGCTTTAAGACTTGTTAATATTTTTTTTCCAGGTAAGACACAAATTTTTGCAAACTAATTAAAAAAGGGAATTTGTTTTATGCACTTGGTTTCCCCCCCCCCACCCCGCTCCGATAATTTCCAAATCAGCAGCCACCACTCACTGCTATCTTCAAAAAGGAGATTTCAGCAATTACAGGCCCATCAGCCTTATCTTGATTCCTGGGAAAGTCATGGAACAAATGTTTCTGGAAATAATTTCCAAACATACTAAGAATAAAAAGAGAGTAATTGGGAGTAGTTAGCATGGATTTATGAAATAGAAATCGTGCCTGGCCAAACTGACATCCTTCTGCAATGAAATTACCAGTTTAGAAAAGGAGGGACGGGCCTTGATGTTTCTGTGATTCATGAATGACCTGGACAAGAGGGAAGAGAGCACTCAGCAAATTTGCAGAAGATAGAATACTGGGAGAAATGGCTGATGCACCAAAAGGTTTGCTGCCACTCAGATGGATTTTGCCAGGCTAAAGAACTGAGAAAAACAGGAATCTCAAGAAGTTTGAAGGGAAACACAGAGCCCTGCACCCAGAAAAGAAAACCACATGTACCAGTATATGCTGGAGTTCAGCTGGTTGGAAAGCTGCTCTGCAGAAGAGGCTTCCAGAGTCCTGTTGCGTAAGAAACTGACAGGGAACCATCAGTGTGTGTGGCAAAGGCAGTCAACAGCCTCCTGTGAAGAAAAACATTGGCAGCAGGTCAAGAGAAGTGCTCCTTCCCCTACAGGGTTTGGAGTGCTGTGCCCTGATCTGTGCTCCCCAATGCAATAGAGACATGGACATACTGGAATGAATCCAGCAATGAGTAACGGAGATGATCAAGGACTTGGAGCATGTGATATACGAGAGGCTGACAGAGTTGTGATCATCTAACCTCAAGAAAAGAAGGCCCAGAGTGAATCTCATCAATATAAATACCTGATGGCAGGCAGTAAAGATGCAGAGTCAGATTACAGATAGCGGTATCCGTGAAGGAGCAAGAGGCAGTGGGTGCAAATGGAAATACAGGAAATTCTCTTAAAACATATGAAAAACAAAGTGGGTTTTTTTTGTTTTTTTTTTTGTTTTGTTTTTTGGGGTTTTTTTTACAGTGAAGGTGATCAAACACTAGAACAAGTTGCCCAGAGAAGCTGTGGGGTCTCTAGTCTGACAGCTATTCAAATCCCATCCAGCCTTGAACAATGTGCTATATTTGACATGACATTCCGTAGAGGAGTTAGATTAGGCAATCTCCTTCCAGCCTGAATAATTCTGTGACTGGAGGTTCTCTGGTCACTGAACACACTTTAGACAGATTTCAGAACAGCCTGATGGGAACCAGGAATCCAGAGCTGTTCATTTAATATAAAAATGAGAAGTTTCAACAAATTCATATTGATTCCAAGTTGAAAAAACCATCAAAACTCATGCCTTTAACCACAGCTTGCCTTTGAACATTTTGTAACAGATAAATGACTCATGTTGCTCTGCTTATGTGCTGCCATTATGCAGTATGTTTATCTGGAAGAAGAAATGTTGGCTTACTTGGTACTCTTGGCCAGTGCAGGAGAGTTTTCACAGGGAGGGATATGTACGTACATTTGCTGCTGCTCTTTTTAAGGCACACTGCAAAACCCCCACACCATAGGGTGCCTCCTGTCTAACCAAGGAAACTAGCTGAGACACCTCACCATCATGCAGGTTTTTTTCTACCATCCATTGTGAAATTTTTGCTTAGGTGGTTATTAAGAAGACTTAACCAGGTCTGTGTTCTTCAGCTCTCCAAACACTTAGACTATTAGTGCAAACCCTTTCTTTGTAACTTAACCAAACTATACCTACTTGAATCTGCCCTTGTAAATTAAGTAATTTCAATGTTTGATTACATTCTTGCTCTACACTTCATGCAATCTACCAAATATTCTGGAAGTCAGGTGTCCAAACTGCAATGTTGCACTTTAAAAGTGGTTGCACTAGACCTATGTGAACAGACCGTTCCTCCCACCTCCATGCCATGGCACTTTCACACATTAAGTCCCAAACTGGAGCACTTTTAGATTTACCCTTCTCTTAGCAGCTGCCATAGCTGCTTGCAGCATCACCAGCTGAGGCATTTTTGTTTTGTACAAAATAAATGCTTGTTTTCAATGGTATAGGCAAACCTGTTTCACACGCCTATGCATGGATGCATACATGCATATATTCCCCCTACCTTTGAAAGCAAGTCATTTGGAGCAGGACATTTCTGAAACTTGTGTCCAGCTCACCCCAGTGTACTAGTTAAAACACACATTGAAATTTCACCACATGTCACTTTGATGCATTAAAAGCAAAATAACATACTTTGAAACAACATTTTTACATATAATTCTACTAAATGTTATCAGAACTTTAAATGCAAAACAAATAACTCCACACAGAACCAAAGAATATGATCCCCTCCTGAAACCACTGAAATTTTTGTCAGCTTCCCTCAAAAGACCAACAATTTATTTTAAAAAGAGAAAAAACATAGACCTTTTTGCAGACCTCATTCTATATTCAGCGTTAATCAATTATAATGGCCTGTATTTACCCATTAAATGTCATCTCACTAGTTTCGTTTTCACTAATGACCTGGCCCCTCATTAGTGAGTTTATACTAACTTTTCCACCATATTCATTGCTCTCAAATGGCTATTTGGAGTATCACACCTAGTTTGGTGACATCCTGTCTCAAGACAGACACACCATAATTCCAGCTATTTCAGTGGAGAACAGGTCTGCAAAATATGACTATGAATAAAGATCAAGGGTGGGGCTTTCTCAACAAAATAGTGATGGGGCAAGATGCCATGTAAAACTTCATTGAACAGTTGAATTATTGAGTGTTCTGTATGTCTGTGGTAGATCAAGCAGGAACCTCCAGGTTCCACTGCAGTAAAAAAATTATTTAAACATCAGGAAAAACTCTGTTGCTGAACAAATAGATGGAGGCTTAAGATGCTTAGCTAAAAGATGGCAGTGAGGATATAAATCTGCACATTGTAGTGTTGACTCAGCCTTTGAGAATGGTGGGATAGCACAAGAAGTTGCAACATCATATGCACGATACGACACTTCAGAGAAGGGAGTATCTGTTTCAAAACCAAAAGTGATTTTACTCACAGTGTCTTTGCTGCTTGTTCATAGAGCAGAAAGGTTCATGAGAAGTGGTCTGCTCAGTGTTCAGGCACTAAGACAGGAGTTTGTCCACTTATCTTCCTGCCACCATCTCATCATAACTTGAAGGCTCTACTTTGTGTCTCCCCTCGACCTAGGCATTCTGAGAAGCTGGAATTAGATGGGCTGGGATATGAATGACTTCTTACGCCAGGTGACACTACCACATGCCACTCTTACAGCCCACCTTCTTGGTCATTCTGGTCCTTCCACATCCAGGCCCTCCCAATACTTCATTCATACCAGTTTTGGCATATTGAGTAGTTCTCTTTCATCCCTCTCAGTTTTGACACCTTTAATGCACCTCTGTTGTAGCCACTCCCATTCTAATGTAAGAAATGCAAATTATTAGCCTTCTTCTTTCCAATCTCCCTCAGTTCCCTCAAAACAGCTAGAGAAGTGCACAGTGAGCACATAGAAGGCAAGTATCACATTAAGGAACAGACCAAGAATTTCCCAGAAAACAGAAAGGAACCAGTTCCTCAGGTAGTGAAGAAACCAAAGTACCAATCTAAGAGTCTCTCTACTACTATTAATAATCTGCAACATAACAGGGCCCAAAGGCATTTTCACACCATTGCTTCTGATTTAATAACATGAGCGCTGAATTGCTACACAGAGTATTTTCTTTCAAAGAGGGCTAGCTGAAGCAAATCTGTGAATACCATGCTATGAGATAAGCCATTGTCACATGAGTAGCTGGATGGGCATGTGGTGAATGCAAGCATCAAGTTCTGCTCCTGGACAAAGCAGACAGTATGGACACAGAGCATTAGCACACATGGCTCTGTGGCTAGATTTACTGACTTGCTCTCTATGAAGAGATGCATTAAAAAATTGGGAGGTGCAGCTGGATTTGGGACAGATAAATAAAGAGGAAGCTACATTTCTGCCACAAAAGATAAACCTGGCAGGAAGGGACATATAAACATCAAGGCAATCCACACTACTGTGAATGGATCCTTTTGTTGCAGAGCTTTAACTGCTTGATGGGAAACACAGAGTGGAAAGACCATGTATTACCTCTGCCTATAGTTTAACAGTACTTTTCAGCTCGATCCTTGGAGCTCTGGTATAAACTCTTTCAGGAGGAAATCTGAAAAAGTTGACTTTGAGAATTAGGTTATTACCAGTGGGGCCCAATTCACCACACCAGAGTCTATACTGCTTCTGGAATGAACACATCCACAGTGCCCACAAATGGAAAAAGGCTCAAAATTGCCACTCTAATGACTATACTTAAATTGCTGATCAGGTTGGGATTCAGAAAGCTAAAATTTCAATTCCAAAACATAGCCTGAAGCCACAGCATGTCTGAAGCACAAGTTTGACAGAAGGGGCTCTCATAGTGCTTCACTGACTAATGAGATTAAAGGGTTTTCATTAAATCAGTTGTAGTTATAAGGTTTTCACCTTATTGCACTTGCATCTTAAAAAGGTAAGCGTTACTCTACAATTTGATACATTTGACTAGGAAAAGATTAGCAGGCAGTTTGAAGTTTTCCATTCAAAGTAATCCATTATCAAAAGCCTCACTTGAACCCCAAGAGTTTGGGAGCAATACTGTTTTGAATTTGGACGTGGACAGAGATGTTACTTTCTGGTTTCTGATCAAAGTCTATTTCAAATGAAAGCAGCCCATATTCAAAGTTCTTATATGTCCATCTACGAAGACATCTCATTTAGATGTGTAACTATCCCAAATTACACAAGCAGTGATAATTAAGAGTTTCAAGGCATATCAGGCCACAGGGAGGGATCTGGTAACACAAGTAGGTAGAAGGCAGCTGATGCAAAGCCCTCACTGATCTGTCAAATGCTGGTTGTCCTCCATTTCTGCTATGCTACACTTTTCATTATGTCCGAGAAATCATCTACTGTCCCTTGGTAGTCTACCACTGGCAAAATTAATTCTGAAATTTCACAGTGGATTTGATGATCAAATTCTAAGAGAGGCACTAAGTGCAAGGAAAAAGTACGTTGACTAGTGGGTAACACAGATGGAGAATCAGAGGATGCAAACCGAGACCTCAGAGCTGTGAGTCACTCATTACCATCTCAAATCTGTATCCTCAATTCTGCAGTCCACAAGAATGGGGTGGATTAACTTTGCACATTAATAAAAAAGCCTCAGCATGTTGACAGACTGGGGGGAGGGCTGGGGGGGGGGGGCGGGGAAACATTTTATTAACATACACATGCACATTTCCCCCACTGTATTTCCCCAGGTAGGAGGGTGGCTCTGTTGTGTCTACATCACATGAAGTTAATGCCTGCAATGGGAAAGACGTTCAGTGTGACAGCTGCAGCCTGACTAAGCATCTCACACAGGAGTTACTAGCATTAACGGGATATGATACCTTTTTGCACTGTAGTCTCCGCCTACTGAAGCATTTGCGAAACACATTAGAATGCAGCAAGATGTACATGGAGAAGGCTTAATGTTATATTAGAAAGTGCCAAGATGTCCTCAGGCAGTCATATCAGCAACTGTATATTATCACTATACATTTAGGGAAAAACAGTAAGTACCTTTTGTCACAGTCCCCTATGGTCACAGCATTAGCTGTAGCTGCCAGTCAGAAACTCCTCAGACTGTAAACTAGCAGCAATTGTAACCCATCCTGCTTTACCTCACCAACACTTGGGCAGCTGAAGCCCAGATTTTCTGATCACGTAGGTAGTAGGGCAATAGACTTAAACCATTCTGGAAGAGCACAAGTTTGCAAAAATCAGCAGATGTTTTACTGAGCATCTTGAGCAAATTTCACAGTATATGGCTGTTACAATTAGTACGGTATTAGAACATAATATGGAAGTATTTGGAAAAAACTTATTATGTACTACAAGAGTACTTCACGCTAGGATTCTGAGTTAGTGATTCAGTAAAGCAGCTCTGCTCCCTGCTCAGTAGGGCATGGAGCTCCCTGTAACCTATTTAGCTCCCGGTGATTGCTGTAAGAAGGATAGCCAGAGCATGGGTTCTCGAGACTTCATTTGCCACAAGAAGAGTTGGAGATCACCTCAAGAAAAGCCAGAGTCAATATTTGATGCTGCAGATAAAAGTTACCCAGGGTACCCACAAAGATCATTTTACAAAGGAGAAGACTGCCACCTCTGTGTCCTGCAGATTTTTTTGTTGTCCTAGCAAGACCTTCTTTGTCTCTTCACAGGGAAAATATTGCCCACATTATCCCCATAGTCACTGGAGCAGGAGTGTATATGTTACAAGAGAATTACACATGTATCGTGCTCCCAGACTTCACATAAGCACAGAGGAGAGCAGGTTTAGCAGCCTCTATTGCCTGGGCCATGCCTTTCCTGCTAACCAGGACATTTCTGAAGCACTGCTCTGAACACTTCAGTGCAGCCACTCAATATTTCCATTGAACTACTGTGGCCTTTTGGCTACTGCCCAGTTTCTCTGGGAAAACAGCCTTTGTAGCAGCTCAGAGTGAAAGACTGATCAAGTTAAAGGAAAGAGGAACAGCAGGAAAATAATCTTCAGATTCTTCTAAATGTACAACCATGCGTTTTAGAAAGATAACTGAAAGCAAGCCATTGACAGCATAGGTGAGAGGGAAGGAAAGCATATTTCAGTGAAGAGATTTATTAAGGCCTGTCTTTTCTTTAACTGCAGCTGTACACAAGATTGACATATCCTGTAAGCTACCTTTGATAAAGTCCCTAGCCTTGCTGCAGCAATGCAAGGAAGGCCATTTCATCTGCAGTGCATTTACAGCTGTAGTTCATAGGATTTTCTGCTTTCATATTCCAGCCTCAGTTGCTAGCTGTCTCTCAGGTCTGTGTTTTACTAGCTTAGAGTTTGTCATCTAGTACCCGCAGTGCACTACTAGGGCCACTTCCTAACAACTCTTCCAAAACTAAAAGCAGAATAACAGAGGAGGGTAGAGTTCAGAAAGTAGATGACTCTTGAACCCTGACCCTGAATGGGAGACTTAGAAGTAATTTGACGTACCTTGATCAGGGAGACAAGCAGAAAGATGGGCAGAGACTGTAAATTCTGGATAGGTCTCCAATACTAGCACCCTGGAGGACAGTCTTGGCACTGTGGCAACATTATGGTCCCTACCCAGTGAACAATACTTTCACATAGAAAGGAATAAATGAAAAACTGGTGGAGAAAGGTCCCAAAGCCACTACTCGTTTTCCTTGAATGGCAGTTTTGATTTAGAAATTTAGCATATCTTCTCTTGAGGTCCAATGAAGTAGTCATAATCTGATTAATTATTGATAGATCATTAAATAGTAGGGCCAAAAAGCCCCTCCTATCCTATCTTTCCTTAAGGAAATGGAGACAGCCCTACCTTGCCTATTCCTGAAGGTCCTTATCCAATTGCTTAAAAAATAAAGTAAGAATTATTCTAATGCTTTCTTGAGACAGCTATTAGAGTAAATTGTCTGCCCTTACTTCATACTCTCCTTACCCATAAAGAGGGTAATTTACTTAAGTTTCCCCTCACCAAGCCTCCAGTAAAGGAGTCCTATTCCATCCCCATTTCTCTGTATTTTAGTAAGGATAGCTTCTCAGAGGAAGCCCATTTCTCCAGAGCTGCTAACAAGGCTGAGCAAGATGCTCCTGCTAAAACCTTCTTAGATGTACTCCCCTCTTTCCCTACATATCAGCATACCAGGACTGTCTCTCCCCTCTCACATTTTTTTCCTTTGGACATGGAATGAGACTCTTGCCATTTGCAGATCATTTAATCCAAAGGTCTTCCTTAGCATTGCTGCTGAGAGTGCCATCCCCCATTTGTATTCATGCATTTGATTTCTCCTTCCTAAAGGCAAATCTCCACGCTTGTCTTGAATTCCATCTGTTTCATTTTGGACAGTATCTCCTCTTGATCAAAATCTTTTTGAATTCCAAATCAATCTTTCCAAGCCCTTGCAGTCAGTCTCAGCTAGCCAAAGCAATGTTAGAGCCTAAAAGCAGCATGGAAGGAATAGAGAAATGTTGCACTGCAGTGGAATTAGAATCACTTGGCTGCAGGATGATCACACACACTCACCATAACTAGTCACATATGGCTTGACTTGTGACAGAAAGAAAGAATCATGCTCAACTGCTAGCACATAAATAGTAACACATTGCTATTATATGCAGAGTATTTCTGAGTATTAATGTTACTTTGTTTTCAAATTGACATTGACCTTGTGTGAGAAACAGGGCTTGGACTTTCCAAGTTGAAGCAAACACATGGCTAAGAGGCTGCAAACAATTGTAGGAGCTGAGTGACTGTATATTCACTTACACACAGACACATGTCACATGCTCACACAAAAGGGCAACTCATCTGCCTTCAAAACAGAGTCAGCAAGAAAAAAAAAAAGCATTGCTCTAAGATGGGCTACTCTTTTCTCCCCACCTGTTTAATACTCAGAAGCTGTGACATCTCTGTTTCCAGCTCCGCTTCAGCACTTCTGGAACCTGCCTTGTCTCCATCACATTTCTAGAGGTATCTGTAGTATATTCCGTACCTTTATGGTAACACAGGGAGCAGTTAAACCCCAACTGCACCTAGTAATCACCTTGACTTATACATTAGGGATAACACTAGCTACAAGTTTAGCACTGTCCTCCCATTCTGCTTTTGACTTCAAGTTTCATGTTAGTACCTGGAGCTTTTCCACTTTTCAGTGATTGTTTCAAGGCTACATTTTGAGCTAGTCCCCGAAGAAGTAGGACTGGACAGGTAAGGAAAGGTGAAATGAAAGAAAATACTTAATTCTCTCAAAAAAACCCACATCACAAAATTTGTGTCCTATCTTATAAGCAAGGGTCAATATTCAAAGTGTGCAAATAGGCTTCCCACTGAGTCTTAAATTCTTCACACATAAGAAAATGGTATCATGCCCTGCAGACAGTTGACTTGTTATAGACTTAACCAGGCCTCAGAAGAAATTCTTAATGATCACAGCAGGCAAGACTTTGCCCCTTGTCCTGACCAAAGAACAGGTTGGTGGTAAGAGACTGGAGCCCTTTCTACTTATATTCATGAATATTAAATTAATAGACCAGCAAGAATCTTAGGCTGTCAGAGCAGATGATGGTAAGAGTCTCTGTAGAATGAAAATGCACTTTAAAATATGTAGGAGAGAAGGAGTCTTGAAATATGGGGGAAGAGAGGAGGAAGACTACAGAATCAGGGCCAAAAAATCTGGGTACAGGAGAGGTAGGAGGAGAAAAACACCAGATTCTTTTAATGTTCATACAGATTAGATGAACATACTTTGTTTATAGAATCATCATGTCCTCTATAAACCATGTAAAATGTTCTAAATGCTTTAAAAAATTTCACATGCAAGGTAGAAAGAAAAATTCAAAGATTGTCAGAGCTTTGGTAATTTAGAGATAGGGATCCAGGCACCACAGTATTAGAATTAGAGCCATTGCTTCAGATAATCCAGAAGGAAAGCACTGCTGAAGTATTACTTACCTCTAGAGCAACATAAGCCACTACAAGAGCTGGTAAAAGAGGCCTTCTAATGAAGTTCAGAAGTGCAAAAGGAGACAGAGGGTCATTGTTCTGCTCCTCAGGATGGCACTGATGTTACAAATATTGGTTGTTACTTCTCAAGGTCAACCCTTTGTCAACCCCTTCACCCTGAAGTCAGTATTAAATCTGACACTCTACCATGGGAGGCCCTCTGGTTACTTAACTCACTTGACTCTACAGAAGGAGTAACAGCCCCTTCAGACTTACATGTAGGAACATTAAAAGTTAATCCCAGTTATAGTGCTTTTCAAACTCCATAGCTTGGTGCAGCTTCAGGAGGAACACAGAAATTTGAAGATATCCCTACATGATCCTGTGTTGAATGTTCCGATAGGTCAGAGTATCTCCAAGGTGGACCTGAATATTGACATGAAGTTGGAGGTAGAACACAGATATGCTCAGCCATTCCTTCTCCTTCCAGACAGTTGGTCAGGAGCAACTATCCTCCAAAAGAAACTGCTAAATCCACCAATTAGTTAAGCTCTCCTATTTATATATGAACCTTGCAAATGCTCATGACTTTCCTTGCAATCTCTTGTTTTAGACTGAATACTCTTTAATGTCATTTCATTCTCACAGGATATAGTGGTTGCCCAAAAATCAGTGCAACCCCACCTCTTGTCTTCAACCACAAAGGTTCCAGAGAATTCAGAGGAACTTCCTGGACAACTAGTAGGAGCACACAGATACGTAGATAACCTACAGCTTTTAACACTGTATGACTTAAGAAATCCCTGCACACATTTACCTACATGCACAGTCGGAGTTGGGAGTCTAAACTACAAGGCACAAGGCCTTTGAAATCACACCTTCACTACAGAAAACAGCATCAGTGCCGTCTATTTTTGTAATGAGTCAAAAAGAAAAAAAAAAAAAAAGCTTTTACCTCTCAGAAGGTCAGTGAAGTATGCAGGATTTCACGGCATCTGTGACACATGCTGATGCACTACAGTGAAAGTGAACCTAGGAGGAAAGAAGCAGAAGGAACTGAAGTGAATCCACATAGGCTATTAGCCCCGCATTAACACTTAAATAACACATTATTTCATCATTTGCAAAAGCTCAGATGAACCCTAATCTTTAGCAGATAACTTGGGAGAAACTAAAACTGTGGGGGTAGCCACGGTAGTTTTAGCCATCTAAAACACTGACATGAAAATAGCAAGGTCTGGATCAATAGACTGAAGTTAAACGATAGTCTTAAAGAACCAATTTTAAAATCAGGAACAACCTCAGGCTGTTTTCAAGCCAGAGCTTCACAGAATTTCTGCAGAGGAGTTTGGTGTATCTTGATGATGTCATAAAAATGACACAAAAACACAGCTTAAGCCTACAGCACTGCCACTACGACCTTGCCCCTCCAAAAAAAAAAAAAAAAAGTGTTATTCCTGAAATAGGAGAGGGATTCTACCAAACACCCTCAGTTTCTGTATGGCTTTTCTTTATAACCAGAGCAGAAGGCCTTATGCAGGTGGTAGAGGAGCTTCATACTATCAGTTGTTAAGCATCTGCTGCAAGCTAAACTCCACCAAAGCAGAAGTGCTAACAATTAAGCACTTTTCAGAAGAAACTTGCAAAGAAAAGAGTTTGTCAAATCACTTGTATTCTTTACATCCCCAGCAGGTCAGGATTATCTATCCTTAATGCCTCTCATGAAGGAGTTTTCCAATACATTATTTGAAACTGCTACACTGTGCAACAGTCCTAATTTTTTGCCTTGTCACAATGCTGTCTGCCACCAGCTGATACTAACATCCTGTGGTCTACAGCCTTCTGCACAGGAGAAAGTAGAATAAGAACATTGCAGAAGTGTCAAAAAGGCATCACTTCAGATGGAAATTCAGGCCCTCTCTTGAGCACCCATCCCTGACATGGGAAGGGTGTGAGAAGAAAGATGAAACACATGCATGAAAATCTCACTAGAGGAATCCAAGGCACATAAGGAAAAATTGTCATTCTCATTTAAGTTAAGAAATACAGCTGCAAAAGGTAAAGGTGTTTCTACTGCATTTCTTTCACTCATTTGATTTCTTTTATCTTAAATATCCAAAAGAGGCACAAATCTATTTTAGTGCCTTTCTCAAGGGAGGCTTTTCATATTTTATATTATTTACCCCAGACCTAGATTACCATGAATAAAAGAGATAAGATTTTATGGAAGGACCTTCACCAATCTCTTCCTATCCAGAATATGGTTCCACCAGGAGAGAGCGGGAATTGTTACTGAACAAGGCCATTCTTTTGGATGGTTGGTCAGCAGCTCTCACAGTGTCTTCCAGTTAGATTCAAAAGTCCAGGTCAGTGGTCATACATTCGTCCCTCTAGAGGCCACTGAAAAGTGAGCATCAGGTGTACACTGGGTTATTACAGGCAGTCTTTGCAAGTTATTATTTGAGATCTGCAATCTGTCCTCTCCTCATATTTCCCCTCGATCAGGAAGAAAGAGACAGCAGAGCCAACTCTGGCTTCCCTTGTTCTCAAGGACCTGTTTTACACACAGGCTACTTCCCTGCAGATAATTTAGTGTTTCTTACTACTACTGATCAACAAGTAATCAGGCTCCATTCCTACAGCAGACTTCAAGAGAAGGAGTTTTAGTTGCCTGCAGCTCTTCAGGGCAGAAACTGTGTTCTATTAGGATAAGTTATACAACACAGGACCAGGAGTTTAACCAGCAGCTGTAGCAAACAACATACTGAGTCTGCCAAGTCTGGCACATGTTAAAGAAATCTCTTGCTCATCATCCCTGAAGTCTGCAGGTGCTGCCAACACTCAGTAGTAAAGGGTGAGGTGATACCAGGAAATAGTCTCATAATGTCATCCAGCATTGCTTTATGATAAAGGCAAGTCCAGAGGTCTTCTGCCTGGACTGCTTCATTACAGAGTCAACACAAGGGGGACAACTCTGCTGCTTTTCTGACAGTTTAGAAATGGCCATAGCCAGCAGGTGACTTAAGTACAGTTTTGTTTGTTTGGGTTTTGTTTTTTGAAAATGAGCAGTTTATTCTATTACTTTCCCATTTTAGAGACTTGCAATTACTCCATTCAAGTTGTGAAAAGAGGTGAGTGCTTTCTTGCACAGCTCCAATCACTAGATATTATTTTAATACTGCTTCTCACCCAAGAGGATATTGAACTAGCTACTTCCTGAATCAACATGAAGTTCACAGGAAAGGAGGTCTCTGCAGTTCAATTCCTAGTTGCAAGCCTGCTTCAGGCAGGAGGGGAAAGAGCATGAGCAGCAGTAATTTGCTTTCCATAGATGACATGCCTTTTAGGAATTAATTCTGAAGGCTTTTTTGTTTGTTTATTTATGTATTTAAATTAGTCCCTCACAATATTTGCAAGTGGTTCTCTGTTACAGACTGTTCTAGTTGACATAGCAGCAGGTAAGCTCAGAAAGCATTTCAGTTCCCCTTCATGGAAAGGCATCTTCTACTTTAAGGCAAAAGGTTATCATAAGATATTTTAGAGAAGAGATAAAAATCTAAAGTCAAAGCAACTGTGAGTCCTGCTTAATCCTTACCCTATTTCTAAAACAATCCTGTTGCTATCTACAATTGCAACATTTCTCCAGTTTTCAGAGTCCTTTACCACCCTTTGGCTTCTTGGGAACCATTTGTTCCCCAGGTGTCCCCACCCACCTCCATTTAAACCCCTTCTCCATCAGTGCTTTCCTCTTGCAGGCACCGTCAAAGCCATCTCTTCCTTTTAGCAGTTGGCAGTTTTTTCTCTGAGGTAGTACTTTGTCTTCACACACCAAGAATCACATTGCAGCTAGTCAGTCACACTGCTACCACTTCTCAGAGGAGGAAGCAACAGTTCTGTTCTTCCAGAACAGGGAGCACAGGAAAAGCTAGAATTACTCACTACAAGTATTTTTGCTGATCAGGGAGCTGCCAAACACTTTTTATTACTGCCATCAATTCCATTCCTCCAGGACAGGGGTATACATAGCTCTTTTGGCTTCCAGTGATCACAGCTGGTTTCTATCCTCTCATTCTGGGCTATTGGGTTCTTATCTTCAGAGAAACAGTGAGGTACTTAACAGCAGCTGAGAGCACCTCTAATTTTATTTTATTTTTTGGATTCCCAGGAGTCCCACTGTCCAGGAAACATTATATAACATTTATCATGTTTCTAAGGGGGAAAAAAACCAAACCAAACAACAACAACAACAATCAAAACAACACAGCCAAAGCCATCGCTCCATGTTTTATGGGTTTTCATTTTCAATGTAAATTTGTCTGAAGTTAAACTGTCACCAAGCAACACAGTCAGCCAAAAGGTTAAGAGCCAGACCCATGAAAGAGACCCTTAGCACTCGTTTTCTCCATACCTTAAGGGGTTGGGTTTCATTTGTGTCTCGTTTCAATCTAAGTGCTCTAGGAAAATGCAATGGACACCAACAAGACTAAGCTGCCTAAGCAGCTCCTGTGTCACCTTATTCACTTACTCCCTCTAACCCAATGCTCAGAAGATGGCAAAGCAACATGAACCATTCATGTCAGTGCTGCCAAACACTGCTCTGCAGCCATTGACAATGAATTCATAGCATTTGAGATAGTTAACAAGCCTGGTAGTTATGAGGAAAAGCTTATAATTTTCTCTAGCTTAAAAAGCAGGAAAGATGAAAAACACTTTGATAGAGGCTTGAAGCTTTGCTTCAGTTCCAGAAACTGCCACCTCTCGTCTCTGTCTCACAGCCTAACACCTAACAATCAGTGTGCCATGTCACACTAGGCAACCAGCAGAAGGTCTCTTAGCTCAAGGAAAGGTCTACCTTCTAGGTCAATTAACATGTAGGAAGGGGAACAGCAACTATTACAGTTCTGTGGCTGTCAAGATCAGACCACCAGCAGCATTAGGCAGAGGATGGGTCTTCCCTGGAACATCCAGGCAGGGAAGCTGAAGTTAAATAAAGTGTCTCAGGCTCCCAGGTGATGACTAAAGGCCAATGGCCAAGTTATCCACCTTCTCATCCCTTTCCATGTGGAGCACTTGTAAAGCCACTTCCAATAATCTTTTTAAAAGCAATTACTGTTTTTCACTCAGGTTTTTGCAATCAGCTACCTCTATGCAGAGAGAAGGTTCTTTGCCATCAACTTCAGGTTTCAGTTTTAACATTTTTACCACATGAGCTCAGAACCGATAGCTGCAGAAGAATCCCAAAGTCTTCACATACAAACGCTGTGCAGTCAGACAACAAGGATTTGGAAGCTTATGCTTGTCCCAGACCCTTCTTCCTTCCACCTTGAAAGGTCACAAACTGCTGCCCCTTTCCTGGCAGTTTTATCAGCTCACACAATGTGCTCAAAAACTGATCTCTGGGGTGAGAGTGAGAGTTTTCAGGAGAACTTTCACAGACAAACTGAAGACCATATTACAGTCCTGGATTGGAAAGAGGTCGTTTTTCTGACCCTTATGGTTATGTTGGTTTTACTGCTGAAGCCTCTATAACACAGAAACTTGTTACAAACCTTCACTTACCTACAAAGGAAGCACAGGCTTAGTTTAGCAGGCTAGCACACTACACCAAAGCCCAAAGCTCCTGTATATTTCCTCCTCCCTCCAGTCATACAGCAATCACAGGCATTTTCCTTATAAGCTTTAGCTCATCCATTTCTAATGCTGGTTCAATGACCCCTAGAGTAACTGGGTGAGAGATAACCAGCTTTTATTCTTAGCTGCTAATGTGATGTACAACCCAACAATTGTCCTTCTCTTAGGAGAAGGATCAGGCCTTAGGAACAGGTAAGATCAGGTCTTAGGGAAGCTTACAGCAATCAGAAGATTAGCTGCTTTAACCAGAGAGGAGCTGTTTACTGACATGAAGCCTAACACGGCTGTGCAGTGGGTACTGAGAGCTCATGGACCTTGCAGAAGTAGTGAGACACTTCACACCTTTGCCTGGGTGCATTATAGGCTCAGTCTTCCCCTTAGAGAAAGCATTCTGAGACCTGTTGCACCACTGAAACAGAAAGAACAATAAGGTCAAGGAAAAACTGCAGTCCTTTGAGTCACAGCTTTTGCAAGCTACAACCATCTCACTGGGACAGACAATTCAGGCTAAGGAGCCAGCAGTCTCTTTTACACTGACTTCACACCATTTTAAACTGCTGTGAATCAGGCCCCACAGGTAGGGAACAGAGAGGACTAAGGGAGGGCAATGATAGATCGGGAAAGGTAAGTTCTCTCAATTTTACACTTGGTCACCCAGCTTTATCTAGAGACAAGAAGAAATCTCATTCCATGTAATGCACTTACCCACAACACTCAGAAGGGAAAATCATTGCAATGCTGTTTGTGAGAAAGGTGAGAGGCGTGCTTTTCTAGCAGTGGCAAAGGATGCGATGGTGTCCCAGCCTAATCACATCTCTAAAGCTATTAAGAGCCCCTAGGAGCAAAGAAAAGAAGCACCAGAGCATCCAAAACATACTTCCCAAAGGAGTCCCTTTCCGCTTTACCAGCTACATCCTGATCTTACTGGGTAACAGTTCATAAAAAGAAACCACTTGCTTGCAGGAGAACACTTTTGTGCTCTTAATTGAGCTGCAGTTGGACAGAACTGAGGCTTGTGTCCTGCCCACTTCTTAAGGCTGCTACATCCTCCGTGGAATGGACAGAGAGAAAGTCTATTTGCAGCTTGCACTCACTGCTTCCCAGTTAAATCGTCAGCACCTGATCCACATTTATCCACTTTTATTTGTTCTGAAATTGGTTCCCTAAATCCATCATTATTTCCTGAAGAAAATTAAATGTATTTCAGAATGGAAATAGAAGAGGCAGCATCTGAAAAATACTCTCCAGTACCATTACTGGATAAGAATAATGTTAAATGTTATGTCCCCCTCCAAAAAAATAAATAGGTGAATGTGTACAGAGGGAAGGGAAAGGCCTGAATCACACAAAAGGCAAATATTTTTATTGCCTGCTCACACAGTGCTGAACAATAAAACGTACTACTTGCCAAATAATGCAAATGTTTCCTATAATCTTATATTCATGTACGTGCAGCATTTAAATTTCTGTGTAAACAGAAAAAATTTGTGATCACATTTCAAGAAGAACTTACTGCAGTGTGCGTGTGAATACAAAGACATATGCATGAAGCACAATGCATAAGGAACTCAGGCACATTCATTGCAGAAATTTGGAAAGTAACTCTATTATCACAGCCATACAGGCAAATGTCTACAGCCTCTGAGCTTCTGCAGCTTCAGGGTCAAAGTAGTGCACAGAAAGGGAGGCAGTTACCACATTGGGAGTTTGAGTCTCAGACTTTACAAAACAGCAGTGTAGTGGAGGGTTTAACCTTTAAAAGTTCGTCTGAATGGAAAACCAGTCCCATGCTAAAAAGACCCTACCAAAATAGAGAAAGCATGAGATAAAACAGGAGCTCGAGGAAGGGAAAGAAAGTGGAAGCAGAATAAGATCTCAGCCTATAAATACTGCCTTCATGTCTAAGAAAGTTGCTTTGCTTCTCCATCCCTTCCAATCCACTGAGTAGTTGGTCTAGCTACCTGTACTGGATTAATACTGCAGTAACTAATCTGTGGTAGCTGTCCAAATGCACCCTTTTACCTCAGTTTCAGGACCCACAAGATAAATGTAAGTATATTAAAAAAAAAAGCTGCCACAAAGCATTTAATGCACAGTAAATATATGTCATACCTTACACACTGTGATTCGTTTCTGTTGATGGACTCCATAGCCAGCTCAACTAGATGCAAGAATTAAAAATATGAAAAGGTGCTTGCTCATACAACCAATTTAGGACATCTTCTTGTTCATGGTACTTTTTGGGTTTCTAAGGTATCTCTGCCTACAGAACTACAGTCACTCTGTGAGGCAGAACCACTTAGATGTCACAGAGGACACAGGTTTTGATCTCTTCAGCTGAGATATTTGAGGGTTTTCTTTCTATTTTAATGTAAAATAGAAACATTTTAGCTTGAAAGGGCATGGAAAAATCAAAAAATCACTAGTTTAGTTATATTGCTTGAAGGAGGGAAAAGCGGCAAATGAACAAATGACAGATA
The DNA here is from genome assembly GCA_035583155.1 of Acropternis orthonyx. Classification (NCBI taxonomy): domain Eukaryota; kingdom Metazoa; phylum Chordata; class Aves; order Passeriformes; family Rhinocryptidae; genus Acropternis; species Acropternis orthonyx. The sequence continues at coordinate 24,692,874 of JAWWEU010000001.1, forward strand.
GGAAACAGTGGGAATTAGCTTAAAAAACCTCACGAATTTCTAGATGTAATTATCTGAGATATCTTTTGTTTATTTCAATAGTTCATTTTATGTCTGAACTGCATTTCTTGTGTGAATAAAATCTTCAACTTGGGGATCTACTACTACAGATTTTTTGCAGAGTGAGTGGTATTTTCAAAACACCTTAACATTAACTCAGTTCTGTTTGCCCCTGAAGTCAAGAAGTGGCATTTTATCATCAATGGCAATGAAAAGAAAATAAAGCTGATCTAGAGAGCTTCACCTTCCCACACATAATTTTCCTCTTCAGATGGTTTTTACTTGTGTATGTGCATGTGTATTACTTGTGTAAACACCAAAGATGCTGAGGTGCTTAGGAATTTGGGACACAAAAGTAGCGGTGGTGGTTCAAGTCCATAGTGAAAATAGATTTTAAGAAATAAAAAATATAAGAGCTGTACATAAACCAAAAAGAAATGTAGAATTTTTATCAGAACTACAGAAAACCACTCCATCTAAAAAAACAATGTAGCAATAGTCTAATCCAAAACAGACTAGTTGAGGATAACAGGATAAAATGAAACCAGAAGACATTTAGTCTGAATCAAGGCAAACTTGCCCTCACTAAAATTTGTGAGTTAGCGTTTTTTTCACAAGGGAATAAAACAAATACAGTTCTGTCCACTTTGACAGTTGCATCCAAAGAGAGTGGCACAACATTTATTATCTGTAGTTACAATTCTGCATCACCAAACAACCCACTGTAGTGTGCAGGAGCCTCAGAGTTGCTTTAAACTGTGACAACTGCTTACAGAGGAGATACAATGATCAGCAGCACAAAATAGAGGAATATTATGAATGATTGTAAATTCCTCATTTTATGTCTGAGAAAGCTGGTATGGAAGAAGGAAATTATGTGTTCAACAGTCTAAATTAGATCCCAGGCTCACAGTTTTTTCCTGCTCCCAGTAATGACAAGGGCACTCGGTCCTGTCAGACTCGAATGGATGGACTGGTACTGAGATTTCCAGTTGCTGCATTCCTGCACCTGACATGGTGGAGGAGAGGTAAGGGACAGGATAAAGCAGTTTACAGGCCTGTGTCTGAAAAGAAGAACACAGCTTTGTTGCAATACATTCCTGCTCCAGTCCTCCACAGCTCTGCTTGTACAGACAGCATTCCTGAGGGGATGGTTACTTCTCACTGCAAGCTTTCATTAAGCTGCCCAAGCAGTGCTGGTAACTGTGGTAGGACAGCAAGTTGCACTTGTTGTCAACATCGATGCAGGACAAGGAAAAACCTCCAATGCCCTGACTGTGTGGGTTCAAGGCAGTGGAGGACCAGCCCCACCAGCCTGAGAGGCTGTTCTGTGTGATGGCAGTAGCTGTGCATCCACAGCAGTGACCCAGCCACAGAGCCCTGGAGCTTTTTTTGACAATGTGTCTTTGTGAATACAAGCTCTGCATTGGAATAGGGCCCCTCCAAGGCAAAGGAGATCAGCTGGAAATACGTCTCATCTCTCTGATTGGAGATCTAAGCCCAGGAATGAGAGTGGGGAAAAGCAAGGAACATTTCCTGAGTTCCCAAAAGAAAAATTCAAGTGCCTCAGTGAGCCATAGTCAGCAGTGCAGAGCATTGGGATGTGCTGTTAGGTGGCAGGATAGGCAGGGTGAGAAAGGGCCAAAGAGACAATTGCTGATGGGCATGTCTATGCTGTGGGGCCACTGCCTGTCTCTCTCCCTCCCTCTGATCATGCAATACTCAGTCAGCTTCTTTTCTCCTTCTCTCTGTGGGGATACTGGGCTATAAGGCCAGCAGCATGACCACCATTGTGGACTGCTGAGCATTCACTTGATAGCACATGCAAGTGAGACAAAACTTAGGTGATTAGGAAAAGCCCAAACTTTGAGAGCATCCTTCATTTGAAGGACACAGTGTCATCTGCTTTGTGACTCCTGGAGCATCCCTCCTCCATGGGCTTGTGCTGAGTTCATCTCACAGGCTATTTCCCTGGTGCCCTGGCTGGGCAGACCATGGGTGTGAGTTGTTGCAGTGGAAAGCTCCGCCAGCACTCAGAGCTTTTCATCCACTGCCTGAGGCTGCAGGCAGCAGTAGTATGAAAATGGTATCTCAGTGACATCTCAAATCACTGGCTCCACATCTTCAGGGACAAAGGCAGATAGAGCTTTTCCTTGGGACTGTCAATGTGTTTGCTTTGTCCTCAAGCTGAAGCACAGCAAAGACAGAGGTCTTTAGTTTTGCCATGGAGCAAACCTGCTCAAGCTAGAATGATGCTTTTGCGTGGGGTCACTGAGGTGAAAGTGCTGTATTTTCATTGCTTTCCTGTGCTCATGGGCATTAATACAATGAAGTTTTAAAACTTCTTTCACAAAGCTATTTTTGACTCCGTGTGACTTAAACTTAGTGCTGCTCATCCTCTCCCATTTCCTCCTCCCCACGGCATCTGTTTTTCCTCTTACCAAGGCAGGAAGATATTAATTTTTTGCTCTGCTAGTCAGAAGATTAGAAATATTAAGATGTATGCAGCACAACAGTGTTTATTTAGTTTGGTTAGGCTTTTTTTTTTTTTTTTTATCTGAAGGCCAAAGAGAACTTAATTTAATTGGTGGCAAGATAAAATAGGGCTGCATTTACAAACAGGTTATCTTTCTACTGTCAACTCATCTCACCTGCTCTGTCAATTGGTTGAATTTAATTGTTCCATGCCTCCTAGTTTTATTAAGCTCTTCCTCTCCTCTTATTCCTGATTACTCTGCTTCTGCATAATATATTCTCTTTGCAGGTGCCTGCAGGACTGCAGGAAAACCTTGAGTGCATGATTAAAAAAAAAGACATGTTAAACAAAGCTAGAAAAGCCCAGAGCCAAACACTTGCATGTACTAATATGTTACTTAGAAGGCATAGCAGACTCTCCATCTGCAGCTACTGTATCTTGAGACTGGTTATTTTTCCAAGAGCTGCATACAATTTTAAATGGTTGAGGGGAGAGGTGACAGGGTTTAATGCTGCCTATTACTCAGTGTGGCTAGATGATGTGGACCACAATGGTCCATTCTGGCCCTGACTCAGTGATGCTCTGGATAGAAAAGTGTAGGCAAGACATAACCAGTTGATTTCCAGGGGGAAAAAACAAAACCAAACCAAAACAAAAAATCAGAAAACAAGCAAACAAACAAAAAACCAAAACAAAAGCCAAAAAAAAAAAAAAGCCCAAAAAAACCGCCAAACCACTAAAAACCAAACACTCTGGCATGACTAAATGTCAGTAATCCCAAAAAATTTTGTTAGTCTAAATTCCCTTGAGCATTTGATACACCCTGCCCAGTGGACTGAATTCTGTCTCTGCTGTCTGCAGCAGAGCCATGGCAGTACAGAGCTGAGCACATGCAGTTTCATGGGTAGGTTTTTCAGCCTGGCCCGACCTCTGTGCTGCAGCAGCTACACACCAGGAGGATGTGAGCTGGCAAACACATGTCTAATTCAGGTGCAGCTGTAGGAGCTACAGCCATATCTCGATTAAAATTAGATTAGCCTACCCTACATTAGGAAGGCTTCAGCCAACTCACATATGTTTCAGATAGCTATTTCCCCAGTCTCTCTTTAAGTCAGCACCACCATAATCAGGTTTGTCAGCACTTTTCAAGATTTTTCTACATTATTAATGACTGTACACACACTGTCCAAGGAGAGATGCAGCCTGGGCTGGTAAGAGACTACTTCAAGTCTTCAGAAGAAATAAAATAACTAATCAAAGGACTTTATAAGGCTTGAATGGGCTCATACACACTAGTAAGGCAAACTGATACTTTGAGCTGTTGTTCTAAATGTACTACTGTCACAACATGGAACAGAATAGCAACACACTGGGACTTCCTATCTGCTCTCCTCCCTGTATTTGCTCTTTAAAATAATCATATCTATCTGCTTCTCAAATCTTGTTTGGGCACTGAAATACATCCACGATCACACAAGCAATTGCAACGTAGGCTGAGTCTAACATTAGGGACTGATTTCACCAGACTGTGCTCCTGATCAGTACCATCCTCATACTCAAAGCTTGAAGCTTGAGCAGTTTTCATGTTCCTTTCCTTCTTCTATTGTTCCATTACTACCGCCAAGACAACATATGTTCACAAACAGGGTCTTACCTTGCAGCAAAGAGTGAGGGCAATGTTCAACCTTTAAGTGGGATTGGTGACTGAGAGACATGAAAGCTGGAAAAAATCCTGTGTGTCAGTGGGTGTCAAATGTGATAGATAGAGCCTGAACTAGTCAAAGCAATTCTTAAGAGTTCAGCAATACTCTGCTTATGAGCATGCAGTATCTTGATCTCTGTCTCTCAAACTGAAATGAAGATGTATGCTGTATGCCTTTCTGATCCACCTGTCTCACCTTACCTGGGATTATTTACCACAAGAAATGTACCTGGAATCCACCATGACACTTAAATTCCTCTTTGTCTTCCTTTTATCTTTTTCCTTCTCTTCCTAATTCAATTTAGCCTAAATGGGACTTGAGGAGTCTTGCCTAGATTCCCCTGGTGATTCAACCATGTTGTAAACATACTGCAGAGACCAGTGAGTCAGCAGGAAATGAGAAAGAACAATTCACCCATCCTTTTCTTACCATTTCTGTCCCCTAATCCTCCTTTACCCATGAAGAAGCTGCAGCTCTCTCAAGAAATCTATTAAGTGGCAGTGTTGTTCTCCCCATTGTAAAAAAAAAAAAAGCCCTGTTCCTCTGGAGAGGTCACTCTCCTCTAATTTTCTGCCTCTTTTTTATTCATGGCCAGTTTATACCCATTTGCTCTTGAACCAACATTGTCCTTTAGCTTAAATGGCTCTTCTTCCTCCTTGAGGTTTATTCTCATAACTTGTTTATAGAGAATAACCGTATCCCTTCTCAGCTTTTGTTTCATTAGACAAGTGGAACAGTTTGTAGTCTCCTCACATATGACAGGTTGTCCATTCTCTTGGACAGCCCCACAACCTGCTCTAGCTCAGCTAGACTTGTGACTGACTGGTGCTGAAGATGATGTTTCAGGTAACGCCTCAGCAAAACCTCTTACAATGACATTAAAAATTCCTTGTCTGCCTCATAAATCTTTTTTCATCCTAAGATTGGATTTGCTTGTTTCTCACCTGCATCCCAGAGGTAGCTCACAGTTACAGCAGCTGATCACAAGATGACTAACACCTTGGTCCTGTCTTCCTACAGTAATTTCCAATTTATTAATTTATTTATTCTGGTACATAGAATTCTCATGTTAATCCCAAGAATGTAACCTTTCACTCTGCACTATCTAATTTCATACTGTTTCTATTATCCTCAAGGTCAGCCAATTATTCCTTCATGATCTCACTTTTGTCTTGAAAGTCTCCCAGTTTTGTTTCATCAGCTAATTTCATCAGCACACTCCTTCTTTGCAATTTTATTCCTAATCCCTGTTTTCTCCAGACTTCAGCAGTAATTTCCCATGTGGTATCACCTTCTTAAAGTCCAAAATAAATTAGATTTGACATAGTTTTTTCTCTCTAAAAAGCTGGTTCTCTTCCTCAAGGAAAGTATCTGGTTAGTTTGAGATAGTTCCACTTTGGCAAACCTGAACTGTACTCAGCCTGCTTATCCCCTGTTTGTAATTATTTTTACCTTCAAAACTTAATTTGGTTGTTTTTAAAATCAGTCTACACAGATACAGACATCTGCACACAGTTAAAAGGGAGAATAAAGCACCAAGTAACTGAAAATAGACCAAAAGATAGTTATAAGATGAATTAGGGCATTTATTTCTTTGTGTTATTGTTTTGCCCCTCTTCTGCATCCCCTCAAATCTGAGAAATTCTTACTATGATTCAACCCAGATGAATAATTTCCCATTCCTCTCTAAATTATACTGCACTGCTGTAAAACCTCAGGAGTTTCACAAAGGGGCCCTTAGGCAGATCATCACGAGGATGGGCTTTGAGTGGTGAATATTGTTGGTTAGGAAAAGGCGGAGGGGGCTGGATTATCTGCATACAGCAAGTATTTCCATCTCCTTTGAAACTGTGGGAATTCACATGCTTCATATGAGCCAGGAGTGTTTTCACACAAATAATGACTTGCATTAATAATGTTGTCAGCCTCCAAGTGCTGGTGGCCTCTTTCCAGGTGCTAGTGGCTGTATTCAAAAGGGCTGATTCACATAAGGCTTGAACAAAAATAAAAATCAAGAGGCTTATCAGAAGCTTTATGAGCCCTTTTCAGTAACCTCATTACTAAACTTAGCCGAAGGAAAATGTCTAAAATCCTAGGCACTAGTGGAGACATGTAAAATCAGCTGGACAACACTGAAGTGAACAGGCTCCAAAGACCAAGTGTATGTAGCCTAGTGGGGAGCAACAGGATGAAGCAGCTTAACCCTAAAACTACTGCTCCAGTACATTAATTAATAAAACAAAACCCTAAATTCCAGGCAAGATCCAGTTATGCATCACCCACTGGTGAACACTCACTTCATGTGTGAGGCCATGCTCTCCTGGGCAAGGAGGACTGCAAGGTAAACCTGAAGTGTATGTGCCACACTCTAGTGCATCCTACCAGCATAACCTCTCCGCACACTGCCATCCCAAAGATCCGAAGGCGCTCCCCACCAGAAGAGGTGACTGATGAAAAAAATGATCGTGCTCACCTGCAAACAGCACCTACTTCTGCTTAATTTTATCCTGATTTTCTGTGGACTACGTGATCACGCTGTCTGTATGTAAGACTCTTCTAATAACCATTCAGTCAACTGGCCAGTTTCAACGCAGTCTGGCAGAGGAACACAGGTCTCAAAGACATTATTAAGCTCTGAACAGTGTTGTGCAAAAAGCCAGACAGGGAGAAGTTTAGTTTCACAGAGTTAAGGCTTACATTAGACATTCAGGTCTCAATTGTTCTGGAAAGCTCAAGTGGATGAATCACATTTTTATATGAGAAATTAAAACAAAATTCAAATGATGGGAATAAAGAAGGAATTTCTAGGCAAGTGTGAGCCTCTGAATGAACCCCAAGTCATTACTTCTGCCCTTTTATATCCATCTGTAGGTATAGTCCTATGTTGTATGTTATAGGACAGGGAGGACAGGAGCTACGTGACAGCCATTAAACTTTTTCACAAGCTCTCATATAAAGGATGCGTTGGGTTGTCCCAGATTTTGCTGTTGAGAAAATGAATAGGAAAGTGCTGAAGAAGTGGGAAAGTGCCATCAGTTTGATCTCCAGACTACAGCCTTCAAGACACAGACTTTTCTAGTGACGTGAAGTAAAGCCTATTCTTACCTTTCAGCTTCAGTTTCTGTCTTCTACAGTGCCAGGAGGTGCTTGAGAGACCTTATTGCTGAAAGAAAGAAATGTCCCTGTGCCCATGCTGTGAGTTATATGGCTAACTACTGGAGTCAAATGAAAACAAATGGGCCTTGATTTACCTAAACAATACTCTGTGTTCTGCTCGTTCTTCTCAGCTTCATACAAACATCTTGCTATTTCTACCTGCCTTTTTTTCCTAAACAAGTATTGACAAAATCACATTTAATTTCAGGAGCTAGTTAGCATCTTGGTAAAAGGAAGAAATTAAAGAATTCACATCTGTATCCTGCTATGCTTACAGTAAATATCCTTGAGTTTTTTCTCTCCTGAAATAGGGCAACACTAGCTGGAACACCTCTGACATTTCTAAATATTTGCTCACACTAGCATATACATTGCTTTAATGCTGGTAAAAAACCAGAACACTCCCTTAAGGCATGCTCATTTCTATTTGCATACAAGTAATAGTCCAGTTTGACTAAGCTTTCCAGCACTTTTACGTTAGCATGACCACATCCACACTAAGGGTGGATGATAAAACAGCATCAAATCACTTTTCTAAATGAACAATTAGAAATGGACACAAAATTTGCATAGAGATAGCAAGCTAGGGAGAGATGAAACCCTTCTCCCCTTTGGCTTATCTTAGTACAGCAAGAAAATGAAAATTGTTGCTAATGCTTGTACAATTCTATAGGCATAGTAAATGGTATTACCAAAAAGACAAGTATCAGTGTTAATATTATGGCACATAAGTTGAAAAACAACATTGTGGTTTCAGGTGTAGTGAAAAGCAAGAGGGTCGACGTGAGAGCCAAAGTAGAGAGGAACTCACTGGAGAGAAGTCAGATTCTCTCTCTACCCTGACAATTTCCTTCCTTATTCAAAGCAATTGTTTTTGCCTCTCATTTGCATAAGCACTTTGCTCATTAACAGGCTGTAAAAGGAAAAATGAGATGGGGGTGGGGAGAATGGTCCACTGATAGAACAAAAAACGTTTTAAACTAGGGAAGCAAGAAGGTCACATAAACACCAGGATGATAAGAGCTGAGGTCAGTAAAGGCCATGGCACCTCATTGTCAAAATGACTCAGAAAAAGGAGATGGAACTCGTGCTGGCTCCTCACTCCTCTATATACACAGCTGTCTCCCCTCTTCAGTTCTGCTTCCCTCTCCTGTTCCCTCCCACCATGTTCACTCCATGCTGCTGGCTCTTTTAAGTCAGAGCTGTTTGGGCCAATTTTGCTCTCATCCCAGATGGTTTCCATGTGCTGAGTTCACTTTCATCTCCCCCAGCAGAAAAAGAACCAGACTTCCATGTTTATTGGCATCTGTCCTTGAGGGACAAACCCACAGCTGGTATAGAGTAGAGATGAGAATACACCCCCAAAATAGCCCCCAGGGGAGACACAGGAGAAGCAGTTCAGTCTGGAACAGACACTCTGTTGTGGTATGCACTGGATTTATGACAATTGTGGCAAGAACACCCAAGGGGGTGGAAGACAACAGAAGTTTCTGCCTGATGCTGCAGGCAGGACACATGGACAGCTCACATTCTCAGCCAGTGGATATTGGCTCATATCACTGGCTTTAGACATCTGGCTTCCTCACTCTTGCTCCTTCCCACTGGCTCTTTCCTGTAACAAGGACAGTTTGCTGCTAACATGGCTTCAGCCCAGGAAATAACTCCACTTTCAGAGCTTGCCAGACTAGACTGAACAGCAAGGAAGCAATAGAAGGAAGGAAACAATACGATGAAGCACTACATAGTGTTATGGATGATGAGACTGAAGGGGACATCACAAGACAGAGTCCTTTCTGATGTTGTAACCATTGTCACCATACTTGTCTGATCATAAAAAACATTAGTGGTGGAGACTGCTCCCTCCCTACTTGGTCTGCTCCAGGAAGTCTCTGCCCTTACCGTTGGAGGATCTATCCCAGTGACTGTCTCCCATAATTAAAATCTGCTAATTTTTTTCCTTATAAAAATGACAACCAGAAGATGGTTTCCTTTGGTGTTTCAACATCTTTCAGCATTTTGGAGTCTATTTTCCCCAGTGTTAGTTGGTACACATTAAAGGAAAAGATTGTTAACTGTAATATAGACAGGACTCAGTCATAATTTGTCATGTAAGAGCAACGGACAGCAAATATTTGAGGCAGGAACACACATTCATGTAATGTTTATATTAGACTAAGGGGAAAAAATTGAATACTCACAACTCCTGTGCTCTCTTTCCTCTGCAATTCCATAGTTGGGATCCATTATTCTGCTGCTGGAACTCTTCAAGGAACACAGGTTAGGTGAAGGCTCAGCACTCTTTTCATCAGTATAGGAATGAAAAAGGACTCCTCTCCAACCAAGACTAGTATCAACACAAGCAGCATGTCCTAGAACCCGCAGAAGTGTCCAGTACAGAATGACTTTCAAATTGCATGAATAAAGGCTTCCTGTCACACCCAGAAACATACAATTTCAATTTATGAATTTGGAAAGAATCAAAGGAACATGGTTCCCATCTTCATAAGTGACTCTGTTAGATTAAACACAGCAGTGACAGCTCTCACATCTATGAACTTGACATTCTAGACCAGAACATAATTGTTTCAGTGATCAGTATGATCACAGAACCACTCAAGTTGCAAAGGCCCCTGAAATCATCAAGCCCAACCACTAACCCAGCACTGCCAAGTTCACCTCCAAAACCATGTCCCTAAGTGTCACATCTGCATGTGTTTTAAATACCTCTAAGGCTGGTGTCTCCATCACTTCTCTGAGCAGTCTGTTCCAATGATTGACCATCTTTTCTGTGAAGAACCTTTTCCTGATATATCCAATCCAATCTGAGGGTTATGCTGTACCATGGCTGTTGGTATAAGGACAGTTTGGTAATGTGCAGAACTAACTGTGCATGTGTCAGATCTCTGGGGAGACTCAGTGACTCTCCAACTTTCAGTTCTCATGGTGTTGGAGCTGATGCCCACTTTGCTTAATTCAGCAAAGCTCCACTGCACTCAGTTGAGTTATGTAATCTGCAACACAAACTCACAAACCTTCACTCGGTGCTGGAGAACCAAAGCCCAATATTTATTGAACAATAAGACGAAAGAGTATCATTCTACAGGAGTCAGAGAATTACTTCATTTCTATAGGCCACATTATTATGCAAATAATCAGCTTTGCTGCCATAAAACTTGATAGATCAGGACATAAAATTTAGGAGGTGATGAGCTTAGCATGCTATTCTCTGTAAGTGCAGGTGTAGCCAGTGTGCCTGTGGTTTGCCTAGGCCATGGGAACGGCCTGAACATGAGATTTTCAGCACTGCCCTGCAGCTTTCCTTTTTAGGCACAGTCTCTTTGTTTTGTCTTGCAAAGGGTCAGCAGTAAGCAACTGCTCACAACAGCAGCCTTTAGACAGCCCATCACCGCGGTGCTGCTGATGTTTCAGAGTAGGGTGTTTTAAAGCTAAGAACGTATCTTTATGGGGTGTTAATATTCTGACACAGTTGACTTCCCTAGTGACCCAGGCAAGGTGTAGCAAATGAACTGAGTTGTTTTACTAGACACCACCAATTGTGATAGAGACAGTGCCTAAATCTTCAGAAGTGTTCGATTGAAGAGAAATCTTATTTGGCATGTAGTCAATAGCCCAGTGAAAGAATAGAACCTTGTCCAGCAGCATCCCCAGAGGTAGCTGGCACATGTAACAGAGGCTGGGAATAATAATAATAACCAAACAAAAAAAATTCCCCTACTTGGCTTTTCAGAATGTTAATCAGGTTTACATTTCACCAAAGGAAAACAATACTTTCTGTTTTAGTCTATTTCCCAAGGCTGCTGAAACACCCAGAATCTGTCAACTAGCCACAGCAAATTAATTGAGGAGTGTGATGTTGCAGAGGGAGGATCTTGTTCTGTGTTGGGCAGAAAAGTCACCATAAAAGCAATTAGACAAACTCTTCAAGTGGAGCTAAACAATGTGGAGTATCTGTTGAGTATCTGTTCGGGGGGCTGAACAATGGCTGACACAGGTAGCCATAAATTTTTGACTTCTAGAGACTAGAAGCACATCCCAAATAAATAATTTCTCTATACTTGTCTGTGTTTCATATGCTTCCTGGAAAATCCTAGTGTTACAGCCTTATTTATATGTGGTTTTTTTCTATTTTAAGATACTTTATTTTAAAATGTCATGTTTCAAGTTTCTCCATTTCAGGTCCTTAGTTGTGCCTAAATGAATGATCATTGATGTTCCTTGAAAAGCAGTTTCTCCACCAATCTCTGTTTTATTGATATATTAGTTGTGGCTCAAAAATAATAGCATTACTCTCTTATATGGCTTTCTCAAACACCTGGATAAAGGCACAACACCATACCCAGTGATGTTCCCAGGTGATAACAGCTTCAAAGTTTGTAGACATGGTACCGGCTTCCAAAGAGCGTTGTACACATACACATAAACACTTGTCTAGGTCATATCTCTAATTTGCCATTGTGTTCACTTCACTGTCAGGTTTGAGGCTGGCTGCAGCCAATGTGCAATGAAGATTTGCTCCAGATCTCTGATGCATCCCTACTGTAGCCACAAGGAAAGCACAGCCAGGTGCCTGTGACAGCAGGGAGCAGATTTGCAATGAGCAAAACAATCCCAACAGAGCTTATAGACAGAGCCATGGAGGCATTTTACTAATTGATGGACTGGCAGTGCTACAGTGCTTCAAGCTATAAAGAGATCACTGTGAAAGCTTGGATGGAAAGAGAGAGGCCATGAAGTAGCTACAATAGAGCTGTGTTCATAGGAGCTGTTAAGGAAAGGATGGAGAAGCTAGAGAGCACACCGAGGGAAAGCAGGCAGGAGAATAATATGTGAAGGGAAAGATTGCTTCACCCTGTACCTAAATATGGTGTGCCATTCTCTGAGTCAAAGGGCTAAAAATACTGGCATAACTACAATCATCTACTTCCTGAGCAGTGTACAATATAATAATGGAAGTGAGAGTGAAGGAACTTGAGGCAATTTCTTGGAATCCCTCAGGAGAAATTGAATTTAGCCTGGCTGACTTGCCCCCTGCTGAGAAAAAAATTATTCTTCATTTTGAATAATAATACTAATTATTATTATTATGACTGTTTGCATAATAGCATTACCTTTCATTCACCACTGAAATCCAAAACTTGTCATGCTGCACATTTTATGTGCAGTGAAAATCTTTTTCCCATGTCCATGAGACAAGAGGGGATAGGGGAAAATTTACAATGACTTGTGATGCAAGAGAAGTACTAGAACCAGTTATGGAATTCTCTTCCTCTGGTATCTCCCAGTACAATTATTGATTCATCAGGTCTTCTTTCTGTTTGGCTGGGCAAACTCTGAACCGCGTTGAATTATTTTCCGCCACTTTAGCCATGAAGCTGAAGGGAAAGCGTAGGGCTATGGCAAGCCTTCAGTTTATCCCTCCATTAATTCCACTCTTCCGTTACCCTGCACCATGAAGTTGTCAGTGCTGGGTTTAGTTTTGTTCATTATGTGAAAGGACAGAAGGTGGTACTAAAGGTACAAATACCCACTAAGAAATCTAGTAGAGTGGTTCAAGTTACCAGGTTTAGCTCTGTTATTTCTTTTTGGTAGAGGATACAGTCCCCAGCTGGGACATAGGAACTGCTCTTTAGTGTTCCCCCCTTCCAAATCCTGCACGGCAAAGACTTCTTTTAAGCTGCCTCACTTTTGCTGAAACAGATCAGGCATGCACATGAGCTCTGCTGCATAAACTCTGAGTAACAGCTGCGAGCTATTATACCTCCAAGCCTCCATGGCAGGTACATTCAAGATCTTCCTCTGGCCTGTGGAACACCTGGACTTTCAGCTGAGAAGTTCTGAGTCTTCATACTATGGATTTAGCAAAAATGTCTGTGGGAGCTTCCTATATTAACTGAAGCTGTTTGCTCACCAACAGTGAACGATGTGCATTACACATGACAGACAGCAGGGCCTGAAGACACAGAGCTATAAGAATTGCCAACAGTTCAGACATTGAAAAAGCATGCAGACCCAGAAGAAGTTAAAAAAATTTCCTACTGGTTCCATTTCTTTGCTCCCTGAGGGGGTCCTCTCCATTTTTAATTTGTGGTGTGCTTTGTTGCCGGTCAGAGTGTGCCACAAGGCATCCAAGACACTAATCTTTCTAATAAAATATTTCCTTCTGGATACTGAAAGTGCCAGAAGTTTAAATACAAAGGAGAGACCAATCTCAGAATCAACTTGCAACTGATAAGAATTGAAAGGTCAAACTTTTTTCAGCATGGCCGATATTTGCTTTCATAATTCACATCTCACTTCCTCATATCAAGAATAAGAAGTGAAAAACTAGTCTCACAGATCAACAAGCATCACCTACCATGAAAGAAGGTTCTGGAATGAGAGTCCAAGTCTGTGAGCCAAGACAACTGGGTTACCCAACTGCATCTGTCACTTACTTGTAAATCACCTTCTATAGCAATATTTTGAGTTTTCAAACTCTGAGACAGAGCTAGTGGTGCTTAGCAAGTTAAAATACTAGTTGAAAGAAGTAGAACCAAGAGCTTCACTTGGCTTTAGCATCCAACTCTATCAAGCAATACTCAGTCAAAACCTCAATGGCCTTTTATAGCCTTCCAGAAAGGCATGGTTAAATGAAACCAGTAAACAAAGGAGATGGGAGGAGCAGCAAACTGGTTAAAACCTGAGTCCCTGCAGACCCCAAAGAAGTGGGTCTATGAGCTATTCTCTTAATTTTGTCCAAGACCTCCAATTTCAAATGGAAATTACAGAGAGAAACTAAGTCAGATCTAGAGTGGTCCAAATTAGAGATGCACTGCCTCCACCCACCTGCCACCCCTAAATGAAAATGTCAGCCTTAATTCATGAACGTTTTTTAAAATCCTTTGATGGAAAGGACTTGAAAAGCAGTGGTTATTATCACAAGCATTCAGCACTGGTATCAGGCGCGTGGCTATCTTATGAGCATGCAGTGCACTCCCCCATCCTCCCACCCTGGAAAGTCATAATGTATCTCTGGGGCAGGTTGATATTTGCACTTTGTGGACACCCAATAAATAATAATCCAAATATTTGCACACATGGAATATTTTGTGACATTATAGAGCTGACAGACTGTGATTATTCGGGAGTTGCTTTGTGCGCAGAGCTCCCGTTGGTTTCAAAGTAAGTGCGGAGTTCAGAAGCACTGCAGAGTAAGACCCGTGACATTTATGTTTATGAAATAGGAGAGACCTTATCATTTGCTGTTTCTGTAGTCACAAAGCCAGAATAGATGATGAGGGGCCTTTGCTGGTATCTTCGGTATAATCACAATGTACACAACGGAGTCGTCTTGCCAAGTAGTAAGCGAGCTAAGGAAAACAAAGGGAGATTAGCAAGGGGTACTGCAGGGCAGGAGAGGGTCACTGACAAAGCATGTGGGGGGAGTCCCGGGCTGGGGGGGGCTGGGGAACCCCTGGGAGCAGTGGCAGTGCTGGCATGAAGAGCCTCGGGCTGGGAGATATTGAGGGACTGCAGGAGTGGGCACTGGAAGAGCTGGGTGCAGAGCGCTGGATGGAAACAGCAGGACTGCTTTGTGGGGGGCACTGCCACAGCCAGCATAGAAGCTAACAGAGCTCGTATGCCATCTGCTGCTACACTATTAACTGCTATTAGTCACTGAGCTTCATGAGCATGAAATTCCCTTAGTTGCCGAGAAGGAAGGAGAAAAGCCTAGAATGTGGCTTAACTTTGATTAAGCACCAACAAATTTGGGACAATTTAAACAAGAGGGATTTCAGACATCTCATTGAAGCATGTTGCAAAATTCCTTCCTTGCCTGGGGGAGGTACACACAGAGAGTACACACCATTGTACTTCTCCTTTCACAGTACTTTTGTCAGCAAGATAAGAAGAAAGAATTTGCAAGTGGTTAGGGAAGGAGCTATGGATTTGCTAAATGGATTTGTATCCTGTTCGGTTGGAGTGATATGGTTCAGCACGTTCCAAAAAAAGATGGAAATAGACAGTAGTACGAATAGAAACAGCTTTCTCAATTATGCTAGTTAAGATAAATGTTGGTAGTCTTATTAATCCTCATGCTTCAGGGCTTTTGCCGATCAGCAGCTTGGGTCAGGAAGAAACATCCCACACCTTGTCATGGTATAATGCAATTAGAATTGATGTCTCCTGTTCTGGTTTTGGCTGGGATAGAGTTAATTTTCTTCATAGTAGCTAATATGGGGCTGTGGTTTGGATCTGTGCTGAAAACTGTGTTAATAATACAGAGATGTTTTTATTATTTCTGATCAGATCATATACAACATCAATGATTTTTCTGCTTCTCACACCTGGTGGTGCACAAGAAACTGGGAGGGAACACAGCCAGGACAGCTGACCCCAACTGACTACGGGTATATTCCATACCATATGGCATCATGCTTGGCATATAAAACTGGAGGAAGAAGGAGAAATGTTTAGAGTGATGGTGCTTATCTTCCCAAGTAACCATTGCACATGATGGAGCTCTGCTTTTCTAGGGATGACTGAACACCTGCTTGCCCACAGGAAGCGGTGAATGAATTCCTTGTTTAGCTTTGCTTGTGTATGCCGCTTTTGCTTTACCTATTAAATTGTCTTTATCTCAACCCACAATTTTTCTCACTTTTACCTTTGTGATTTTCTTCATCCCACTAGGGGACAATGAACAAGAATCTGCATGGGGCTTAGTTGCCAGCTAGGATTAAACCATTACACCTCACCCACTAGCTTTCATTATTTGACTGGGTAGGACACGGGGCATCTTGTGACCACACAAGGGAAGGTTCAGCTCTCAGAAGTGCCCCTAATACAAAAGCTACTTTAATGTGTGGAAAGATTGCTGATTTTCTTCCTGTGAGCACTTGTCCTGGGAGCCAGACTTGCACTCCTGTATTTGAGTGGGAAGAGAGATGGAAAGTGAGAGCAGAGGCAACCTAATGTGACTGTCACCCAGCCACAACACGTTGACATGGCTCGATTTAAACAGCAGACTGGAGAACTAATGCATTTGCAGATAAAGGCTGAAGGCACTGCTTTGAGAAAATTATAATTTCCTTCCTCAGACAGAGGAAAAAGTGAAATGCATCTGCCAGATTATTAGCTGTGAATGACTTGTTCAATCTTACTGAGAATACTGCGCATATAGCAAGATTTGGTTATAACATGGGACCAACCAGCATCGAGGCATCCTATGCATCTAGCAGGGTGGAATTTGGTGGCAGTCACACCAGCCTCACTGGGTGCAAGGCAGAAAAAACAGACTATTTTGTGCCCGTGGGAATCATAGGGTATGGTTGGACTATGCAGCAAATCTCATCCTGGGACTATTAGGACTGGATCAGAGGTTCTGCAACCATGTCAGGCAACTGCTGAGCTGGTATAAGTTCACTCTGTTAGAAAAAAATTGTCATAAGCATTCTGACAAGGTACATTTCCACTCGGCCTGCGCTCACCAGTCCTGTCCCATGAGACCCTGTGTTACCCAGTCTCCTTGTTTCTCTCTTACCCACGCAACTCATGATTGGGCTCCCCTTGACTGGCAGTGAGGTGTCCACGGTATTTGGCATTGGGTGAGGAGACTGGGATTTCAGGCTTTCCCAATGAACCACATCGTAGCTGAGGCACTAAAGGAAGCTGTTGTCTCTTCAAGACCATACATTACAGCCATTGTTAGTCAGTCATTGTAAAGTGCTCTTAGAGCAGTGGCAGATGTCCTATTACACTGAGAGAAGTAAGACACCTGGGTTCGTTACCACCTAATTAGGTTCTCCATGTGATTAACTACTTGTGCTGCAGACAAAGAAGCAAACTACCCAAATGAATGCCAACAGAAGACAAGCTGGCATGGCAGCAGCAGGCACCTGACAGGCACAGGCAGATCTGTAACTCATCTGGCTTCCTGACGGAAGTGAAGAAAAAGTTATAAAACTATAATCAGAAACTCTGATGGTATATGTTTGCCTGAATCAGTTAGGTCCTTTATGACTCCCACAAACCCTTGTCATCTCACAGAAGGAATCCATCTTGATACCTACCCCTGGTACATTTGACCTACCTAAACCTTTATGCCTCCTCTGCAGAGCCCACAGCATCTTCAAGATATCCTAGCATCTCCTCCTCAAAGACATTTCCGCCTACCCAGCGGGGGAATCCTCTGTATCTTCCTGTATTCCTTGTCTTAAATTCTTGCTGTCCCTCTGCATCAGACTATTTTTGTACCTTTGTCCTTTAAGAACAATTTCTGTTGGGGAAGCCTTTTTGTATATTCCAGAGTTTTGTCTTCCTCTTTCCCCCTCCATTGCCAAAGCCCAAGAAGGTAAAAACGCATGTCTCTGCAGAACTACCCCTCTTCACTGAGAGCTTCCCAGCCTGCTAGAGCTGAGGCTGCAGTATTCCTGTGCAAGCCTGAAGGCTGCAGGCTGGATTTCCTCTTGAGCACCTGATCCAGCCCAAACACAGATCCACATTCAAACTGTCTGAAGCCTCCAATCAATCAGTGAATTGCACTGAACGCCCCTAGGAAAAAAAGATCTTTGATGAGGCTTTGCTGCTAGCAACCAATCCAAATCCATTAGCTTTCACATCTGGAGTTCCAACGAACAATAAAAATGAGCTTGATGGCCTCAATCTTGTCCTCATTTTTCAGCATCACAATAACCTGGCTCCACTAAACACAATTCAGCATGATTGCCTGACTGCTCAGACTTTGGGGATACCCAGAACCACTATAGCTGCCAGAGAAGAGGGTCAGGACAGAGGGTGCTTTGGCAAAACTCTGTGTGTGTGCACATATGCATGTTAGGGAAAGATAAGAAGAACTGGAATTGGAAAGGATGCTGCAGGGTAGGATCGGGGGTATTGGCAGAGCTTTATGATATAAATCCACTTGGTATTTTCCCAGCCATACATACATATCTCTGCAGGGCTATCACTTTTATAATGTGGCCACTGTTTGCCCAATTTCCACCACTTTTTGAAATGTAATTGTTAGTCCCCTTTGTAGACACTGCTGCTGTCCCTTCATAAGCCCATCCACCTGTAAGAAATGGAGGGTCTTCATTTGCTATTGGGCTGTAGGGAGGGAGAGCTTTCTCTGCTTCCCAGGATGTCCACAGGGAGGACCCAGCTGATTTCAGGTGATCTGAAATGCAAAGAGGTGGCAATGCGTAGCACACAGAGGTTGGGATAATTGCATGATTTGTGCTCATGATGAAAGATGCTCTGATGCCAGCCTGGGACATGTGTGCTTGGACTAGTCCCAGTGCTACAAAAGTGCCCAGCATTGCCCTGCAGCTGCCAAGCCACTTGCCTTGGCAGGTGGGCAGAGCCTGTGATCTGGAGTACCAGATTTTAGATGCTTCTCTTGGTTACTGCAGGAGCTTCATATACCACAGACAGTTATTTTTGTTTAGTTCTTTTTCAGTTGCCTTTCTGAAGTCATGTTGGTGTCAAAGCAAGGCGGAGAACCCGAAGGCAGTCATTACATAAGGGGCTCTGGTCCTTCCGCTGTTGTGTGAGCAACCAACTCCGACCTGGGATTTATTGGTTTAGTTCAGCCCTATTTCCAATTACTTTGCCCTCTTCCTCTTATGTGAAGAGCTGTTGGCAGTAACTGGCTTTTCGACTTCCCCCTTCTCTTTCACACTGCAGCCCAGGTCCCACTCCCTGACCCCACCTCTCTCTCCTTGCCTTTTACAAAGAAAGATCCCATGCTGAGACCTCTGTGTGAAGCCATCAACAGCATCTGCTAATGGGCAGCCTAATAGCCATATAATGGGCCTGGTAAAGCTAATAGATTTGTAAAGAAAATAAGAGCAACAATAGCCAAAGAGGAGTGCTCAAAAGCATTCAAAACTGGCAGGGTCTTTCCCACTTGGACTCAGGTAGCTGAATTAATGCCTGAAGCCAGGCAGGGACGTTGCTGGCTTTCCAGAATTGCCACGCGTTCCCGGGAAGGAGACTTCATCCGAGAGTAACAGCGTCTGCCCCACCTGCAAGGTCGTATGAAGGATCTCCAGGCAGCTTCCAAATGGCTCAGTCAGATGCTGCCAACTCTGAGGTGGAGCAGAGCTGCCAGGCAGGAGGAGTCTCCCCCAGGATGAGGAGCAGGTCACTGCTGGAGTCATCACTGTTAATATACTTGCAGTGCAGAGAAAGATCTGTTAAGGCCTCATCCCACAGACTTCTCTTCCCCAAACACAGCAGAGTCTACCTGTCAGAAGCAGATGGATTTATTTGATCTTGACAGAATTTATACCTAAATCTTTTAATACTTATTTTCCTTATGTGTAGCCAAAAGTTTTATGAGAAACACTAACCCCTGCTCAAGAAACAGACAATATATTTTGAAGGATATTGTATCTAGCTGACATATCATATAAATTCCCTTTGTCACCCTAGTGCCCACCTTTAGTTATACAACCACCGTGGAGTCCATGTCTCTCTGGAGCTCCTCTAAAGGCTCTTATCACTCTGCACATATGCTGCCTGAAGAGGGTGCCCATGCCTGGAAATAAAAGCTGAGCTGAAAGGAGTCAGGGTGTCATCAGATGATCTTGCTGTTTTAGTGTCAGCATTAACAGTACCACCAGGATAGGATATGCATGACCTGGACTTTTCTACCCCTCTGGAAGATGTGTGGGGTCAGTGAAGGAGCCATGTGGTCATCTTGAGGGCAGCTGGCTCTGGTGCAATGAGATGAGATGTCTTGGCATTGCAGCCTGACTGGACTGTTCTTCAAGCTGTATATGCGGTGACAGGAAATATGCTCCCACCCCACAAACACATCTGCTTGAAACATACACCAGTGTTTACCAAAAATGTCAAGTACTCTGTCAATATAGCATTATGATATTAATCTCATTCACACGCCAGACTGTCCACCTGCTCCCCTGTCCCAGACCACCCCAGGGCCAGCTCTGTTTCAAACTGGGGCAGCAGAAAAGCAGGCTGTGTTTCCCCCATATTCCCCCAGACAGTTGCTCTCTCTCCTATCTCCAGGCAAGTCCAACAGCACAGCAGAGCTGTGTGTCCTGGGGGTCAGTGTGGTCTCATGCGCTCTGCTCCTGGAGTGGGTATGGGTGAAGGGTATGAGATAAGGATACTAAACCTCACAGTAAAAGGGAAAAAAGCTTTTTTTTTTCATTCCTATTCATCATAACGTAAAATTTCTAAAAGATAGGTCCTGGCCCTTAGTAAGAACAAATTGATTGCCACATGGGGAGTTATTGACAGGAGAGGAAAAAGAACACCACTCTCCTGTGGCTGCATCCTAAAAGCTCACCAAGTCCTTATCCAAGTGGTAAAGCACAGCAGTGGTGTGACATGTGACAGTTTGGCCCATTAGTTACTAAAAAGCATGTTGAGGGTGATTGCATTTCATTTTGTAGCTGAATTTAGCAAAGTATAACTGCTCTCTGGTTAAAATAATGCTTCATTGTTTTAAGGGATAAAAAGTGTGTTTAAGGCATGTTAAACCTGGGATTTGGAGTTTCCCACTGGCTTCAGCAACCTATTTGGACCTGACTGCATCTTGGTATTCCTGGAGGTGGGATTATGAGTTGCCATTACAAATACTAAACACATTGGCCAAAGCAGATCCTACAGAGAGAAGCACAGAAGAATCCTTGCACATGGATTCTTGAGGGATACATACCCCAATCACCTGTGCTGCCCAACCGTGAGAAGTAGCACAGCTCGCTCTTGCTCTCAGGGAGCCTCTGCTGCAGCCAGCCAGGGTGGTACTGAGACCTGGGGGACAAGGAGCTGGCAGACAGAGAGCTGGCCTTCGGCATCAAGGGAAAGCACCAAGGGTGCCCTTTTCCTGTGGAGAACCAGTGGCTACCTTTGCCTTGGCAACACCACAAAGACAAACGGGATTCATAACTGTAGGAGCTCCCTGCAGCCAGGAGTTTGAATAATTCACTTCCCAGCAAGAGACATCAATCCTTTCTCCATAACCCCTTCTACCACCTCGTAAGATATATGAAGGGAAGGCAGGAGGCATTTTTATTATTTTTATTTAGTTTGTAGATGTTTAGTGTTCCTCACTATGGGCTATATTCAGTCCTCACGTGTATGATATTCTCAAGACCTTTATCAGTTAACTATCCTTCCTTTAATTTTCCCTCTGTTCTTACCCTTACTTTTCCCTCTTTATAAATTACAACATTCAGGCCTTTGTTGGCGGTAGAGAGCACTACATTGTTCTGGAATAAAATGGACTTTATTCCATTATAATGACTCTGCTTCCAAAGGGGAGTAGTTATACTAGAATAAAAGTATTTTTTATGCTCCAGTCTGGAGCATAATTCAATCATAAATTACATCAGAAAAAAATAAACCATAATAATAAAATGGCAGTTTGTGCATTGATTAAAGTGAAAACACTCTTCATTCTGGAATATTCCATGTATAAAGTGAAGTTAGTGTGCAATAAGCAAGGGTGTGATTTTTTATAGCACACTAACTACCCTTCATTCATCCCCTAATGCATACCCTGCCAGAAACGAGTGCCTTTAGGTGAGGCAGGTTTGAAAGTGGCATAAACTATTGTGCATTAATGTGCACTAGGACTATTCATAAAGGAGTGTAGGGAAGTAACTACTGAGGTGAAAATCCAGTACTAACTTCTCCCACACTGGCATGCCCAGGGAAGGTCAGGCAGATCCAGGCTGGACAACTCTAGTGGAATAATTCTTCACATTTTTCTGTGCGAGGACATTTTTCCAGGCCCATTGATCCTGACAGTCTGGGTCTTGAAACAAGTTGCCCTGTTTTTAGGAATGGGGATATGCCACCAGGAAAAGTGTACTGCCTAAAGTATCCCTTCTAATCTTGCATTAGGATGTAGAATACATTTCAGATGCCTTCAAGCAGCTGACCAACCAACTCAGTGAAGGTAAGGCTTTGCATCTGTGCTAGTACCCCAGAAGAATCGAGCAGCCAACATCACACATATACAGCCAGGGGCTATACTCAGGGCAGTTTCTGCTCACTTCTCTTGTTAGACATTAATACAGCATTTGTACCCAACATCAGTTTGTATCAGTCAAGAGCTCTTGATCAGACTTCAATGTACCCCATAAAGCAATCGTTTGCAGGGAGCAAGGGAAGTGATCTCCTGGCTAGGAGACTTCCCAGGGAATCTGTCATTCTCTTTGATTCTGCTTTGTATTTTTTTCTCTGTATGAATTTACAGGCTAAGATGGTTTAACAGTATTCACATTTGTTAGTTTTACCTAAAGAACAGAAATACACTATAAATATTCCTCAACTGTTTTCTCTCATGATATGCTAGAGAATTATATCAAGATATACTCAGCAGTGATGTGCCAGTCTGTGCTGGTTTAAAGGTAAACTGGCAGGAGAAATGAACCCAGCTCAAAAGAGATTATAAGTCAGAGTAACAATTTACTAAAAAGACTGCAATAAGTGCAATGATACAAAGAAAAATTGGTTTTAATCCACAGAACCAGATATATAACCCAACACACTGGGGCACAAACTGAATGGTGTTTGTTGGCCCTTGTGCTGAGCGCCACGTGGTCCCCACCCAGTACAACATAAAAGGAAAGGAAAAATCTGTTTATGAGGATGATGGTCACAGTCTGGTTGAGAGTGGCAATCACAGTCCTGTTGAGGTTCTGGTCCTCCTCTGGAACTGACAAGTGGTACCAGAAGTCCCTAAACCCCAAGATTATATATGTTTAGGTTCAGGTGGGAATGTCCAGTACCTCCCTCAGGGTGAGGAGTTTCACAATGGGTGATTTACTCTGTGAGTGGTGGGATATTTTTGGAATCCTTGATGGCCCATTAGCAGACATGACCCCTCAGATTGGGTGTGAAGGTGCTAATTACTCCCCAGAGGGGAGTTATCACAGCTGAGTCACTGGTGTGAAGACATTAAAACTTTCCTATCTCACAGAGTTTTTAAACACCCAGCTTGTAGCCTGAGGGGTCAGGTGTGCCCTGTGCAGCTGCTGCAAATGATCCATTGTTACCAGTTCATGAGAAATTACATAGAGGATGTAAAATACACAGTTTTGGTTACACCCACACAGCGACAAACTGGTCCCAGCCACTGTAACTAGGACACAGTCTCAGCTCTGCCAGGAAGCAATGTTGTCCCCACTGATGAGAAAGCATAGGTCTGAGTACAGTAAGAAATTTGAGGTCCTCCCAAGAATCACACTGAGGCCCTTAACAACATCTGGGTAAAATTTACTTATGGTTCAAGACTATTATGCCCTGCCATGTGGGAAACCTGAACATTCAAGATGTCCATATTTCATTGTCCAAGGGCTGGTTTGCCCAGAAGCAGCCCTGCCATTACCCCTGGCTTGCAGTCCCTCTGCTCTCCCAGCCCAGGGCTCCCTGCACCAGCTCTGTGTTTCTTGCTAAGAACACTAAATCACTACTACACCGAGAGCTGGCCTCAGATATGTCTTCACTGGTAAAAAATATCCTCAAAGCCTCATTACTTAACACATTTTCACTAATGTGATGTTCAAGTATCGCTCAATGCCTCATATAGAAAAATGATATTCTGACACTTTAGTTACTCATGGCTAACACTAAGGTGCCTTGACAAAAACAGCATATTCAGAAATATCACTGCCTGTATGTACGTGAAAAGGAACATTGCCTTTGAGATCGTGTTAGTTACAACCTAAGTCCAGCTTCCATGGAGTTCAGGAGGAGGTAGACATCCACAGGCCTCTGAATCCAAAGCAATTTGAACTTCAGAGTGTGGGTAAGTCTTATGAGTCCACTCATTCCTGCATTATTGTCCTATGTGCTGAAAAGTAAGTTAACCTTAGCTGACTTCTTTCACACTGGACAGGGTCAGGAAAGCTCACACAATCTCCCTGCAATGCTCACCTGTCAGAATGGAGACATTTAATGAGGGGAAAAAAATTAAAGTGGGAGGGAGAAAATGGTTAGCATGTTCAGCTACCTGACTGGACTCCTGAAAACTCATGATCTTAAAAGTCTTTTTCAACTTAAATGATCCTGTGATCTCCTCCCTTTCCACCATGTGATTTCTAGTGCAGGGCAAGGAGAAAGGAACAGGTAGAAAATGACACAGGACTCCACAGGCAGATCAGCCTGAGGCCATCAAATGTCTTTCTCTGTGCTCAGACGAAGAGTCAATCCCAGCCCCATGCATTGACTCTCTCACTGCACTTCTTGGGCCCCTCGCTGAAAGGTTAGGGTGAAACACAAATTGAACATGGAATTAGAGATGTGGGTTATATCAACAATTACAATCTGGAGCATAATTAAATTATAAATTAAATTGGAGTTAAAAAACCCCAACCATAATAATAAAAGGGCGACTTGTGCATTGATTAAAGTGAAAACATGCAGTCATTAGCTTGTGTATAAATCTTGTTAGCCGCGAGCAGAGCTGTATATCGCCATTAACCTGGTGAGTGCCTGTGGGGAACTGGCACTTCTCTGGGTGTTTAAAGCACGGATGGACAGCTGCTGCCCTCTGGGACCTCCATGTTGGAGGTCAGGCAGGGGAGTGGTATGCATTTACTGGTAATAAAAATCATTAACAGTATATGCTTTGCATTTCCCTTAAAGGCTTTCAGGGAGCTTTGAGGGTTGCAGAAAGCCAGATGCTCTTGGCCTCTGCCTCACATCCCTGGCAATTTCTTGCCCCTTCTGATCTGCATTATGGACAAGGCAGAGACCTCAAGCAGGCCTGATGCATCCTAGACCTCCTTCACGTTCACTATTAAAATGTCAACATACCTTCCTCCCACACAATGCTGTATATCCTTCCTCTCACCTCTGTTTTGCCCCCCTGGCTTGTGTCTTCCCTGTACATTTTGAATAACCTTCCTGAGTAACTCTGCTGGGATGCATAAAGGCTCCTCCTTGTAGCCCCTTCTTCCTCCTGTATTTCATACCTCTCCTGAGCCAAGCACACTGTGTTCCCATATTATGAGAGAATAATTGCTTTTCCACAGCTCACATCCATTCTTTTTTTTTCTCTTTTGTTTTACAAACTCCTCTCCTAGAGAAATATGTCCCTGCGCGAGAGTATTAGATCGAATTTTGAGATCAAATTATCCTTCTGCTCTATAATACCATCCGTAATTACTCCCTGTAACTTTGCTTTTGCTGGCGATCGCAACCATCAGGCAATTTTCACACATCTCGCCAATAGAATTCAAGAACAAGCAAATATTAGAGTGAGTGTGAATTTATTTTTATTTATAAATTACTTAACATAGAAAAAAAAGCGACAAGTTCTGAGCACTTAGCAAATTACTGACTTGAAATAGATTTTGCAAAATTTGCCTGTGTTGTTTTCTCCTGTTTCTCCTGCAAAAAGGAGGGGAGGCAGTGGGGGGTGGGGCACAGAGGGAGAGGCTTAGATACGTGCTTAGATACTGGAAATACTGGAGAGGAGCTGAACAAACCGTGGCATATTTCACAGTTCAAAGATGCATACAAAAGTCTTGAGTTTTCAATACAGTGTGATTTTTCAGTCCCTTGGAAGTTTAGGCACAAACTCAAAATCCCTACATGAGAAAGGCATGCTTATTTCACCTGTTCATGTATGTCTGAACTGAATCTTCTTTAGGCTCTCAGCAGCTTCACCTGGGAGCTACTCAGTTACATCCAGCTTTGGTTTGGAAATTATTTTACCCCAGATGTGTGTTGCTTCCTGCAAAATTTCAGCCAAAGATTTGGCCAACAGGGAGCTCAGCTCTGAATTATCCCAAGTTCAGTTGAAAGTGTAGCAGAAGAGAAGAAGAAAGATTCAATAAAAAAGCCATGTTTTTGACTCCAGCTCAAAGTGTTCAGTTCCAGAACTGAATACAAAACCAAACTTTGCAGTTCAGATCCATCTGTCATGAGCCCTTGGCTCACAGGTGGAAGCCTGTAACCTGCTGCCAATGAGGGCACGTTTCATGAGACTGCAGTGGGAAGACTTGGCTGGCAGCAAGTACCGTGTCTGCATTCTCCAGAGGCAACAAGCACCTGCTTGCTCATGCACAAAGTGGACATTGGGACAAGTAGAGAAAAAATCAAGACCTTCGCAAAAAATTGCAGCACACGGGTTTTCTCATTTTGGATAAGCTTTTTCCAAGATCAAGGGGGACACGAGCCTGTCTGTCTTAAATGGGCTTCTCTTGATACCACCAGCAGGTAATAATTCCATTCAGCATGGATTATCAACGCTAATCTTAGATTTGAACTGGGAGCTCGCAGGGAAGCTGTGGGAAAGTGGGATTTTGTCTAAGAGAAGGGTCCCAGTGGTCGACTTTGTTCATGTTAAATGTCAAAAAGAGAGCATGTCTAGTGGTTTTTGGCAAGCCTTCTTTCAGCTATCAAGTTGCAGAGCAGATCAGATAGTGGGATCTCTCTTCTTGGAGGCTTTCAAGTTACAGCTGATCTGATCTCATGTTGGTGCTGGTCCCAGAAAAACTGGATAATGTGATATCTAGAGGGCCCTTCCCATCAGACTTGCTATGATTTTTGTAGCACAGATATAGCCTCCTCAATCTGGTTCTCTGTATAAATATTAGAGGTAGAGCTGAGTCTGCATCGTCCCTCAGAATTCCCAGTAGCAAAGTGAATTGTAGGCTCATAGGACAATTTGGGATGGACCAGATCATTTGGTCCTACACACTGCTCAAGGTAGGGTCAGCTTAGATCAGGTACCAGTAGAGCTGAGTGAGGCCCAGCAAATGTCACCTTTATTCAGAAGGTTTACTTATGCTGAGGGGAAGCCTGCCAAACAAGTGATTCCTAAAGTATCTCACATCTCCCTCTAAAATATTTTAGTATTCCACAAATCAAAAGAGAGTCTGAAATACCATTTACTTATTAGCATCAATTCTAGAAAAATACCCCATGGTAATCAAGCATTAAAAACGGAGCTGAAGGGCACTCAGGAAGATGTTGAGTCTCTCCTCCCATCCTGAAGTAAAATCCCTCGCAACTGTGGCAATTCAGACAGAAATTGCCCTTGAAGCCCTGTGAAGAGAGAGGCCCCATTAGTACTTCCAAGTAGGCTTTTTAAATGCTTAATTCTCCTTTCTATCATAATGCTTCCCTGTGTTTTAACTTAGCCTCACTTCCCTTGGTCCAAAGGAATGGTATCTTTCCCTCTTTTTTACTCATCTTTGGTAGGTTACTGCCACATTAATCTGCCAGCCCTGCAAGGAAGGGACACAGTCTTATGGATACCTGTACAACATCTAACCCAACTGGGCATGAATCAGAGCCTTTCCCTTTGTATCGTATTTGTAAGACACAACCTGCACCAATGAATGTACTGACCCTGTAACACAGGGAAGTGTCATTTCAGAGATGAGAAAATGAAGCAGAAAGACAGGCATCATAGCAGCATTCTAAAGTTCACACAAAAAGTCCATGCCAGGCCTGGGAATCTGGCCTTAGTCAAGCATCTTAATGTTCTCTCCTCTCCTTTTGGCACTGCTGAGATATAAAATAATCATAATCATGAAATGTGCCCAGACACTAGGAAGATCATCACCTTAATTCAAATAATAGGAATAGCCAGCATCTGTGTAATGCAGAATCAAAATGGTATATAATGGGGAGAACAAGATGTAGCTTAGACTTTAAAAGTAATTAAAATTTCCTACCTAAGTTTCTTTTGCTTAATGTACTTCCAAAAAAACATTTATCTGCCTGCAAATGCCTGACCCTAGGAGCACAGGTTTCAATGCAATGGAAAGGCGTACATTGGCAGAATGACAGCAATGGAACAGCATCTCATCTGGATCCAAAAATGTAAAGAAAAGGAAATACTCATTATTCTAGAGGCTCAAAGACAATTTCAATCCATTTTAGCTCTAACAGGTCCCCCTGTGGCCTCTTAAAGCCTACTGAATTGAAGCAAAGTAGTGTAAGCGGCAGAGTTTCATCTTCAAAGGTGCAGTGAAAATATCCAGGTTGACAAGAGGGCTCAGTTCAGGAGGTTTTCTGGGGGTTTGCTGTGGACTTTCAACAATGCTTTTTCACGGCACCTTTTATCTGTGGATCTCACTGCACTTTAAAGATATTGACTGATCTTTCACCACATTGCTCCTAGGAGAGGTGCATTATTATCTCAATTTAATTAACAGGGAAACTGAGGCATAACACAAGGAAGTTATTTGCTTGGGCCTTTGCAGCACACTGGAAGAGCTGGGATTAGAGACAAGCTCTCTTAATGGTTTAGGTGTCTCTACCCATTTTTTCCTGCCCTGCTCCCGCTTGCCTCTTCAGTTGCAGTCCCCCCCCCAGTCCTGAGTTATCAGGAGCCCTAGGGGATGTGAGGAGTGTGCTGAGCCAGGCAGTGATCACAGCAAAACAAGCAGCAACCCTGCCTGCTCATTCAGAGCAGTTCTGAGCATGTATTGATAATTCTCCCTGGCCCAGACAAGACCTCACAGTTCAAACAGCCCTATTCCTAGGCTACTAGTCATAATTTTCAAAGGTATAAACCCCTCCTCCTTCCTCCCCAGTTACTCTAGCACTGCCATGCAACTGCTATGCTAGAAAAGTATATGACTTTCTCTGAAAGCAAGAAAAAAATACATTTCCAAGGCCCAGACTGGAAATTGTAGTTGTATTGGAAGCTCTTGGCATTCACTGTGCACCTATACAGAACTTCTTTCTCATCCCGCAGTCACACCTGCTTTAATAAACTACATGTTCTGGTTTTCCACATACATATACAGATATGCATAATGATGCAGAAATAAATGTTTATTATATCTATGTGACTCTCAAGAAAACTGTAAGGAGAAGAGAAGAGAGAATTACCACTGTCCTCCAAGCAAGGTCTTCTGCTCAGCACTCTTACATGGTTATTCAAATACCAGCATTGCAAACTCTAGTAAGATCAGTATATTAAAGTCCCCACATTTTCCTTACCCTCTGAAGTAGCCGTGGCAGTAGCCAGCAGTACTCCAGGCATGTTAAAACATTATCTCATGCTTGGTGCATCACTTGTATGGAAATGATGGTTACTATCTCAGATCCAAGCAGTTCAGAGAGTTTTTTCTGATTGCACTTGAATGCATAGATGTGCGTGTTCCTGGAAAAAAAGGAGTGGAAGGAACATCCCCTCAATTTACCTTTATTCCATTGTTCTCCTCATAGTTTTCAAGGGTTATAACTATATTTAGGCTGACAAGGACAGCCAGCAGAGCCTACACTGTGCTCACAATATGGGGGTTGATACGATTTGACGGTGTCCTTTTGAAGACAATCCTAGGGTAGAGACTGGGCAGGTCTAGCAGTAAAGCTCTGGATAACCTGGATCTAAGTTGAGGGAAAGCAGGAGGCTGGGGTAGGGGGAGTCTCTGACTGAAGTGGATTGTCAAGTAGAACATGAGGAAGATAGTCACACTGTTCTAATAGAGTTTCTAACATAGATGTGATACAGAGGACCAAAACCAGGATTTGCTTGATTTTGTTACAGGGGAGAAGCAGGTGCCCCCAGAAAGGAGTTCGGGACTCCTGAGATAATAGAATAAATGTTTTGTAACTTACTAATAACAGGCACAACTCAAAAGGTAATATTTGAAAGATACAGAGGTATCTTTGTTTTTCTTCCTTAAGAGTAGCCAAACTAAGAGTTCTTGACCCTATTCCAGAGAACAAGAAGTCTCTTCTCTCTCCAACACAGGGTTGCCTCCAAAGGTAATGCAAGTGAAGTTTCCTCACAGAGCTGCAAGGGAGATTATGCCAGTGAACCCTAGAGGCAGCTAAGACACTATGGCTTCAACTGCAAACTGTCACATTCTGCCTGTTGGTTAGGCTCAGTGTTTACAAAAAGGAATGCATAGTTCCCATAGTCATCCTAATTAATGGAGATGCTATGGGTTTTTTAAGTGGCAAGTGCCTGTTCTTTTGGGACAAAAGGACCTGAGTTATATCATTGGTGCTGCAATGAAGATGGAAGTCAACAAGATGTACAGTATACAGACAACTAAAAATTATTCCTATGACCCTGGATTCATTAAATTACTTAATGCCCTCACACAGAACTCTGGAGTTTAATAATGCTAATGGGGTACTTTGAGATCCATATACAGAAGAACTAAAGCAGGAGAATGATCATTATGTTCTCCCACTGTCATCTGAAGATTTCAAAATATATTACAGTCCTTCACTAATTGTCACAATACCCCCCTAAGTCAATATTATTATAATAATTTTGTAAGTACTGAGAGACTGATTCTGATCACACTCACATGGGTTCAGTCACAACATCATACCCAAGACAGAAGGATGTCTCTTCCATTTCAGAGTTATGGGAATACTGTGGGTTAGAAACTTCTACAGAAAATAAACTAGCTTTGACCACAAAGGACCAGATTAGAGAACTAACATTGCATTACATACGTAGCAAGTCTGGCCTATCAACTCCATTGCCTTCATGATACTTTACAGCACAGGTCCTGTCTTAACAGGAGAACTCTGGCAGTTCTAGGCATAGTTCTGGGGTTCTTTCAGAAGTGGGCTTGGAACCTGATCCAGGAGCTCACACCTTAAAGCAGAATTTCCTATTTACTTCACTGTGAATAGCAACAAAACCCAAACAACTTGTTCAAGATTGCACAGTGGTGTCGGTACAACTGGTCTGAGTGAAAGCTGAGTCCTCACCTTTGATCAACAGATAACTCTTCCCTCTCTCTGCTTTTGGGCTGCTGACAGTGTATTAGGCAATATGGTGCATAGCTGTAGGCAAGCACAGGGAGATAAGAATTTGATTTCTGAGAGGTCACTTGTCAAAAATTTCACCTCAGTGGCCTAAGTATTCATCTCCATAAAAATGGGGAGAAAAAACCAGTCTTGCTTTATATATTGCTTTGAGATTCACAGATAAAACACATTTTCTAGATCTCTGATGCTTGGTTAAAAAATTCAAAACATCATTTTACCTTCTGCCCTCCATTCCACTAACCCAAATTCAAGGTTTTGTGGGTTGTTGCAGGGGAACCAGGAGCTGGAAAGAAGTCTTTCTTTTATGACAACTTATTTATTTGCAGGGAATGCATGGACTCATATTTTCTTCCATACAGGAAAAAAATCAAACAAGCCAGTGAGTTTCTTTGCTTACAGCATCAAACTCTAGGCTCTTCCTTATGGTCAGACTACCAGCTGCTTGAATAGGCTGTGCTTCAATTCCCTTCTTTCTCTATACCCATGTTGAAGTTTCATTCTCTCTTCCACATGCACACACACACCATCCACATTTTTTCAAAGCCCATTGAAGTTGTCTTTCCTGAGTGACTAAAGTGCTTGTACGACCTCTGGCTTGGATAGAAGCCTGCTATAATTTCATAAGAAAGTCTAACCATTACTCTAGAGTGAAAAAAAAAATAAAATTTAACTCAAGCCTTGATGGCATTGATGATTCTTAAGCCCTGAAGCAGTGGCCAAAGCTACCCAGTACTCTGCTTCTGAGAGCATATATACAACAATATGAATTCTGTACTTGAATTGCTGCAAGCCTTCTTAGGAAAATTTCTTCAGAGCAGTTAAAATGTTTCTCTCTGTGACTGTGGCAGATACCCAGGGAATTTTTCTGAGGTGTTCTGTACTGAGGATTCTCTGTTAACTTACAGGGCATGCTTTTCTTCCCAACAACACAACTAGTAAGTCAGTCATGGGAAGAAGAAGGACACAGAAAAGAGGAGGAGTTTGGAATTCTTTAGGTTTCTTTAATACAAGGTGACAGAGTTCAGCAGAAGCAGAGAGAGGCAAGATCAGAGAATTTCAGGGGCAAGAGGAAGAAAATTACATTGAGGGTCTCTTATGACATTGGGACTTGACTCTACACCTAAGATTGTGAACCCTAGAGAAAGCACCACAGGAGAAAAGAGGAGGAAGAACAAGCAGATAAAAGCTATTAAAAGCAGGGAGGTACATTTAGGAGATGTGGGAGAGGCACTGGGAGAAAAGGATAGGTGAAAACAACATGAAGGAAACAGAACCTAAAAGGTGAAAAAAAAAAAAAAAAAAAAAAGGGAAGAAAATAGTTTAACCAAATAGGGAGAAAATAAACCAGTCAATAGAACAGGGAATAGGAAAAGAAGCAAACAGGCTTTCACCCTAACAGGTAACAATTTAGGATGCTGTTGCCTATATGAGAGAGGAAAAAACAACGAAAAAAGCAGCACCTTGACATGCGTTTGAACTTAGCTATGGGATGGAATTGAGCCCCATCATAATCAAGCTCCTCAGAGCCAGTGGTCAATTTTGCAGAAACTGGCTGCACTGGCCCTTCTTGCGGCGCAATGAAGAATTGCTGTGTCCAAGAGCACCATCAAGTGGTGAAGGGAAAACGATATTAAAGCAGTCAAAAGGCTCTTTTTGGCACATCAAGTTTGCATAACAAAAATACACAGAACAATTCATTTCTGTGTAGCATCCTTCGCACAGAGAGCCCTACATTTATTACAGAGGAGATTAAAGGAAGAGTTAAAGTTCTGCAGGACCAGCTGTGGCGTTACAGATACAGTATATTAATGGAGCTTCTGATTGCAGGTGGAGAGGTGAGGGAAACAAGGTGGGAATGGCCCAGAGAGGAAACAGAAGGATCAGCTGACAAAGCAGAGAAGCAGTGGCAGTAGAGAATGGAGAGGGAAGGAACACTCAAGAGAAGGTGTCTGGAGTCAAGTGTGACAGCAGGGGGGAAGGGTGGGAATGAGCAGCAATTGCAGTGTTCATTGACTGAAACCAATGTGGTCACACACGTCACAGGTATTTGCAGAAGGCTCAGGAAAATCAGAAAAGCAACTCTGATCTGGGCACCTTACTGGGGAATTACCCCTCTACAGTGCTAATCAGCCTCCCTTCTTGACTGCAGGTGCTGTGCCCAGCATGAATTTGGGAAGAATCACATAAGGGATAGTTCTGAATAGGTCAGAGTGTGACAAGTCAATGATGATGGATTTTAACAAAGGAGTGGATGTAGCAAAAGCAGCTTGTGTGTGCGTCTGGATGCTGCAACATGAGCCTGACAAAGATATCAATAAGGAAATTGTGACTAATATAAATGTGAGATCTCAGTAAAAGTTAATGCTAGAAGAAGCATATTGACAGTTGTCCCTCATCTTCCAGTTTTCACTCACAGAATTCAAAATATTGGGAAGAAAAAAAAAAAAAAGGCAGATCAGCATCTTTGGTATTTTACACCCTCGAAAACCGAGACATGGAGAAACAAGTCATTTGCCCAAGAAGCATAACCAAGAGCATAATTTCAATGACTTGGATTCTGTGATGAGTACCCTGCAAAACAGTCCATGCTGCCTCCATACAAGGAGAAGGCAGGGAATTTCACCCAGGCACAGACAGTTCCCTGCAGGAAGCCTTCAGAGGTATGAAGTTACAGTGGAGGTGAATGTGATAGAGTCCAAGCAGACAAACAAGAAAGATGAAAGGCTAAGCTGAAGGAGATGTGGAAGTTGAGTGTGGCCCACACAGGAGTGACACCACCAGCCTTACAGCTAGCACTGGCAGGGGAAAAAGGAGCAGTGCTAATGACAGAACTTGTTTGAAAGGTAGAGAGAAGAGGAAAGAGGGCTCAAACAGCAGTAAAAGAGCAAGAGCTGATGAGGCACAATTCACCCAGGAGGTGAAAGAGAGAGAATGCCCAAGGAAAAGTGCTTTGATCAATAGTGCTGAGAAACATGGGGAGGCCACAGAAAATAAGGGGGACAAAAGGAGGGTTTCCTCTTCCAAGAAAGAAAGAAAAAAAAGAAAATGGACAGCTTGTTACTGAAGCACCAGTATGATCATTACAAGAGACTGATTTCCACTGAGCAAGACCTATCTTGTATCAACACCTAGCACAGCTATCTCAGTCAAGCATGAACTTCAAGAAGGAACTCTGACCCTTTGTTTAACTCTTTGGGCCCCTTAAACTCACTGTGGGTTTCTTTGTTATGGTTGGTTGGTTTGGGGGTTTGTGTGTGTGTGTTTGACTGTTTTTTAACTCTGTTTTGTAAATGGTTCCCATGTAGAATGTCGATCCCTAGACTTTGCATTTGGGCCTATCCTTTACTTTGTCAAGATAAAATGAGAGCCCCTGGAGAGCTTTGCCATTTCGGCCACAGAGGAATTCTGCTGTGGTGACCTGCAGGATGATGCAGACTTCTCTGAAGCAGTGAGGGACACATAGAGGTCTTTTGCTTGTCTCATTAACCAGGATGCCTTTGTAGCTTCCGGCTGCCTTGGAGCAGTGCTGAGGTTAGAAAGGGGAGCAAATAGAGACTTCCAGCATGTAGTTGCACATGGCAGGCAAAGAAGGGAGAGAAATACTTTCTCCAGTGGGCTTCAGAGTCTAAAATGCAGTAATTAATAAGTCAAATATTTCCTCAAATAAGACTCCAGAGTCTCAACTTTCTATCAGACAATTTTCTACCTCTTCCCATCATGTCTGTTCCACACATCACCAGTAATTCTCCTTTGCTTCTTCTTCTGTTGGTGTGATTAATAATTAACTATTATTAAAATAAAAAGGCTGAGGGGATCAGCTTCCAGTTTTGCAACCAAAAGACCCAAACCAACACTAATTATAATCCTAGTCAGTTTTCATCCAGCTAGGCAAAATCTGGGTTTATGCCAGAAGGCTGTGCATTTGCTCCTGACTGTATCTAAAGCTAATGGGATGGGGAGGGATGAGGAAATACAGCAGATTCTCAGGAGCATTAGGGGGAGCTCATATGAGGCAAGGCAGAAATGGAGAGGTCTCCATTTTTGAAAAGCCCTTTTGAGAGCTCATTGGAGGAACCATAGCAGAACTGACTGCTTCTGACTTCTGCTAATACCCCATGCTGAATATTAATGATAAACATAATAAAATATGTATACAGTGTAATAGGAATAAAAACGCACATGTAGCACCACAGATTTATAATGCTGCTTTACATACACATTCAGACAGCTGAGTAGCTGTGGTGAACATGGAGCCTGCTGCAAGGAATAAAAACAAGCTCCCTGCTCCAGATACTTCTTCATGCTTATGCCAAAATTCTTCCATGCCTGCTGCATAGCTTTCAAGTCCCTTTGCTTTCCAGTTCCCTGTGTGATTACACTGTCTGGACAAACTTAATAGCTTTATCAGTGTCCTTGTCCTAGCACCTGGAAGTATTTAAAGCTGAGGAGAACTGGGTGGATAAGGAGTACGTTTGCTGGTGTTCCACGATCCTATCCCATGAGAGATTTCACTATCAACAAACCAATGAATTAGAATGGCTTAAGTCCCTTCAGCAGATGACTTGCCCCTGCTCCTGCCCTACAACTGAGTATGCCCTGGATCTGCACAGGGCAGTTCCCGACAGCCAGGGATTCTCAACAGCATCAGATAGATATTTCCCTACGTTTAACATAGCAAATGGGAATATGTCCTCTTCTAAGTGCTTAACAGTTGTCAATTGGAATCAACATTAGAGAAGCCTGAAAAATCTGAAGAGACACCAAAATTTGGAAAGTCAAGATGACAGCAGACAGCTGGTCTACAGGTCAAGGTCAAGCTGCTTTCTGTGGTCTCCAACAGGGACTGCATCAGGTTTTTGGCTGTTGTACCAAAATATCTACAAGGCTTTTTTCCCCTTCTCTATAATCTGGTCTAACAAAAGGATTTGCATCTTCCTGTAAACTATGTTTCTTACTTTACATGACATCCTTGCTTCTCTTTCAACTCTAGTCCCTTTCAGTGATTTTTTTACTGAATCTTTCATGCTTCACCCATTCATATCATCATTTCGCTAATTTGCATGGCCAAGACTGAAGACCACTGTCTATTTGTGTGGCCTAGAAGTAGTGATGTTTCCAGTTAGGGTTGGTCAGTTTTGAAGAAGACTTAGGTTTTGTGAAATATGAGACACATTGCCCTTAAATACAGCAATAATATTTGTACCACTCAGAGTTCCTCCATGGTGTGGGTGGGACTGGACTTGGCCTCTCTCTATTATGGCACTTCCCCTGTGAGGGAAATATGGATTTTTAGTACTACTGGAAAGGAACAAAAGAAGCAACAGAATGCTTTCTACCATGCCCCTCTCACCCAGCTGCTTCCCAACTCTTCTTTCTTATCACACCAATCTCTTGGGTTTCTTGCAGTGCAAGCTCTTTGCACACTGCTTTTGTTATCCATACCATTACCTTTCCCACTGCAGGCAAAGGGAACAAGGAGGATTCTGGAGTTAAACCAGACACTGTACATAAAACAAAAAACATGTAGTCATACTTTAACTTATTGTAAGGAAAAGAGCCAGGGTTCAAATGTGCTATGAGTTCAGCAATTTCCATTTCTTTAGAGGAAAGTCTCATTAGAAGAAGGGTACAGACCCACGGAGTGGGTTTGGTGGGACCTCTGGGTCAGAGCAGCTGTGGCTACTACCACAAGCCTGCTGGATGCACCAGGACAAGTCACTTCACACTCCATTATCTATCTCTGTTTTAATGTCATCTCATGATTTCTTCAAGCAGAAACAGCCTCCACGTGTATAAATAAGAACTGTTAGGCAAAACCCACAGAGTAGTAGTAAAAGTAACGATTACAATAATAACATAACGCAGGCAAAATATCTCAACATGTGTTTAGAAATAACACCACTCTCCTTTAAGGTGCTTGAGACATCCCCTGCCCTGTAGGGTGAACCTGTTCCTCAGAGAGACTGTCTCCAGGGGTCTGACCTGAGCCACTGAGCAGCTTCAACTGGGAATTAGACTCCCTCTGGGACTTGTAGCCCTGAAAATTATTTAAAGTACTTGCAAGCAAATCCATTGTGCCTATCAAACAGTTCCCCAGAGACAACAGAAATAGGGGAAAAATTCTTCCTGTGGAGACTCTGACAGTGATCTTGAGAAGGCACCACGGGAAGCAAGCAAGTCCTCACCTAAACACAGTTAGAGTTGTCTATTTCCATTTTCTGCTCTGATATTCAGCACCTTTGCTTGCTACCTCCCAAAAGAGCTGTCAGCAGAGGTAGCTCACAAGGGAGACAAGGTTTTTTTTAATGAAGTCTGTTCACAGACTTGGCCAACTCAGCACTTTTACAGAGTCATTTCATTCTGAACGACTCTGAGGTTATTTACACCAGAGGAATACAGTACCATCCTCCAAAGCATTTAAAGTTGCTGGAGCTCAACGAGTAACCAAACATTAACATGGCAGCTGCCCAAATGCAAGATTAAGACTGCATGCAGGACCTTCTGCTATACCAATCAAGTCAAGCAAAGAGAAGCCTACTGTGAAGTGCCCTCTCCACCAGAGGTTACAGCCTAGTCTGCTCCACCAGCTTAGAGACTTGCTACTTTTATTCTTTAAGACAAACTCACTCATTTAGACTGAAACAGAGAGGAGCAATGAAACAAGCAGCTCGACTGGCAACTCTCTGAAGGATGGCATCACCAGCACCAAGGGGCAGCTATCAGCAACTGTGTTATCTTCCACTGACTCAGCTTTGGCAGAACCATCCACTGCTCTGTGCCCTCAGCCAAGCCACCAAATGAAATGTGTTCACTGGAACAAGGAATAACTTGATCACTTCACACTGAGTGCCTGTTAGTACGACGAATTTAAATAATTTTTTTTAAAGTGCTTCAGCTATCTCTAACTTGTTTCATTGCAATCCCTCCTCATCTTGTGTACACTGTCTTGTTTAGCTCTCTAATGGGAAGGTCACCCCAAGGGCACATGAAAAACCAGTTCCCACAAAAGAGGGAAAAGAACCAATTTATCCAACCAGCCTGCAATTCACTTGCATTCAACTGGTGTAAGTTTCTTGGGTAAACCAGATGTTAGAAAAACAACCCTTGCTCTTAATTAGCAAAGATGAATTCAACCTGCAGGAGTAGGTGAGTTTGGCACATAAGCTGGTAAGATCAGACAAGCTCAATAGAAAAATCTATGCACACAACATACACCCAGCGGGATACACACAGAGAGCCCCCAGAACACAAGATGGAAGAATTTCCATCATCAAAGCAGAACATCACAGGCAGCTGCAGGCAGCCTGAGGGCAGGACACAGTTGCTAAGCAACTCTTCCTTAGGTTGGATGTCACACACACCCCCAACCCCAACAATGCTGGGCACATAAAGGATATTTTGCACTGAAGTTTCAATGAGGTAGCAGCTAATAAGGGGGCTGTTTTCCAGTGCTCTTTTCAAGTAATGCCAAGAACCATCTAACCAATAGTTCCCTTCCAAAAACATGACTGGCCTTCTGTAGTTGGAAGTGGTATTTGACTGGACCACTTGCTCATGGCATAGACACTGTCATCAGGATAAAGCAGATTGTCTCCTGCATCCCCTGGTGCAGACAATGAGTGTTTTAGCCTGGTAGTGTTTTATATGTGGGCCCAACAACAAGAAGTTCAGAAATAAATAGGTAAATAGAGGGCATGGTTAGAGATAGTCGGACAAAAATTGTTCTCCTCCCTATTCACTCCCCAGAAGAACTGTAAGCTTTCTTTTTTTCCCTTCCTTAAGATGAAACAATAAAATCAGGAGAAGATCAATACTTTGAAGAAAGTAGAAATATTTTAAGACATTTTATCTTCTCTCCCAATATTTGGCTCCTGCAGTTGTCTACCTGGGCCTGGAAAGTCAGAATAATCCAGCTCAGCAGAGGAACTCTAGTGAAAAAAGAATTTATTAGGGACACTGACAACATAAAATGCCTTGAGCCAGACTGGCCAGGCAGCATATTTGTGCCTTCTTTCTACTGCAAGCTTCAGCAAAGCTCATACCCCACTCCAGAGCATACCTGTTCCAGTAATACAATGTTGTCTGAATAGCCAAGAATTTCTTTATGAAACTTTTCAAAAAGGGCCTTCCCATAAGTGTAAGTTTTTAGTGCTACCCCAGCCTAAGCCATAGAATGTTTCCCCTGGCTACAACATTTTGGGGCTAACCCAACACATCCTGATGTAATTAAAAATGCATTCTTGCTTTGGGAAGAAACTAAGGCAAAAATGACCAGATTTCTGACAGCACTGACAGCAGTAACTTGGCTCTTTAAGGGAGAGGCAAAAGATGTGACTGCCCTTTCAAGCTACAAATATTAGCATTCATTCCCTCCACCCTGGCAGAACTGAACTGTCTAGTCTGAAAGGTATTTATACATCTATAGAGCAAGTTTTATCTAGTGCTCTGTAACCACCATAAACTCTTTCACACCACCCCAAACTACTTTTACTAAAACATTTTTCTGTAATTACTTACCAGTGCTCACAGGTCAGTTGTGCCAGCCATGAGATAAGTGTACACTGAGACACAGCCTCAAGCCATCAAAAACAGAGATAAAATTATTTGGTATTATTAATTTAATTCTATAGATGAGCAGTTTTGGTTCTAGGAGCCTTAATCAGATGCTTAAGGTCTTTTGTAATGCTCATGGAAGAACTGGACATATTCCACACATTGCCTGAATGGCAGAGCAGCACTTCTTCCCTGTGCAGGTAAGATTATTCTCCTAAACTGAGTTTCTATGAAGCTTCAGGTATCTTACTAATGAGGTGTTATTCATCAGAAAATTATCTGGTCTTTTGTTTTATATTCCAGTGGGCCAAAGAGAAAGTCAGTAACTAAGCACTAGAATCCAAGGGAAGGGTAAACCCTTTCTTGTCCTCTCGTTAGTTGTAACTTGAGCCTTGAGGAAGAGAAACATATCTCAGCAAGCCTTTCCTTCAGCAGTCTCTTGCAGTTACCCATCAGGGTGTTTATGTGAGCTTGAGCCTCAGAGACTTCCCCAGGTGGTAGGGATTTTGCCAAGCTCCACCTTTGTGACAAAGGACTTGTGGTGTTGCCCAGCTCCAAACGTTTTGGGCTTTCACCACAAAGATTTATTCTACTCCTTTGGGACTAAATAGAAATGTATGTGGACAGCAGGCAGACAGCTTGGAGATAAACAAAATAGCAGATTTCAGCTGAAGTTTTTTTTCCTTCTTTTCATTTTTACACAGAGACTCTGGAGGGGAAAGAGAAAGTGAACAGAAACATCCACAGGGAGAAGAACATGTAGGGGGAGGAGAGGTGAAAGGAAACAAATTAAAATGACAGATAGAAGTTGTGTGTAATACTTCATTATTTATAAAGACAAGTTCAACTGAAAAAACATTCCTGTCCAGGCAGGAAGAAAGGAAATAACTCTTTTTAGTTCACCACGTTCATTAGTGCTATCATCGCAATCTGAGTGCCAGATGCATTGCCTGCAAACCAACCAAAGATTGTGACCACAGCCAACCATGCTTTGAATGGAACACCTGTGGTTTACAGCTCAAGATGATGAAAGAAAGTCAAAGCAGTTTCCAAAGTCTCACATGCACATTCAAAATCCCCACACAGGAGCAACCTTGAGATCATAGCACTTGTTAATGTGAGCCTGATCTAGGGAAGCACAGCAAGACCAACACTGTCATATTAAGCAAGATTGATTTTGGGACCTCCTCAGTGCTGCTTTTTCAGGAGTGGGAAACAGGAGGAAAGTTGCCAGATAACACTGGGGGGTCTTCCGAAGAGTCAAGGCCCAAGTTTTCATTTGTGTCTTAGGGAGAGACAGGAGAATTGCTCAAAGATATTTGCAGGCCTGGAAAAGGACTCCTCCCTTGGAGCTGCATGAGCTGTCAGTTTAAAAAAGCCTTGTTTTTGTGCTTCCAAGTACAGCTTTCACTCTCTTTTCATGCTCCAATATTCCTCTCTAAATTCATGTAAGCTAATACAGAATTTAAAGCTATCCAATATTTTGAAAAAATCCACACATAGTATAACTGTCCTTTGTCTTTCAAATTTGCATTCTTCCAATACAAAACACATTTGGCCATGGAGTTTCTCTGTATACTTGCTATTGCTTATGGTTTCATTATCTATGAACTTTTTGGTGATTTTCCAAATATTTTATCTATTATTTTGGTGAAAATAGAAATTAGACTAAAAAGATTGTTACTTACAGGATCACTTATCTTCTGAAGGTCCCTCATTTTTCTTAAAGCCTTCATTATCTCCTCAATCTCACTGCTTTTTCAGAAATAATTGCCAGTCTTGCAGTGAAGTTAACAACTAAGTATCCTAGCACAGATACAGTGCAGCTGTTTGCCTGTGTGTTAGGCGTCTGGTCAGTTCCTCCAGTCTTGGAGGACTTGCCAATAAACTCCACTCTCTGTCACAGCACACTTTTTTCCCATTTTAACCAAAACTATTCTGCTATGGGTCATGCCTACTCCTCTGCTCCTTTCAAATCTTTTAGGATCTGGGATTCCTGAAAAAGTGGATCATTTCCAGTAGACATCTGCCAGCTCTGTTCTGAGCCTTTTATAGAGACTGTCTGATGTTCCCAGCTGGGCCTGGCTGAGACTGGATGGGTCCAAAGCATTCTGGTACAGTATCTTGCCCATAAGAGCTGACCTACAACATAGCTTGTTGCAAGCTTCTCATACATACTCTTTAACAGCTATTATACAGTTTGTCCTTTCCATTTTCAAACTGTTCTTTTTATTTTTTAGTTTTGTTCATGATGCTTTGGGAAGAAGGAGAACCAAATTCACAATTTCAGCCATTTTCGAGCCATCATTAATTTCTTTCCCATCCACATTTACTAATAGACCTTTCTCCCTACTGCTACCTTTTTCTCTGATCTGTTTGTAAAAGCTTTTCTTATTCTACTTTAACCCATTGACTTCTTTCTGTTTCTCATCTGTCAAGCCCTCAGTATGTTTTATCAGCTAGGAATTCATTTTGTTTCTTTATATTATGCAACATTATCTCAGATGCCTCACTGAAAATGAAGCATAACAGGTCTCCTGCACTCACTTTTATCATCCGGGGCTCTGATTCAGTAAGGTAATGCCACCAGGCTCACCTGATTTTTCTCCCTGAGGTCAGACACTGAAAGTTAGAAGGATAGTCTTAAGGCCTTTGTTCAACAATGGCAGGTAAAAGTTCACTTGCTGCCATTCTGTGTAAAAAAGTAATATATACATTGAGGGGATATATAGTGATATATATTGACGGTAGAGAAAAATGCTCCAAATGAGAGTTTCCTCTTTATTCCTAATCAAGAGGTAGTATACCTATCACTCACTCCATCGCCCTGCTTACGGAAGAAGTAAGGATTCTGCCCAGAAGTCCTGCTGATCCTTTCATCCAGACGAATAGAATAAACTACAGAGGACTTGCACAAGGGCTACATGCAGTTGTCAGCTCCATCCTTCTGACATTTCTCCTTGTGATTGCTGCTCCCAAAATCCAATAAATGCTCTATGGCTCAAATGGGGCACCCTCTCAGGATGTGCTAACCCACAAAGATGCTTTCCACTGGTGGTAGGGAGAGAAGGGGTTGAAGGGGTGCCTATTTCTTAAGCAGTCAATGATATTGAAAAATAGCCCTTCGGGAGGATTAATCATGTAATCTGAAGCAAAGAAAATTGAGCAAAAAGTGTTTGAAAATCTCTGCCACTCTTCTGTCCTCCCCCTCGCCTCACTTTCTTATTTGGGAACTCTCAGATGCCTCGCTCTCTCCGGATGTTTTGATAAGGCCTTTTCTTATTTCTTTCCTGCCCCAAGCAAATGTGATTTGATTTGGCTTCTCTTTTCTCCCCTCCCTGATTTGAGGTGTGCACTGGTGGCTATCTGTTCAATTCCATCTCCCTGCTTGTTCATTTTCTATACAATTCCTTTACACACCCTCCCTTCAGCCAAATGGATTTTTTTTTTAATCTACCTTGTATTTTAAGTTGTCCTGATATTGTTAGCCTTTAGGCTTACGAGACTGTGTTTTTAATACTTTCCCATCCTCCTCCCTATGCCCCATCTCCAGCTCATACTAGAGGACAGCTTTGCATTCCTTTCTATCAACCCCATAATTGGTTTGCAGAAATTTCTAGCATCCTTATTAGAGATATGTCAGAACCAATACCATGGGGCTGTTTCCCCAGCAATAGAAAACAAAGAACTACCAAGGCAATGAGAACCATTTATCACCTGCAAGGGCAGATTGAAATCACTACATGCAAAAAACTGTTTGAAATTATGGGGTTGGCCTCCCTCTGTAATGAACTGAACCAAAAACCCAGACAGCAGAAGTGCTTCCAGATCCATATTCCAGGTCTGGGCTACCTTCAGTAGATTGGGGTATTAATTTGGATTTGACAATATCTCGAGAACCTCTCATGCTCCTCTAAAGTCGACTCTTGGGTTATATGGACAGTGTTCACCTGATGAAGGAAATTTCAACCCTTGCTTTCAGCCCACCCTAGACACTGCCCCTCCTCAATCTTTCTTACATCTAGCTGACCACCAGCTCAGAAGCCCATTGCTTACAGTATTATTTTTTTTTGATTTCTTACAAAAGAAAATTTCTGGACTCTCAATGTACAAGCATCTCTGATGAGATATTTCTTTGCCAGCAATGGGTTTTTTTCCCCCAATAGATGTTTCAAAAATAATAATAAAAACGTCTCATGTTTTGATTCTAAAACACTTCAAAGCTATTCCATTATTTCCTAATGGTTTGATCGGGCTTTTCTCAGTTTTGAACCATTTTTTTTTTTTTTTTACAGCGTGTGACCACTGTATAAAATATCTCCTTATTTATTTTTTCCACACTTCAATACTGAAAGTTCATTGGTTTTTCACAAGTGCCATTGTTATATTCATGCCACAGTGGCTTGTTTCTTTGCCTCATTTAACTCCAGCATACTCCAGTTGGGGTAAACCAGAGTATGTAATGCCATTATCCCAAAAATAACACTGCAGTTTCTCAATAAATTCAAACCAAACTCATTGTCCAAAGAGATTTACTTTGACAGTCAACTGTGGAAATATATGTTGGGACCTGCCAGGTCAGCTCAGTGCCTTTCATTTTGAAAA
Source organism: Acropternis orthonyx (assembly GCA_035583155.1). Lineage (NCBI taxonomy): Eukaryota > Metazoa > Chordata > Aves > Passeriformes > Rhinocryptidae > Acropternis > Acropternis orthonyx. The sequence continues at coordinate 24,737,154 of JAWWEU010000001.1, forward strand.
TTTCACACAGAAGTAAGAAGAGCCCAGCTTCTGCCTCTGCAGGTATTTTTGGCTCTCAGGGTGCTAATGAAAATAGAAGCTCTATGTGCCTTACACTAGGTGAGTCAGTCTCACTGCAGTGATGCCCAGACAGAAGTCAGTTAGATGGAGGAACATCTAATTTGTTTTATTCCTCCATTTTTTCCCTTTCTTTTTTCCCCAAGAAGACAACAACAGCAGCAAAAGAAGGTAAGTCTGTCTTGCCATACAGTCACAAAATCTTCTATTATTTGGACTCACTGTTTTGCTTCTGCTTGGTACAGAGACCATCTGAATTAAAATCTATAGCAACATTTGGATCTTTAATCCATCAATAATTCAGTGTCCAAGCTCTCCAGACATGGGAATTGACCCCATAGCACACATCCTATTAAAAGAAATCATGTTAAAATTTAACACGTCTATCTAGGCATGACCATTGTGGAATGTCAAAGAATTTTGAAAACATTTGCTAACGAATCCTCAAAGCCCACAGTGAAGCTGGTCAGCAAATATTTGAACTACACAATCATGAAAAAAAGTAGAAGTTGCTTGACCAGGCTCTCACAGCCAGAATGTAGAACAGGTAAAAGTGCCCCAGTTCCTCAGGTCAGTCTGCACAGAAAAAGCTAAGCCGAGTTGTTTACCCTATTTTGCTTGTTTCAAGAGGTTAGAGGGGGCCCCAGTTCACTGTTTCAGAGGACAACACAAATTTTTTGCCCTGTACCTGCTGGAATCACACTGATCCTCTGTTAATCACACTGTAACCATGAGATCATGCTTACAGGATCACTTAAAAAGGAAACACATTTCTAATGGGTATCTCCTTTATTAAAAACCATAAAGTCTCCTTTTCATGGCCTAACTTTTTATCTTAAAATGTATTGGGCCTGATTCACATGGGAATCTCAGGTCAGAAGTTGTACACAAGGGAAAGAGATTGGCTCAGAAAAGAAGTTGAATTACCTTTTTGATTCATCGTTATACAACCTCATTTTCTTCTGCCCTAGTTTTTTCTTTCCTCTGCTGTTGATCATATCTTCCTTTATTGGTATTCTAGTCACATGCATTATCCTACCCGGTTTCTGTAATGCCAACTAAATCATCATTGTTTTCATGCATGAGATCTTCCTGCTTAGTCATTTCCCATATTTTTTGTGTCAAGACAGTGACGAAAGAGTTTTGTCCATTTTCTCCTGCACCCTTTAGCCTCACTTTCTTTTTTGCTTGCATTCCCTTTTTCTTAGTTCTAGCCAAACTTAGAGACATAGTCAGTCAATACCTCCTGCTCACCTTTGGGTGCTTCTTCAATATCAATTACTATGCTTTATGCCTAACTGCATCTTAGTTCAGTCCCTGTGAACCACACAGTTCAGTCCTTCTGGCTGAGAAATCACCAGTGAGCTCCTGCTCCCACTCAGTTCTCTTCCTACATGGCCCTTCAATATGTCTTCTGTCAGCCACTCTACTGTTCTCAGTAAGGATAGCAATAGGACTGTCACATTCCCTCCCCTTCTCTGGCAGCACCACCCTCCAGAAACAAAGCAGCATGCAGCCCTACAAGTACAATAATAAAATAATTCGGGTTGGAAAAGACCTTTAAGATCATTGAATGCAACCCTAAGTACCTTCACACCCTCTTCTCTTGGCCACTCTCCTCATAATATTCTTTTCCTACCTGACCCCACACCATGCCCCTTGTTCACTCATTTGTTTTGCTCTCCTGCATGACCTCTCCCCCACAAGGCTTGACTATAACAGGTTAGAGCAGTCAAGACTTTAAATTCTCCATGCAACTGTTCCCTGTAGAATCAGTAAAGGAACTCAGAGACTGGAGATGTCCCAAAAGAATAAACCCTTATACCAGAGACTCCTCCACAGTTTCTTCCCCAACCACTCTATAAGAATGCTCCTGGTCCAAGGATGCTTCATGCCTGGCACTCTGCCCAGTTTTGGCTGCTGTCCTCCAAAAATTAGTGATTAGTTTCTGGACCATGAGTATAACCTTCTGATACACAGCCACTGCCATTTCTTGCAATTCCCTTGTGACAGTTTCAGGCCCTGCCTTGCAGTCACCCACCTTTCTCCACCTCCTCCATCCGTACATCAGCTCCTGCACCCACAGTAAAAGGAATTACATCTCCATGAAACTGGCAAGTGGAATTTTTAATAGTACTAAAATAATTTAGTCCATACTACAGGTAGTTTTATTAACAGTCAATATTTTCTACCCTAAATGACAGATTTATTACAGCACATTATTTTTATTATTGAGTGTAATCATATCCCCATGCTACTGAAATCCCTTGGGCCTCCACAGTGCTCTAGCAGTAATAAATAACCAATGCACACAGAAAAACTTTGCTAAGGTGAATTTAAGGTTGTGGGCACATATCAGTGGTTTGAGTGCATATTGCCTCTCAAGAACATTGGAGTTAACAAGTTGTTTGCAAGCAACAGCAAAAGCAATTCTAATTTCCTATGTTTCTAGTCCTACATCTCACACAAGCCGAAGCTGTAGGATTCTTCTCTAGCTATTCTCTTCTATCTCCTAGGGACATACTTTATTTGTACAGTGTCTCTGTGTTTCCTTGTAGCAGTCTGCACAAGTTAGACCTAGTTGACAATGATGTTAGAAAATGAACTTTAGTTAACCTTATGGGATAAGGGAATAACTTCAATTTAAGAAGTGTAATTCCTGCAAGAACATGTCATGAACCAATTGTCCAGATGAGCAGGTTGGCAGCACCAGCAGGTGGCAGTAGACAGGTGTTGTGCGCTTCGGGAATTTCTATGGATTAATCAAGCTTTGGTTAATCTCTACCAAAACCTATATCTGACAGCACCTGGAGTCACTTGCGGACAGAACCCAAGGAGCTGCATCTCTTAGTGCTGGGACTCTGTGTGGAACAGTTGGAGCTGCTACACTGACCCATCCAACTTTTCTCTTGGGCTGTGTCATTTCTCCTTCTGAAAAGAGTAGTTGCGTAATTCATAAAAATGCATATATATGTGATTAAAATGTTCTGGTATCTAAGTACATTTAGTCTGCACAATATCACTTGGTCCTAAATGGCAGCAGCCCCCTCTCCGTGCACATACTTCTATGCAGCAATCCCATCACCAAACCAAAGCTGAGACACGAGGCAGGACATGCTGTGTTTGCTCTAATCTATGCACATGCCCATCAGCCAGCTGACAGGACACACTGGGCATGTTACACCTCAGCTCTCACCATCGTCTTCTTTCCCCAGTGAGAGCACTCATTTAAGTCTGCTTCCCTAGTTCAGCCACCAACTTCCTTGGTACTCATAGGAATTTCATGGTTTTAAATCACATATCATGTTAGGAAATTTGTCTGAAATCAGTCAGCTGATACCAGAGAAGATGACAACTGACAGGTTGACATGCAGGCAGACAGAATGACTGCCTGTCTCTTGCTTCTTTAAGAAGACAGGATATAGAAAACCACTGGAAATGTAAAAATTTCCATTCAGATGAACCACTCAAACTGCATTCCTACAGAATATCATTTCAGTATTTCCCCTTCATTGAAGAGTTTTAAAGCAATGCACCAGAGGGCACAGAACTATTTGCTATCTACTCCAAATAACAACCATGCTGCTTTGTTACCACATTAACCTTTGGTCTTTTTCAGGTAAAAACTTAAATCTCGCAATCAGGGAAGATGAGTTTTATCTGTGGAGGCAGGCAAGTGCAGCATGCAGGAGCACTCAGACAGCAGGGCACAAGGTGGAATTGTCAAACTTAACCTTGTAGGCTGCTAAATACCTTCTAGAGCAGCTGTGTGACCTCAGCATCTGGCAAGGTCACAGCCCTATGCTGCACAGGGAAACATTGCCTTCAGCATGCTCTTTGTGTAAATGAGGATTTGTGTGCTATGTATGACTGCAAATAAAGCAATAAAGCCTCTTGCTTACGTTTGGAATATTCTGGTTCTTTATAGTCACACAATGGGCTAAACCTACTTGCAGCTATGTTTAGCTGTGTTTGCCTTGTGCCAAGGCCTTTCCACAGTGAAAAAGGTGATTTTGCCAAGACACTCAGTCTTGTCTCTTCATTTTCCTACCTCACTAGTTGCACTGCCTTTAAAAATGCTTGCATTTACATGCTCGACTCACATAGAGTCACATAGACAATAGGAGCTGAACTAGATATGGCATTGTCTACTACTGTGAAGAAAACTGTTTTCCCTGCCTTCAGCCTAGTAAAAGTCAAAGACCCAGTGTTACCAGGAAGAAGAAATTCCAAGAGAGAGGGGGAAAGAGGTTGTTTAACAGAAAAGAAAAAAATAAAACATTCCCTTTGAAGCCAATCCTAGAGCAAACACAGCAATTGTGTCAAGTGCTGCACATCCAGGGTTCAAGGTCGTCATTCTTCCCACTGGGTCATACTCCTTGGCTGGCCTACCTCTGCCATGATGCATGGTAGCGTGAGAGACCACACCTACCACCATGCTTCTTCTGCAGGACACTTCATGCTCTTTCAAAATGCAATGAATTGTAAAGTAACATAGAAATAGCCTAAATCCAGCATATTTCCCTTTGCAATTCTGAATGAATACATTCTGGAACCCAGATTCTCCAAGTGTTATTAGTCACCTATGCTGTTATGACGGGGAACAAAGCAATTTTAAATGTATATGTTAATAGACATTGGGTAGAATTTTTCAAATATTTAATATTTTCTCAGTTCAGTGGGATTTCAATGTCTAAGCAAATAGGGTCCTTTAAAGAGCTAAGACATAAAGAGCTTTGAGACCCTTGAATGAAAGAAGTTATAAGTAGTACAAAGAATCATTGGCTACACAGAAAATGTCATTATCTTATTTTGTGATAGCAAAATCCTGTGTAACAATTCAACACATTAGGCATTAACAGAGAGATAAAATATTCCCTTAAATAGAAATCTTCCTTTAGTACAACTGAAAACTGCTGAGCTGATGGAGAAATTCATATCTTCTTAATGCTTTCTGTATTAGATCTTTGGCCCACTCGTGTATTATTCCTCAGAGTGGAATCTGAAAAAAGGTTCCTCAATAATGAGTATTCAGCTGTGTAATGTTCATGCTCAAAAATACTGCACAATACACCAGAATGCAGCCCATATTGAAGAGGTTGGAGTTGGCTCTGGAGCTGTCTAGGGCAGACATCTCCCTCTCAGCCCTCTAGTATCTCCAGCAAGCTTAACACAGTCCACGAAGCCAACAAAGAGGTAGGAGGAAAAGAAAGAAGTGTTACAAGACAGAAAGCAAGAGGAGGATATTTGAATTTCATAAGACAGGTTAACCCTGCAGGGCTGAGAGAAGCAAAAACAACTTATTCTGAATAAACATGATATGGAAATTGCAGAGATAGAATTGAGCATGAATTTATCTAGGAAGCTACAGCATAAGTTGGTGCAAGATGCCATCAGGAAAACACTTCGAAAACTGAAGACAAGAGACGTGATATTACCAGCCACATCCATCTGAACCCCAGACTCCTTGTTCCCAGAAGCCATACTTCTAGTATGAGAGGTGATGGGCTAGTGCTACCCAGTCTCCAGAGGCAGCTCCTGCTATTGCCCCTTTGCTCAGTCCCCAGGCTGAGACAAGTCCTCATGTTACATGTTTTGAGTTCGCCACCTGGATCATGTCAAGGCATCACCAGTGGGAATGCTAGTTGAAATTCCCTAAAATGGCAGCAAGGAACACGTTAACAGTTAAGCAGCAGGAACTGCTGTGGGCCAGTGCTTGACTCTATATCCCAGCCTTTGCTCATTAATTATCAGGGATGCAGCAAGTCACCAAGCCCAGGTACTTCAGTCTCTCTCGAGAACAGGGAAGATGATAAGGGATAACTCAGACATACAACATGGAAGCAGACATACTCTATGATGAAGTTTCATGCCTTTATCCCAAGCTGTCCTTCTCAGTATGACTGATGGTACCAGGCAAAATAGAGTCAATTTACACTCATTCTGAGTGTGTAAATGTATTTGACAGATGAGCTCCAAAGAGACTAGCTAATATGATTTAAGATGTTACCTCTCCCCAGCTGTCTACCCTGTTCCTCTGCCAGAAGTTACTTCCCCAACAGCAGGTAAAGCAGAAGAAACATGTGTCTGCACCTTGAATGCTCTAGCTAAGGCTGGTATATTAGCATAAACTGCCAAAGAAGGGTGGGTTTGTGCTAATATATCAGATGAAAGCTGCAATCACTGAAGCACAGGCATATGTCTCATTCTGCCAGCTCTACAGTCATCTCCAACAAAGGAGTAGGAAGGACAGAGAAAGTATTAAAGTCATGTGTGCTGGGTACAACTAGTCATATATGTATATGCCCAGTACTCTGATGAAGACACAGTTTTCAAGTCCATTTTCCTAAACCTGGTAATCTGCAGACCCACTGATGCACAGCCTGGACAATGACTATCAAGCATAGTAGGACAAGCAATCAGTGCTAAGGAGTACACTTAAAACAGCACAGCTACAAACCTGCATAGGGCAAGGAGGGAAAGGTGACTTCAGTCACCTCCTCCTCACACCTTTCAAACCAGCTGATACCTTGGCTCAGCATCATCAAGAAGGTCGATAAGCCATCACCCAACTTCTTTCGAATTGTGGAACCACAAACCAACAAGTTACTGGGAAAATTCCAGGGGTATAAAAAAAAGGCAGGAAAATTTGATCAGCTCACTCTAATATCCATTTCTGCTATCAGTGTCAGTGATGCACGTTTATGCTAAACATTTCTTTATCTCATACAGCATAGGACTTGCCTTTTACATGAAAATCATTTGTGCTTTGGAAAATCCTGTAATGCGATGATTTGCTTAGCTTTCTGTTGTACCCTCTCACTTTCTTGTTTGTTTTGTGCTTGTATCTCTTGCTTATGATCTCTCTGCATGCTGAAAATCCAGTACAAATATTTAGTAAACAATAAGAAGCTTACTGCTGTTTTCAAGCAGAAAATTTGTCTCTACCTCACAGAACATCTATTTTGGCTTGTATTTAATTTTTTAAACAATGCTTGAATGTATATCTATACATCAGATCTTTCCTTGCTTAGATTCTACAGTGGTGGGTGCTTTATAAAAGTGAATATAGATAGAATCAGCTGTAATCCATTTATGGCAAACTCATCTTTGATCAGCAGATATAAGATATAGCAATTGTTCTTTTTCATATGATTGGCACAGACCTCATTTTTCAGTACATTGTTTTGAAAGCTTTTGTTTGGTTGGGGTTTGGGGGTTTTTTTGTTTGTTTGTGGGTTTTTTTGGTTTGGAGTTAAAAAACCACTGGACAATATTCAATTTTGAAACTTCTAGAGCACTTGAAGCAGCCCTGAATTTGAGACCACAAGTAGAGCCAAGACATGGACAAGACAACTAGCATATTCTCTCTAAACTGTTGTCTGGCATAGACTTAATGGGTAAGGTACAAAGATGCAGGACGGAGTCCTAGAGCTCTCCCTTCTCAGACAGATTTATCATCCCAGTCAGAGTCCATGTAGGTAATTCACTTATATCCTTACTTTTCCTTGCAATTTCAAACAGAACCCAAATGCTTTCGAACTGCCATGTTGACACCTGTGAAATGTCAGGCTAGGGGATTTTTTAAGGTAATCTGATTTTGAGTGCCCAGCTACATACCAGAGGCTATAATGAGTTCACTGATTATGGTATCTAAATTTAAAAGACTGATGTGAATCTAAGACTGCCTAGGATACACAGCTGTCAGATCCAGGCTCCATCTACGGTCAAGGGAGAGAAAGAGTCATCCTAGGAAAAAAATTTGGAGCACTGAGGCATCTGATACTTCCACAGACTTTGACAGCCCTGGAAAAGACTTAGCCCATTTGTTGATTCACTACCCATCATTATTTTTTAATTTAGTTCCCACAAAGTCAGGCAAACATTTCTTCCTTTTGAGCATTTTAACACCTGGCCTGAATGTAGTTATCATATACCTCAGCCAATGCAGCCAGAAATTGAAATATGTAAAAAAACAGGAGCCTTGACTGAAAGCTGGTGCTGGTTGTAGTTTCTGAAGCGGGTATTAAGGCTCCAACAGATGAAATGAAGAATCCTCAACAGGCAGAGAATAGCTGCTTCCTGTGTCTCTCCAGTTTTGAGGCTATTCAATGGTAACCAATTTAATTTTTTTTTTGCTTAGATGATCAATAAATGACAGGAGGCCATCCATAATTGAGCTTTTCCTGAGGAGAATTCTGATGTTTCTGTGTTTAACTTGGATATGTAAGAAATCTGTTGTTACACAAATCAAAATGAGGGGGTTTTGAATGACAGAAGCACCATGGCACCACCAGTTTGGATTAGAAGCAGAGGACTTTGAGGCCACCCTGGGGGTTTTCAGGCAGAACAACTGTGAAGATAGAGCTATAAATTTAATTTAATTTATTGATGTGGCGATGTTGGGTGTATTGATATATTTTATTGCTAAGCAGTGCATTCTCCCCATGTTTTTTCTCCCTTGAGCAGATTAACTGTAGATTCCAAAATAACTGTCCAGCAGAAACATGAGTGGCATACTATTTTCACTTTGCTTGTCTCCCACATAAAAGAACAGCTGTGAATGTCAGCTGAGGCTGATTTCTCCTGCACAATAGCCTATCATTTTTGTAAAAATAAATAAGTGGCAATCATTCATTTTTTTTCATGGATATAAGCACTTTGGGTCAAACTCAAAGTGACTGAAATGATATTGCATTTTACCTCTAGTTGATAAGTAGTTGTAATTTACAGGCCAATAGAACCGGGTAGATAGAAAAGCAACTACCAAGTAGAATTAAGATAAAGAACCTCCCACTCTCACTTTGTCTTACACCTTTCACTGAGCTGCCTTGGCTCCTGCATCATTTATTTCCTGACTGTACGCTCTTGTAGGTTACACTAAGTTGCTGCCAGGTAACATACAGCATCATTTATATCACCTTTGAGCACTGCCCAATTACAGAGCACGATGCCAGAGTCATTGGTTCAGTCCCAAGCACACAATCAAAGTAACTTCTGCTGTGAGAGCAGGCACAAGATTAAGTCTCTACACAAAGCTGCAGAAATTGAAAGCACAATTGCTGGGTAAAGTGCCACCCACGTACAGTTCTCCCTTAGTGATAAAGGCTGATTGTCATATGACAGGCTCTAAACATCTAATGGTATCTCTTACCCTTATTCTCTGCACACATCTTAGGCTTTCCCAAGCTATCTCCAGCTGATATAATATTTCAGCTTGGTATGGTGTTGTGCAGTTGTTACAACAGGACCCCTGAACAATAAAGCCTGTGTCAACGAGATGCACTGTTTTCCAGTCAAGCATCTCTGCACTTCTGTTTTGCACATCACAGAGGAGCCCTGAATGATCAGCCTGTATTAGGTTTGAATGGTGCATGGTGCTTTTCAGTTGCCATTGTTTGGATCTTGTCCTCCTCCCAGTCTGCATTTAAGAGTGGTTTTGTATCAGTCATGCTCATTTTTATCCCTCTGCTGGTCCCCATAGCATGGTAGTACTGTAGAACCTCATGAAGGGAAGCACTTTTGAGCCTTGTCAGTACCAGGACTTGGAGCCATGAATGTAATTGCCACATTGCAGTTTATATTGGTTATATGTATCCTTTGGAATCAATACTGAGCTTGTCCCACTGAAAATTAGCATTCTTCTCAATATGACTAATGATAAAAAGAGTTCAAGTGTGCATATATATCTCTAAAAAACCCAGGTTGGCACTGGCAACAGCATGTTAGCATATGTAAGACCCATTTCAGTTTATGAGTTCTGGAAGGATAAGATTAAACCCTCTTGCATTAATACCTGCTGCAATGCTTTCCCCTTCCTTCCTACTAGAGATTGGAAAGATTGTAATTTGTGAAAAATACACAAAATTTGTGAAAAATACATTAAAAATACAGATATCTCCATTCACACTTGTGCCAAGTATTAATAACTTTTTCACTGAAAGTCTGGAGACCACATATATTCTTACTCACTATATTCTTCACCTTAACAGACCTCAGTCTAAGGATACGTCTTTAGGACTTACAACACACAAATGGCACAAAAACATTAATAGTAATAATCCAGTGTGGGTACAATACTTCCCATTTTTCAGATGAGTGGTTTTCAAACTGTGGTCTGCAAAACCCTGGGGCCTTGGTCTATTTCTGTATCTGATGTCTATTGCAAGGATCTGCACATGGGAATTTCCTAAAGGTGGCTGGACATCATTCAAAAGTATAAAGGATCAACAAATTCAGAGGTGGTAAAAATATGTACATAAAAAGCATTGAGTCCAAATGCATCCTTTATGACAGTGAAGATGAAAAGATGGGTGTCTGAACACCCTAGCTCCATGTCACACTAGGCACTCCCATACACAAGGTATTGCTATCAGCAAGGGCTAAGACCCCATCAGGCTCCTCTTTTCCCTTTCCTCCTGTAAATCCACAACTGATTAAAAACATTAATTAACTGTCAAACCCTTTCCTGCTCTCCCATCAATTAAATCTGGTTTATGTCCATTTTATCTATCCATCCAGATGCTTTAATTAGTCTCTATGATTGCAATTCATCAGCACTTCCACAGAGTAAAACACATCAGCAGTCTGCTCCCTCTCTGTCTGCAAAATTTACCCAACACCTCACCTAATGGGCCTCTGAGCCCAGCTCATGTTCTGGGCTCAACTACAATGCAAATAACAGTAATGATTAGTGCAAAAGGAACTGTCTTTCCATTCCCAGCTTAATAGTTAATATTGTGTCTTCATAACGCACAATACAATGATTTAGTAGTGCCATTTGTGTTTCCTGATTCCCTAAGGTAATGACTTAGTACCACAAGGATATGCACATTATCTTCTGTTTGTAAATTTTTATCAGGTTTATAAATACAGCATGGCCTTACTGTGCAACCTCACGATCTCTCTGAACCCAAAAAAAGTTTAAAATTAATAATAAATGATAAAACTTGGGAGAAAAAAATGAATCAGGCTTCATTAAATGATAAAATCCATCAGGAGCCAGGGGCAAGGACAGGGGCAGGGACTCAGTTAATTTGTGAGAATAACATAATTTTGAATTGTTGAAAAGATATAACAGTGGAAATACGTAATACAGTTTAATCTTGAAGGTCACCCCAAGGAGAGAAGGCCAACTAGCTATCTGACCCTCTCCAGAAGAAAGAATATATTCTATTACTTTGGCAAAATTCAGACTTGTGTGATCTTAAGCTGTAATGATTAAGAAATCAAAGAGTTCAAAGAGACAAGCTGTGATCATTCCCACCACAAGGGAAGACCTCCATGCAGGTCTACAGCTGTAAAGAAATTTGGGCAGCCAGCCCAGGAAAACCTCTGCCATCCCCTACCTTATTTTGTGCTCTGCACAGGACACAGGCATACCACAACTTCAAGCTTAAGTCCACAGCAGTAAGAGGTTTTTACCATAAAAGCTCTGCTTGTAACCTCACCTCTACTTCATGTCTTCATGATGATGCTTTAGAGCAGCTATAACCTGGTTATCATCATTGCACTGTCAGAATAGGAGTGTGGGCCACTAAGCATTAGTATGGGTTTCCTACATTCACGGACATTTGATTTTGAGACAGTAATATCAGTGGAGAGAGGACTTTATTTTCCTCTACCACCACATGCAAGCAAATATCATCAAGTTCACTACATGAGGACACACTAGAAAATATGTCTTGGAAAGTTAACCAAGCTCAACAGAAAGATCCCAGAGGAAAAAGGATTAAACAATATCCTCAGTAAACTTCCATGGCCGATGCATTACCATTGTAAAAAGTTGCCTCTTGTTTCCAGTGTAACTTTTTTTAAATTTCAAGATGTAGCTTTTAGTATTTATTAGGACTCTGTCCCTTAAATTAGAGGATGTCACACTTTAAGACAGTAAAATGAAATGAAAAGGTAAGAATAAGTGTCTTATTAAAAAGAAAAATTAAAATACCCTCATTTTGAGCTGGTAAGTATGATTCTGGAATGCTAAATCCTCTCCTTTTGTAACTGTGTTTAGTATTACTCTTCTCAGGGGAGCAGGAGTTTTATATTCCTTAGCTGAAATCTTAGAAACAGTATAGTCTTCTACCAGAAAAGATGATCTGACAGAACTGAGCCGTGCAGTGTCTGCATGAACATACTGACTGTATAAAAAGTGTGACTCAGTGTTATCAAATTATCTTTGAGTGTAAATATATATTTCACAAAGTAGTTCAGATATTTTAAAAATATTTATGTTGCAATTAAACTGAAAATACTGAATATGTGTTTCACAAATTAAGCCAGTAACCCAACCGGGGCTTTCATCCCAGTTTGACAAAATAAAATTTTGAAATGTCAAAGCCACCTCCAGGACAAAATTCCCATTTCCCTTGCCATCTGTCCTGATGTCCCTCAAAAGCTACAGACCGTAGTGCTCTGATCATTCCAGGTCCGGAGCTTTCGATTGCTACTTCCTACCTGCTATGTCCACTTTCACATGAGAATGGAGAACTCACTGGAGTGCACTACATGTCAAAGGCTTAATTAACAGGCAGAGGAAAAATCAAATAACCAAAAAAACCCAACAAAACTGTTCAAGGGGTACTGTGCCCACACATCCTATGTGGCCTGCAGCCAGGGAGTGAAAACTTACCAGGACCAACAATTCATCCACTGCCACAATTGTCATCTCTGATGTCCTGACACAGACACGTGATTAATCACTCCCCAGTTTTGTCCAGTGTATCTATGCCAACAAAGGGGGATATTTTCTGGTGATGAGCAGCTGAGACCACTAACTGTCATCCAAGACTGACTGCTGCTTTGATCTAACTCTTCAGCTGAAGGTAAAGTCTAGGCTGACACTTGGTCTAGAGTGTGTAAAGAACTGCAAGAACAGGCAGGTTGTGCTCAATATACATTGAGCTCTTTATACAAAGCAAGACTTTCCAACAATGGAAAAGTTGTACTTGAAAACCTACAAAATAGTAATTACATCAAAATAGAGCTAAGTATAACTGCCTTACAAACATCTATCACATCTGAATACAACCCAGATATCTTCCTGCCAGAGTTTTCACATTCTGATTCTGAACCCTTAGAGATCCATGAGATATATTTACAGTTTCCATAAAAACAAACAAGAGAAACTGTCATGTTAATTCACCATACAGGGGTCCTCAGTCTCAGGAAATGTTGTAGGGATTTGCAAACTAAAAGAGATTGAAGACCACTGTTGCCTATCAACTCCCCAAGAATCTATATGGTGCTCATACTAAATACCTTCATATATTATTTGCATACTCTGCAGATGTTTGCATGCTGTGATTATGTAGAATAATAATGCCTTGAACTGTAAAACACTGATCTTATTTATATACAATGCCATACTTGATGTTTTATGTTTAGCTTTTCTCATAAGCCACCTTTATATATTGCATTGGTGGCAAACTATCAAAACAACTTTGAAAAATAACACTCAATCACAGGTCAATTTTTCTGCCAATTCAGCTTCATGTTTATCTGGGGGGCAGGAATCTTGGCTTTGGTGGTGTCAGACACTGACTTCGGTGGTCCCAGAGTTTCAGTCAGGGTGTTACAGTATTTTTATTGCATCTCAGGCAAAGTAATGTCTAGTCTTTCCTTTTGAAAACTATTTAATAGCTCAATGAGCTTCACCATAAGGGTTTTCTCATTTGCATTTCTTCCCATCACTGCTAGCTTTACCCAACACACATTAACTAATTCCTTCTCCACTTGCTGTTTACACACTTCAAATATTCATAGAGGTCTCAGTTACTCCACATTCCCATCATTGCCAGGTGCATTAACTTTCATTTTTGCCAAGTTGGATCTTCATTTGTTTTCATATCAAGTCTCTAATCTCTCTAGGTATCTTTGTATTATTACTATTTAATTTCTGTTAAGTACTGACGGTATGCCAGGTGCCTTCATTTTGCCAGATGCTGCAGGATGCAAAGGCACAGCTCTCCTCCTGTGGACCAGGTAATCTAAAAGAGAAAGCAAAGACGGGACAAAGTATGCTCACAGCTCAGAGCATATGGTTAGGCTTAGAACCTGGGTACAGCTGTGAAACTACTCTGAGGGATAGAAATAGGCAGGTCCTTTCTAGAGTCTTGGTGGGGAAGGGGGGGGGGGGGGAAGAGGGTCTTTCCCCAACATAGTCAGATTGAAAGGTTGTGCTAATTTTGTGGGAATTTTGAGGAAAAGAGGTGGCATGAAGCTGAAAGGATGCATTTAGGGAGCAGGACAGGATCCAGAACAAAAACCATTGCAGGAGTTAAAACAGCAAAGGAAGTTGTGGCATGAGTGTAAAAAGTACTCTACATCCTTTCCTCGGGAGCACAGGCACTGACATAAAAGTTTGGAACCACCACCAAAAAACCAAGAGAGTGAAAGGGTGATCAAGCAGACAGCTTGTCTGAAAACATATAAGGGAAAAAGCAAATACAAGAACAGTCTCAGAGAATCACAGATGAAACTGGGGAAGAAAATGCAGCCTCAAAGCTGCCAACAATTGGGATAGAAATTTTACTGTACTGTCCTGTTCTTCCCCGCACCCTGGTTGCAGTTCTACCTGTCTTGTGAACATCCACACAGGAGATATGAATATGCTGTTTAGTTTTTCTCCTAGCTATAGCTATGGCCCGCTTTGGAAGAGTGGATGTACTTACTCTCCCCAGTGCATAGATCTATAGTCTACCCTTGTTTCCCTCAAATCTCAGAAAAGCAGATGAGGTTTCACAGTCAGACTCTTCTTCGAAGGCCATGAACATTAAAAGAGTTCTTGGCTCTTTAACCACAAGGCAAGAAAGCACACTAAAGGGAACTGGAAGTTTCCCTACTGAAATCAGACTAGAGGATCTCCCAAACCTGCTTCCCACAGCATGAGGAGGAACAACCAAAGGGAAAGCCAGGGATGAAATGCATTTCCCCTCAATGAGTCCAAATTCTGGCAAAGGCTCCTAAAAGTATCAAAGATTTTATCTGTTACCAGGAAATTGCCTGCATTGTTTCCAGCATAGATACATACAGAAGTAATATGCATTTACTGCTTTTTACAGCAGGTCTCATGGCTGCTCCTTAGACAAGCTGTTGCTGTCCCCTGGACCTCTGCCCCAAAACAATGTCTAATATCTTCTCCAGCTTTAGTGATGAGATCTATCTGGCAGTTAGCGTTTCTGGTAAATACCTCTCCCCACACACACTTTTTCCAAACAAGTAAGCTTCCAATATTGCTTCAGGGTCCTCAGTTCTGAGATTATCAACTAAATCTCAAATCTTGGTCTACCATTCCCAGTTGGAAAGAGTATTGAGCACATACTATGATCTTCCAGCCTCCCTACTACATCTTCTCCCACTTCACCCTAGAAGGGATAAGACAGACAGTGCCAAGCACATCCCATCAGAAAAGGGACACTTGAAACTTTAGTCGTTTTATTTATTCACACCTTTAAGAAGTTCTTGAGCTCCTAAAAGCCACCTTAAGGATTCTTCAGACACGCAGGTACTAAAATACTAATCCACAAGGAAATTGAATAATACATATAGGACTGCACAGGTAAGAGATTTAGGGTAAAAGAGTTTGGACTTGAGTCCACAGCAGAAGCATCCCTGACTGCATGAAAGTCAGAGAAAACAGCCACTGCTATTCTATTTCTCATAGAAATAGCACTTTTTGCAAAGAGCAACTCCTTCCTTCAGACACCCCTATTCCTTCCCTCCCAGAAACCTACAGGCAAGGATATAAACTGTTTGTAAATAGCAGTTTCACACCAATTAGCTCCATGTTCTGCAAATGGCATTGCAGACTCAGTGTGGTGTTTCCAAGAGCTTGTTATTTCGAGTACTACATATATATTTCCATATAATTGATCTGTTCTGCTTTAAAGAGGCCATCAGGAAGATATGTGGGCAATTTATTGTAGAGGTAAGAGAAGGAGAGGCAAAGGGAGTTAACCTCAGATTAGCTGTGTTTACACAAGAGTGTTTTATGCTGTGGGCTCTCGGAATGAGACCAGAGCCCATGCTGTTTTCCCCTGCCTCTTTGGCACCCTGCTTTCCTCTGGAAGGGAAGGCAGACACAGCCATAGAAATTCAAGAGGGACAACTTCACAGTCACAACAGGACCAAGGTTAACAGAGAAAACTGCCCCAGCGTGGCTGCCACCATGCGGGCACAGGTCTCTAGTGATGGATGACACAGATTTCAAGCACAGCTGGGTAAGGACAGGAACAACTGGATATGGCCCAAATTAGGTACTATTTGACTACCACAACTTGGCACACCTGACTGGCAAGCAAACTGGCAAATGCTGGTGGCAAATATACAGAGTACTGTACTACCTCAAAACACCAAGGTCCGCAGCCTCAGACACCTCCATGCCCTGAAGATAACACACCATGTCAGGAACAGAAGAGGCAGGACACAGAACTAGGACTATCATAATTTGTTATCCAGATACAGACAATAGAAGCAACCAGGGCTATTCCGACCTTCTTCAGAGCACAGGTCAGAGCCTCCAACAATAGCTTCTGCATCACACTCATAATTTCTCCTCATAGAATGGAGCCCATGTAGAAGGCTGACAGGGCTGGACTGAAGACCTGAGTGCTGGTGAATTCCTGTGCTTCTGAAAGGTTTCTTCCAACAGCTCATTATTCTGCTGTGCCTTATTTGTACTCCCAGTTTGTCTAGCTTCCATCTCCAGTTCTCAGCTCTCTTCATCTGTGAGTACTAAAGAGCTGTCTTAGATCAGACAAAATCTTTCGCTGTTGTCTTTATTCCATGATCAAGACCCTTCACTTTGATAAGCTAAACAGATAGAAATGTTAATGCCTTCTCTGCAGATGAGAATATTCTCAACTCCGAATCTTTCTTATATTTGACTCTGCCATTTTCAGCTTTTGGTTTGCAGACCACAAAACTTAAACAAGACCTGAAATAAGTACACCAATATACATCTCCTGAATCTATTTTGCCGAGAGCTCTGCAGCAAGGCATAATATACCATGTTCAGCTTTGCCAAGTCAGCCAAGCATCACACCTTGAAAAAGAGTGAGAGACCGAAAACCAGATATTATACAGATTTCTCCAAAAAATGCAGGAACTGTGTCTGGGATCTTGGTGAGTACCACACAACTGGCTTGTAGTCATGGTCCAGACAGAATTTTCAGTTTGAAGGATTCTACAACAGTTCTTCTTGTGCAATCCAGATCCCTGCAATCTGCAGCACCACTTCACAAGGGGACTGCCACACTGCCAAAGTACCAAGACCAACTTTTTCAAACACCCATCCACTGAGATGAAGCACCTCTCAAAACAAAAGACACTGGGGAAATCCTCTACTTCTTTCCTACTCTGATGTCCCTGAAAATTATCCCAAATTCTCCCATTCAGCCCATTAACACCAGACCCCCAAAGTCATTTACAAAAACAGTCCAGCACAAGAGACAGTTCTCTCAGTCAGTGCCTGCCCACCAGCATATTTTGTGTACTAATCCTGTGAAGCTAGGCATCACATCCTGCTTGCACATTGCTCCACAGAACAGGCCTCACTCTGTTGTTAGTTAACATGCAGCCTCTGTTATGTGAAAGCTTCACAAACAATGATTGTATCTCTTCCCCACAGACATATCTGTTGTGTTACTGTAACAACTAAATTTTTCCATTTCTTTTTAGAGGATGGAGAGAAGGTCTTATAGTTTTAGTATAAAACAGCAGCTTGATGAACAGACCTTACAGCAAGGTACTGAAAGAACATGAGTTGTGACAGGAAAGAAGACAAATCCATCAGTGAAGGAAGAAATTGAAAAGTGATCACTGAGGACAAATCTAGGGGAGAACATCTAAAAGCAAACCAAATCAGAAACATAAGCAGGAGCCATGAGATGTAGGTCCCTGAGAACAGAAGCTGATTCTGATGCACAGGAAAATGAAAAGGCACTGAAATTACTTAAGGAGGCAGTTGTATAATTAAGACATCTCTAGGCACCTTCTCAAAGATGTCATGACTTGTAGTCAGGGTGAGATAGCAGAACAGCAAAGCAATACTTCAGGGGCTACCAGCTTGCAGGTTTTCCTCTACACTAGTCTCCAGAGCTTCTATATTGTGCTGGAAAAATTTAAAAGTAATACTTCAAGAAAACATGGGCAGATAATGTGATTTTTTTCCCCCCCCCCCCCTACCCTTTTAAAATTATTCTTCTGTAGCATCATGGTGAAAAGTTGTGCAGACAGCTAAGTAGGGGATCCACGCAGGAAATGCAGAAGAAATACATCCATTGGATAGAGGCTATTTAAATATTTGATGGCTAATATATTAAATGTTAATTGAATACTACAATGATTTTCTCCCCTGGACAGCACACAATTAACATTTAATTTGTTATAAAATATTTAAAGTTATGAAATATCTGAGGGCAACTGAAATGTCTCTTCCACCAAATGGTCTTGGGACTATGTGTTAAGGGGACAAAAGGGCAGGTTAGCATTTCAAATTCCTCCAATGATCTGTAAAAGAGACATGGGAAAAGTTTCCACAGATGACACAGTTCAAGGACATAGAGAACAGGAGGAAACACACACACATATCTGTTCCTGTCCCATTCAGTTTAAGGAAGATGAGGAGTCCTCACAGCTACAAAGCACCCAGCTTGAAAAGTGATGTGGTGACTCTTCATTTCTCAGGGAAAAGCAAATTTAGGGCACTTAGACCTACCATATATTTTAATGTTACTTGTTTCAGAGATGTCAGTGAGGGATTGAACTCTTAACTGCTCTGCACTCATTTGCTCCAAGGCATATTGACAAGAATAGGATTCAGACAATACAGAACTGTGGCTTTGGCTGTGCTCAATACTTCACTGAGTATCAAGGATGGTAATCAGCTTGGAATGCTAAAATTAAGCCAGTTGTTTAGGACATTAACACAAATCTATCTCGTTTGCTGCAGCAGAGTTGAACATCCTAGCACTACAGAAACTTACTGTACTGTTTGTACTGTTGTACTGTGCCTTGTTTGGGAAGAGGGGTAGGAAAGTTTTGCTAAGATTTCAGTGTGGAAAGGGATCTTTTAATTAATTCAACAGTGAATCCTTCAGCAAGTTTAGGAAAACTCAGCCTCAATAGTCCTGATATTTTTTGAAGTAAAGCTCAAAGAAAAGAAAAAAACACATTAGAGTTCTATTGTGTATCATTCAGGAGACAAAAGGAATACATATACATGCAAACCAAACATCTTTTACAGGTATTTTTAATTAAAGAAGCAACTTTCATTGCTAAAAAAATCCTGAATATGCCCAGTAGTGCAGAAGGTTCACCTACTCAACTCCACATTGCTTGGCCTTAATTCACCTCAGTTTAAAGGGAATACACACTTAGTAAAGCTCATGTCTTAATGCAGCTTTTTTTAAATTCCTAACTTTCTTGGTCTCAGACCTTTCATTGACTGTTTTCTAAAGATCCGTTAAAAAATTCTAAGCCTTAGGCTTGTAACAATTGATTATTTCTACCTAGAAGACTTTCAGCTTCCAGAAGTTCCTCTCATTTTCTGCTTAGAGGTTTGACTAACGTGGAGAAATAAACATGTTCAGTTTGTGACTATGTAGAAAATAGTATCCAGGAAAAAAAACCCTGGTCTTTATTAGATGGAGGTCTATGGCCTTAATGCTACACAGGGGCTCACTCCCTCCTGCGTGTTCCTTTGATAAGAGCCATTTTGTCAATCAGCTGCCATGGTGAGTCACCATCACTTCACGCACAAATTACACCACTGCAGAAATATCGCATCCAACAAACTGTAAGACTTGTCTGTGGGAACTGACTGACAGCTTGCATTAAGGACTTCTCTGGGCCAAAGAGGTGGCCCTAGGCCCTGACTCTAACACAGAGAGGGAGCTTTCTGCGTGCTGTAGTCTTTCTGTCTCTATGTGGCAGAGAAAGTGGGTTATAAGAACATGTAGAGAAGGCAGGGATGCTTATACCCTCAGAGTAATAATCCTCACATATTAATCACTGAGGATATAATACTGTACATCTGAGGTCATGGTCATGATATCTGCAAGAGTCATGTGGCAACCCTCCTGGTGCCACCAGTACCGAAGCCCAGTACACAAGCTGCACATACAAACAACTCCAGAAAGCTGAAGAGGTACCCAAATGAACAGGTTTCATCAAGTCAGTGCTGAACCATTGACTCAAAGAGACTCTAGATTTCACGTACTTGTTGGCTCAGCATATTGGAAATCAGCACTTTTGTCTGACCTCTTGGATAAAGGAGGAGTTTTTTCAGTTTATCCTCCCCTCTCCTAGTACTTCGGAAGGCCCTGGAAGAATTTTGCTGGATTTTTGCTTGCCCTAATATTTTCAACATGTCAAATTATGCCCAAACACAACAGGTCAGTGAAAGACAATGAAGGTTTTGTGAGGAAAATTTCCATAAAAATCAGATTTTGCCCCTGCAGAATGATGCTGTCCCTTACTGTCACAAAACTATCAAATAAAGTTATACACTCTTTGGTCATGAAAAGACAAGAAACAGGAAACTATAGGAGGACTAAAGGACAGAATTCATATGCCCTTTCAGGCCTGGGCAGAGCAACTTCAGAATAGTTCTGTTACAAAAAAGTGGCCTTAGCACATGAATGATGGGCACTAGCAGACGGGTGTGAAGAAGATAGGACACAAGCTAGCAAGGTTCTTTTGTTCACCCTGTTTGCCAGCCAGACCTTTGGTCACACCTTGGGCTTCTTTCTTCCACCATATCAGATTTCCCCCTCTTGTTTCATTGTGTTCCCAGCCAGAAATTGATTTGTCCAAACAGGACCCATTCTCCTGGTATGGTGGCTGCCACTTACCTATCCAGTGGATTTGGCCTTGTGGCAGGTTCCTGTAACACCACAGTATATCAGTGTCATACCTAATTACCATTCTCTGAGGAGTGAGCCCATTAACAAGCTGCACTTAAAACAGATCTGCATACTAATTAGGGAGCTGCCTTGGAAGATATTAATTAGGGGTGACACTTTCAGGGCAAATTCTACTATTCTTCTTCGTATCCCATTTGAGACATGGCTGGGAAATGTGAGTACAATACAAATAAAGACAAGATGGGGCATTATAGGGACAGCCTGCTGCTGCAGCAGAAGACAAGAGTAAAAAATTTACAGTAATATTCCTTTTAGGACTTGCTACTGTCCCAAGGAAAAATCTAGAAAGCCCCTAAACATATTTTCCTCTACCATTGTTTTAGTCTAGAAAGGAAAGATGAGACAAAGCTTGCTTCTTTGTCTCCACAGATGTAATCTTCCTGTTCCTTTCATTTATGCTCCTCTAGTGTCTAGTACAAAGGTCTAGTACAAGTCCAGCAGCCTTGACAAATGGCTGAAGCACATGCAAAGAGATCAAGAACTCAGTTTCTTGTCCTGGCTCTGACAAGAAACTGAATACTTGTTCCTTGAGTTTTCCCTTCCATTTATCATCTTTAGTCTCATATAACACCTTCCTCACACAGTTTTGAGCACTGTCTAGCTTCATAGGCCCCACATTCTCTTCTACAGCACCACCCTGAACCCACAGCAACCCTGAAGATCCAGAAGAAGAGCAGGTTTGCAACCTGGAGACAAGTTTCACAGCACTTTACAGATTGCCAAATTTTATTGGTAAAACTGGAGGTGGGAAATAAGTAGCAGAAGTGAGAACTCCACAGCAAGGAAGATCCTGTTTAGAAGCACACATCACTTGTTTCATTAGTGCACACCTTCATGTATGCTATATTGGATCACGTGTGAAGGACATAGAGTGCAGGGGCCCGATTCCCACAGCAATCTGCATGAGAAGCTGCAGAAGCACATGTGCTCTCCTACAATTAACGACCACCAACAGGGGAAGTTTGTTCCTTAAAGCCATCAGTTATTAGTGAGCAGATACCCTCAAGCATGAAGGTTTTTAATCGGACTAATGTAAATGTGTATGCTCTCACTGGCTATTTTAACACACTATCCCCTCCTGAGCTTCCAACCCCAAAGTTCTCACAGGGCAGTGAGTTCCACAGGATAGTAGGACTGTAGAAATGGACCTACTTCTCATTCTTAGGAGTGAATGTAGATTAGGCAATGCAGGCTTCCTGCACATTGTAATGCTCACATATATGCTTCATTTCAGCCTCTTTCTTTATTAGGTCATACACTGGCTCCTGATTTGGAAGGCAGACTTGTATAAGCTACTGGCACTAGAAACAGTAGAAATAAGTGAATAAAGAGAAAAGCCTGACATTTCTTTTCCATGTGGGAAAAACTGGAAATCTGTCTGTCATTTCCTCTTAGTGATTGCTTACTCTGAATCCCTTCATTTCCATAACAGAAGCAATAATGCACAGATAACTTTTTTGATGGGGGGGTCAGCAGCTGTTGAGGAAGTCAACAAAACACTCTACTTTTTCCACCCTTTTCCTTCAGGCTGAGGTCATTCCCCTGATATCAGGAGGAAACAAAAGCACAACTACTCACCAATGGAAGATGAGCCAAAAACTGAGGAGATCCAGAATGTCATCTCAAATCAGAGGCACAGCCCCATGATTTCCCAACAGGGCTGGGTCAGTTTCTGCTGACAGTGCAGCAACACATAGCAATGAAATGATCCAGGTCTTGGGCTCATGCAGAAAGTCCTGTCAGTGGAGGCAGCTGGAGGTAAGACTACCTGCAACATAGCTCAAGCCAGGACTGGGAGTCTGAGCTGGAGCCTAAAAGCAGTTCCTGACCAATGGTGGAAGATGCAGGCGTGGAGGGTCCAGGTGAGGCTGGTCAGGGTTGTTAAGCCACACAGCCACACAGCCACACAGCCACACACACACACACACACACACACACACACACACACACACACACACACACACACACTCACACACACTCACTCACTCACACACTCACACACTCACACTCAGGATCTTGATACACAACTGATTAGCACAGAGTTCCATCTGCATGTAAGACTGTGGTAGAAGGCAAGCCTTTCCCTCACTGTACTGAGGCTCTGTAAGATATCCACAGACCAAGGAAGCTTTCCAGTTTTATAAATTGTTGTAAGGCTCAGTGGATGCCTGCAAGTTGAGGTGACTGTTAGACAGTGGGCAAAGTTAGTTGCTTTGACTCTTACACTTTTTTTTTCAGTGGCTCTAATTACCATCAGAATTGACAGCTTCCTGAGGAGCATGTGAAGTACTGGGATTTTCTTCTGGTTTATCTTTTCCTCTTTACATCTCCTGTTTCAACAGGGTTTGGGCCTTATATACTAAGGTCTACTGCCCTTCTTTTTGTGACGAGGAACACCTGCACTTTGGGGAGAGTCAGTGAGACGACAGATAAGCCTTAGTTCCTGTAGGAGTTCAGCTCATCTCAGACTAGATCCTGTAAACTGTTTGCTTCTTTCCAGCAGAAACTTAGGCCTTGGAGTCCTGTCCAGCAGTGTGCAATCTGGCACTGTCTGCACCTTCAGCCTTAGAGTTCAGTCTTGAGATTAGGCTTGCCTGGTTTCTACACTGCAAGCTGTGAGCGTAGCCTCAGGCACAGTGCAACCATTATTTCCATCACATGTAGGACCACAGAAGTCCCCATATACTCAACATGATACCTTACTGCCAGGTACAGCCTCTAAAGCAGTCCCATGGGTTAACTGTGAAGGAGCCACACAGCCCAAAGCCAAGGCAGGGTGCAAAGCATTTGTGCTTCTTTGCACAACTTGCTTTCACTGAGGAACAGGCATATCTTGTGTCAAGCCCTAGCTGATGCCTTTATCCCATGGGACAGAGAAGCGATGTGTTCAAAGCAACATTGCTGGGCTCTATTCCTGGATTCATCTGCATGCTAGGGATGATTTCCCCAGTGGTTTTCTTCTCCCATGCTGGCGAATCATTTTCCAACTGAGATGACGTATCCGAATAGCTCCTAAACATGCTTTGAAAGAGCGTATTTTCTGTCTTTGGATTCTGCCAGATGGCATCAACTGATTAGTGGGTTTAATATAAGAAGCTTCCCAGGGGAAGAAGCTCCTAGATCTCACTAAAAGTTCTTCACCAACCTTATGGTCCTTCCCCCCAAACTTCAAATTAGAGTAGCTGAGCCCCTGCTGCAGAACTGAGTCCTCTGTTACTCTATCAATACCCTTTGAACATTTTTCAGGAAGCAAATGGAAAGCATTTCCAGCAAATGCTTTTAATGTCACTTTGTTTGCCAAGAGATGCTGACTCCTGCTTTGGTTATCATTATATGAAAGCATCTTTGGTTAAATAGGAAAACAAGTGATGATTTTTCCCCGAGTCACTCATCTCTCTAGCTAAGCAGTTTCTGCACTCCCTGGCAGAGGGACACAGCTTGTGCTGAACAGAAGAAAATATTAGGAGCCCCCTTTTTAAAAAGCACCACTTCAGATAAAACCTGTTGTCAAACATCTGTCTCCCCTGTCTACCTTCTCTCATATGAGATTGGATAGATTTTTTGACTGATATTTTTTGAGCTGTAATCCATGCTAACATGCTGTGCTCCTTGCCTTTCTGTTGTGCCTAGATTGCTCCTATGAACATATTATGGCCTCATATTTCAAGTCAGTAATTTTGGATATATTTCAAGCAAGTGGTACTGAGGGAAAGCACAGCTCCCTACCCAAATTTACAGCAGATTGCCAATAGGCCAAGTAGCTTTCCAAAATAGGCATCCATTGCCTCCCAGGAGCAGTTTGAAACAGTGATGCACTTCAGTTTCCCTGTAGGCCAGTATCCTTGAGGGAACAGTATCTCCCATAGTCCACTGCCCTCTCACCTATGAAACAAGGCACTACAGCATGATGGGTTTCTTCACATTTTCTATTCCTGGCAGGTTTCTGAGCAGCTTTTTACTTCAGAGTAGCCCCTCTGCTCAAGTAGTAGCTGCTCACACCTTTTAGTCTTTGTTACTCTTATCTTGAGGAAACATTTAAGCAAGGGCAAACATCTTTCTTGTGAAGGAGCAGAGTGAGGACCTCACCTGCAGTACCATCACCATTTCCACACCAACTGGCAGCTCCCTTAATGTTGACATTCAACAGCCATGTGGTACCTTTTCCGCACTGGGGATTTTAGAGCTTGTGGCAACTGAAAATGTTGAGTACTTCTGTTAAACAGGATGATAGCACTGTTACTATCTCTCTCACAATTTGTCTTCAGTGGTCAACTGCAAACAGCCTGTGTGGGCAGCCCAATTCCCCTATATGGTGCCCAGGAACAGAGATTCTGAACATTGCCCTAACACAGAAGCCAAGTTATCACAAAGTCAGATTTACGGTACATCTGCAGACACTTTCTCTTTTACTGCCACACTAGCAGCTCTTTACAAGTTGAGCCAATATAATTTAAGAAGATAGCAGTTCCTGCTGTTTGTTACAGCCCTTCATAGGAGAAGACTGCCCTCATGTTAAGACCTAAAAACACTAAGTATGCCTAAAGAGTTGCAACCTTTTATGTTGTTCCAGCAAGGTCTGTTGAAGACACCAGCCTGTGCTTCCACTACCACTTCTGTCACATGTAACTAGTGCCAATCAAGGATATAATCATTGCAACACCTCACCTTTCCTTCTCTTGTCAAGTTGCAATCCAAAATGTTCATGCACGTGATTTGCCCTGTGGAGGATAAATGGAGAATGTGGCATCTAAAAGGGCTTCCAAAATACTGAGCAAAGACAAAAAATGAACATTTATATATAGTAACACTGAAGAACAAAAGACCATCTCTGAAATGAAATGATCCTGAAGACATAGACCATGATCTATATACTAATAGGCAGAACAAGGGTATGTGGTCTACAACTTCTCCTTTCACATATCTCTGTGTCATTTAAGCATCTCCACTAGTCTGAACATACCATGACATTGTACATCTAAACATCACATGTCTGCTTAATCAAGGGACAGCACATAATGGGGAAAAGGGACATGTGTGTCATATCCCTTTTTCAGAAGTTCAAAAAAGAGAAAACACAGAGGTGTGAATGCTGAGAGCGATCCCTGGTGTACATGCCATTGAGGTCACCCCTCCTTTCCCCATAGAAACACTGTATCTGCCTTTCACTATGCTTGCCTCTTGCACCCTCTCTGCCTTCCAAACTGTAGCTTCTCTCAACAGAGTTTAAATATCGCTAAAAATCAACATGGTCATACTTCCCAGACACTGAATGTGAACCATAATGTGCCTCTGAATGGCTCACTTAAGAAAGCTCCCTCCCCTGACTCTAAAACAAGCCAAACCTCTTCCCTACAATTCGTCTCCCTTGACACAGAAAGATGCTTGTAGGATTCAGCTTGACACATTTTCCAGCCTCTCATCTATTGGCACATATTTGCCCTGCCTCTTCCGCTGGCTGATGATGCCTCTCTAGCCAGGCAGACACATATCAGCCTTGACTGGATGCCTATAGTAAGGAGGCTTGGAGTCAGTTCCCCACATCTGGGCAGCCAGCAGTGTTTGCTCAACATATCTGGCAAAGCAGAGTCACTGAGATCTCAGCTGCTTTGTCTTTTCCTTCAGGTCCCATCCAGGAGGTATCCAAGCTCTATGCACTGGCATCAGGAATCAGCTCATTGGCAGGAATCTGCTACCTTGTGCCCACTGTGGTATCCAGCTTCAGTCCAAGTAACAGTGCCTAGAGAACAAGGTTCTTACCTTAGTGCTTTGCAGCTTGATTAAGGTGAAATCTGATCTGCTGTTCTGAGCCCAAGAAATGCCAGGACAGCAGATGGCAGGGAAGAAAGCTGAGCAGAGTTCTTTGCTGGCATCCAGTATCCTGGGAGAAACCAAACTTCTCCTGTAGGGGTCAATTACCAGGGCAAGTAAGGAGAAAAATCTGCCAAGAAGTGTCATGATTCTGTTAGAAAAGTCAACAGTGAAATATTATAGTGAGATTAAAACACAATATAATTACTTAATTTATTGAGAGTTAATGTCCTGGTCCCCTCATTGACACGGAAGAACCAGAGGGAGGTGACATTGTTAAGCAACGTAATTGCCCCCAGCCTGAGCTTAAACTGTCTTCCTTCCCTTGAGACTTTCACAGCTCAGAGAGACATGAGCCACACAGCAGAGATGGACGCCAGGGGAACACAAATGCATCTCTGCTGGTGAGTGGGTGTGTGAGGGAGGCTGGGCAGGGCTCTGCCTGTGAACCTAACCTTCTTTGCCAATGCCAGCTGCTCCTCCAGGCAGCAATAACAGATGTACAGTATAGTGTTTCTACCATGTTTATATCCATAGATCTCCAAGCACTTCACAGGAGAGGGAACTATTGTTGTCTCCTTTCACCCAATGAGAAAGGCTTCAACAAGCAACTGATCTCTGAGATCACTCAGCATTTTAAGGAGGCAGAGAATCATAGTCACAGAATGCCATTAGCTCAGTGTTACTTGCTTCACTAGATTGCCTCTCTTTTAGTAAAAAGCACAAAGATGTAGCCTTACAGCTCATCAAAAGCGCAGAGATGAATAGGAATCCATGTGAAATACCAGCACCTGTACAGAGTCAGAGAAGAGCAGTAAACATGATTAAAGGGCTGGGGAAATTGATTCCTGGGGAGGGAAAGGGAGGTAAATATGTATAGCTGCCTACCTATACCCAGAGGAGCATACTTATCCTGCTACAAGTATTTGATGGAAGAATAATTGTCCTGGGAGGAATAAAGGTCTTACAGCTATGAAGAATAGGGTGAAATTAAAAGGGTGAAGATTTAGCCTCTGATGGGCACACTCAATAAAGGAGATGCTGACCTGTCTCCCTGAGGAAAGCCCATTGCTTCGCTCATGTGGAGTTGTCTGGGAGACAATCCTTCTCTGGCACAGCAGTGGACTCTGGAGGTTTACCCAGCCCTATTTACCTGGTTTCTGTGGACCAACAGAGGTTTCCTGTCTCAGTAGCCTGTCACTAGGGGTCAGGTGGGTTTTTGTTTTATAAATTCTGATGACAGCTAAGGGATTCCTGGCAAATATGTATCACTGGAGAGTCTAACCAAACAGCCACTCCCAAAAACACAAAGCTCCAGTAATAACATACAGTGCCTCCAGTCCTCTACTCCAGAGGGAGAGGCATTGTTATTCTTGTCAGAAAACTGAAGGACTGAAATCTAGCATTTCTTGCCATTAAGGAAATATTGCAGATGGGTGTTTGCTGTTAAATGTCGTGATGGTAGAGCTCAGAATGATGTTAACTGAAAGCAGGAGGAAATATAGCTGCTGTGAGAAGAGGGCACTGCAGTATATAAAAGATGCTTCGCTATCCAGAGCTGCTGTGCATAGGTTTTAGCCCACTATAGTGGGCCAAACCAAGGGTACTTTCTGCAAACACTGCCAAGGGCTATCATTATAACCTTCTGGCTCCTCTGAAGTGCTCACTGTCTCCTGTTGGAGAAGTTACTTTTCCACACATATCTAACCCTCAGTTTCCTCTGTTTAGCACGAAGGCAAAGGAACACAGTGGTTTAGGGAAAGAGCTGTTTTCTACACCTACTTTCCTCTCCTTTTGGGCCTGCTCTCATACTGGGAGGAAATCTACCCTAAGGCCATATCTGGTTTTCATTTGCTTTGTGTATAGCTTTCTGATCCAAAGTGCATGCACAGTGTTTGCCAAATATGACTTCACTGTATGTGTTGGGCTCCACATTCACTCTCATTGATGTGCAAGAATTTTTAGGGAACAGTGGTACAAGATTTTGCTTTGCTCCACTCTATACTCCTTGGCCTAATACATACTGAGTTTCACATCAGATACACAAGAAATATGGGGCTGGAGCAGAGATTGAACTGACAAACTTCCAGTTTTCATCTCCAATGACACCATGAATGTTTCCAGTACTAATTTTGAAATATTGTCTGATAAAATAGAGGCCGTGCAGGCAGGTACTGCCATTAGAAGACACAAAATAAGGTTGCATTGGCATGCAAGTATCAGAAACCATGAAGTGAGAACGTTTGGATTTAGGTTTTCCTTAGGCTTTCAATACCACAGCAGTATGAGTGAGAAGCAAGACTTCCCATTTATTTACTTTGGTTAGACACTAACTGGGGTCATATTTTCTTGGCAGAGCACTGCTTGTCAGCTGAAATAATCATGACTAAAGCAGTAAGACAGCCTCTACAGGTTCTCAATGACAGCCCTGTCTCTTCAGGGATCCAGTGGAAATTTCCCTTCAGAGCTCCCTGTGGGAAGAACTGCAACATATCTCACCAAGGCTGTTGACAGCTTTGCACAGAAGATGTTTCCAGACTGTGTAGAGACAGACTAACGATTCTTTCTCCTTATTTTCTGTCCCTCACATATCAGGCAAAAACTTTATTGGACTTATTTACAATAATATAAAGACTCATAGCTCTTTTTGCCTGGGTTTGGTGACACACAGTCACAAATATCAGGGATGGATGCCATGTCCAATTCCAGCTGCAGCCAAGAAGACATCATTGCTTGGTCAGATCTCCTGACCAAGATGCTCCTGAAACCAATCCCTTCCCCACCTCAAGCAAAAGGACCAGGTTTAGCTTTAATAACAGGCTATTTCTAACCTTGTTCAGATGGCTAGAACAGTTTGCCAGGTCCTTGACAACAAAAACACTTTAAGGAGGTCAATATCAAAAGAAACTTACCCCAGGCAGGGAGGCCATTCCAGAAAGATGGAATCAGTGAGCCCTTCACCTGGTAGAGCAGCAGCCAGGAAAGATTGTGCCGTAGTGTGAGAAAGTCTGGAAATCAAGACTCATGATTTCAGGAACATTGGGAACAGGGGCTGGTCCACCGTAACAATCTTCTGCAAACTACTTGCTTTCTTCCTCCCTTCCCTTACAATTCTTCCTTCAAGTGCAGGAAAGCCAGCCTACCTGGTTTGCAGAGCCTGCTGCCAGGCCCTTAGACTCGAGGAACAAGCATTTCCTTGCCAAATGTCAGCAACACATGTTTCTGGGAGAATGAAGGGCAGGTGGTACTGCCTTATAAATCATCTAAACATGCCTGGTGTGATAAATGCCTGCTGTATTTTGCATAACATCTGGGACAGCATGGGAGAGACCTTGGGGGTTGGGAAGGAGCAGAAAGTGAGTGTTTTCTGAATGTTATGAATTGACAAAGACAGAGATGGTGTCACCATATGGTCAAAGAAACAGTCAGAGATGCCTAGTTCTCCTCCTCTGAGGGGAAAGGCAATGACTGGGGCATGAACACACAGCAACCAAAGAGTATTCATTCTGTTCAGTTTTGTCAGGATTTGACAGCCTTAAGAATAGTGGTGTCTCTGTAGGGCAGGCTGAAAGGACAGAGGGAGGGTGAAAGAGGAGGAACTGTGTAGTATTCAGATGGACCGGTTGGTTAATTCCTCTGGGGTTAAAAGAAAAAAGATCAGGAACAGCATAAACCAGCATGGAGCAAAGGATGGACTTCCAGGAATTGCTAGAACAGTAACAGAGATCAGGGCAAAGAAGGTTTAAAGAACAAATCTGAAAAGCAGTTTGAAGACAAGTGTAACTTTAACACCTCAGTTTGACCAACTGTCTTGAACCATCTCCACCTATTCCTGGAAAATAAATGTGATAGGACATTTCTTGTCACAGAGGACACCTCTTGGGTCAACTGTCCATGATTCCAGCTCTCCCCCTAACACCTACCTCCTATTACAACTGGAAGAGAACCCACTGGAGCATATTTTCAATAGGCATTTGAGAATATCACTTAGCACAGCCCAAGGGAACACTGAATCGATCTTCTTATCACATTCTCTGTGAGTGGATCTTTCTTCTTGCCTTTGACACCAGTGCTCCAACCCACATATGGAGTTAATTAAATCCCAGGCAAATCTGGAACAACAAAGGAAAAAAGTATGGAGGAACCTCAGGAAACAATCCAGTTTATTCCTTGTCATGAAGTAAGATGAGAACTGGAACTTAACCATTTGTGGCAAATGGCCTCCTAATCTGCTCTTTAAAAGCTTTCTAGTGCTGGAATCTTCACACTCTACCCTTGCAATACATTTTGGTTTTTCACTATCATGGCCATTTTATTTCTAGGCCAAATCTTCCTTGCTGCAATTTAAGCCCATTATTTCTCGTCCTACCCACCATGGACAAGAGGAACAGTTTACTGCCTTTTTCCTTGCAGCAGCATTTTATAGACTGCTACCTCCTTCCCCCTCCAGTCTTCTTTTCCATAGGCTAATTTCCTAAAATTCACTCAACATTTTTTCATATGTCATACTTGTTAGAACACTGGTTATATTCACTATTGCACCCTGGACTCTCTGTCCAGGGTCCTGCTTTCTTTAAGGGGTAGTGCTGGGGAAAAACAAAAATAGACATGCCAACATATTTCTGTGAATGGGCCTTTGGGTCCACTTCATTTCTGTGGATCCCAAGTCAGCACCATATTTTCACTGAATTATTTTCTCTGGATTTCTCTTCTACTACTCTTCTGTCCCTTCCCAAAGAGGTTCATGGTAATTCTTTACTCTTCACAATGCCATAGCCCCTACTGTAAAGGCCTGCCAAGGTCCTGCCCCCTGTAATAAAGGTGGGCGTACTCATGACTTTACAGTGCCACACACAGGGCAGTGAATGAAACAAGGTTTTGTCAGTCCAAGCTTAAATGAAGGCAAAGCAGCCCAAAGAGACTGTAGTATCTGAATGTGTGTCCTGTTATTGAGAAATTTGCTTTATCACCAGTTAAGATTTAAGGATAAAAGAATGCGTTCACTTAAAAACACTGATTTGCCATAATGAAAGTGAGTCATAAAAAGATAAAGCAGTGTTATTAAGATCATTCTTAATTTAAGAACCCTCCATTATGGCTTCAGGTTAGTTTTCTCCAGTCCCTATCCTTCTAGATGAGGCAGAATTGAAAGAAAGTGTTTGCAAGATGGGCACTTCCAGGAAAGGTGCTTAACTATGGATTGTTTGTACCAAAATAGAATACTATAATTTGCTGTAAGTTCTCTTTTTTGACATCTGAATCATGCCATGAAATTAATAGACGTCAACAGTAATTGTACTAGAGTCAAATGCCTTGCAATGCTTTAAAACCTTCATCCATTTGGAAATGTCTTCACAGTCAAATCTGGGCCATTTATTTCCTGAACCAT
This sequence comes from Acropternis orthonyx, assembly GCA_035583155.1. NCBI lineage: Eukaryota > Metazoa > Chordata > Aves > Passeriformes > Rhinocryptidae > Acropternis > Acropternis orthonyx. Next base: position 24,769,335 of record JAWWEU010000001.1, read on the forward strand.
CAACATTACTAAATGCAAAGAAGAACAAGAGTATGAGCCAATGCACATTTACTTTCACTGCCTCTGTTTCTATTTCTACTACTATCATAAACAAGCCTGTGATGGAACATGCTGGATTAGTTAACCCCTGCATCAAGCTGGTTTCTGGAGCAGGCCAGGGAGGATATAGGGCAACTGAGCCACAGAGGGTAGATGAAGGGGTGGAAGAGGGAGCAGGGAGCAGTAATGGAACTGAGACACAGAGCAACTATGGCCAGTGATTGTAAGAGAAGGAAGGTTGAGCTCCATCTTTGATAATACTGTGAGAAACAGAGGAGCAGCACAAAGCAGCATCCCCACATGCGGTGTATTCCCTGCAGACACTTGTAATGAAATGCCACACTGTATTTGTTATTAATCTCCAATTAATTTGTTATTAATCTCTCACATTGCTGCCCCTGTAAGTTTGCTTCACACAATGTCTGTACATCATATATCTCCTCCCAGGTGGACTCACATTAGAAGCTTTCAGAGCATTTAGGGGAAAAGAGCAAAAGTAGGATGGACTCAGCAAAAAGCAGTTCATTTGCACCACTTCAAAGTCCTTGCAGAAGTGGTGTCCAGTTTTCCAACACAAAATGGGAACATTTTCATTTTGTCCTTGGTCAGCATCTTCTGAGTTACCTTGGATTCATTGACATATAAGTTTCAGAAGTCAGCTCCACTTCTAGCTTTGCCAAAGTGAAGCCAGTTTCTGCTGCTGCAAAGGGGTGGTGTGGAGCAGTTTCTGTTGCCTGTGTCATGTAGAAGCATTGCACTGCTCCCACTCCGTACTACTCTGCAGGGAAACCAGGCACTCAAGGCTGCTAGGAAAGCATTTGGATATGTGGATAGCAGCCAGCCAAAAGGGCCCTGAAAGTAGGAGAGGTCATGCACAGCAGGACCAAGCTGGTGTAAAACGGGACAAAACAGAATCTGGAGGACCAACAAAGAGAGGGCAGTTAGGAACACCTCCATATGAACATAAAATCATATTAATTCAAGGTGCAGTTAGTGTTTTCCCAGCAGGACTTGTTAGTATTGGTACCATGTAAATGCAATGGAACAAAGGCATAAAGTAATGCTGTACCTAGCTGCAAGGAACTTCCAGGCAGATGAACATTTAGTACCTTGAATTTATAAATACTATTGTTATACAACAAGGTTTGAGATATGTTTCTTACAGCCTTAGTGAAAAAATCGATCACAGCTCAGTCTCTTGGTGAATATCATTGCAGATGCAGAATCACTTTCTTATTTGGCTGCCATGCATAAGCCCTTCAACCCTTTTGTTCTCAGTTACAGCAATAAGCAAAAATGGCTGACTTCAAGCCTTAACTTCTGCTCTGAGGAGACCAGGGATACTGCTGGAATCCAAATGTCTTTTCCAAAGCATGAGCCCTTTACCAGGCTCCCTCTGCGGCAGGTGACATTAACAATTTTCCATATATTTGTTCTGAAGCGAATGTTTTTTTCACAGACTATTCATTGACATATAGCTCCCACAGCTAATACTAAAATGCTTTCTAACACCATAAACTATACATGTTACAGAGATTAGAGCTGAACAAATATTTCACTAGAAATCATTTATTCAGTAAGTTTCATTTTTTAAAAAATCTATTTGCGAATTGTCTGCAAACTGCAAGCCAAATTCCAAAATTCATTCATTAGTCAAAATTGCCCATGAATTTCTCCTGCAGATAGTTTTTGCCCTGCAGGCCATTCATGGACAGTTTGTTATGAATAGCCTCAATTCAATGCTTGGTTAGTTTAGCTGCAGCAGTCATGTGGATGCATCTCTGTTCTGAATGAAAATTCACTTTCAAATATGAACCAGTATTAATAGTGAATTTCTCCCTCTGTTCACTCAGCCCTAGGAGGAATCAGCTTACTCAATATAATAGAGAGGGTTAAGCTGTCCACATCAGCACAATGGACTGGGAAAGGAGCAGAGTGATGTCTACTTGAAATTGTTCTGCATAAAGAGAGTATGGGAATACTTCACTGGACAGTTGTGAAGTGTCAGAGCTAATGTCCTCACTCTTTCCTGAAGGGTGACCACCAGACATAATCAGGAAGATGGCTACATCTACAGTGCAGCATCTGCTTGTGTAGAACAAGGATGTATGTTCTACTGTTGCTGAAGAAAGATGGATGCTTTCTCCTTACTCATAATTCTCATAATGGTGAGTTCTGAGTTACAGTCAGACCTAGTTTCCTCTTGCCAATCTGCTTTCCAGAGGGTTAATCCATATAGCACGTTTCCAGGATGTTTGTAAGCACCCTTGACTTCTCTGGAGAAGAAAGTAATGTGTTGCAAACACAGCTTGAAGTTGGAGTTACCCATCAAGTCTGCAGGCCTCTCGTCTTGTTATCTGTCTCCAGCAGACGTTTCCCTCATCAAATCACTGTGTAGCAGGGTGCTGCTGCCAGTACTGACAAGTTCAGCTACTACTCACACAAGGGCTCCAAACAGGCACCCACCTGCACTTGCTGGTCCTGCTTCTTCATCATCTGAATGCCAGGGCAGTGACACCCTAAAATCCTCAGGTAGCTGACAACAGGGTTTATGTGTGTCTCTCAGCACCACTGGTGTGCCCGCCCTTAGGAGGAGATTTCACAGGTTGGTACAACATTGTGAGACTTCTTTTCTTATTTCTGAGGTTTAAAATTGCTCCATGTAGCTATTTTCATAATGGAGAAGAAAATCCAGAGGCCTTCCTAGTTGAGATTTCAGATAAATACATTGACAGGAGAGAATAGCAAATGTCTCCAGCTGGAGAAAATGTTGACTTTATGTTGAGAAACTCAAAGCCAGAAGAAATTAAAGGTGATGCAGAGAAGGCAAAAAAAATAGCCAAATCCAGTAAACAAATTCAAAACCTGAAAGTTTTTCATTTTATGATGCAAAATGTTTGTGTTCTTTCCCATGAAAAGCATATATTGATTGTGAAAATATTGCATGAAAATTTCATATGATCTTTTTACCATCTTCCTCTTTTTGCCAGTTTCAAAGAAGGTCTACTGCAGGCTGAATATGTTATAAATATTTTCAAGGTGCCATTTGAAACACATTTGCATTCATTGCCCTGATACAGATCCCTCAGAAAGTATAGAGTATAACAAAACCATGTCTAGACCTGTATTATCTTGAGCTTTGACCATGAAACACATTGAGTCTCAGTCTACCCAAGGTGCTGCTGCCATTATCCTCTCCAACACCTTTTGCTCAAAATGCCTCCAAACCCATCCTTCATCAGTTCTCTTTCCCCTTTGCAGTCCATTTGAAGCATTTTGCCCTCACCTTTACAATCCATCTTCCACCCATGTCTCTGCATCTGTGTGTTCACTCAGCTTTCCAGTAGCACCTTTGCTGAAGCCTTTTGAGTACACAGTCTCTCACCTCTTCCAAAAGGGTCCTGTGACCACAGATGCATCCCTGATCCTTTCTGTGAAGCTGTTCTTGCCAGTCTACAAGTCTCTCCCTTGACGAGATTTGACTTTCCAAGGTCTTCCCTCAGACACCTTCTTTCAGGTACCTGCAAGCATTCCTCTGCTCTTCTAAACACACAGACCTTACTGAATAGGAAACTACAAAGGCACACATGAAATGTGCCCTCTCATTCTTCTTACTGTCAGTTTTCTTGCATCCTTCAGAAGAGCAGACTCAAAAATTCCTTGGAACAGCTGCCATGGCCTTTTTCTACCTTTACAAGTTCCTACCACTTTTATCATGATAAGAAACAAACAAACTGAAAAAATCCAACAAACAAACAAACAAAAAACCCCACTTCACCTAAGATGAAAATTAAACACCCCTTTGGATTGCAGCAGCAGCTGTTAAACATGGAACAGCAAAGCTGCATCTCAGCAGGGAAGAATGAGAGGGAAAAGCCTGTAACTGGTGAAAACTGCTTTGGTAGGAATTTATGGAGGTAAAATAGTTTACATTTCTAAATGTAAAATTTAATCAAATTTATGGGTTTTACTTGCAGGGACACCGTAACACCCACTCTGGTCATAGCCATCAGTATTATCAAAACCAAACAAACAAAACTAGCCTGCAATCAAAACACGCGATATTTTTTAATAACTTGGAAGAAATTGTGCATTTGTTCAAAACCCCACTACTTCCCTCTGTGTACTGCCTGCTGCCACTCCAGCCTTGGAGCAGCTCAGCACAGCCCTTCACCTAGGCAGGCCCTTCTCCCTACCGAAGCAGGAGAGTGATGGATCCCAGATGGAAGTGCACCTGCTACTCACACTCCTTCACCCCTTCCCAGGAAACCCAGAGGATTTTTCCTCTCTGACATAGACCTTGGAAGAAGTGAAGGTTGCACCCAAGGGTGCCAGTCCTTCCTATGCAGCAAATGAACGATTACAAAGCTAATGCACTAGAAGGGGAAGGGGGGAAAGTGCACTGCTGGCACCTCTCTTATTTGACTTTATTTTTCCCCTCCAATGCTTTCCTTTGGAGCTATGTAGAACGATAAGAGCAGGGAGATATTCCGCTTAAATTAGGTTTACAAATAACCCGGTGGATAGGGAAATGAGATGCATATGCTGCATGTTAAAGTGTCACCGGCACGCAGCCCGATGCGGCCGGGGTTTGGAAGGCAGCCGGGGCCCCGGGGATGGGGAGCAGCGCGCTGTCAGTCAGGAGGATGCCGGCAGGTTTGCGGAGCGGGGTTGCGAAGCGCTGGGTGCTGCTGCCCCCCGACGGTCCCTCCCCGCAAGCGGCGCCCGGTCCCGGCTCCGGCGGCTCCGACCGGGCTGGGGGGGGCGCTCCTCTGCCCCCATCGCCGGGGCCCAGGGGCACAGCGGCCACGTCAAGGGGGCCGCCGCTGCGCAGAGATGACCCCGAGGGAAATCGTCTTCAATCCTTCCAAGTGCGGTCATGGTCTATTAAAAATAACAACTCGGTGCTCTCCATTATTCCCTGTCACTGAGATTTATTTTTCGTCTGAAGATTTTATTTTCTTCTTTCCTCCCAAACTTCATCTGGCAGCTGAACATGCAGCTCTGGTTTTGATACCTTGCAATAAGGATATGTGTGGATAGCTGAAGCTGCTACCTTGGAAGCCCCAGAGACCAAAGCTCTCTGTCCACAAGGTATCCATGTAGTATATAGTCTGTCCACATAGTATCATGGCTGGCTTCTTCCAAGCACTGGCTCCTGCCCATGCCGTGTAGCAACAAGACTGTACCAGCTCACAAGGATAGCTTGTGTGTCTACACACCCTGCCTGGCCTCCTTGCTAAGCCTGCTGACAGCGGGATCAGGAACAGGGCTGGCTGTTTTCGTTACTCCTTTTATCAACTATTCTTGATGAACCACAGGTGACATGAGGCCAATTTATAACTCATGTGCATCCCTTTAAAGTAGGGGATATTTGGGTGTGGATATCATTGTTTGGGACTTGTTATCAGCATTTGGTCAAGGGATGTGATTCTGCCTCTCTACTCTGCTCTTGTGAGACTCCACCTGGACCAGTGCATCCAGCTCTTGGACTCCCAACACAGGAAGGATGTGGACTTGTTGGAGCGAGTCCAGAGGAGGGCCACAAAGATGATCAGAGGGCTGGAAAATCTCCCGTATGAAGGCAGGCTGAAAGAACTGGGGTTGTTGAGCCTTGAGAAGAGACAGCTCCAGGGAGATCTTACAGCAGCCTTTCAGTAATTAAAGGGGATCTACAAGAAAGATGGAGAGGGTCTTTTTTCAAGGGAATGATAGGACAAGTGGGAATGGCTTTAATCTGAAAGATGGTAGAATTAGATTATATATTAGAAAGAAATTCTTCGTTATGAGGGTGGTGAGACACTAAAACAGAGAGGCTGTGAATGCTCCATCCCTGGCAGTGTTCAAGGCCAGGCTGGACAGGGCTTTGAGCAAACTGGTCCAGTGGAAGGCATTCCTGCCCATGGGAGAGGAGTTGGAACCAGATAATCTTTAAGGTCCCTTCCAACCCAAACCACTCTATGATTCTGTGATTCATACAGAAGCTCTGCACTTGGAGGCAGAGCAAACCCCGAGAGATAAGCCTATTACATAGGTACCACTTCAATACGAGAGGTGCTGCAGTCACCATTGAATTACAGAGGTGTTGAGAAGACTAAGTTGTCCTCTTAAGAGATGGTAGTACAAGGTCATTGAGTTCTGGTGAAATTACTGGGTTCACCATCCTTGCAACCTGATAGCCAGCCACCTGAGTCCCCTCAGAAACTCACACTGGGGCTAACTGGACCTCAACATGAAACTGGGAAAACTGGGAGAGATGGAAGTAATTAGTAGGAGACAGAAGGTGGATTAACAGAGGAAGGATGGGTGAGGTAAAGGCCACAGAGTTGAAAGCCAGAGTAAGGAAAAGGAAACTGGACAAGAGGCTTCAGCCACATGGACTAGAAGGGACAGGGCTAAAGATGTTAGGGGACAGGGGGGAAAAAAGAGGGAAGGATTGGAAGAGAAGAAATAAACTCCACAAAGAGGAAACATACTTGTCAGCAGTAGGAGGGGCAAAGCAGAGATGAGGGACAAGAGAAAAGTCCTCTCTTAGGCAAACACCAAGAAAGGAAATAGAGAGGATAAAAAGATGGAAGAGGGGGAGAGATGGAGAAAACTAGAGAGGCCTGAGAGCAGGAGGCTAAGGGAGTAGGACACTCTGCCTTTGGGACTTGACTTGAAAAGACAGCTGTCTTGGGAATGAAGCACATGAGGAGGGACAGCACAGAGGAAGATGCAGCTGCCCCTGTCTGTGCTGTGTCTGTCACTGTGCAAAGGAACTATATTCACTGTGAAGGCTCTCAACAGATGTTTTCACCAGCACACATTCCATAACTGCAAGTAACCAGCATTCTGGGAAACTGTTTGTGCTGCAGCCACCCTGTCAGGAACAGCCCAGGCAACAGAGCTGATGCTTCTACCTGGTATCCTGAAAGAAAACTGAACCACCAATGCAATATTGACAAAGTATTGGCATCAGTTTACAGAGAAGACTGTTTTTTGTGCTCTTCTGTAGAACAGCAATGTCCTTCACTTAGTGGAACAAGTCTTAAAACCCACCTGCTGCTTCCCAAACCCATTGGCTGATCCATATTTCAAGGTCATGCAACATGGCAACCGAAGCTCTCTACAGGGAGCACCAGAAACTTGAAACTCAAAGCTTCTCTTTTTCTCCAATTGGCAAAAAGGTTTGTCTTTCCATTCCAGCTTGAAGAGGGCTCTGGGGTTAACTGGGAGCCCAGAGCTCCCAACCATACCTGAGAGTGATAAGACTGCTAGCCAGGTGTACTGCTAACCACAGCTCTGCCTGTGGAGGTAACACAAACTCTCCTGTGCTTAGGGAACACATCTGGGACTGAGTTTGCCTGATGATAAACAACTCTAGCCCTCCATGGCTTTCCTGTCCCCTGGATGAAGCCAACAGGTTTTCAAGGGTTACTGGAACTGAATAAAATCCCTTTTCTCATCTTGTAAGAACAACTTTGAATGTGACTGGTCTCCTAATTTAAAGAGCTGCAACGCCAAGAGAGAGGAAGTGAACAAACTAGTTCAGTTCCTTGACAATATAGGTTAGGATTATGGAAAATCCTACTCTCTGGTTAAAAGTTTATGAGAAATACAGAGTTCTGTATATTCCTAGCATACCCTCTCTGCAGCATCTGGCAAAGTTATTTCTCAGGGCTAGCAATGCGCATATGAAGAAATACATAGATTATCCTTAAAATATAAAACTCTTACAAGGCAATCAGTCAAAACCAGTGTCAAAAGCATTCTGTTTTATCCCCGTTCCTAGGAAGACTGTGGACTCTCTGAGCAGAGATCTTTAAGAGCAAGCTAATCATCTTTCAGTAACGGATTAAATATAGTTGGACCTCATAGGTCAGACCCTGTGGGGGTTGTGTGTACACACGCACATGTGCACGTGTGTGTAGATTAGGTGAGGGTTTTTTTAAGTCATCCTCAAACCTGCTCTTTAAGATTACACCAGTTTTCCAGGTGGGAAGCAAAAATCTCAGTGAGACGAAAGCTAGTATTTTCATTCTTAAGCTCCTATGTTCAGATTAACCACCAGGTCTGTCTCTGACATGCACTCCAAGCATCCAGCAGTGGTCCCCTAGGATGAGTGTCTGCATCCCTACTTACCTTAGGTAATGCAGCAAGTCAACGACAAGCTGAGAGTGAAACCCAGGTCTGACTAGGACCCCAGCAGCACATTTGCTGGATCATGAGCACCCAATGTATTTGTCTTCATTTAATGTGCTATTTTTTCTATCCTCTTGAGTAATTTCCTTCCCTTAAAGGATATAAATCACATACCTACAAAGTAAAGAATTATTTAAAGAACATTTATATTTAATCTCAAAAAGGAGTTTGAATTTAACTCCCTAGTTTCTGAGATGTGACTGGCTGGTGAATGTAACTTGGCTTCACTGTATGAAGATGTTTTATGGCTTCAATACCAGCTGGCCTGCAAACCAGTGTTCCATACACTGGGGTGCTACTGTGGGTGAATACCCTTACTGCAAGTTAACTTGATACTGCCTTCATTCATTTAAACTAAATCGAGCTACACTGCTCTCAGCCCCAAATGTGCACACATGCACATATCAGGCTTTGCCCCAAGTTAACTCAATCAGTTTAACAGCTCCATTTCATTGTGTGCCAGGCTCAGGTGAAGACAAGGTAACAGAGGTTTCTTTTTCCTTCTCTAAGTCACACCACAATTTCATTTTGTCCCTGATCTTATTGCTGATAAAGACTATGGGGAAGAAATGCAGGAGTGGAGCCATTCCCAATGGAATAGCATTGACTTCAATAGCATTGACAGCAGCAAGTGTTAAAGGTAATCTGTTAGTGTGAAAAGGAATACTCTTCCTGCTTATTAAGTATAGCTTAGCAGCAGAAACACCACCAGAAATTTTAAATGAATAATGAAAAGGACATGAAAGAAAATAATACATTGGGAAGAATCACAGTGACCATGTTCTAAACAACTTAGCAAGTGTTATCTCCCACTATTACCTCATGGAGCAGTTGCATTTGTGTGAGGGCTATTCCCTTTCCTCTGTGCTTCACTCTAACAAGCAACGGATTTTGTCTGAATAACACAAGGCTAATGCTGAGACTTCAGTTTATGAGAACTGAAATATGATGCAAAGACACATGGCCATTACATCTACAAGACAGGCAGTCACCAATAACTTCCAAAAACCTTTGGAAAAGAAAAGAAAATGTAAATCTACAGTCCAAAAAACCTTTGTGGCCAACAAAAATAATTTAAAACTGGCAGAGAGTGATTTGATCAATTTTAATGCAGAACTCAAACTCCATGCTCAGAAATATGACACAGCCATCAGGCACTGCAGCTTCCTCCCAGCCAAAGGACAAGGAACTTCATGTCACTTGAAAGAAAGGTTGGACATGCTGTGTATTTGGTGTGTGCTGGGGAGAGATGGGGACACTATGTTTATATTAAAACTCAGCTGAGAGGCTACCAGAAAAGCCCCGTGGGCTGTATGTTCTTGATTTGACTGACAAGAATAGAAATGTGGGCATGACAGGGAAGTCCTGATTATGGGGTGCATTTCAAAGGAAAACAGTATCCTTAGTAAACACAAATCTGGAACCAAGCTCTTATTTCTAATATCCCAGGAGTCCACTTCCTGGGGCTGGAGATGGCTCTTTGAAAAGTGAAAAGCTTTGGAGTCTTAGTCACACCCAAAATCTATTAGGGTCATGTTTTCTACTTCCCATCAACATGTATCTGAAAAGAAAATCAAACTTGGGAGGTTTGCTTGTAATCACCTTGCCTTTTGAACCAAAGCCTTGCCAGACTTGCATGAGCAAGTACTTCGCTCTCGTATCTGACCCCAAACTCTCTATGTCCTTTGGTGTTGAAACTAATCTGGGCCCATTAATAAGCATGGACATGGTTGCTGGTTTCACAAGGTCACTGCAGCCTTGAATCCCCAGAGCTGTCTGGCAGGCACATAAGAGTTAGCTTGAAGCAGTTCTTCCGCTGGGTGCTCTTCTAAGCTATGAAGCATTGCCCCAGTGTGGAGGAGCTAGAAAAATCAGCCAGGCAGCTCCTCTCAGCCTATCCAGGGCAGTAGGACAAATTTAAATCAGTTGTGAGCCCACAAGAAACCAGTTGCACTGGTGGATACAGTTAAATAAGGAGGCAACAGCTCTTTACACTGTTTTTGTCCCATCTGTTCCCCAGCACTTGCCCATGTACCAGCCCATTCCCCATTCCCCAAGCCTTTGAACCACAGACCATCATAACAAGAGGAGGAGCAGGGAAGCTAAAGGCAGGTTGTGGTGAAAACCATTTGCTTTCGGGACACAGACAAAATGCTCAAGCTCCTTCACCACAGCATAGCAGATACCACAGTACTAAGGGCAGATCCTAAGTAACAATTGTAGGATGAAAAAAAAAGGAAGAGGTGTTCATACTCAAGAAGCAGAACACTTTATTCTTTGCAGGACCACAAGGGAAAAAACAACCCATGAGCTAGGAAGAAGGTGCAGCCTGGTGCAGCCAAACTAATCAAATGAACGTGAGTCGCTGTAGTTCTTCATCCCTCCAGAGGATGTCATCATAGAGCCACCAAAAAAGGCGATCTTTGTGACCCAAATCTGGCGGGAGAAGGAGTGAATGACTAATGTGCAGCCGCTCTTCGGACAATAGCCTCAAACCTCCCTGCTTACTTTCCCAGAAGTAACCAATATTCTCTAACCAGTGTGCATCTGGTGGAAGGGCAGGAGGAGCGGCGAAACCCACAGTAATTTGGGAGATAATGCAACAGGTTCTCCTGGAAAACAATCGGAATACTTGCTCTATGTGACTGGACTGAGCAAAGGTATGGGTCTTTCATATGCTTTACAATCCTGCTTTCAAACTGTTTTGGTGTCCCCGAGCAGGGATGGGCATGTGGAGGATGCATTCACACACAAGGAAGGTGAGCAAACAAAACTGGACACGGAGACTCTGTTCACAGATAGCAGGGACACACTGCGTTCTGCAGCCATCGAGCAAGAGCACCCAGGAAAACACTGGTGGGAGATCCATGTGCTTCATCATCCTGTTCACCCATTCCTGTTGTTTGTGTCACAAAAAGTTAGCATTTGATTTTGTACATATTTGTCTCAACGGCAAACCATAGTCAAAAGAAAGAGGCACTGATGTCGCTCATGGCACATTTCAGTAATAGTTTCTGTCCCTAATTATATGTTTTAACTTTGAGAGTCTAAAGTCACACTGGCTCTTCTACTGAGCTAATTCTAGCCCCTGCTGCCTTTGGTCCTTCTTGTGGGGCACAGGGGCATACATGCCTTTGCCACAAGCCTCAGTCTAAGAAAAGAGAAGAGGATCCCAAATGGAAAGGCTGTACCAGTGATGCCAAGCACTAAAGAAGAGTCTCTAGGCTACTGTGCAACCTTAGAAAGTGCCACAACTTAACTGCTGCTGCAATCCAAGTCACACTTTCCCCCCATCTCAGATACCCACACAGACAACAACCAGTGGTTGCTTGCCAAAGGGTCTTGAGATCCTTCAAGAAAAATAGCTACCTGAGACAAATTCTGCAAATATTGATAGTATCCAGGAAGACAGACTGCAAATCAGCCCTGGAACCAAACATACTGTGTTTAAATACAAGCAAGGTAAACTACAGAGCCTCTGGGCTTTACTGTTTCAGCTCAATGTTTCTCCTTGTGCATGCACTACATCAGTTTTTCCATTAAAGCATATCAACCAGATGCAAGTCATCATCCCTTCCCAAGTATGATTTAATAAGTCCAAATCCAGGACCTGACCCAGACTGCATCCGGTCCTAAAGAATCACTTGCCAGTCAGCCATGCAAGCTGCATCTTAATCTCTCTTCTTTGCTGCTATTTGTTTCAGGGTGAGTGAGGGTTTTTGCTTGGTTTTTAGATGGATAGATTAAATTTCCTGTCAACCCACTTTCTCATTCAAACATGTTACAGAGGAAGTGGGAGGAAGGAGGAAATCAGGAACAAACAACAAGCAGAAAATGGCATTAGAAGGCTTAGTGAAGAGTCTGATCCTTAGCCATGCGCACTGCCCCGTTCCTGCACATCAGCAGGGAAAAGAAAAATGCTTTTTTAGCTGTCACTGTCTATGGAAGCACATCAAAGAAAGTATGCCAGAGCCCCAGAGTCGGGAAGTCCCAAGACTACCAAGTTACTCCTTCTAAAAAAATGACATTCACCAATCTATGCCAGAAGCTTTTGTCATATATTATCTCTCACTTCCTCATCATGGCTGCATAGGTGACCTAAGGAAACCTTTCTCTGCACTGCCACCAACTGACTAAAACTCTGAGCTAGTGCCAAAGTTCAGGAAATGCCTTACATGTGCTCTGCCTTGCTTAGGAGGTCACAGACCTGGTAATTCTCGATAATATCCTCCCCGCACTTGCATTGCACAGAGGCAGATATGGAAGAAAGCAGTGTGAAAAAAAAGCCTTTCACTTTCCTTGCTTTCAAGACTTGTTTTGTCCCTGATGATCATCTATTCCCCAACCAAGAAGAGACAACTCAGCAACATTGCATTCTCTTTGTCAACACCCATACTCACAATCCTCTTCAGCACATCTTGCCTTTCTTGTAGCAAGAGCAGAACTGTAACAAGGGCAGGGTGAGGAAACCCTAGCTTTGCTGGCATCAGGAGAACAAGCTGCATACACGATGGCCAGCAGCACTTGGAAAAAGCACAGGAAGATCAAGATACCTGACAGGTATCTTATACCTGCTCCTGGCCTCCCTTTAACAGAGGCAGTATGTTAGTTATGAGTTAATGTGAGGGCCTTTGGATTTGCTCAGAAGTGAACTTGTAAAAAGCATGTGCATCCTCAGGTTTCCCTGTCTTGGAAATGCTCAAGACCCTCATAAGAGAATCTGCTGAACCATTTTGGGTTCACTTGGTGTTGGCAGACACACACATAGGCTCATCCATTTGTTCACAAACCAGCAGTGGAATGGCTGGGAAGATCCCGGTTGGAGTGCAGACACAGTAAGGCGATTGCATGCCTGAACTAGACGAGGCTGGGACACAAAATGTTGCTCTAAGAAAAATCCAGTAACCTGCAGAAACTTACCAATGTGCTTGATGAAACCATGATTATCAGGAACATTCCTCCAATATAAAAAAACCCCATTTGTTCTGTTTCCTCTGCCCAGCACCAAGTCAATCATCCATTTACCTCAGTCCTGGGTATCATCTGAGGCTACGCTGATTTGAGGTACTCTTCACAAGGGCCTAAACCATGATGTAAGGAGGACTGATCTCCTGAGCATCCCTCATCCTCATGGAGAAACCAGGCAGTCTCGGACAGGACGCCATCCATTAGACTGGTTTCTGCTGGAAACTCAGCTGTGTTCCAGCAAGACTGTGTTGAAGTGCATGCATCTGAGTAATTTAATTTTTTTTTAGTTCAGATGAATCAGCAGATACAAGTCCAAAAGCTGTGTAAGTTAAAAAAAAAACCTTCTGGCAGTCTACAGACCAGATTTCCCAAACATTTTAAATTGATCTCTCATTTACAGCAATCTCTAAAAAGGTGTTTACTTCTAAAGTGTGAAGCATCCTCTCATGGTTATTTCTGTCTCAGCACTCAAACGTACAGTTAATCCTTGTGTTAGAACAAGTTCCCCTCTGATCTTTGGTAGACGCTGATATAACCAATAGGTACCGACATTTAAAGTAGTACCCATGGCACCCACTGTGGGGGACAATTTCTACTATACAGCTGGGGTTGAAGACTGACAGCAAACTCAAATATTTCAGCAGTGACTTCCACTTACAGCTGTAATAGCTTGAAATTTTGATTTTTTTAATGATAATTAAAACTCTGGAACACTACCGAGTTATCTAACTGGTATTGGTTTTTTCTTAGATACTTGTATTGCAGCAATGCCTCACTAGATATAATTCACATATTAAAACTCCAGCGTACCAGGTGTTGCACAAACCTTGTATGCCATCCTGCATCTTAGGACATTCTGCTATAGATCAACGGAGACATGCAGAAGAAGGATGTAAGGGGTAAAACAGTGGCAAGGAATGGATAATATATCAGAATACTAACAGGGCTATCATGGGAATAAAATATAAAGATGCTATTAATGTCACATCAAGATTCCACAATCAGAAGATGAACAATGGAAACATTAAGATTCCTGTGACAACTTTCAGAAAATGACGATGCAGTCATCTTATTTCCAGTAAGGTCCAGAGCTGAAAACACATTTACAAGAGTATTTTAAAGTAAATGTTGAAAAATACCAAGGAATGAGAACAGGATGCATGTGCAGCAGGGCTGAATTACCGTTGCATTTGGATCTGTAGGTTCTTTGTTTTAATAACCACTCTCTGAATACCTGGGGGATTTTAGAGAAGAAACAGGGAAAATGATACACAGAGAGAAAAATGTTAAATCTTGGGCAAAACATCAGGTTGCCCTAACTAATAATAACCTTCTGGTAGCAGCTGTTGATATAGACTAGCAACTGTGTGTTTCCCAGTCCCCTTATGCCCTGAAAGTGTGAATGCTCAGACACTGAAACCTCCCATGCTCTGTCTATGGGGATCAGCACTTCCGTTAAACTTCTGACAGTTCCCCGCAACAAACTTAATCTAAAGCCCAAGAAAGTCAGTGACTGCCTTAGATTTTGAATCTGGGACGGACATGCCATGTTTAGATTAGCAAACCAATATATGAGTAAAATTAGGCAATTTTTAAAAAACATTTTCTGACATCACTCAAAACAGTGAAGAGCCTCCCCTGACAAATGACAGAAAACAAAACTTACCTTAGTCTAAAGAAGTAGAGACATTCCAAGCCTGGGAAACTGTACTTTCAAGGGCAATGTGTCAGACTATCATGAATGAGAAAAACAAGGCTTTTGTACCAGGGCTTAGCTCTTGGTTGCATGGTCACTGCTTACTGCCAGATAAATCAAGGATGAGTATTAATAGCCAAACTCATTGTAGTTACAGAATTAGGGAAAAAAGCAGCAGCAAGCAGTCATAAATCCTTTTTTTATATGAATAAATTTTTATTGAATTTTATACAATTAGAAAGAACAAAGAAAGAGGAGCAAACAGTCTCATGGAGGGTAGGAACCAGAAGAGCTTTCCCAGTAGAGGAGGGCACCTGCTGAGGGCAGTGTTCTTGTAAATGTCACACAGGGGTTGTTACAAAAGCAGAGAGAATGTGTCTGAGCTTTCCTTTGATTTTGGTTTTTTCCCTTCCACTTTAGGATTTCTAAAGCCACTCTTCTTTCCCAGCAGCAAAGTTAGCAGACAGGCACGAAAGAGGACTGCTCCAGTAAAATGTGTGTGCACACACAGAGCAACTGCTTGTCTGCACCACCATGGGGGTTTGCACCCATTCTGGATGGAGTTGTGTAGAGGGGGAAGGAAGGGAAGTTGGAATTTTTTCTTTTTCTTCCTTTTTTTTTTTTTTTTTTTTTTTTTTTTAAGCAAAGAAGGCACAAAATCTCAGCCAAGTTTCAAACCTAGTGCTGCTTGGGAGCTCCCAACCTCCCAAAAACCCAGTGTGTCCACGTGGGAACCCAGCCTTCACCTCTCTCCCCTCTTCCTCAGAGTCTGTGCTTTCATTTGAAAGGTACTGCTCAGGTAAATGGCCCTGCCCAAGGTTTGTGCACTGCTAGGGAAAGTAAAGCCGTGCTGAGACAAGGAAAGTGGGGATGAAGAAGAATCTGTTGGCTTAAACAGACCCTTTTTCCAATGTGAGAACTATCGAAAGTCACCTGTGACTCCCCACACTGCTTTTCCAAGAACAGACCTGTGAGGGCTCTGGTGCTTTTGGAGGTGATCACTGCCTTTGCCTGTGCAAGGGTTGGTGTTATGCAGGAGGGCCAAGACATCCATCCAGACATGGCCTCTTTGAGCCAACGCTCTCTAGAAGGGCAAATCCCAGCCCTCAGTCCAGCCCTCCAAATGGCATCCGATTCCTTCAGAGGTTTCAACTCTTGGCTTTGATTAAGGCTATTTAGTTGCAATAGAAAAAAGTAGAGGTGCCAGCCACAACCACCTGCCTGACTGAAAGGAGATGGTAGATGCCACCAGTATCCAGTCCTGGGACGTTGAGGGAAGAAGGGGAGGCAGAGATATAGCATGTGGGCCTCCATTAAACCTCTGCTTTGTAAAGATATTTGGATAGGATTCCTGCCAACCTGTCTGTGCACATGGGAGAGCAGAAATGAAAACTCTGATGCCTCTGCGTGAAGGCCCCAAGGTCAATATGTGCCCTGCCATGCCTGCTACCCCTAGATACCCTGATGTGCAAAACTCACCAGGCAAACATCAAAGCTGTGGGGTTTGAAGTCACCTGCCCTAAACCAGAGCAGCCCAGGGGAGCAGATGCCTCATGAACCTGCCTGGTGTTTTACCACACCACCCTGCTCCTCTCTGCCTTCTGAATAACACCAGCAGCACCCCAAGAGAAAGGAAAAAAAAAAAAAAAAGAGAGAGATGTGAGCCCTACAGCAGCAGCAGCAGCAGCGATGCATAGAGTGTCTCCAGGAAAGATGCTCAGATGGCTTCATCCTCCACAGCTGTAAATAGGGCTCTGGTGACACCCCAACCTAGTGCAGGAAGAACACCCATTCTGAGGAGGATCTGCACGTATCTGTGTGTGTGGGTGTCTGTGTGTGTCTGTCTGTGTGTATATTGAGGTGGGAGAAGAACTGCAAAAAATAAAGACAAATTCTCCCCAGTTCACCTTCTTGCCCAACCATCGCCTTGGCCAGGCTGGTGGGCTGTGCCTTCATCTCTCCCCTCCAGCCTATCCCATGCCTCCTCAAATCTGGCCCCCATGCACTGTTCTGCCTAATCCAACAGGCAGAGCCAGGACCATAGAGAGGGAGCTGGGACTGCTCAGCCTTCCCTGCTGCAATGCAGGCTGTCATCCTCTTGGAAACAAAACAGCAACAACAACAGAAAAAAATTAATATATATATATATATCTCCCCGAACCTCCCTGAAAGACCCAAACAGATGGAATGTCCCCAACAAAACCAACGGGAAATAAAAGTAAAAGTTCCCCCCAAGGTTAGTCCCAGGTGCATGTCCCAGCTGGGGCCCAGCAGCCAGGGAGCATGTCCCGACCTCCCTGCTCCTCTGGCCTTGGCACATCTGTGGTGTCCATCAGCACGAGGAGCTCCAACAGCTGTGGGGAAAGCGGCTCGGACAGGGCTGTGCCACCAGCTGGCAGCAGCCTTGAGATGGGAGGACAGGATGGAGAGGTAAGTGTGTGTCCCTCCGCTGCCCCGCTGCCTTTCAGGAAGGAGTAGGGTCTCTTTGCCCCACCAGGTATGAGAGGCTCCTTGCTCAGGTCTCGGCCTCCAACATGGTCCTACACCAGGGAGCCAGCCCGGCTCTGGGCGGGCACCATGACAGGAACAGCTCCGATCCGCTCCAGCGTGGCCTGACTGACTGCATAGGAGCGGGTGTGCGGCAGCCGTGGCTTCCTGCTGACGGATCCATTGCTCCGAATCACCTCCTGAGGGGACGGTGCCGTGCTGGCCGTCACCACCAGTGTCTTAGGGGGAGCTGGGGATGGGTGGCCGCCATTGGCATAGACAGGGCGGGCACTCGTGCTCCCTGAGCGGGAGAAGGGGGGCTGGTGAGCATCGTTGCTGTTGCTGAAGCGGGTGAAGGAGTCTGTGGCATGGTTGGCTTTGGGGTCATTCCAGTAGCGGCTGTTGTAGGTGTTGGAGGAGGTGAGAGTGTCGTTCTCTGATGAGGATGCATCAGCATGGAACGTCTTTGCAGCAGAGGAGCATTTGGGTGGCAGGTCATCCTCCCTGGGAAGGAGAAGGTGTGAGAACACACAGAGGATGCTGCCTAACACCTCCACCACCACCACCATGCTGGGCTGAAGGACAGCACCAAAGTGAATCAGCATTGTTTCTTGGCCTGTTGGCTCATCCCTCTTTACAGGACCCACTTCTATGAACATTAATTGCTTCATGTGCCAATCACTGAGGCAAATGACCCATGATCATGTGTCTAGGGGAACAAAACCAGTGGTTGCCACAGCCACTGGTACTTTGCAGGCAGTCAGTATGACTGTAAAATCAAAGAAGCTGATCATTAAGGGAGTGACAGGAAGCTACCAGTGGGAAACTCTGTGACTGTAAAAGCAGAGAATATCACAGCTGTATCTCCAGAGTTTTTCAGCTGTCACTGTCTGGTGTTGTGGGTCAGGATTCCAACTATGTCTCTCTTCTACACAGCTAACAACATCAAGTCCTCTCCCTGTTGCTGGCAGAGGGGTTGGAATTATATTATTTTTAAGGTCCCTTCCAACCCAAAACATTCTGTGATTCTACTAAGCCAAAGCTCTCATTAAAGACAATACTGGAAACAAAATCTGTTGTTAATATTCTTTATTTTCTCCCTCCATTTTGTGGACATATATGGACATCTTCCCTCCAACCACGGGAACATGCCTAGGACTAGCAAGAATGAGATTTCCAATTCCCTTCCTATCAGCTGCAGCTTCTGCTGCATTATCAGAGGTTCCATGCCACCAGATTTCCCTGACCCTTACCTTATCTCATTGGGAATTTCCTCCTCTTCTTCTTCTTTGTGTTTATTTTTCCAGTAGAACAGTGCCACGGCCACCAGCACAATGCAAACAAGGAGCACAACAGCGCCTGTGGCCACCGCTCCTGCAATCAGGCCTATACTTCGTGGGTGGGCTGTGGAGATGATTGAACAGAGCATGGAGAAGAAATCAGGGATGGGCTGTGGCCATCTATGAGTATTTGAAGCTATTGTGGCTTGGGAGGAAGAAAAGGCAGTGTTCCCATTCCAGGGCACAATTATCTTCTGATAGAGAGGCACATGGTGGCTCACAGCAAGCATGGTTACACACTTTACTGTCACAAGACAGAAGCTGGTGGGCAAGCCTCCCTTGGCACAATACTTACGTGCAATGACTTGCAGGTCCAGAAGGCAAGTGCTGGTTCCAATGGCATTTGAAGCCACACATTGGTAAAGACCTGAGGACACAGTGCTGATATTTCGGAGAGTGACAGTGCCCTGGACTTGGTCTAGTCAGAGAGAAAAGAAGGATTTAAATCCCTCCCCCCGAGGAAAACCATGAAAAGCCAAAGCCAACAAATAGAGAATTTTGGTGTGAGACTCTTAAGAGAGAAATAAATTAGGAAATAACTTTGAGAGGGAAGCATTGTGCATGCACAGACACACAGAGACAAGATTAGGTCTTAAGGAGCTTACACTAGATGTTTCTTTTTCTTCTTATAGATGAATTTCTGCATGTGAAAGCTTGGGACTCTCAATATTGTGTGAGAACAGGGAAAAAATAGATGTGAAATATATATATATATATATATATATATATATATATATACACCTGCTAAATTCAATCTCTGCAGACCTCCGCTTCCATACCTGGTCTCCCCACATGCTGCTCTGCTAATTTTTCTCATTCCTGAATAACATATAACTGAAAGCTTGCATATTCTTAAAATACAGTAAAATAAAGGGCAAAAATACAGCTATCACTTGATCAGGACACCTAGGCTAAGAAAATTTATGGGTGGGACTTGAGGCCGGGAAATACCAGTTTGATCAGAGCCTTGGTCTTACACAGATCTGAAAAGTAACTCTGGCAGTAATTTACTGGAGAACCATGTAAGAAGCTGGCAGTATTTCCCTGGGATGATTCTGCCTCTCTTCTCCCAGTTCCCATTCTATGAGTCTTTCATTTGGTTTAAAATGCAGGTGAGTTGGCAGCTGAAATTTCCAACCACATCCCAACATCTAGCAACCACTCTCTCTCTCTCCCATTCAACCCAGTCCTTGTTCTTCAATGGGGAACATGTTTCTGTACAAAAAACCACTATGATCATTCAAGTGGCTTTTGAAGGTTACCTAGCCCACCATGGGCTTTAGGAATCTTCCTTTCAATAAAAAGACAATGTAAATGTTGGCAGACACTCAGTGACCCATGCCACCTCTGGCAGCAAAGACAAAGGAAGGCCCAGGCTATCACCTGGGAAATAAGAGGATAATCAACAGAATGAGCACCTTGTGTGGCAGTTGGGGGCAACTTGGGAATATTGTCCAGTTTCTCCCAGAGGTATGTTGGCCGGGGAATGCCTTCTTCTGAGCTGCAGGTCAGTGTGATATCACTGCCCACGTCCAGGGACCCCTGGATTCTGCAAAGTGGGGCAGAAGGAGGAACTGCAAGAGAAGAGAGGAAGGTGATAGCATATCAGGAAATAAGACCAAACAGTGGAGTGCAGGCTCACTCTGGACCATGTGCTGCTGGGGAAAGCAAGGACACTGGCATGAGCTGACAAGGGGACAAGACTGAGGCAGCAGACAAGAACCCATTAAGGTTTGGGGGGTCACAATTCACACAAAGATTCCTGACCCACCAGCCCATCAAGGTTACAGGCTGCTGACTTTCACAGGCCCCAGCTCTCTTAGATCTCTCCCTTGAGAAAAGGTGAACGTTTCTCTCTCTGAGACAATAAGAATGATGAGAGCTAACAGAGCTACAGACAAAATTTACTGTGGTTGGGTTTTGCCTTCATATCCCTAAAATGACACACACTTTGGAATATTTAAAATCAAAGAGAGCATCCAGAATTAACTGTTTTCATGGAAAAGAAACCAATATCTAAAGTAATCCTCTTCTCCTGTTGCTATGCACAAAACTCTTACAGTCCCTTCAGCTACTTTCATACTTTATTCATGCCCCTTTGCAACTCTGTATTACGATGCCACCACTAAAACTCTCTCTCCACCATATTTTAAAGCTTTATTATATGCTACCTTCACATTAAGTCTGTGTACCCTACAAACTCCCAAAGTACCCATAAGGCAACCCATCCCTCAACACAGGGTTGTGGGCTCCAATGCATACACTACTATATTGCTCTGCTATGATGCACTATCATGCACAGGGGCCTCTTTGCACCTGTTCCTCCCCTCTCCCCCATAATACCAATAAACACACCCAAGACAGTAAGTCCAATGACTCCAATATTCCTGACGCCTCGGTCGGGAAGATTGTTGACCAAACACTGGTATGTGCCAGTATCCGATAGCTGAGTGTTGTTGATGAAGATGGAGGCACTGGTGGTTGGCATTGTCACAGCAAACCCCACTCGCCCATAGAACTGAGGTGCACCACCAAAGATCTGACCCCCTTGGTAGAGAATAACCTGGAAAAGAAAGGAAGGCTCAAACAACACTCTGCAGGTGCTGAGCAAGGAGGAAGAACAGCAAGCAAAACATGGGCTTCCAAAGCCAACAGGACCAGTTGCTAAAGGATCTCTGAATAAACAGACCTCAATATACATCCTAGTAGAGGAGGTTTCTCCAAAAGAGGAACACACTCTGTAGCCCATTTTATGTCAATAAAAATGTTCACAAAGGTAACAATAGACCAGAAAGATACCCAAATCTTCTGATATATCTGGATTGGTAATATCAGCCTCCTTCATATAATATAGTCACTACCCATCTGGTCAGGATGGATGTACAGAAACATAGACTTTCTGCAAGTCAGTGAGTGCTTTGCTGAAAAGCATCTGCACAGTGGACAGTATCATTTTGAGTCTCAGTCAGTAAGATCCTGCCATGATTTGACACTGCTTACTAAAGATCTTTGGGACCAACTGAATGACAGGCATTGCAACCTTTGAACCCGCACAGCCTCTACAAATCAGACTGTACTCAGACCAAATCCCTTAGGAGCAAGTAATCTTCAGTGCAGGTTCTCACACTGAATACAAAATGCAATGAGAGCAATGTGACCCAAGACGGATGTATTTCAGAGCTATGGCATTCTTCTGTTGTCAGAGTATGTGGGCAAAAAACAGGCCAGCAAATCTCAGGTTATGATTCTTGTGCCCACCATGATAAACTCTCATTGCTGATGTTTCTAAGAATGGGCTTGCATGAGTAATAGACAGTGAAAAAAAAAAGAAGGGAAGTAAAAGGGATGATAAATCTGGGAGAGGTTATGTGTTATGGGACATTTTAAACAAATTTCACAGGTTTAAGCTGCAGCTGCTCCCAGGCCCTCCAAAAACCTGGAGTATATCTCCTATGCCCTTTTGAACACACGAACTAGAGGTCCAGGGCAGCAATACAGTATCACATACACCTGCCCCAGTTGCACATCCAGCCAAGGCAGCCAAGGACACAATGTGCATCTGTTAATAAAGCATTGAAGAAATCAGATTGATGTAAGGTCCACAGGGCATGTTCAGCAATGAAGGGATAATGAAGAGAGACAGCATTGTAAAGGGTCTACATCCAGAAAAGGGTGGGGAACAGGAAAGCTCCAAAGAAATACATGCTTCAGTAAGAAAGGACCTACCTGTTGAGGCTGGTTGGCATTAGAAAGAGGAATGACCATCCAGATGACATTAAGGTTAGTGAGAGCAGCGTTAGTGGTGAAGGTGCAGGGCAATACTGCTGTCTGGCCTCGGGCAACCTGGATACTCCCTGAACTGACTGACACCTCCAGAGGACACACCAGACCTGCAAAGAGAAAGACACACTGTTCAAAGCACTGCAGGTGGCCCCATACACTTGCAGGTCATGATATCAGCATTCTGTTCTTACACAACTATACCTTACCAGCTACTTCAGGCTAAAAATAATTATATTCCTTCCTCACAGATCAGGCTGGTCTCATGCAGACCTTTTTCACAGGCAACTGCAGATAGGTGGCCCGTTTAAGTGACAGCACTCTAGTTTCAGAGTCTCTGAAAACGACTGGGTTTGTTTTGGTGACAGGGAAAGAGCCAGAAGAGTAGCCAAGCTGTGTCTAAGAGATAATGAAATATGTTTTCAAACACATCAGCACCAGTGAAACAGAAAAGGAAACTGCAGTCTTCACCAAGGGGTAAGAAGAAACACAGTTCTGCCCCCAGTTCTAGGCCTCATAAAGTTCATCATGACCAGAAATATTTTAGTAATATTTTTAATTTAAAGGGTTAAAAGTCAAAATATTTTTCAGTCCAGGCATTTCTATTTAGCTGTTGAAAAATGACTACTGATAATGGAGGATCTCATCAAATCTCATTTATTTTCCAACATTTCCACCATTCACTTCTTTGCTTTCCACATCGTCTGGACAGAGATCAAAACCTGACAAACCCCAGCTACCCAGTACAACAGCTCACAGCTGCAGTTTTAAGACTGCAAGTCACACAAGGAAATATCTCTGTTCCTACCACCAAAATCTTGTCAATGAAACTAATCAAGGAGTTTCCACCATCATTGTAGGTAGCACTAATATTCTTTAAATCATTTTTCCCCACAAAATCAAAATATTGACTACAAAATGACATGTCTATGTGACAGCTCACCATCTTCTTGTTCTAAGCATGTGAGGGGCTACCAGAGGAGAAGGCAGGGAGTTTTCAATCTCCAAGGCGATCACAGAATACTGTTAGCACCCAGGTGCAGACTGTGGACCACCCTATTCTCTTGCCGACTCCAGGAAGGGCTACCAGCAAAGTTTCTATTTTCTACCAAGAGACACTGGTTTGTTGAAGGTGAAATGCTTCATGAGAATAGCTTCTATCTGAACTAGAAAGAAATCAAGCAGGCTAATGTCTGAAAAAAAAGGTGGGTGATGTCCCACCTGCTTGTCTGCTGAGATCCTTCGACACTACTTAATAAAGAGATGGAATGCTGAGACTTAAAGTACTGGCATTCAGATGCTACAAATACAAATCCTCTAGAACCCGAACAGCCCATGATGTCTTCCAGGGTTTGAACCGACTGCTCTGGAGTTGCAATACCCAGGACTTTGCAAATACCTAACCACCTCCTCTGAACTTCTATTCCTTCCTCCATATCTCTCACCTCCAATGCCCCAGGTAGTTCATGGTGGCTCAAAAATGCTTCAGAACAAAGCCAGAAAAAATTCCACTGAAACCTCTCAAAGTAAAGTTCACAAGTTTCTTACTTTGTGGAAAAAATCCAACTAAGTTTGACTTTCCTCCCCGTCTTGGGACATATTTAACAATACGGAACGTTTTGAAAATTCTAGGGAAACAGTTAGCCAGTGCTAACATTTCAGAGAATTAGGTGGCTGGATGAGGAACTGCTGGTGAAAGCTTAATCCGTCAGTCTCCTATGCAAGGCTCTACGCAACAAACAAGAGTAACTAAGTTGAAGAACCAGTAATAAACATCACCTTTATTACAAAGCACCTGCTTTCCAGTTGCATGTGTGGGCAACATTCTGAGAATGAGTTTGGACTCCTCATTTTCTTATGGCTGGCCAGGCAGTGGCAGTAGCCCAAAGCCCAGAAGTAATCCATGACAATTTTGTAGACATGTCTTACTGAATATGACCCTGACAAGGAATTGTCTTCTGCAGGCCTGAATTTGAAAGATGTATTGCCATGACTACTCATCCAGTCTGGCATCATCCATGTGCTAAATAGTTTGCAGAGATTCACAACATTTTGAACACTTGTTGGATTAACCTCTCTCTCCAACATGATACAGAAAGCTCTTCTGCCATAGATTAAATGAGATGCTCTTCACGAGAGGAAAACAAACTACTCATCTGATTTGGAACAGCAATATATGTTCTTCAACCTCATCCCTTATCCCTTCCATTTTCCCCTCCAAGAAAAACCCACACATTCAAACTCTTGTCATTCAGAGAAAGTAATCCTTTAATGGGAGTATTCACTAGGAATAAATTTACTGGAAAAGTTAGACTTCACAGTTTGATTTGCAGGGTTGGTTACATCAATCACTCAATCATCAAGATGATGAGATTTTCATACCTAATCACCCTCTTGCTACTCCTAATATTTGCTATTAGTTGATTGTAAACATCCTGCAGAGTAATAAAAACACTAAAATAGAACAAGCATCATTTATACACTGTAAAAATAATTTTCAACACATTTGAGAACTTCCCAATCCACTTATGAACAGTTAAATTAAAAATAAAATAAAAAAAAAAAAGCAAGGTAAGAAAGCACATATTCCCTTTGCTCTGCCAGTACCCCACTCTCATCCTGCAACACCCCATAGTCCCAAAATCTCCTCCCCCTTTCAAGGCACCGCAGCATCCCTTTTAGTTTTAATGCCATGTAAAAAGTGAGCACTAAGAAAGAGCTGAGGTCTTCATTCATTTCTCATGCCAAAGGGAGTTGCTTTGAACCTGGCTTGCAAGATGAGCACCTACACACAAACACACACACACACACCCACCCACACACTACTGCCCTGTCCCTGTCTTGTTAAACCACCAGGCAAGCCAGCTCCTCACGCTTACCTTTGCCTCACGCATCCCAAGGCCTGTCAGCTGCTCTTTGGCCTGGGATGTATACTCGGCAGGCGGCACTTAAAGACAAGGACTCATTTTGTTAAGCTAAGTGGCACCTGCAGGGCTACAGCTGGGGAAAATACACACAACTGGTTCTGACAAGTAAGCTTAGACAAGGTGACATGAGAGCCAGGAGACCAAATGCAAGCAAACTAAGTCCTCTTCCACCAGCATAAACAGGGAGGTAGGCTGGCGTGTTAACACAGCAACGGGCAGGGGGACAGTACTGCAACACAACTCCTCTCCCAGGGAGACAGCTGAAAGAGCAAAGATCAAATCCTCTTCAGAAGCTACAGCATCTCAAAGCTACTAGAAAATGTAACACATTTACATATGCACTTGTCCATCTATGCAAGTATCTATGTGACTGCATCCTTCCACACCAATACTCATGGCCCAAAACACAGACGGATGCACACGAAGTCACATACACTTATAACCTGTATTCCTGAGGAGACACCTGGTAGGAAAACTCAACCAAATGATACATGTTCAAACATTTCAAAATTAGGAGTTGCAAAAATGTGGCTTTGCATTAATGTAAGAGGAGTGAGGTAGGGGAGAGAGCGAGGAAGAGATTTCAAATTTAGCATATCCATTGGGATAAGGATTTTTCAATGCAGCCTAAGGAATGAGGACTTGAATTCCCTTGAGTAGATATAAATGCAAATATAGATATATGCACACACATTCAGCCCAATCTACTGAGTCAAATTACACGTAAGAGGTCAGAAAAAAAATCAAGCAAAGAATGTTGTAAAGGGTTTCCTTTTGCAAAGTTACACAATCCAGATATTTTTTAAGCATTCAGAAGTTTAATGACTTCTGAGAGATGAGGAATCGATCACCACCAAATTGTCTCTCAGAATTGTATTACAATGGCCATTACACCCTCTCTTGTTTATGCAGTCTCCTTCTTACTTAGTAATTAAGCATCCCTGTAAGCAGCATGCCTGAAGGAAGAGCAGAGTACACCACTGTCAGCAGAAAGAGGAATGGGCCCTTCCTGTACGTAGGACACTTTGATCTTAGCTTGATTCAGCAAACGATGTTCTCCTTTGATCTCGAGGCAGCAAGCTCCCTTCGCTAATTAGAACGGATGCTCCATTTTTCTGTCCCCTATCAGGGAACCAGTCAGCAGAGCAATGTTTTAGCTACAGAGGCTCTTTCAGAATTTCTTCATATTTCCAGGATCAAGTAATATTCAGGCAACAGGTCACTCTGGTTTCACTTTTGATGGCTCATCCCTGCTTTTTCAAGTGGCACACTCAGCTCCCTCCCCTACATCCATGAAGGAGTCCATGTAGATAGTTCATACAACATGACACAAGCATGTAGGACATAGTCACACAATGAGAGTTTACCTCCCTGCTGGGTTTAAGGAGAAGTCAGATGCTCTCACATGTTTGCTAACTGCCCTACAAGAGTTGCAAGCCTCAGAACCTTCAGAATATACCAGATACAGTGAAGCTGAAAGACATGGGCACATCTCAGCAGTTTGACTCATTCTAAGTTGGCTGAAAACAGTCTCAGCTCCTGCTCACTGCCACATCTCTCTGCCAGAGATTACCAGCAAGACCAGCAAACTAGCTTGGCTCACAGCCCCATGAGTGAAATGAAGACTTCCACAGCCATCCCTTCACATGAGTAGGCCAGACTGTAACATGAACAGCTGATGCACAATCACCAGTCCATATCACCATGATGGCAGATGATCACAGACCACAAGGCCCACAAGGCTGAGACTGTGCCTTCAGGAATCACCGTGGCTACTTTACCCTGTTGAAGTTGTGCTAAGGGCAAGTCCTCCTCTCCTTCTGGATCACACCCAGTACCTGGTTTTCAGAGGCAACTGTGCTCAGCAAGCTATCTGAATATCACTGGTTGAATTGTAGTATAGTGCACAGAGAGGATCTTCCCCCACTGCATTTATGTTCAGAGTGTTCAACTCCCAGGGCCTCAGAAAAGTAGAAGGTGTTTTGGATGATCATTCATATAATGAAAGTCAAGTTCCTGCTTTGCCTCACCTTCTGGAGGACATCCTCTACTTTGCAAGTACCCCCAAGAATTGCTGGCAAGTCAGCGCTTGACAGCAGCAAACTCCTAATACTCAAAGGCAGAGGCCAGGGTACAAGTACATTCTGCAGTGCTGGCAAGCCAGGGAAGCAAATGGCCAGGGGAGGAAGGAGGGAAGAAGGTGTGAAAGGGGTGAAAAAACCCCTCAACTATGTTCATTCTGCATCTCCAGACCTCAGGGGAAAATATGCAGAAATGTGTGTGGCTGGGGGGAAATGAGAATAAAGCTTCAAGCTCTATCAGTTTGCCTCTGAAACTCAGGGAATGACTGGAATGACTCCCCCCTGTCCCAGCGCAATTAGCAATCCTGTTGCCACATGCTGGGGAAGATACCTTTGGCAGTATGACATTTTAGGTCCCTCATTAGAGAGGCAAAGATGAGGTTACACAAAGTTTCAGGAAAAGGATAGAAACACAGTGTTCCATCTGGCAACCCAGGCAATGGAGGAAGAAACTGCAGAGCATTCTTTTTCCTGAGATGAAAAAACACAAGTAGCTGGGCCTTTGGCCTGCCTCACGTCTTTGAGTCTGGGATTGAAGATACCTCCTGTGCTAAAGAAGAGAAAAATGTCCCAGTCCAAATGAGCTGAGGTACACTGCTGACTCAACACACTGAGCAGCAGCAAAACCTACAGCCCAGAAAGGAGAGATTCACAGTTGGAGAAGACAGTAATAGATGCAGGCAGAACTTCTGTCACAGGACCTGTTTGTGCAGCAACTATTCAAAAGCCCACGAAGGAGCCTGGCTTGCAGTTCCAAGCACTGATAACACTGAAGTTATCCAGCATGATATGACAGCATCCAAACCAGCTGCTCAACAAGCTGCTTGAATACTGGTCTTGCCCATTCTCACCAGTGACTGAGCATCAGACTTCATTCTGGATGTGCTACACTTCCTAGTTCAGAATCTATCTAACCAAATGCAGTGTTTACCCAGTCTAGTATTTGGAGGCAGTTTGCAGTAGACTCCACCCTGCTTGTGGTAGAGGCATCACCAAGCACTCCAGTGGAGCACAGATCTGAGTTTATGCACAGCTAGACTGATTTTTTTTCCCGCTTCACTAAGGAAATTCTATCATGGAAAAACTTCCAGCCTCCAAAGTCATTCTGCAGGGCAGGCATCTGGGACAGATGCACACTGTCATAATAGACTGTGTCCTGGGCACAGTGTGACATAGCAAAAATTTTCCTGGAAAGGATGCTTGGTAGATACCTCCTTAGAACAATTATAGTGGAAGCAATGGGGATAGGAAGAAAGGGCTCCAGCACACTATAGTCTTCCTGCCAGATTACAGCAAGGAGAAGGCAAACTTTGGTTCAAAGACATTTGTAGGGTGATTGCTTCTGTTCCCCTGTTAGAGGACACATGATATACAGGTGGCTCACAGGTCTAGCAATAGGATATTAACCTATGGGGAGCAATGGAAGACTGCATAAGGGGCGGGGGGGGGTGCTGGGAGGAAGTGTTCCTAATG
>JAWWEU010000001.1:24803634-24852474 GCA_035583155.1 Acropternis orthonyx
CCAGTGTAGAGGTTTTATTAATGGCTCTCTTTACATCTCCGAGTACTGAAAACTCTATTATTTCATGGTCACTATGCTCCAGGCGGCCTCCAACCACTACAACTCCCACCAGTTCCTCTCTGTTTGTAAACAGTAGGTCTAGTGGGGCCTTACCCCTGGTAGGCTCATTTACCATCAAGGCTGCCACCTGCATGGCCATCAGACTGCCCACATGGAGCTGGGGCTGCTTGGCCAGACGCTAACGCCCAAGTGGATTTAATGTGTCCTAAAAATTCCACTAAAGGTAGTTCAGTCAGTGGAAATATATTTAATGTTTGAAAACTAAGCACATGTTTAAGTATCTTGCCAAATTGAGGCTTAAAGGTCTAATCACGTTTGCATCCATTTTAATAACAAAACTCCTGTGGCCAACTGATAGGAGAGAGAGCCTTTAAGTGAGAGTGTGCAAAATCACAGTGAAACTTCCCTGTGTCATACATGATGTTCCGAGCAAGACTGAAAAACGCAGTCAAAGTGTCCAAAAGCAGTTAGAGTGAAACTAGGGTTCATGGACATGTTCAAAGACATTAGACTTCCATGTCTTAAATTTCATTAATCCCAAACTACTTTGGATTTAAAATTATTAAAATCATTAAAAACAAGCAAACAGAAAGAAAACAAAAAAAGGCAGGCTCTTTTTCATTTAAATGGGAAAGAAACAAAACCCAAATTTGTCTTTTGCTCTGGCAAATGTCAGGTCAGTAATTGAATGTTTCAGATTATGAGTTGAGCTGTCTGAAAGAGGCTGTAAAAGGACAATTTTCCACTGGGAAAAGTAGAGTTTCATTAAAATCAAAATACATTGTAAGGATATCAACTTTGATGACATTTTCGGTGAGTGAAGACAAAACGAATTGCTTCGACTTCCCCATTTAATTATGGTAATATTGACACACTTCAGTTCAATAAGGTAAAAACACTTTATTTCAGTCCATTTAAACTTTTGCCATATATTTAGATACTACATAAATTCCAACTTTGCATAATTTTAGGCAGTAGCAGTACAGTGTACACACACATGCATACTTAATACACTAAGGCCTTTCAGCATCTTGTAAATAATATCTTTTCCCAGGGAAAATTTCCCCTGATTTTTGGTCCTTCCATGAAAAGACCTGGACTCTCACTGTGATGTGAAAAGGAGAGGGTACATTAGAACTTCCCTGGAATGCGTGTCCAGTTCATTACCAGCTTTGTTCTGTCATGATCTTTTCATGGGAACTCCCAGAGTTCTGGAGCTGTAGATGTTTCCATGTGAAGTTTGGTCCTCATGTTGTTCAAGTGGCCGGTGTCAAGCACAGAGACTTCCACACATAAGCCACAGAAACACAACTATTTAAGTACTTTGCAGCCTTTTGCCAGAATTAGTCACTCCATGCTCTATGTCCTCTGGGAGTGCCATCTTCCCCATCTCTCTACACCAAAACCCAAAGCTTTGGTGCAAGTGTTGCTGACTATAAATCAGTTCCCAATTCTCCAGCCATTTGGGATAATCATTCCCACATTTTATGGTGGAAGCAGGACGAATAGATGAAATGTACGCAGATTAATACAAATCTGCTGTCCATCTGCTGTGTGTCCTTTTGGCATGTGGGTAAGTGTCAGCACAGGGCACAAAAGGAAACAAGTCCCAAAGCTAGGAGGCCCTCCCTGCTCAGGGCATACCCAGACTTGAAGCATCTGCAGCTCTGAGCATCCAAGCTAAGAACACTGAGCCTGATTTTGCACTGATGCTGTACATTTTCACCTCCAGCACTCTAGTTGGGTACCCAGCACTGTGCTGAAAAAACTCAAGTGCAGAAAGTTACACTGGTAGCTCTAAAATATGTCAGGAAGTAAGGCACTGGGGCAATGCAGAGTCCCCATTTTTCAGTGAGGAAAACCAAGATGAAGAGAGGGTGTAACTCACCTAAACACCGTGCAGCAGGTCAATGGAGAGACAGGAACACGACTTCAGCACCTGATTCATGGGTCCTGCTCTCCACCACTGTACCAAGTATTAGTATTGATTTCAAATTAACACACACACACATCTTATCAAGCAGAAAAAAAATAACCAAGAAGTTTCACTATGTTCAGCTCTATTGAAGGCCAACATGATTCTAGGGGCAAACATTTTCTGCAAGCAGCCCTGCCCCAAAGCTCTCCAGGCTGGGAGGCATAAAGCAGGTACCCTCAAGGAAATGTCAAATGCTTATCCAAACCTCTTAAGTAGCTTTTCAAAAAATATAGATTACCATCATAGCATGCTTGAAATGCAGAAAAGAGACTTTGCAAATACAGGTACTGCTGCTGCTGTACATGACAACGTACCTCCCTCCTTACCGCCTTATTTTCTGGTGCTAGGATCTGAGAGTTAACCCCAGGTGACCAAGTCTCACAGTGTTCCCTGAATTTATACTTGCCCTCTCTCTTCCCTTCCCATGATGTCCTAAATTCCCTTTTCCAACAGCTGCTAATTTTTTGCAAGCATAAAACTGCTACAAGCTTCCCTTGTCTTTTAAAGTCAGGAAAACACCTTGCAAATTTTCTGTCAGTAACAGATGCAAGAAGTTGCTTATGCCCAAGTAGCAAAGTACAGAACTGCTCTGAACTAACATTTTTTTTCTGCACAGCTGGCTCAGTTTTTCACACAGATGTTGTTTCTACTGCCAAGTCTAAGAGCACACAGAGCATCATTAATATGAAAAAGCCCACTTGGACACTGGTTTAACAACAAGTTGAAAATTCCCCAAGCACAGCCTATATGTTGGATTTTCCCTTTCCTTTGTTTGTTTTGGTTTTTTGGGTTTTGGGTTTGTTTGTTTTGGGAGGGTTCTTGTGGTGGGTGTGGTATTTTTGTTTGGTTTGGGGGGGGTAGGTTTTTTTTTTTTTTTCTTTTATGCACACAGGATAAAAAAAAAAAAAGAAAAGAAAAGGTAAAATAGAACAAAACATAAGAAAGCCACCGAAGAAAGTCTTAGTGTTTTGGGGGTAAATTCCCTTTCTGAAATTTGAAACACACATGTTAATCTTTAATGTTAAACCATGGATTAAAAATTAATTCGAAAATCTCACAGTTTGGAACACTTACAAGTCCACTGCATTATTAAAAGCTCAGATCAGTGCTACTCTGCATAAAGAAGTCTCTCCAAACTCTTTGTTTTCTCTTGAAGCCAAGAGCAGGTACTCACCTCTATCCCTATGTATCCTTAAAGCTCACAGAAACCTTGTTGTGGTTCCCAACAGCTGGGAAAGGCTCATGCTGGCATACTCTGGATCCCATTTCAGAGTACTGCCACTCCCTCTGTGATCCTGGGGAGCAAACCCAGAGCCAGCGGGAACAAGTGGGAAACTTACAAACAGCATTTCCCTGTTTAGCAGGGCTTAGCAGTGGGGCAAGGTCACAGCTTGGCACAACTTGCTTTTGTACCTTTCTGAAACCACATCCTATCCACCAGCATCAAAAGCATCACTGGCCTCAACCTTCATCCAAGTGTCCTGGCAATGCTGGCAAGGACTCACACCAAATCCGGAGGTCAGCCCCAGTGTCAAGCTAGTTTGCACCTGCAAACACCCCCACTTTTAACAGCCCTGAGGAAAGAAGAGTCTGTGTTTGATGTGGTCTGGGCTGCCACAACTCACTGTGGCAGAGCAGCTATTTCAGAGGACTCACCAAAATATTTTGCATCATGGAAGGAAGAGTTGGTCCCAAATTGCCCCATGCCACCTTGCTACAAAGGTTCTCATTTAGAAATAAAAAGCACTTGGCTGAGACCTTAATTTTTTGTGCTCCCTTTTTGTTTGCCTAGAGGGGTAACCAAGGGACCAGGCAGCATGTGCAGAGGTGTTGCAGTTTTTACAAGTATTTTTGGAGCCATTTGCTCTCTTACCAGCTGTTGTCTTAGAGCTCTGCAGTAGGCTGAGCAGGAGGTTTCTGTCTCTAGAGTCTGTGGTGCCACGTTGTTTACCATGAGGGATAAAACCTTCTTTTTGAGCATCACTGTTTTTAACAGCTGCCTCAGTACAGTTATGCTAGCAGTTACCATCACGAAGCAGCCTCTCTCCTGCCCCCTTTTCTGCACTCTCAGGCTCATTTCCTTCCAAATTCTCCACCTGAGACCATCCTCAGGAGGTTGCCTTCACCTGCAGCCAGCTGGGTCCATACCAGATGAACCACCATGCCAGCCGAGGTGAGTGTTGCCCATGCACCTCCTGGGTGAGGAAGATGCCTGGGCAGCCAGCACAGCTCCTGGAGAAGGTGTCTCCCTCAGGGAGGTGTGGATGCCTCTAGATGCCATCAGAGGAGAAGACATCTCATCTGCACTCAAGACTGCTACCCCTGTGTGATAGGTACTGTGTGAGAACGAATATGCTGTGCTGCCCCACTGCCTGGGGCAACTCTGATATTACCAGACTCTGGGCAAAAATGAAGCAATCTGTCCCTAGCTTTAAAGCAGCACTTGTATTCAGGGTGAAAAAGAAATAAAAGGAAAAAAATGCACAGATGATTTTAAACACGTACAAATCACACTTATCTCTGCCTTGTTTATCATAACTTTTCCTGCACTATCTGCTAATGGAAATAATAATAATCATTGTACTAGAATCACGCTTTGGCTTCTTTCCCAGATTCTCTTCCTGTTCACCAGGCAGTGAAGTCATTTTATCACCAAAACTTCACAGAGACCTGATTTTGCAGGAGAAGCACCACCAAGAAAGGGTATGACACCTTTCCATGGAAATTGAGAAAACA
The DNA here is from genome assembly GCA_035583155.1 of Acropternis orthonyx. Classification (NCBI taxonomy): domain Eukaryota; kingdom Metazoa; phylum Chordata; class Aves; order Passeriformes; family Rhinocryptidae; genus Acropternis; species Acropternis orthonyx. The sequence continues at coordinate 24,808,409 of JAWWEU010000001.1, forward strand.
GAAGATGAATGGCAGAGAGCCCTCACCTTGGGGACAGGGCAGTGACAGGAAGGAGGATAAAAAGGTGGCAAATCTCCACTATATTTCCAAGAATGGAAAGCAAAATAAACAGCAATTATGATTGAACATGAAATTCAGCATACAAACAGTCCTGCTCAGGAGGAAGATGTGTTCTGCCAGCAGGATCTGAGCACCCCTGGGACCTAAAGGAGGCAAGAAGCAATAAACCCCCATGACTGGCCCATGTTTGTGCAGAATCAGACATGAACCCTCACTCTCCAGAGCCCAGCTTGATAGTTCATCTCCCAAATCATCTCTCCTTCCATAAATTCAGTCTTCTACTTTTAAACTCATGTGCCTATCAAGTCAGATTACAATTAAGGCTCTGCAAGTATGGCAAAATATATTCATGAACATCTGTTTGAATAATAAGCCTGAATTTGCTTCAACAGTATTCATCCGACCTGGTTTCCTTGCCTTCTGCAAGTGCTCACACCAGCTCTTCCCTGTTAAAAAATGACGACATGAGTGAGAAGCTGCTTCATACACTCACATAAACATGAAGATGGTTTTGCCTGGTGAAGGAGGGGTTTCCAGCCTCAGGGATGACCTTTCAAGGATTGCAGATTGCTTCTTGGACCAGCTAAGATAAATCAACCTAAAGTCAGAAAGCTAAAGCTTACTTCATCCAAGTCTGGTCTGCCACTGAAAAATCTGTATGTGGGTTTCAATCCTGGGCTCTGCAGTTTGGATCTGCTGGGAGAAGAGGGGTAGTAGCTTATGCTGAGGCCATACCTGCTCCTGTGGCTGGTTACCCCCAGAAATAAAGGCAAATATCTCTTCCACCCATCAGACCTGCCATTATAACTGCTGGTGTAATAGCTCTCCCACACAGCTCTGACAAAAAGATCCTCTTTAGTGGGTAAGAGCAAATTTTATTCTACTGTAGGTCACACTGAGAGAATCAGGCTAAAGGGCAGGAAGGAAGGCAGCTGTGCTGACACCCTGAACTGATGGTAACCTCTGGCAGGGAAATGGGAGCAGGGACAAACTGACCTCTCCATCCACATCAGCGGCAGTCCAGGTAGTCCATCTGACAGCCACCTTGCTCCCTGCCTTCATTTGCCTGGCTGGGAACTGGGGCAGTGTCCCCTCACTCCACGACCACTTTGTGCTGTTTGGGCATGTGGTATCAAGGGAAAGCAGGCGAACAAGCAGAGAGACCAATGGAAGGAACAGAAACCATACCCTGAGGTCTAGATGTCGTTTGAAAGCAATAAATACTCAAAGCAATAGATTGCAAACTAGCATATGACTTTGTGGAAAACATCTCTTGAAAACCAGAGAGTAATAAATGCAACAGTGTACACTTGGTGGCTACTCAGAGAGAGACTGTGGAGTTAAATCAGCATGGCTTAAAACACACACCCCATACAGGTAAGTGGAAAGGCTTCCCACTGGATGCCTCTGCAAGAGCCCCATATCTCCATGGCTAATTTGGTTATCTCTAAACAGGATGTGGAATGGCTAAAGAAAAATACAGCAGGATAAGAGTAGTCTCTGAGCAGGAGGAACAAAGAGTTAGAGAAAGACCAGCAGTACAGTGGATAAATCCTAGAACCACAGAAGCTCAGAAGGAGTTGTCTTTTGATAGTGCCACAGGGATGTTCACAGTAAACACAGTCCTCAGGGAAGGCATTCAGCTCTAATGACAAGGTGGTATTGTGGGAGGCTGTACTGTACTGAGACTGGCACAAGGCTGCTGCCCGTCCAAGGATGACTTTCATCAAAGGAATAGCTTTTTAGAATGGCTTGCCCAGCTCTCATTATAGTAGGAACTACTGATATGTATTTCTGTAGTCATGTCACAAAACATTAAAGTCTTTTCCAGGCTCTAGGAAGCAACACAACAGTGGAGTAAAGCAGTTCTGCTTAGCTGGAAGACAACATTGCTTCAGATAACACATGCAGCAATGATCCATAACCACAGAGGACAGTTTAAGATAATACAGTTATCTTCAAAAAGTGGAAATCTGTCAAATGAAACCAAGTTTGTGTTAATTTTTCCTGGCTCTACATAATTAAATGGGTTTGGTTCATACTTCTAATCAATCAAGAAGAATGGTAGTGCTCTTTCCACATTCCCATTACATCTAAAATTAGACACTAAACATGGAGGTGTGGGATGAGGGGTGGCAGCATGCAAGCTCCCGGCCATGGCAGTACCTTCCTCCCCAGTGCAATGGAGTCAGGGTGCTCACTGGAGCTGACAAGGCCATGCAGCACCAATTTGGTGGCTTGCATCCTCTGAGAAGTGAAAAACAGGAGGTGGCAGAGTGGTTTTTCACCTGCTTTCTGGATCCTTGGGTTTCTGACAGATTTCTCTGCAAAGGGCTACTCAAAAGCTCCATGGAGCTGGAGTGTCAAACGTGAACACCCAGCACTTAATTTGTGGTGCAAATCCTGTCAAACCCAATTGTGTCTCTTTGCCCCTCCAAGGCATCCCAGGCTCTCTCCAGTTCTGCAGGGGGCTGAGGCTTTAAGGAATGACCAACTGCTAAAGCGAGCCTGCAAACCGGCAGGATGCACAGCGTATGCTCCAGAGCCAGGCATGCCCTCTCCTCCCCTCTGCCAGCTCCATACACATACACATAGTGGGCAGCAGGGAATACACCCCAGGAGGCCTAATTAATGAACATATTTGAAAGCTCCAGGCATTACCACGCTAGAAGAAATGAGTGATAACATTCACATCTGAGCAAAAGCTTTTTGGGTTAAGAGGGGAAGGAGATGAGGCCAGAGGCACTGGCTGGGAAGCATCCCAAAAGCAGAGGACCCTCTGCACGATTCTGCCATACTCATCTGTACCAGACACAAAGGTACAAGAGGGAAAGGACCCTTCTAGCAATGGAAGATCAGGTAGGATTAAGTAGGAACTCAGAAAGCACAGCAGTCACTTCTTTCTGCTCCCTGTGAAAGGAAAAAGTGATCATTGTAGAAGAAAGAGTGTAGGAAATGAGACAGAGATAGGGAGATACATCAAAGGGACAGAAAAGAAACAGAAGAAAAATAGATAGAAAAAAGCTAAAAGATAAATATAGTATGTTTTTAATTTGCATGAGAAAAATAGTCCTCTTATCCCCACCAATCATCTTTATTAACAACAAAATTTGCAGTGAGATCTCAGACTACCTATCTAGCTGTGACAACAACAAAGCTCTGAAACAAACTGCTCCAGGAGCAGCTTTTAAATGCAAGGCGTAGAGCTGAGGGAGACTTAACCAGGTACTTTGCCTGAGCAGCACACAGCCCAGATTGGTGGTGCCTGAACTTTTGGCCCACAATCAACTCTGCAGTTTTTGGAGAGTAGCTGCCTAAGATCACTGAGTTCTTCAAAGTTGCTATTTAATAATACAGTTTACCTACATAGTGCTCAGTTCAGTCTTCTGGACCACAGTCCATGTAACAGTGGCCTGAAAAAGTGCCCCAAGATCTCAAGCTTCTTCAGCAATACATGATTCAACTGCAGGAACAGACTCCAGGAGATGTGAAGAAGGTCACAGGATAAAGAAAGTTGTGTAGGAAACCCCTTTCCCTACAGGGACCTACAACTTGGTCAGCTACAATGTGTGTGTTGTATGTAGCTACACCAGGAGAGGCAAACTCCCCAGTGCTTCCAACTCCCCCCTCAGTCCACCAACAGACTGTCCATCATCCACACCAACATACAACACTGAGCCTGAGATGGAGCACATCAGGCTGTGAATGGTGTCATGTCAGGTCTTGGCTATGAGCAAGGGAGCCAGTGGCAACACCCTGAGCAGGGGAAGAGGCTGTTAGGTACGAACTCTTCTTTTCTACCGCCTTCATAATACTCCAGGGAGAAGGTACATGGGAAAAGATGCCTTCTTGAAGGTCTTCTTTATTTGAATATCTGTTGCAATCCAAATTCTAACCAGTAGCCCAATTATGGGGCCTGAGGCAAGACCCAGCAAAGCCACTGCTATTAAGAGGATGGAAAAAGTAATGACTAATCTCAGACAGAGAAAAATCATGGCTAAGGAAGCACTTGCCAAGTGAAAATATTAATCAGCTCCACACAACGTTTTGGAGATATAGGTTAGCCCCAAAGCCACAGATATCTGTCCTCAACTAAATTCACACACAGCATGTGTCTATACTAGGTTTAATCCAGCTAGCAGAAACACCATGCTGGAAAGGACATTGTGTGCTTTCCTGATAGCAGCTCACAGCAAGATCTGTGCTACCACATCATACCTCTGACTCTTACTCATGTTGAACAGAATGGATGCAGCAATGCTATCACACCCTCCTTTGCCCAGACAGACCAAATCGCTAAATGCACTGATTCAATGCTATAATCTCATCCAGCAGTATCAAAGCCCCAGCTCCCAACCCCGAGCAATAAAGCAGTTCATGTGTATGGGGCTGCTGTCAAAGACATGTCTCTGAGAGCTTTATTGGCTCCCTATCTCCCACTTGCTGGGAGGAAGGCAAGACCCAGGATTTTGTGAACGTGCTAACTCAACATTTCTGCCTTGCTGGTCAAAGGTCTGGACACAAACTTCAGGAAGGTCTCACGACCCCTTCTTGGTTATAAGTCCAACGCTCAAACCCAGATCTTGTGAAGATGTTGCTCCAGAGTATCAAGAGTTCACACTATAGTACAAATCATGAGATCTGCATTGAAAATAATTCCTCAGAAAAGAGGCCTCTGAAGGACTTGCAGGGCACAGCCAGCAGACACCAGCACTCACACTGACAGCCACACTTAGACAGGGAGCAGCTGAGTCACAGTACACCTCAGTGGCTGGGGGAATACAGGAGGCAGGCCAAGCAGAGATAGGGTGCACCAACTTTAAAGGGATCCACATATCCTTAAATAGCTGTGTGCATCTGCTCATGTGTATGCATAAACAGGGGAATGGCACCATTTCCTCTGGATCTTCCTCTAAAGCAGATTGAGAACTAGAGGTGGAGCCTCCCTTTTTCTTCAGGGCAGTGTTCTAGCATGAGGGAACCTGGCACAAGCAGGGAAACTGCCACAAGAACACATCCTCCTGTGGAAGGGATGATGGACTGAGAACTCTCCAGCCAAAGAACTCTGTTGTTCCCATTTGGGGTAAGTACTGCTGCACACTTAGGCAGTGACCGTGTGTTCTCCTCCTGCTCTCTCAAAAAGTCCCTGTAATTATCCTTTAAAAACCTTTACCACCTCAGTTTCTTTCTTAGACAGCCTTTGCTTCACCCATGAAAGCACAAAAAGAAGTAGAGCTCTGATATACTACTGCATCCTTCCCTTTATTCTCATCCTTTCCCTCAGCACAATTTGAAGAGCAATGACCTGAACCAACCCCAGCTTAAGACAATGGGTGTCTGTGTACTGACTTCAATGGAATTTGGATTAACATGGGATTGCAAAATCTCAAAAATTAATGCAACTGTAATGCTGTTAAAACAGTGGCTCAAAGGTCAGGAGATTCCTGAACTTAAAGGTTTTCCCAGAAGTTAAGGAAGCCACACCACACATCTTGCATTGGTTATGATTATACCTTCGTACACAGAATGAAACAGAATGCTGAACCTCTGAGAACGAATCCCAGGAATATGAAATGTGCAAAGCAAATATTAAGAGTAGATAGCTGTAGCTATCTACCTCTTTCTTTATCCCCTAGTTGGTACTGGTAGCTTGTTCACTGCCATGCTTTTTGTTCTTGTGCTTTTCTTGAAAAATTCATAAAACAAAAATGTTAGAAGACAGCGCATGTAGAACAAAAGCTCCTCTGACAACAGTTATTCTACAACAACAGAGCTCAGAGAGCAACAAACTCAGCCTCAACCCTGGCTCCATGTAGCCACAGGATGCCACCTTTGAGCCTCCTTTCCAATTCACCAGAGGCCAAGGCAAGAAAGCAACGAGATGTTGACAAATGTGCCATTAACAGTGACACCTTCTTTCAGAGCTTTTCTCCCCGCACAAGTATTGTCTTTGTGCATATTATTATCCCAGTTGCCCAGAGAGAAACTGAACTGCCTGGCTCCAGTTTTAATCACAACACCACTAAGTTTTGACTGCTGGCTGTTACGGGTGCCCATCTTTAGACAAGAGAAGACAGCCAGAAGAGTACCTACAGTTCCTGAAGGCAACAAGGATTAGCACTTTGGAGTAATGCTTTCTCCAGTCATTGTGATAATGCCATGGTAATGTCATGTCTCAGTGTGGCCCCACAGCTTCTCCTGCAGGCTCCAGTGAAAGTGGGGCTAGATAGATGGAGTCAGAGCAGAAAGCAGACAGACATTCTTTCCACTAGTTGCTCATCTTTTGAGACCTTGTTATTTTCCCCAGAACTTTTCAGGGAAATCCTGGCTGCATTTATTTTGGCTGGGGTACAAGGCTATTTTTAGAGAAACAAATAAACAGCTGAAGATTCATTTTTAATTTTCATTTAGATCTAGGATTTATATTTTATTTGTTAATTTTGCTTTAATCTCCTTGTCCTTCATTACTCCCTGGCTTTCACAGCAGGGGAGAGAAGAGACAGAGGGAGGAGGGTGCAGAGTAGGACTCAGTGGGAACACTGATGAGGAAGGTACTAAAAGAGGGAAGAGAGTGAGGGGAAAGAGTATTGTTGACAGCATCTGATCCTCTGATTAATGTATTTCTAAGCAGATTAACCAAATCCCAACTGCTCTGTGCCAGGTTTCTTCTCTAAGCTTCTCTCTCCCCCATGTAAACAAAAAGACATTTCCTCTGAACAAACAACCAACATACTGACCAGAACTCCAGCAGACTCCCTTGTAGTAATCACTGCTATACTCCCTGCCCTCATGTAGCCCAACACTATGGGGCACAGAAGGGGGAAAATGTGGGTCTATGGAGGTAACCTGATTTTAAAGGATATTTTGTGTGAGGTTTTGGGGTTTTTTTTATCTCCTCAGGACTCTGCTTGACTCCTGGCTGTCCATCTTCAATAAGTGTGTGAAGGATGCCAAGAGTGATATGGGAAGATGAAGGCACAATGGCTTCTGGTCCCAGAGTTACATGAGAACTCATGACCTCTTTATGTTCTGCTTATCCATAGCTGCTCTCCCTGGCACCCACGTAGGGAGGAAGGGAGGGAGAAAGGTGGATAAGAGGACCTCCAAAAGAGGTGGTGGGAATGACTAAACATAACCCACTTCTTCCTGTGCCACCCCACCAAAACCTTCACTCTGACTTCCTCACAAGAAGGAAGCATATCCATTTTAACTCAGTTTCTTGGAGCCTTTCACAGTCGGGAGCTGGCCAAAACCCCACAGCCCAGTATCATCCTGTTTTATAGATGGGGAAACTGTACACAGGAGAAACTTCTCCAAGGTTATAAGGCAAGTCAGTGGCACGGCCCCATTCACACGAGCTGAGTACAGGCATTTTTCCAGGCCACATGATCAGCTTTGGCTGGATGGGTTTTCTCTAATGAGCTGCTAAATTTAGCCTCCAGGTTTATTTTTTTCCAGACCTTGTGAAGCAACTCCTCCACCAGACATTCTCCAGTCTTGCTCCCCAAGGGCAGGATTACCAACTCTGGTAGCAATAGCCACAGTGGTCCTGGGACATTTCTGCCTGCCTAACATGCTGATGGAACTCAGAGACCATGCCTGTCTTCATGCATGGCACTGTTGCCAACTTGTCTTAAAGCAGAGCTTGGAAGGATGGAAAGACCTTCCTCTTCTCCCCTTTTACCGTCACTCAGTGTTTCAATCTGGTTTTCCTCTTGGCTCTCTGCCTTCTCCTGAGCAACAAGTGGCTGAAACACTCACGGACCCCCGCCATCCCCGTTGGGTTAGAAAAACTCCCCTTAGAAAGGGAACTTTTTTTATATCTCCTACTAGGGAAGGAGCAGCTCTTATATGAACAGTCAACACAGCACAGTGGATGATACCACTCAGAAAGCAGAGGAATTCCCATTTGCTCAGCTCTCTGCTCAAGCCATGGTGAGAGCTTTAAAAATTAAGCAAAAGATGTTCTAAAACTAAAACACTGGTTTTACCATGCAGTGACTGTTCCTAACATAAACTGACCCCGAGAAAGCTCCACAACACATAAATTACAAATGTTAAATTAAACATTTCAGATCTTATGGTAATGTACAGCATGGTGTTTTCCTACTGATGCCTTTTCATCAAGAAAATCACAAGAAAAGTCCTGTGCTGCAAATGAAAGTGGAGATTGGAACTAAACAAGGGTATACAGAGTCAGTTAAGGATGTAGGCAAAAGATAAGGACAAGGGGAAAAAAACAAATGAATTTTTGTTGCCTAAGGCACTGAAAAGAAGAGATTTACAAATTCATCAGGAGGAGAAGCAGCACCAGAAAGAAGGTGGGTTCATTAATAAATGAGGATAAGGATGAAATTAATAGTTCAGAAATGGCTGAACAGCTTTTTAAAATCTGTTTCTAACCAGAAGAATAAGGAGAGGAAATTCGAACTAAAAAGGAGAAAAAAAACCCAAACCAAACCAAGTTTTGAAAAAAGGCAGAAGAAAAAAGAACATGAAGAATTATATGTCCACAAATGAAATAAAGCATGCAACATCCTAGAACTTAATCCAAAAAAGACAGAGGCATTTTTTAAAAGTATTTTTCACTTCAACAGAACCAATACAGGGCTGAATGTTAAGCAATCTATACATATAAGCACCTGCAGAAATGTATGCAGGATCAGGAGCCTAATTTGTTATGGTCAGGCATTGACAAACATATTATCTCAGTGACAAATAAGCTGGCAATTTACATTGAACTAAGGAAGTTCCACAAAACCAACCCAAAAGCAAACATAATAAAGATTTTCAATAAGGAATAGAGCTGGTAATATCTCTAAGTCAATATCTATGTCTAGTAAAATAATGAAACCAATATGAAGGGTCATTAAGGATCTCAAGAATAAAATCACATGAAATACACAAGTGAAACTCTTTCACTTTTTAATACACATGAAGAGTTAACACACAGAGAAAAGATAGCAAAGGGAATTTGAAGCTTTAGGAATTTGAAGGATTCAACAATGCCCCACTGCATCAGTTTGACTAGAACCAACATTCCATGGATCAAAAAACTGTCCAGAGGTACCAAAAGATAATGTGCTTTGTTGGACTAGGAAATGACAAATGATGTGCCAAAGGGTTTGCATCCATGTTGGCCTTATTAAACTGGTGTCACAGGAAAACAACACTAACTGTCCATGAAATTTGCAGCTGCCACCATACAGAGAAATTGCAAATATGATGGAAGACAGAGGCCCTTGACAAACACAGAGCTCCTTAAAAGTAAGCATGTGAGGGCAATGGTCTGAAAGTTAAAGCAGAGAGCAGCATGAGTGGGACAGGGGATGATTGAATCTAGACTCATCAGAGCCACAAACTGAACTCAACAACACAGGAAAAAAACAGGTAGTGTCCCTGGAGAGCAATAATCTAAAAGATGGATACTCAGCAAGAGGGAGATGGCAGATAAACTGTTTTGTTATTTGAAACTTGAGGCTGCAGAAAAGAAGTAAATAAAAAATCTTGATGTGCTATATTAGCAAAACAGGCCCTCGCAATTTGGGGTGATAAACAGAGGGGCATCTCATCACAGCAAAGGGGAGGAGGAAGGGAAGAGTTTCTGCACCATTTCAATGCAAAGAGTCCAAGGATTCAATTTTACTAACTCCATCAGTTTTCCTCATCAGCAATAGACGAGCAGCAAACTAGAAAAAAATCAGAGATGGTTGATAAACAGACATAGAAGAATATATAAAGAAGATCAAGAAGGGTTACACGTGTACAGCTTCTTAAGGAACATATCTAAGGAAGTAAACTGTAACATATATTTGATGCATGTGAATATTACAGAGTGATAGGAGGTAATAACTAGGAGTTATGAGATTGAACTCAAAGGAAAAATAAAAAATAGACCTTACACTAGGAAATGAGGGGAAGAGGAGGGGCAAGTACCAATCTCTTTACTCTAGTGACCCGTGACAGGACTGAAGGAAGCAGCGTGAAGGTGAGTTGGGGGAGGTTTAGGTTGGATATCAGGAAAAAGTTCTTCACCCAGAGGGTGGTCGAGCACTGGAACCGGCTTTCCAGGGAAGTAGTCATAGCACCAAGCTTATCTCAATTCAAGAAGCAATTGGACAATGCTTTCAGGGACATGGTGTGATTCCTGGGGTGTCTTGCACAGGGTCAGGAGTTGTACTTGATCATCCAGTTGAGTCCCTTCATCATATTCTATGATTCTATGAAATAAGTTTGCTTGGTTCTGCTTCTACATCCGTGAAAATTAGAAGTAACTCAACAAACAGGAAAAAAGGGGAACGGAAAACAGATTCTACAAGCACATCCAGGGAGAGCATTTCGGGGATCCTTTCCCTCTCTCCCAGTCTTTGCATTGCCTGAGACCCCAGCTTCCAAGCTCCAGCAGCACTCTTGGTTGCATCAATTTGCTCATTTCGTCAAGGAAAAGCAGACACTTTACCTCGTACACGAGCACTGGGCAGAATTTAAACCACTGTTGAGGCAAAACAGAATTGGTGGATGTTTCAGCAGCTCTGGTCAATTTAATGCCCTTTAGCAACATGTGTGACTATGTAAAAAGATACTGAGGCTCTAATTCTACTACTCATTACCATTATCAATACAGTGACATACAAATACATAGCAAAGACCTCCTGCCCCTAGGGAGTTCATCTTTCCAGATGCTGACCATAAGAAGGGCTAGGAGGGGGCACAGTTCCTGAATTTCTCTAAGCACTAACACATTACATAAATAGACCTGACCTCTTCTCTTGAAGAGTAACAAAATTGAACATTTTTATCTCTCATAGAGCTTTAAATCAGTTCAAACTGCAGGTATGCACACAGCACACTAGATCCAGGGAGAAACATCCTTGGGTCATACATATTTTCAAAAAGACAAATCCAATCCCCATGTCAGGAGATGTCCGTGTTTAAGAGCCAATAAACATGGGGGGAAAAAAGAGCAATAGTGCTCAGCAGCCCCAAGAACCTTCATGTACGCTGCTGTGAAAGGTCTGCACTACTGCAGGCACAGGGAAGGACAGAGCACACCACAGAGAAATGTGCTGCTTGGTGGCAGCTTGTGACAAATTTGACCACCCATAACACCCAGTACTACAGGATGGAGTGCTATGATAGGGCCTTTCGGAGTCTGTCCACTTACTGGAACAAATAGGCATTGCCTGCCTGAGGGGCATTTTATGGAGGTTAATACACTCAACATCCTTATTAAATTTATTCCTCATTTTCTGATGGTTAAATCCTGGCTTGCCCTGCCTTCATATGCTGTAGCCTCAAGCAGATGGGGGATGCACATGTGCATTCACCACCATGTATTTTGGGTTGGGCCAGCACAACACTGTTTCCACGTCACCCAGTGGTAACAATACTCAGTTGCACCCCATGGTCCCAGAGAAGCAAACTCAGTTGTTGGGGGGGCTAGGAATGGAGACCTGCCTTCCTCTTAATGCCTGGCAGAAGCACTTCAGGAACTGCAATGCTTCTATCCAGCAAGCAGAAAGACTTCTATACAGCTCACTTGCCCCACCCAGAGGCATTTTGTTCAGTGTCCTGCAAATACCGACATTCTGCAGCCTCCAAGCTCCAGAACAGAGGGGGCAGATAACAGCTGTATCACTGAATTAAACCCAAGCAGCAGCAATGATGGTAGAGAGGGACTCCTACAGATCTTGACAATTATCAAGTTCAGGCCCTCTGGAGCCTTCCTCCAGTCTCTCAGAGTTGTGGAATTGATCTGGAAACCACTTTATTAATGTTCTTTCTTTTCCTCCCCTTCTCCCCAAGCAGCAGCATCATTTATTAATTTATGATTAAATGAATTATTGATTCTCACTGCACCTGCAGTATTCGGCATTGTCCTTCTTCCCTAGAGACATCTTTGACTGATATGAGAATGGCAAGATGTCAGAGAGATTAAAAGAGGAAGAGAAGAAACTCAGTGTGGGGGGGACCCCAGAGAAGTGTGTTCCCCACTGCAGTGCAGAGCTGCAGAGGATGGACACGATGCACCAGGCCTCTGTGATGTGCCACCTTCTCACACAGAAATGAAAAACTCCAGAAAGTGTAAAGCCAAATCGCTTCTGATAAGGAGAGAATGAGTAGCAGAGCTATTCATAGGCATCCAGCATGTGGGGAGGTATTAAAAAAAGAGGAGGGGAAAAAAAAAAAGTCTGACCCAAAGCAGAAGCTTTTGTTTTTATTCAGAAAAGTCAAGCTGTAGTTCTTTGAATACATCATTGAAAAAACCTTCCAGGCTTTTGGCTTTTGCCTTGCAATTACAATCAACAGATGGTGATTATTTCACAGGCTGGGGCATCTGGTCAGCTCCCAGCCAAACATAAATAAAAGACCTTTGCATGATTGCATCGGTCATTCTAGTCCAGAAACAAAACCAAGGTTGGGAACAAAAGCAAAAAATGTGAAAGAGAAGAGGTATTTAAAGTTCTTTGATTCTCAAGATATCTTCTTTCCAAGAAAAGATACAGGGGGGAGACTGTGGGAGGGAAACAAATACAGATTTTTTACAGAAATGCGCTCCTTGCATGGATGATCAGAGTTCAGCACTCCTGAAACCAATGGAAATTTCTAAGACAGAATCTCTGTCATGAATTAAACCTAAATCTTGATCCTTTATCTGGGCTCTGCAGGTCAGATACACCTGTTTTATAACATCTTTTACCCAAACATTGCAACATGACTCCCTCTAAAAAGCCAGGCAAGTTTTACTCCATCTGAGAATGGAAGGAACGCATCAAGGTACTGCTTCTGCTTTTCATTGGGGGAAAAAGGACAACAAAGCTACCACAGGAAAACGTCCTATCCCCACACATCTTTCCTGGACTAAAGAGCTGCAATAGTCTCCTGAAATAACCTCACAGAGAACATGCCTCCTGATTTTTGTCCTTCCTGTAGTGCTCACCTCTGAGAATCACTGCTGACCTCAGCACCAAGCGGTGCCCACCAAGGGGTTGAATGCACAACAGCGAGGGAAAACCTAAATGCAGCAAATTACCCCCTCAGGGGGGAGTTGAAGGGCTGTGTTTTGGTGAAACAAATTCCAGGATGACAGAGGTTTCGGGCATGAATGTGTGCAAACACCCCCAGAAGAAACGTAATTGCTACATCTGTTGTTCCCACACCCCAATTTCTTTGCTCTCTGTTAGCCTAGACTCTGTTTCATCCCAAGCAGGCATGAAAGAATGGCAGGTTTTATCCCTAAGCAGTAGGCACTACAAACTTCAGGAAAGTAAGAGAAGGTTATTACTTATTGTCTGAATCTCACCCTGCACCCTGACACAGCCTCTCACTGTTTTGCTGCATATGAAAGCAGCTTTTTGCTACCTGCCTGCCATTGCCCTATTGCCTCTGCTCTTGGTGGCACTGCAGGCCTGCCTCACCTGATCTGCAGAGCAGCTTCAGACCCCTTATTGCTATTTTGTGCTGCAGAATGATGGTTGAAAATCTGAAGGACACACAACCAGAGTGCAATTTTATTAGGAAAACAAGGTAAACACTTTCTGTCCTTGCCTTACACATGCCTCTGGGTTACTCAACCATTACCTACTAAATTAAGGCCATCACAGCGGGCCTTAAGAGCCTGTCCTGTACCAAAGCCATGGGCAACTGTGACTTCCTAGCCATCACCGTGGGGCACAGGAGGCTGTCTTGAACTCTGAGGCAGCTTATGCAGAATTCACCCATCACTGGTGAACATACAAGCTCTGCTCTCACAGGCAGCGCAAGGAAAGAGATGACGATCTCCTCCAGGTTCCTGGCCACACAGCTTGAGTCAGGACATACCACTGAACTGTTTCTGCCTCCCTCCCAAGGAAAATCCTAGGAATTTGGCCATTTCATTACATGCTCCGCAGGACTACAGGCAAGAGTAGAATTAGATATCTGCTCTCTAGCTGAGGAGCAATGAGAAGGACATATTCCAGCCCAATTTATACAGCAGTATCAGAAGGCAATGGCAAAACAGGCCCAAGGTGGGGCAGGGGGCATGGATGGATAATAGAGGAGTGAAATCTCTGCAGAGAACATACATACATCATGGGATGAAGGAAGGAAATAACATTACACCCTGTATGTGCAGGGAACAAGCTTGGGTCTGAGAGAAAAGAGCAGCATGTTACCCCACCTCCTCCTATTACACTGATGGACTGCATGACTGTGCTCAGGGCTTCTTAAGATAAAAATGTTCATTTCCTTAGAGAAGAAGGTTTTGATCTTCACGACCTTACCGGGCTTGTGTGCGTTTACCCATTTTAATTTCAGATTAGCATCTCTCATTTTCAGTACCTAGGGGATTACTGTTTTCGCCTGTGCAGCAACTGCAGTTCATAAAAGTATCAGTTACCCTCCCCCTTGTTCAGAAAATCAAGGCAGATCTGACCAGATGGCACATGCTCCTGTGCTCTGTGTCAGGCAGCATTAATTCAGGGGAAATGAACTCTACTCCAAAACTATATTTATTTCAGACACCGCGATGCCCAGTTGCTGGGCTGTCCTCAGGAAAACGTAGTGCCAGCTATTTTCCATGAGCTTAGCAGGGGAAAAAGCACAGCAAAGGCCTTGCTAGAAGTCTCAGATGCCAGGAAGGAGGAATACCCACAGGCTCCCAGATAGCTGGAAGTACTTCAGTGGACCACTCCCTCCAGGACTTTGAAGGAGTAGTTGCTTTCCTAATGCTCAAAGCATCATAAAGCAGAAGGTGCTCCCACACCTCACTGGACCAGCCCAGTAACATCTTAAGGAAGTACTACTGGAACAGCTCAGTCTTTTTGGGAAGGTTGCATTACACTTCCTTGGATCAGGAATGAGATTCATCCGAGCAACAGGGAAAGGTGAAAGCTCTTCTGGTATGTTGGAGGGTGAGCAACTTAGGTTACTATCTAGATCTATCCTTTGAAAGGTCCACTCCTGCAGGGTGTAAGCAAGGCATTTCAAGTATTTATAGCTCTGACCCTGCTGCTGTTGATGGCCCATTTCCTCCACCTTCTGCCGGAATAATTCTGCCCGTTGCTGGCGACAATATAGCATGAGTGCTGGAAAGAGAGTCTCATTGGGTGAGAAACACCCTTTGATCCTCTCTGTGAAATGTTATTTACCTTCTTATATGGCACATATAACAACACCTAAGTGTTATACTATAATTAGTAAAATCATGCAGAGAAACTGTTCATGTGGATAATGATACTTTTCATCCTCCCTTGTGGGTAGTTTAAGGTTGAATTAATTCATGTTTGCCCAGCTTTATGAGATCTATGGAAGAAAGGCTGTTGTTATGCAAATAATTATTAATAATGACTGCTCCTGTGTTGCTCCCTGTTAAATGTCCTCAATTTATAAGTCAAAGGGTGTTTTTCTTCTTGCTTTCAAGACTAAGTGGGTTCCACAAATGGAAATGTTGGCATCAGTGTACCTGGTAATGGAGGATAACTCTGAAATGATGGTGTGTTTTTGAGATTAAAGGCTGATTCTCTAGTTCCTGCTTTCTATGTGACAACCAATACATGTGACACTAGAAGTCATTTGGAAGGGCAGTCACACTGCTTACACAAGGCCACAAATTCAAGCACAGTTCAGAAGATGTCAACACAGAGGCAAGCCCATGCAGAGTGAAATTCAGACTACCAAATACCATATAATTTGCCCAGAAGTGAATAATTATCTTCATTTCACAGACTGAAGCACAAACAGTTTGGACAATAGACCATCTCTTAGGGGTACAGTGAGTATAAATGCACCATACATATAATCCTCAAATACTGCACTAAATAAGAACAGGTGTTCAGCAAAGGCAATTTTTAAGAACACTGGGGTCTCACTACAGTGCAGGCACAAGTTGCTCGATATCACAACCACCATTGTTTGGAACAGACATATAAAACAGGTCCACAGTAGCTGGTAAAGTCCCTGAGAGGCTCCCCACTGTGGAGTTTAAGGCAGGACCACACAGAATCCGTAGATAAGGAATTTCATATTGAGCAATGCTTCTCTGGATTTCCAGAATATATCAGAAGCTACACATGGGTCACACCAACCCAAGATCCACAGGACTGCTGCATGAGGTGTCTCTCAATAAATTCTTTGTTTTTTTAATCTAGAAAAACTGGGAGGGCAGAAAAAGAGAAATCTGGCTATTACCATAGCCATTTTAGAGCTTCATCAGCCCTCTGCAAGCTTAGTTTGATGACGTACAAAAAAAAGTACAATTTAGTCCACAGCCTGTACAAGGCTGCTTGCAGCTAGGACACGAGTTTTACTGTGCTATTTCCACACAGAAAATAGCCATCAGTGCAGCCCATGTGATACACCCCAAACACTCACAGACTCTTACTTTGGTGAGGGTCTTTTCAAACAGAAACAAGGAGAAGCAAGGAATAAGTTATACCTTTGGCTCCCAAGGCAGTAGCTTGTGTGCACAGGGCTTCTGGACAGGATAGGCTCTGACAGAGGTTAATGGGACTTCCCCAGAGCGATCACTCTCCATCACTGACAAACATTTTTGTAGAGTTCCCGTTGCACCAAAGTTAACAGATGCCTTAGGTAAGACACAAAGTAGTAAGGTTTGAGATGGATGTCTTCCTGCATCTCCAGAAGCTGCAGACACTAGAGATCTGCAGTCAAAACTTAGCTCAAGGAGCATTCGGGGACCACAAGAGACAAAAACTATGCCTGCTCATCTCCCCGTAATTTTACAGATGCAATCCAGCTAAGCATCAAGGAAAATTGATTTGTGCCACATGAATGAGCAAGTTTGAGGTGAAGGCACTCCTGGAACTGATGTGGTAGAAAGAAGGTCCTTCTCCATTTTATTTAACTGTTACCCTGCTTTCACAGTAGCTGTAATAAACAGATACCAATCATTTCCACAGACAGTCCAGTGTTCAGATGTGTGCCCTTCCCTGGGGCTCCTGGAAGAGCGTAGGCTCTTTGCAGGAGAATCACAGCCAGCCCCACTGCTTGCATAGGCCCTGCAGGTTTGCTTGTTCAGCCATCAGTCCAAGGCATGGACATTTGCAGTCCACTCACAATTACCAAAACTCTTCAAGAAACAGACTGAGGTGTTGCAGTGTATGGATGCTGGTGGAGCTGCCATGAAGAAAATTTTGTGCCCTAAGCTTCGCAGAGAACAGTCTGTCAGGGACCTGATGCTTAAGGGATTCCCTAGTGATTTCTGCAAGCTGATAAGGACATGCTAGAACAATTGTTTTTTGAACTGTAGTGAATTTCACCTAAGAAAGCTATTCTTTGTTATCCTCTTTTCAGCTGAGGGTAAGTCAGATCTCAGGGTAAGGTTTCCAGCCACCAGGAGTGATGGCTTCATATCCTGATGAACATGAATCCCTTCAGTCTTGACACCACAAGCAGCAGTAAGCAGAGTGGGCAGTGAGGACATATATTGCTGACATTTTAGATAGGTCTCAATAGTTCAATCACATATGGATTTTTATTCCAGTCTGAACAGCTTTTCCTTAGGCTATTTCCCACAAACAAGTTTGCATCACTGGGGTTTGCTGTAGTTGCCTGCTTTGGCTAGGATAAGACATCTCAGATTATGGAGGATTTCTGTAAACAGACTGCTCTAAGCACTGGCATCAGTCTTTTAAACATCACACCTGCCCTCCCCCATAGAAAGTAAAGATTATAAGGCACTTTCTGTTGGTGGAATCCAAATAAAAATCTTTAGAAATCCAAACCTGTTCTACATGCAAGCAAATACTCCGTTACTTACACAGCCATGAGTCTTTCCAGCCACACAGCTGAAAACTTGTATCTCTCAGGGGCTTTAGCAGGTCTCTAGGCTATTTTTTTTTTTTTTTTTTTTTTTTGAGAAGAAAATATGAGACTAGCACATGGGAGAACACAAGGGTGGTAAGCCCAAGCAGGTCACAAAGATAAGAATTAACTTTTGAGTTTTGTTCCCCTCTCTTAGACACAGTTGTCTAAAGCAGCAAAGAGAGCGCTCATGGGCAAGAAATATACCGAATTTTTTGAAATGACAGAAAAGATGCCAAAACTCAGGCGTGATTAGCCTACAGGTAAAGTTCAAGGTTTTCAGAGTATCATCCCAGGTAAGGGTGCTATTAATGATCATGCATTCTACTGGTAAAGCACAGAAGCAATGCAATTGCCAGACTGACAACAGGACAGCCACTTTCTGAGTGCTCTGGTTAAACTTACTCCTTCAAAGAGGAACCTAAAGCTTCTTGAGCAGAATATGTGAAGCTTGATTTCCTATGACTGTCTGACATGTGGTTTCCCATGTGTTCAGGAACCCATCTGAGTTTCCACTGCAGCCATTGCAGAACTGAGTAATACCTTCCTACCCATCTGCAACAACCACAATGTTCCCTGCCCTTCTTCAACAAGTTATCCGTGAATGACTGATCCTCAGTGACTTTTTGTGTAGCTCTTGCTCCTCCAGGAGAAAGTATCTCTTCTGCAGAGGCCTGTTTTGCCACTGGAGTGTATTTGCTACCCAGAGGCTGTCGGTTTCATTGGTAGGGAAGAGGTGTGCACATGCAGGTCCCACCAGGGCACAGGTCCGAACAGAAGCATTCAAGAAACAGAGTAGCAGGCTCTTTCTTGGACACAGTTCTCTGGTTGTTGTCTTGTAAAACTGGCCCTGGGGGACAGCTGTGACATATGATTGCAGTGCAAACATTGCAGGTGCTTCCTAAGCTGGGAGTTACTCAGGATCTAGTACAAATTTCATGTTATTGGTAATATATGAGCAGCATGAGAAGAAACACTAATTAGATGACTTATGATCCCTGAAAAGACAAGGAAGAAGTGAAACAAGACTCTTTTCCAGCCATAAAGACCAGTCACTGACAAGTGAACTGGCATCCGCCTTGGCAGTTGTGTCTGTCAGCTCTGCACAATGCAGCTTAAGATTGACAATGAACTGCTTCATGTAACAGACACCTCCAGCACATATGAAGGCCAAAAATTGCCCATTACCAAGTCTGCCAGTCCATGAGAAATGCCAACACTTTGTGCTGTAGCAGCGGCACAGCCAAGAGAAGGAAATCAGTTTCCAAATTTTACAGTTCAGTGATCCCTTAGACCTGCTGAGGCAGAACATCTCTGCTTTTGTAACCTTTGATGGAAAAGAGGAAAGACCTAAAATATCCACTGCTAGTCCATCTGTGGAGAAGATCCCACCACAGCCTGGTTACAGCACACATCAAAAATGCAAGTCTAAAATGTATGGCAAGATGCTTTTCCAGGGAAGGAATGTGCAGTTTCATTTATTTACAGCAATGCTCCACACTCTTTTCCTACTCTCTCAGCAGCTCAAAAGATGCACAGCCAGCATGAGACAGCTGTTCCAGGACCGGCCTTTGTCACAGAAAAGATGCTGTGAATAAATCACAGTGTTGTGTACATTACTCTGTCCAACATGATACCCCAGTATAATTAACCTCCCCCGTTTTATAGACTGTTAAATTGAAACACGAAGCATTGACTTGACCTGCCATGATCTCACAGGCCATGAACAACCAAGACAGGGCAGCAGCCCTTCCTAGCCTCCCAAGAAGGCACATGGACAAGCAGGAATGAAGAAGGCACATCTGCTTTCTTGCTGCTCTGCATCCTCTTTCTGAAATCCCTCCTTCTGACTGCAGTCTTGCAACGCACTCTTGGCACTTGTGTCAGCCCTCCACATACAACATTGATCATGGACCAGGCGTCACAGGATGCTTCTTGCTTGTTTGTTTTCCAATGAATATAATTTTTAAAAAGTAAGGTATGGGGGGAGGAGGGATGAGGGAACCTAGAGTGAAAGCTGCCGCTGTGCTCAGTCTCTATGGAAATAATCCACAATGCTAATACGTCCTAAAATGGTAATAAAGCCTGTGTTCTCTTATGTAATCCCATAGTAAGAAAGAGCTCTGTCGGCTTGCCTGACAAATGATATCTCTGTAACCTTGGAGGGGATTATTACTAAAAAACACAGGGTGGAAAACAAAGCAACACACACAGGGGCACACAAATCCATCAGATGCAGAAAAAGGACAAACAGCTCCAGCCAGGCTTCTGTGCATTGGCCCTGCAATATTATGTGTCTGCCATCAAATGGGGAAAGGACCTCCTGGCAAAGCAGCAGCCCTGCCCTGGCTCCTCCTCTGCTCACAGCCTCCACTCCCTCCCCAGGCACCTCAACACCAGAAGCAGGCAGAGGGTAGGTTTTTCTCTCTTCTGTCCTCCTTCTCTCCCTCCCTCCCTCCCTCCCTCCCTCCCCCAAAATGAACATTCATAGCTCCAGCAGCTGGCCAAATCCAGTTTGCCTGCGTCACCAATGCACTTGGATTCACATCTGTCCTGCCCAGCGGTGATGGAGCCAGGACTACGTGCGTCCCTGAGAAGGATTCATGCCCCCAAATCCATTAAGTTGTGTGTCAGCAAGGGTGGGGACTGCACTGTTTTCTGGGCACAGCTGAACAGCATTGTAAGGTTTAGAGTTTGTCTCAGACCTATAGAGACAGGGGAGGTTTGGAAGCAGTGGTATGCTCATTTTGGTACTGTCTCTAAATTTGGCTGGTAAACCACAAACCAAAGCCAGGAATTTCTTTGCTCTTGTGCCTCAGGTGCAGAACAGGCATAGGGCAGCGCCAGATTAAAACTGTGCTTCACAAGGTGAACCATGCTGTACAGGTAGCTCTCTCACTGCCTCCCTTTACTCCTCTCTTCCTCTGGAGGCTGTGCCCCTCTGCAAACACAGGAAGGGGCCCACCAGGCCACCCTGAAAACCATCAGAGGTACAGGTCTAACACAGTAATTGCTTGAACCAGCCAGCCCCAAGCTCTGTCCTCCAGGACATGGCAACCAGACAGTCAGGAGGCTGACCCCAGAAGACAACTGGCATGCAACAATATGTGTAGCAAGCTCTTATCTCAGTGCCAGAAAAGGGTGGTGACTGCTCTAGTATCTCTTTCCCACAGATCAAAGCATGGGAACACTTAGTGGAATGCCAGAAAACTTTCTTGGGAAAAAGAGATGACATCAGGCAAGTTTCTATGCCTGATTGAACATTTACCCTTTCATGATGGGCTGCCTTTAAGAGAACCTTTGTTTTCTCAGACAGCAGAAGATGCATGAATAGGGAGTCTCAACCCACAGAAGATTCCTGAAGGCTGAAGAAAGACAATTCTGAAGAAAGAAACCACCAGTCCTAACACTTAAAATTATGTTATTTTGACATTTAAAAGACATATTTAATGGAGCACAGCCTTTACCAGTCAGTGCATGTAGAGAGCTCAAACTCATACTAGATATATACAATCTGTCTGTCTGAAAAATAAAGGGTTACAATCATTATTCACAGCAGTCACATTTTTTTAATTAATAACCTTGTAATTGGTATTGACTTAAACCAACTGATGACAGTCTTATGATGAGCCATTCCCGGCCAAGCTTTGTACCCAATTGCCCTCAGGTCAGGAAAACAGTGAACTCCATTATTGGCAGAAGCTTTCCACCCCACACCAGTCCCCTTCCTGGGCCACAAAGAGGTCACCCCAAGCAGGAGGCACAGCAGCCACTCACCTCTTCAGCCTTCTCCCAGCACTTCCTCACTAGCACCATGGCTGCACTGAGCCTCTACTGTGCTGCAGCCTGGTTTCCACAGGCCAGCACCCAAAACACCAGAACTTTCTTTCTGGTGAATTGATTTCCCCATGGGCAACTGTGACTAAGAAAGGTGAAACCACTGTCAGGGCCACCCAAGCCCCGTCCCAATGGCAACCTGGCAAAAAAAAAGCAAAACCTAACCCACCTCCAGGCATTCACTTCTAGGAAGGAGAAGGAGCAAATCTTACTCCTCTTTTAAGATGCTGGCTCACAGGATGGAAATTCTACCCACAAGATCTGCAACGTATGGTAATTTTGGACGTCTCTGATATAACTGCAGTGTGCAGCTTGGACATGCCTCTCTGAAGCACAGGGAAAAGAAAAAGGGCAGCGCTGACAAAGGGCAGCATTGTCTCCACAGCAGCTCAAGCCACAGCCTCACCTAAGACAGGTCACAGCTAAAAATAAAGCCCTGGGGCAACATTTCTGACATGAGGCTCATTTACAGAGAGTTTTGGAAGAAGTTTACTTACAAAAAGAAAAGCCTGAGTCGAGTAAGTACAGAAGGCACCACAGCATCTTCTCTGTAAGGTTGGAGCACCTGTAAAGCTGCAGCACCAGGCATGCCAAGGGATGGAGAGGCAAAACTAAGGTTTTGACATCTATCCTGGGCTCGCGGTGTCCCCCCAAACCATGCCTTGCTTCTTCCCCTCCCCAGCGGGACCGAAAAAAACCCTCTTCTCTGCTAAGCCTCGACAGGGCACTCTTGGGGCTTCCTTCAGCTTGCACCCTCCGGAGGGCTTCTCTCCTCCACTACCAGGGAGCAGCATTAGAGGGCAGTGCGATGCCTTGGAAGCGGGACGCGTGTGTGTCCCCCAGCCCGGGGCCAGGGCCACGGGCCGCCCCCTGGGGCAAGGTGTCTCCCTCGGTGTCTCTCAGCATCGTCGCCGAAGGAGGAGGCCGACCCTAATCCCCGGGACAGGTTCCCCCGAGCACTGCCCGCATTCCCCCCCACAGGCGGCAAGAGGGAAATCCTGCAGGGGCTGAGTTTTAATTAGAAAATGCCTGGGTTTAATTAAATAAATGTGAAGCTGAATAATACAATCAGGAGAATTGCCTGTGCTCTTTTATTTTGCAATTCAATTTATTTTGTGCTGTCCCCACACTTCCAGTTTTCTTATGCCAAAGTCTTTTGCATTGATCACTCGGAGCTGCATTGCAGAGTTTGCCAGGGACAAAGCTGGAAGCACTGGCTGTTGAATAAAGGGTACTTGGAAGTTTTTTGCAGCTGGGGATGCATTGGAGGCAGCCTGTGTCTGCAGCAGAGGAATGGATTTTTCCAGATTTTTGAGCACTAAAGTTCCTACTGACCATTAAGTGGAGTTCAACAACGCTCCCAAAAATCAGGTGCAAAAGAAGAGAACAGGCAAATACACCATCCCATCTATAATGAAGGAGAGCAAGCAAGTAAGTATGCACACACACACACACATGCAAGCAAGCACATAAACGAACAGGGTATCTTTGTTTTGCAACCCTGAAAATACTTAATTGATTTCCTGAGCATGCAACTGTTAATGTTAAGGCTTCAGAAACCAAAATTACAAAACAAAACCAAGATTTTTGCTTTAAAAAAGCCAGTTCTGGTTGCTAAGTGACTACAGTATACTTCTCTATCACATCATTTGAAAAACCCACGCACTAAGAGCAAGGAAATTGCTAGGCTAGGACATCAGGAATGTGCACTAGCGAGATGATGAATTTTAAATATGTATTTGTGCTACCGTAGCACTTAAGGACCCCATGGAACCATTGTTTTTGGCAACACTAAGAGTAAAATATGATTTCAAAAATGTCTTAAGCTAAAACAGGACAAAAAAATTTGGGGTAAGATACTGGAGCACAGACCTGGGGGAAAAAAAAAAAGGAGGGCAAGGAAGCAGATTTATCAAGGCTGAAAAGAAAACCCACTGTGAAGAGAAGAAACTGTAAAGGCAGAACTAGTGACTGAGGCTGTAATAAAAGACATTTGGATGGAGAGGTGGTGGGGTACTTGGGGGAAAGAACACAAAAATGTAAAAACGTGAATGAGGGGCTAAAGTAGGAAAGCTTTAAAACCAAGGATAGAAGTTGGAGACAACAGGGGACAACAGAGTAGCATCCTGGATGGAAAAAATGTGCTCATAGTGAGGGGCACACAAATAGAGTTCTAGGTGAAAATCTGGAGGAAAAAATATTAAACTTTTGATAGACTGCAAGCAAAAACGCAGAAAGAGCTGACCCTATCAGTTGAAACAAGTAAGAGCTGCATGACAGCAGGCACTAGTTCTGGTTACTGTGGCAATATATGCAAAAAATGTTCAGACTGAGAGAATATGATTTCTTGTGCTTTATCAAGTATCACATAATGAAAAGTATGAAGCAACTTTACTTCCCTAATAGCTTTGGAATTCTTAAAAAGGACTATTGATTTTATTTCCTAAACACTATTTTCCAGAGTGCTTGTCCATAAAAATCTGTGTTAACGAATAAATTAATCAGCCGACTATGCCTGTGAATAGTTTTTCTGCTCGCTGATTCTTAGGAATGCTGGCATCACTGTCTGGTGTAAAGTCTGCATGTAGCTATAACAAACCCTGTTGTTTTGTAAATACTCTTTTATTCATGCAACAGTGCTGTGCTTTCCCATAGGGGTCTCCTGCCCTCTCAAACTGGAATTTCACATGCAGTGCCAAGCAGGGAACAAACAGGCATATATATTTTGCCATGGGATTCAGAGCATTCACACACAGGGTATATGCCTGGGAAATGGGTAGGGGGCTGGTCCATTGGGACTCTAGCTATGTAAAGATATGATGTCTGGGGTCTTCAAGCCATAGGAACACAGCAGTGCTGAGACCTGGACTCTGGTCTAAGCACAACTACCCACTAAATATCCACCACAGAGAAGGTCAGAAAAGACTGAGAGAGTTTGCATCGATAATTCAGAAAGAAAAATGACAAAACATGATTAGTAATGAAATTAGAGATGTGGACTTGGTTTTAAGCCAAAGAGCTATGATTACTGTCTATATATACAACACTTATGTAATTTCTTGAGATCACACCGTGAGTTTGTGTGGGTGTACGTCAGTATTTTGCCACCCACACAGTTTTCAAACCTGCTGGTCAGAAAATTTAACAAAGCAGTAGACACTTCCAAGAAGTAAGTTCCTGTAAGTTTTGTGACACTGAGGAGATGGGTAAATTTGTGTTGTGACAAACTCTCATAACAACTCAACAGACAACTGCCCAGTTTCTTCTGCCAGGCAGTCAATCACCACACGTAGATCCCAAAGCCAAGTATTTGCCAGACCAATACCTGATAAAGTAAATAGGAAGGAGAGGATAAAGTAAAGGATCTTTCCAAGGGCCAAAATAGATGTAGGAAAATGCTCAATGTTATCAGTTTGGGCCAGAGCTGGGGGTGGTGGTGTGGAAAGCTTTGGCAGGACATGAGGTGCCTGAAGATGTGTAGACTCTCTGCAAATGCTGTGATGCTTGATCCTGGAGATGTCAGCCACAGAAGACAGCATTACAGGAGTGTGGGGATGTAGGACAGGAACCTGCAGGCAGCCAAGTTTCCCAAATGAGCTTTTCTTTTTTGTGTCAGCAGGTGAAAACACCATTTTCTTTAAAGGTCTATAAAAGAGGGCAAATACCAAGTACCAGGTAGGTACAGATGCAAATCAGTGTAAGCAGGCTCCTTCTAGGCATACCCACACACTGCACAGTGACATCAGCTACACATCTATGTGTGGCATTGCCCTCATTCACCCATATGTTACCAGCAAGCACAGAGAAATCAGAGCAAGCCAAGCTGAGTACACTTACTCGTCACATTCCTGCCTCATGCCCTGCTCCTAAGGTCTTGAAGCCTTTTGTCTCTGTTTCCAAACTGAGCCTCTGTATCTCAAGTGCTTATAAAATATGTTGAACAGCACTTTACATGTGAATGATACCTGATCACTATCTGTATATATTCAGAAAAATTGTGTATCTACAAGCAATCTCTGCAACACTCATTATCATCTAATAGATAAGTTACAGATCTATCAGGCCATCTGTGACCCAGGTTTTGGTCGTCCCTCCACCACAACCCCCCTACTCCCATCTCACCCAAGTCACTTCACTATGGCTATTCATGCAAAAACCAGACCTGTATCCTCTTCCCTGGTGCCAAGAAGGCACAGTAGTGGGGATTTCAAGAGGAGGAATAATTTAAGGTTAATAGATTAACTTCTCTTTGCTCTTTCAGTGCCACTGCTTCCTGGTCTCTGACATATTTTATCTCTGCAATTATCTGGGTAAAAAAAAAAAGGGTCAAGAAGTCTTGAAGGTCCTTGGCCATCCTCTCCTACTTGCATCTTGCAGATCCTGCCCCCCTGCCCCAGTACTGCATGGCTCCTTGCCAGCGATCCTCAAGAGTCTCTGGCATGCCAGGAGTTTATAGTGGTAACCAAACACGGTTCCTCAGAATAGACACACTACCTCCATGGCTCCCCACTGCCTGCATCTTCAGTAACCCTACCCCAACAGGGCAGGGGCTGGAGGCAGGAAACAAGGTGGGCCAGCAGAACAGGAGATGCTCAAGACTCGAGAGATTAACTGCATCCACCAGACAAAACTGCTGCCCAAGTCCTTATCCCCACCCTATCCCCGAATCTTCGTGACAGGTGGAGAAGGAGTGGGTGGCCACCACTCTCACAAGAATCCCCACATGGATGCCTAAGGGCTGGATATAACCAGGTACAGCCAGAGGCACGCCAGCAGTGGGACAGAGACAGCAAGCCAAATAAAGACATGGTATTCAGCACTGAAGTGGATATAAAAATACATGGACTTCACCCCTGCTCTGAGCAGAAGAAAGGGCCAAGAAAGCTTGCTGCCAAACCCAACAGATTTCATTCTGCCCTTTCTGAAAGGTTTTAAAAAACACAGCAAATACGGAGTCACCTTCTACATGCAAGTCAGGCCAAGCATGCCAGGATCCCTTTAGCAGTGTTGGCAGGCACTGCTCACAAGTGTTGCCTGTTGTGTGCTTGTGGGGTGGGCAGCCTGGATCTGCCATAGGGGCTCCAGGCCAGCAAAGTCAGCATTACTCCAGGAACACAGCTCACAAAGGATAAGACTGGTACCATGTCACAGGTGAAGCTCTGCTGTGTCCACACGGACTCAGTGGCTGGGTGTGTTCACAGCACCCAAGGAGCCACTGCTGCGAGGGAAGAGCTGTTCAGGGCTCACAGAGGGTGAGGAGGCGAGGGCCAGGAGGCCCAGGCAGATGAGCATGACAAAGGCTGGGAGATGGCCAGATTTCTTGGACAGGCATGGCTGAAAAGGGAGCCACTGTCCTCAAGCATCCTGCCCCAGACATTGGGCAAAGACACATGACCAGGAGAACAGTGTGACTGTGTGTAAGCCCAAGAAGCAGCATGAAGTGGTGGAAGAAGTGCAGGAGCAAGTGTAAGAGTCCCTGCTTGTGCATGGCTTGAATTGGGAGGAACTGGGAGACCAGGGTGGACACAGGGGAAGAATGAGTCTCAGAGAACACTAAAAACAAGCAACAGCCACTAGACAGAAAACACAGAGTCCATTTTTCTGCACCACTGAACTGAGTCACTTAGTATTTTATGAGACCAATGATGTACTAGGAAAAAAAAAAAAAAAGAAATCCTCCCTCTGCCTGAGCAGATGAGGCATTTCTAGAGCAGAGCACAAAAGAATAGGTCAGAGGGCTACTCTACATGTGCAGCTCTTGTAGCATGGCACAACACCATGGTGACTAAGGCACACAGAACAGGCAGGATGGTAGAAGAGGGTGTAAGGCAGTGGGACTACAGAGGTGAGAAGACCTATCAGATTCAGCATGCTGGGGAGGGCTGGTGAAAGCCCCTGTTTGGTGGTCTGGGACCCTCAGTCAAGGAGCCTTGGGGGCATTCAGCCTCAGGTCTGGGCTTCTGTGCTTCACCTATCATGGGGGGCTATGATTATGGCACTACACCTCATCATGGTTCAGACCAGAATCCCATGTTACATCTGCTCTGTGAGAAACTGAGTTCACCTGTGGTTGCAGCCTTTTTGATGCAGGTTGCTCTGCATTACCTTGGGATAGACCACTGATACAGAAAAACCTGATAACTATGAACAGGAACCACACCGCTCAAAAAAAAAGAAAAAAAAAAAGCTGTAGAACTCTAAGAAGGTAACTTTAGATATATAATGTGATGTACCATACTAAGCAGAGAAATGGATCTGCTCCACTACCCAGTGGCTTGTGCAGGTCTAATATAACAGAATGTACTTTCATATATGTAACAGAGCAATCGAGAAATATGGGGGAACACAAGAAGGAGAAAGCCTGACAATAACCTGGAAGAGCACAATCAACGTGTCACTTGTGCAATGCATCTCAGACACAGAAAATAAGACATGCATCATTTGGTAGAAGGTGGTATACACTTAGGTAGAGTTATTCAGGAAAAAAAACAACCAGCCTATGCCAAGGTGGCAATAAGTGCAATCCATACAGATTGCTGGAGCAATCAAATTGTCTAGATAAACCAATACCTAGGGATATCATGATAAAAAATGCAGGGTTCTTTAAACACCTCAAGAACAAGAAATTTTAGTGCCTAGACTGAGTACCTTGGTTTGCTGGCACTGCCTTACTTTGAAGAAACCCAGTCCATTTCATAGATAGTTTTACAGGAGACAGGATTCTGTCTAAATTTCACCAGACACTTCACAGGCAGCTTCCCTCCCCAGACAGCCTCAAAGGTTCACCAGTCTCATGGCTTAGAGGTGCCAAACCAGAGCAGGCAGACTCAGTGTACTCTGCAGCAACTGAGAGCCATGAGAGCATGCGAAGATGGGCAGCAGCCATGCCAGGTAAACGCAAGTTTTAAGCAAATAGAATGCAGTGTGAATCACACACTCAGGGATGCAGTATCTATGTTAACTGTTGTTTTATAAAATGTGCTTTAATTTGGCTCCTTCTTGTATTCCTCCCACACACACCGTAACTATCAATGACTCTACAAGAAGTCTCTGAAGCAGAGGAGCTGTCAGGACACTGTAGCAACAGAGCATGAGACAAGAGGGCTTTTCACACTTCCGCAATATGTTAGAGGTAGCTAAGACTTGTGGTATTCACATATTTGCTGGATATTATTAATCCATGTTTAAGGAGTTAATTCCACCAGCAGTTACATTTTGGGGTTGAGGTCATCTCTGTCTGGTCTAACTAGTCTTCTTGCCCCGTCTGGTAGCAATCATTGCAAACACCTTTTGCAATTCATTGCAGAAAACCTGCTGCAAACTTGGAGTCCCCTACCACATCCTCAAACACCCAGCTCTGTCTCTGAGGTGTGCTTTTCCCTCCTCTGTCTATTCTGTGGCATGCAGTCAAGTGAGATGGCAGTGGGGCCTTCCTACACAGTATGAGGCACTGGCCATTTTGCTCACAGGAGGATACCCAATGCTCTCACACAAAGGAGCACAAGCCCCTGTTTCTACCTAGTTCTGACTGTGAACCCTACCTGGACAGGAGACAATCACCCCCCTTTCTTAGGAGCAAATACTGATAACTTTGTGCAAAGCAGACAGCCTGAGGATATGAATCCAAGAAGCTGAAGTGCAAGGAAGAAACCCTATGAAAAGACAGCAGCACAGGGCAAAAGGCTGTTACAATTACCAATGTGCTGGGTTGCATGTTGGACTGCTCAGTATCAGACTCAGACTCAGTAACCCAGCTGCTTAGGAGAGCCCAGAGCTCCTTCCCTCACACGCACCCCCCACCCCCAGATCAGTATCTTCACTGCAGTTTTATCCTTAACTCTTCTATGGCTGTTGCTCCAGCTCACACATACCCATTTTGGACCTGGTATGTGTACCTGACCCTTGCTAGAGGCCCAGGTTAAAGCCCACATGCTGGTTCTGCTTCAGCAGACAATCCTACATATTCAGCAGTGTGGACAAGGGGTCCTCCTGATCCTGCCCATAACTCTACTGACATGACAACTTCCTGCCTTATCTATACACTGCCAACATATTCATTGTCCCCTCCAAGCCTGTCTTCCCCAGACCTGCCTTTAAAGAGCACATTTTGCAATAATGTCCCCTGCATTAACACTTCACTTCCAGAGCAGAAGGGGAAGGAAGCTGATGGGAAAGAATTCTCTTCCTCTGCTACCATCCTACCACATGAAGGGGCCGGGGACCTGCTGGACACCCAGCCTATGGTCAGAAGGATCTTGAGTTCAGAGATTTGCACTCGAATCTGCCACTGTATGATGGCCTTATGCAAGCCAGGTTTTGAGCAGGATTTCAGGCCAGGAAAAATTCAAAGCCCTCAAGCTATTTGTCAAAAAAGATGATAGACCATATTCTTCATCCTCAGTATTTACAAAAACTTGTAGCACACTGAGCAGCAACTTCCAGCTGAGAGACTGACTGATGACCTGCAATGAGGACAAAGACACCTGAGAAATCACCCAGAGCACAAGTTCACAATAGGCAGCTATCTCTTAACTGCTGCTGATCCAAGAAAACCATCATTTGGGGTATGTAAGCCTCACTTAAGTAAACTTTCCTGTAGTATGGGAAATCTCCACAGCAGGAGCCCAGCAGGTACTGATTCACACACGTTTTCACTGAAGTTTTTTGCAGTGAAATCCTGGTCTGCTATTCAGATCAACTGTCTATGAGGCTCTTCAGAAGTACGTACGTTGCACTGTGTGTACAGTGTGCACTGTGTGTAGACAGGATCCATAAATGTAACCTCTTTTGTTGTTCATATCTCTCCCAGTACAACACACAGCTTCCCTGTTGCCCCTGCTGCTGACTGATACTGGGAAAAACAGCTGGCTAGCAGTCCTCCAAGTCAGAGTAGCTCTATACCCTGCAGCACAGAGTACAGGAAATGTCACACTGAAGGACAGGTTATGAGGTTACCAAACATATCTGGAAAAACACACACATCCCCTTGCAAAGGAGCAGCAAGCTGCAAGGTATGTGCAGGGCAAGAATGGTGTTTCCAGGGCTCAGTCTCCACTGGAGAACCAATCCCTGCAGCACACAGACACTGGGTTTGAGCTGTACAGGTGTTTTCCTCTGGTGATGGCTTTGAAGACTGCCCATTCATCTGATTTGTGAGTTATGTAATCACCAGAGGAAAATAGGGTTTGTTTGTTTGCTTTTTGCTTTAATAGAAGTCATGTAATCACTTTAGGTTTAAGCTCCTGTCCAAATCGGACTATTTTTGCATTTCAGGCTTGATCTCTCTGGAAAGAGGATGAGTCCTTTTGCCTGGCTTACAAAGAATGGAATGAGTTCTGATAACACAGTGACTGCTGGAGGACTACTTGGAGACCAGCACCTCTCTTCTCATCCTGAGTCCCAGGGTGCACTCACTCATTGCTCACCCCACAGCTCTCAGGTAGATGTCCCTGGGACATGGTGTTGGAACCTGAACTGCACAACCTGGACAAACCTTGAATAATTTCCTAATTCTTGCTGTAACTTTCTTGCAACTATACATCCCACTGTCCCTGCTCCCCAGAAGCAAGTAATTCTCTATTTCATCCCAGGTTTTGAGCTCACCACATTGTTCAGCATTTCCCTCTGAAACACAGCAGCCCTTGCTTTTATGATACTTCCCTTGACATTAGCTGTCACTGTTCATGCCACCTACCAACGAAACTTCACTGAGGTGAAGCTTCAGCCAAAGGAACTAATAAAAGATTTGCCCACTTTAACAAATCACACCTTCCGTTACACGGGTGCTACTCTCCACATAGATCATCTTAATCATCTGGAATAAAGCAGGCTTCCCCACTATGCTATGCCTGT
This sequence comes from Acropternis orthonyx, assembly GCA_035583155.1. Lineage (NCBI taxonomy): Eukaryota > Metazoa > Chordata > Aves > Passeriformes > Rhinocryptidae > Acropternis > Acropternis orthonyx. The sequence goes on from JAWWEU010000001.1 coordinate 24,839,963, forward strand.
TCCTCACTACCACCCCATTTCTCCCCATCTGCAGCAGACACTGCCTTCTGTTAAAGACAGTCCACACTTCAGAGGTATTTCTACCTTGGCCCAAGCCATCACAGAAACAAAATCTGTGTATAGCCCTTCCTCAAATTGCAGAATGTTTACAAACTGATTTATTGCCCCAGGTCCCATCAGTAGTTGTTTTTGCTCCTTGTCAAACGATTTGGATTTCATTCAGCACTCCTTCTCAGGCAGAAACGCCCATCATGTTGGCAGCAGGATTAAAATGGCATGTGAGCCAGCCAGGGTGAAAATGTCCCCATTAATTTTTCATCTTTCCTCAGGCAACTCTGCCTATAGATCTACACAGGTATTAAGATAGCCTTGTCAACGAAAACTGTTATCTCACCTTTCTCCCATGTCCCCACTGCGCAGCCAGCAGAGCTGCTGCTGTGAAGGTAGAGTGACCCTTTCAGAGTAGCTCTGACCCTGGCACACCACGGGGGTCTGAAGCACCTGCTGAGGCCGAGGGGAGGTCCCCGTGGACAAAATGCATTACTCCAATCAACCTCCTTCCACAACACACCTGGGAACAGCTGAGCCAACGGTGGCTGGAGAGCACTTTTCATGGGAAGTCTGAGGCCAGGTGATGCTTTGTGCTTTTCCACAGGGCAACCACCATTTTGAATCAAAAGTGCTTACACAGTCTAGAACATCCCTCCACTGCATACCCTCAGCCTTCTACAGCAGGGTCCCCAAAGGTCAGACCATGCTAGGAAATAGTGTGTCTGTGTATGGGCATCTCACTGAGATACACGATGCTGCGACTGAAATCAACCCCTGCTCTGCCCCAAAGCTCTTAACAACAGCAACAAGGGTGACACCACCTTTGAGTTCACAGAGCTGCTTTGCTCCAATCCATGCTCAATCCCTTCTTCTCTGATACCATGTCTCCTTTCAGTCCTCCCCAAACAGAGGTGCACCAAAAAAGGTATCAAAAACAATCATCCCTGTAAACACAAGAAACCTGTAACCACCCTTCCTTAATAGCTTGACAGAGCCAGGCTCCCTCTGGCTCTGCTCCCAAACTCATTGAGCCTGAACAGTCAAAAGCCTATAGCAAAGCAAGGACATCATCATGGGGAAAAAAATTAAATGCTCGCCAAGGTGAGTTGTCAGCAGGTTGTTCTCTCAGGCTCTGCCACAGAAGAGCCATGCCGTTGGAGATATAGGCTTTCAAGCCAGAGGTAAAGCTGAGGACTAGATCACTTCTAGCCATTAGAGATCCTGTGCTACTATATTTTCATAATATTAAAAGTGATAAGCCAGTGTCAAGGCTAAATTCCAGTTCAGGTGATTGCATGCTCCCTAGCTTAATATCCCCTTTGACCCTCCACAGGTCTGCCTGTATGTAATAGCAACAGTAAGTCAATACTTCTCAATAGCCTACATCCATTTTACAGAAAAGGCACAGAAAAAGCAGCAAGCCAAGCTCAGGGAAGACTATGTTCAGATATATTGGAAACCAAAGTGACTTCTACAAATGCAGATAAGCAAAAAAAGTATTTGAGCTGTCTACCAGGCCGGATACTCTCTTAAAAAGCTGATAAGAAATTTAGAGATTTGTGCGCATTTGATTGCATGTCTGATCATATATCCTGTTGCTATAGATCCAGGCTTAAAATATTGCTAAAGATGCAGCCTTACAATACACTCCTGATGTGAGGACATTAGCAATGAGAACTATGTAAGTACTAGGCTTGACCAGATGGCAGAAAGATTTTTTGCATTTTCTCATCGTACAGTTACCAATGGCTCTGCACCATCATCATAATAGCTTTGTCCTCCAGCTGTATAGTCATAATTGCATTTTATTTTTGTATTTCTTTGCAATTTAATGCTAAGCACAGCTCTCAAAATGGCTCCTTTTGTTCCACACAGGACTCTTTCCTCTCTGTGCTGGCTGGCTTTAACGTCTGTTGTGACAATATGTTTGTCTTCTCTGATATTTGTTTACCTTCTATTATTCCATCTATTTTCTTTGACATACATTTTTAATTAGATGCACTCCTCTGCTTTCATTGCCTGCTAACACATTCATTTACAAAGCGCTGTGCTCACTACTGCTGCGAATCTCAGCCATATGCCTAAAAGGTCAAGTCTATTTCTTGCAATAACCTTTGTTTGGCCAAGTTATCAGTCATACATCACAAATTAGATGGCCTCTAAGGAGATAACTTTTATTCAAAATGTATTGCAATCTTTTTCCTTTGGCAATGAGGATTTGTAAACATGAGGGGTAATTATCACACCAATAGAGTATAAATGTTATTTTTTACTTTTAGAGATAATATACCTTTCAAAACAGACTATTCCTTCTAGACTTATAAAATTGAAACCTGCAGAGATTTTCTTCAACATGTTGCCTTTCTCACCCATTGCTGAGCCTTGTAGCCTTCAAGCCTCCTACAGGTAGCAAGACAGCTCACTCTCTGTACATTTCTCTGAAATTTCTCAGGAAACTGGGAAGAACTGAAGCCACCTCATTCAGTGCTCCACCACAAACACTAACCTATTAGTTTTCCCCAAGGTGATGCCTGGGGTGAAGGGCAGGAGAGAAAGCAGCAGTGCTGAGAGAGGAGTACTTGAGTGCTCCTCCTTTCTCCACCCTGTGAGTGGAGAAAGCAAGGCTGTGGCACTCCAGAGACAGATTCATCTTTGCAAAACAAGGCATGTACCAGACTTGTGCAGATAACAGGAAAGCATCTGGGGATACTGACTGCAGCAGGCAATACTGACCAGAACAGCAGTTTGTCCCCCCAGCCACAGTGTGGAGAGGTGACCTGTCTTCACTCAGGTCAGCGGCAAAGATAGAACCAGGATTTGACCTGGGAACAGGAATCAAAGCAGACTGAAATCCTGCTTTGCTTATGTCCCAGCTTTGCCCACGCCTTGCCACTGCCTTCACATCAGTCTCAGCAACTGCGCAGCTATCTAAAGAGTCAGTTCTGGGCTTAAAGTGCCAGTCTAGGGAAACTGGTGGGAAGTCATGGATGGGCAGGCAGAGGGTTGCAGCAAGGTCTCAAAATAGCTCACACCAATCACCACAATTACCATGCCTTGTGCAGCCCTGACTCTGAGCCTCATGCATTTGTTACCTCCTCAGGTGTACAACAGTTGGACATCTATCTCAAGCTAAGTAACTGAACCACTTCCAACATAAGCTAAGGCTCCCCTCAGCACTGCTTCAGCACTGTAATTAACTCACAAGCTTTTCCCTTTCCCCTCCATGTGCCAGGTCAGCAAATTCATTGCTATGCCAGTTACTAAAACTGTATCTCGCTTTCTGTGGCAATTTATCAGTTTTATTGGCATGAACATGTCTTCCCCAGACAGTCTACTGAAGTAAACATATGATAGAACAAACAACTAAAATGTATGCATGGCAGATAGAGCAAAAAGCTTGCATGATACATGTGGCAGGAGGTCAGGAGTGTGATGGTGAGCCTGTGTGTGAGGTGGAGAAGAAAGCACGCCCGAGCAGAAGAGAGAAGCTGCCTGTACCCAAAGAAGCTGCGAGACTGCTCCTCTGGAATTAGGGATGGGCAAGGCTGGTGTTGGTTGTGCTCATAGCCACACAGTGGTGAGCCATGCAGCCCAGGGCTGGTTTCAGCTATCCTCCGCAGTGCCTCTCACAGCACTTACTTGTGCAGCAGGATATTTCTGGTTTCTGGGATGCCGCAGGAAGCCTACTGCGAAACACGGCGAAATAAGATGCATCCAGGCTGCCTGTGAGATATCACGTACAAGTAGCACTCCCTTAAGATGGAAAACAAGTTGCTAAAATAAAGATATCAACTCTCCAGCTGTGTAACCAGGGGTCCTCACTATGAAAGCACATGTATACCAGTATTCTCCACTGTCAAAATGTTTCTCAGATTTCATCATCATCTCAAAGCTGATTATATTTACCCTCCAGGTATTGTCTCCATTGTATTTTAATAATCTGCCCACCTGTTATTATTTTCTCTCTCAAATCTGTAGCTCTCTAACAGTGCTGTAATTTAAATCCAGCTGAAGGCTGCTTGGGTTTGGATGACAACATTTTCTCCATTAGTATCTGCCAGACAAAGTTGAAGCTCATCAAATGATAAATGACCATAACCACCTTCTGCTCTATGAGATTTATTTAGATCATGATGCAGAGGGGAAAAAAAAAAAAAAAAAGCCATTTGGCTGTCATAGCACTACTGTGGGCAAGTATCAGTCCTCAGTCATGATATGACCCACCAGCCAGGGATGCTCACTGGCCTCAGAGGTTTCCTAATGACAGTTTATGGAACCAGCATACATGTCCAGTGTGCTTTTTTCTTCTAATTCTTCTCTTTCCTCTCAGGGGAAAGTGAAAATCAATACCAGATGCTGTTTTTCTGTCAGTATGGTAAAAAGAAAGAGAGAGATGGTCATCACATGGTCTGCCACATCTCTGTGGCATCCAGGTTGTATTAAAGGAGGGTAATATCCTACTTTGTTGTACCAAAGTCAATCTGATCCTGGTGAAAACACAACACACAGACCCCTTCAATATCAAACATAAATTTTCATGGGAGGAGGTGACAGGGAAAAATTCTTGGACTCTGTGGTTGACCAGCAGAAGCCCCAAAGTACTTGGACCCCTTTTGCAAAATTAAGAGAAATCTAAACCAGGCAGATTCCAGAAAACCAAGACTCTACTATCTTGAAAACTTACATTCAAGCTAGCTCTTCTGTGCAGGCCTTATGTTTTACTTTAGCCAGAATCTCCTTCAACTGTGTAACATGGCATTTTACATACTCAGCAATAGCATCTCCTCACTGAGAGAAAAGCAGAGAAAAAAAAAAATGTATTATTACATTAAAGCAATTCTGATCTGGCCTGGGGGTATATTATGATGAGGCTTCACTCCCTGGTATGCTTCCAGAGGTTTTTATTTCCTCATTGTCACTTCCTTTCACATAAACGTGCCTGCATTTTTTGCCCAGCTGTCAAGTACTCTGGAGATGCCAGGAGACTGACAGCCACTTGCACAAGTGCACCATCCCGAAACACAACTCTCCCACCCAGCCCCACATTCCTGCCAGCACTGCCACCTCCCTCCAGCACAACACCAGCCACCAACCTGCTCCCTGCACCTGAAGCTGCCTGCAAGAAGGACCCAGTCAAACAGCTGCCTCATCTCCTGGCAGCAAGCAGGTGAAAAGAAGAGCAGGAGTGTCTCTCTGCATGGGTTTGTTCCCTGGTGCAGAATCAGTCCAGGGTTGTTCTCTGCTGGCACACGTCCTCCCCACTGTGTGACCACCCTGACCAGCCTCGCCAAAGAAGGCAGCAAATGGCTACCTGAGCTGACAAGGGATTGGACAGAGAGAAAAGACTACTCTTGTTCTGTACCATCTGTCAGCCAACAAGCTGTTGTCTCACATTGTCCCACAAGATCTTGTGAGTTTAGGATGCCTTCAAGAAACTGTCTCAACATTTGCCTGAACAAGAAGTTTAGAGTTTCACAGGGTTCCAGGATCCTTTGCTCTTTAGGCAATCATCTGCCTTCTCCCATAGACACAGAATAACCATGACATGAAGACAAGCAAGAAGCTTTTCTCTAGACCTTGTGTGACTAGGAAGGCAACACCCAGTAACAAGACCCAGCCAAATTTTATCCAGGCCAGTTGATTGACAGGTTCATTGAGCATTGCTGGAGCCAGGACCAGCAGCTCAATTGCATGTCCTGAACTAAGCTAAGACCACGCTGCACCAGAAGTGGGCCATAACATGGAGAAAGGGAGCCTCCCAGCCCAACAGGCTGGTTGAAAGTCAGCAAACGCTATAGCGTGTAGCCAGTATGTATTGGCTATGAAATAGCTGATACAACTCTGCTTGAGAGAAGAATGCCTTCAGTTTATCAAGACACCATATCTCAAAATTTAAATGTCTGTGTCAACATAATGTCAACATAATCAGGATCTGTAGACCCTGATTTTCTGCATATTGTCATAGACTGCACCTATTCAGAATTGCCTGTCTGAAGGGAAGAGGCAACAGATCAATCCTGCAGTTGCCATCAGTTACATTATCTGGTTCCATGGTCAGTGTCTGCCAGTGGCAGGATTTTCCTCTCTAGAGGCGTCTTGAAATTTTCCAGGAGGAAAACTTCTGTCTCAGAGCTGGTGCTGTTACCTCCCTGGAAAGACAAGGATGAACCCCTTTGTTAGTCGTTCCTGAGGTGGTAGCTGCTGTCAGACCCTAACAGAGAAGGTGGACTTAACAGCTGAAAGAAACTTGCTATTATGTCTGTGTGAATGCTGAAACATCTTGACTGCTCTCCTATCAGTCTTGTTAGGAGTTCATTTTATTATGCTTTGTTATTGGTAGGTTGAGTTCTTTTTGGGGCCTCTTAATTACAATCCAGTCTCTTTTGGAAATAAAACTTGCAATGGTGTCTGCAAGCAGTCATATGGTAGAGAATTATACTTGGTAAGCTAAAAAAAAAAATATTAGAGGCAAACCTTCAGCCATAAAGGTCTCTAATTTATGGCCAGGCAACTTACTGCAGGGGCATTCCAGCCAAGTCACTCTGTGTTAAGATGATGAAGATGGGGAGCAGCCGCCCCAGGTAAGAACCACAGCAGAGCATAGACACTCTGTCACAGCATTTGCTGTGCTAGTACCTGGTATCACAGCCTTTGGGCAGCTGGCGTGCAAAACAAGAATGCATTTAGGGGGATGTCTTCCAGGTTTGGAGAGAAAGAAAGAAGCAGGAAAACAGATGAGGTACAAGGTGAGAAATTTCAGTGCATTACAGGTAGGTTCCCCTGGGCAGCTGTAAGCTTCCTAAAAACATTGTTTTAGAGATTATTGAGGTGAGATGCTTGCAATTGGAATCCATTTTAAACAATGGTTTCTGCCAGCAAAAGCTCTGCAAACTCTATGGAAAACATTCAGGCAGCTGCAGAGGTTGGGCAGATGTGTAAGCATATGGATCAGCTGTATATGGGAAGCGATCCCTAGCCACTGTACAGGCAGGTTTAATACTGGGAGGGCATGGTGGAGTATAATTAACTAGTAAGAAGTCTGCACCACAACCATCATTAGAATCACTCAAGTAGATGTTCACCTGTCTGTCAGGAGAGTGTAATTGCCTTTTCTGCATGGGGACAATCATGGGACAACAGAGGACTAATATATTAGATGACTGTCACTGTGCTTCAGCTACAGGTCCTCTGAATGCCTCCAAGAGCACAGACTGGGTATGCAAACCCCTTGTAAGGAAACTCAGATCTTTTCTGCCAAGAAAATGGAGAAGCTCTCTGCATTGTGACTGGGGATCTGCAGTTTTTAAGCCTTACAGAAAAGCAGAGTGCAAGCCCAACAAGCACAATGAACACACTAATTTGGCAGTGCACAATGAGCAGTACATATAAAATCAACACAGGCATAGCCTGAGGCTCTTCTATCTCCAAGCAGTTCAGCACCACCAGGAGTCCCCCCATTTCACTGAGGACAGCTGCTCTCAGCAGAGTCTGGGGGCGTTCTGGTACTGCTAATGTCCGCCAAATCCTTCCCAGACCTTATCAAAGAGACACGAGTACTGACACCCCACTACAGTTTGACAGGAGACAGATTTAACAGTGACAATGTGGGGTAAAGTGTTATTGGAAAACATAACATTTACAGCATGTCTCCAATGAAAATCACAAGTAGTGCTAGTCCTGTTTGTTTCCGCAACACATATATAAGAAAAAAAAAAGATGCAGAAAAGGGGACAAAACATATGTTGTTTCAGGCAGTCAAGCCCTGGCTGTATATATTAATTTACTGGGGGGGGTGGGGGGGGGGGGGGTGGCGGCTCTTCTCCAGTGTTTTTCTATCTGTTTATATGCATCCCAAAAAATTATGTTCTTACCATTGTCACTCATAAGCCAGACCATAAAATGTCTATTAGGAATTTTCTTGATATTCTACCTACATTTCTTTCCCTAAGCTGTATCACATCCTTCCTACTTATACACCTTCTGCTACTTTTCTGAGCAACTCCTCTACCTCAAGTTCACACCCTTCAAATTACAGGAAGGCAGTTAGGTTTGCCCTCTTAATCACCAATTACCCATGATGAATACAATTAGTTGTTTCAATCTTTCCTCATACCTTCGCTCCCCTCCAGCACCCTAATCGTTGCTGTTATTCTTTGAACTCCTAACTTGTCTGCCTCTGTGACAATGAGATGTCTGGAGATGACACCGAGGTGTGGGGTGGGATCTGACCAAAGCTGCACGCTAATTTCATCATTAGGAAGATTAGGTGTCTCTGGCAGGATGCGGGTGTTTGTTCATTCTCACATCTCATTGCTCCTGGCGCGGCTGTACTCCAGCCGGCTGCAGTTTCCTACTCCCGCTATCATTTGTTGCTTTTATTTAACCAAGGGATTAAAAGCTTTCAGGACGGTAATTACAATGATCGTTTGAGTGGCATGTCCTCTGGCACGGGAAGTGCCCGCAGAGATCGGTCAGACAGGGCTCCCACACTCACAGCCTCTGCAAGGAATCTCCACCCACGGCAAGCTGAATACAAGTGCAAAGGCACGTGGCCTGAATGTCGTGACTACAGAGGGAAGAGCCTCAGGCGGTGTATGGAGGAACTTAGTGCCCTCTGAAACTTAGGGCACTGCCCTGCCAAGGAAAATTGCCTGTACACAAGTCCAATAGCACTATCCACAAACACAGCCTGAATCTAGGGCAGGAAAGGCAGCTAGGGATGCTCTGAAGTGGCAACTACAAGCTTTTACTGTCAAGGAAAAAGCAGCATAAAAGACACCCACACTTGGCTGTAGAGTCACATTAACTTTAGCATACTAAGCCAGAATGAAGAGTATCTGGTGATACATGACTACAGTGTGGAGCAATAGCCTGTCACTGAACCACTGGTACCCAGAGCAAGGGCTGGGAAGTGTCTACAGGTAGACTACGACAGTCGTCTGGACAGAAACACAGGGATGTCATATTTTCAGTTTGTTGACCTTCTGCATACATTCCAGTAACAGATTTCCACAAAAAAGAGTTAGTGAATCTTGCCTGGTTTTAGACAGACCTGAAAAGCCCTCCACATAAGAAACAGGCAGTATTAATAATATATTAGAGTTCTCTGCAATACTGTTCTCACAGCTGAGAACATATGTGGCCCTGCACAAGCTTCATCGTCTCTCATCTCTCTGCCTTGGGGGCTTCAAGGTAATTTCAAACTTTGAAAGTCTTCCCCTCTGCTTGCTCCAGTTTCTGTTGTTCCTCGACAGCTGTCTGAATTTCGCAACATCACCTGAGCAGTAGATAAGTAAAAATTGCCTCAGCTGTAGAGGAGAAATCTAGGTTAATTATGTTGATAACTTAACCCCCAGGCTAATCTCTAGTCCATTAAGGTAAGCAGATGGTCAGCTCACTGCAGGGAAGAGAGGATGGAGTAGCATCTCTCATTCACAACACGCAGGACCAGACATGTCCCCGAGAAGATGGGTATTCCCAACCTGCTCCCTTCCCCCACAGACAGGATTTGTTTGCACCATGGCTGGCAAGGTAATAGGGAAAGGGGAGCACAGAATCAGAAAGAGATAAACAAAAGCCCACACAAGGTGAGAGTTTTTGTGCTTAAAGTAAGCAGTGCACTGGCATAGGTTGAAAGCAAGGAGGTATAGGGAAATGGCAAGCACATACAGATGGGTCTTGCAGACTGGCATACCTGAAATAGGGTGGTTAAATAAGACATGGGTAAGAAGTACAGGTCATACACAATGTCATTGCAAGAATGGAAGAGACACATTGCAAAATAGTCTCCTGACCAAAGGAGGCACTGAGAGCCCTCCCGGGAGCACTGCTGTGTGGGCTGTGTCCCTCACAAGGTGACAGGGAAGGAGAACCTTGTGGTCAGTGCTATGAATAGGTGTTCCAGCTTCTGTCCCCAATTCTTTCAGTAATGAATGGATCAAGAAGCAGCAAAGCATTTTGTCTCAATTTCTCCATCTCTAAAGAATTCCTCCTACACCTTGCCGGGGAATTTTGTAAAGTTTAAATGCCTGTAAAGTGCTTTTCATCCCTTGGATGAAAAGGGACAGTGACACCTCACATCTCTGTTAGCAGTCACCCCATTTCTTCAGTAGAGAGACACTGAGTACAGTAGCTGCTCTGCCTTCCTAAAAGCTCTCTGGCTTCCACTGAAATTGCAAAAGAGTCTTTATCTGCTCTCCTCCATAGAAACAGCAAAACCCAGGAGGAGGATAGGTGATATGTTTGTGTGCAAACAACTGCAGTGTATACAAGGGACTTTCCAAACCAGCAATTTTGGGGATCATTCCTCAGGGCAAAACCACTGCACTCCAACTTAATTCTCCAATAACTGAAGCCAGTGACTTCCCAAACGTTGGCACTCTGAAGGCCATCTGCTAGGGCACCAAAGGTGTCCACTGCATGGGAATATTCAACCTTATAGAGAAACAGAAATTGGGAGCTTTAAACTCACTGGGTTGTTTTTTTTCACAGTACTGTTCAAGACTAATGGTGATGTTGCAATGTTGCATTGTGATATTTGGGATCTTTTGAGAACCACAACATGACTGTCAAGTTGCTGCATACATTAAACAATTACATCTGAAGGAGATGGGACCAACTGGTGCACATTAGAGCTATTTTACTTATTTAGGTGACAGTTTGAGCAGCCTTCCCTTAAACATGCCCTTGGAAGCAGGCTGCACTTTGGAAGAAGCAGGGGTTATAAGAAGACGGCATCTGCAAAGCCACAGGTACATTTACCTGGTGTATTGCAGGCAGAAGCAAGTTAGGTTAAAGCTTCACAGTTGTGGTTAGCATGCTGAGGTGCAAGGTACATTAGCTCATAACCAGCGCTGCACCTTCAGACCAGTGCTGGTTTGCATTCCTCTGGCTCAGATAGACGGTCAAGTGAGCTTATTTCTGACTGCAATATATCATATAGGCATTGCCCACATCACTTCCCTGCGAGGCTGTAAATCCCCTGCTCCTCATCTTTCCTTTTCCCCCTCCCCGTTCCTTTTCTGTAGTGCAGGTTCTTTTGTGAGGCTGGGCCAGAGGACATGGAGTGGCAATTCACCACCACTAACATGCACACACACAGAGGGATGGTTCACAAAGGAAACTGCTGCTTCCCTGAGGGAGCTGCACAAAACTTCACCTCCCAGGAGCATCCTCTAGGCAGTCATCCTGTCTTCACTACACCTCATGGAGCAGCAACAACAGTGCAGCTTCTGTCAGAAAAATAACGGTTAGTGCAGGACCCCCTCTCACTGTGGAGACCTGCTGCCTCTGCGTGCACCCACGTGGCCAGCTTTGCTCACCCAAATACGTTTTAATGGCTCCTTAGTCCTCCTGGTACTGCATAACCAACCGAGCTGTTCCTCTTCTGGTTCAAATTGCAACATTAATAAAACACATCCTAAACCAACCTGCTTACAACCAGCAGTACCAGCCAGCCCCTATACAATACTGCTGGCATGAGGAACCAGGCATCTCCCCAGGTCCTTCAAACAAGAGGGCTTAATGCCTCCTTCCCCACCATCCCAGCCAGCACACTGACTGTTTCAGACAGGGACCCTGGCCACGTGCTGTGCCCCTTGGCATGACAGCACTTCTGTGGGTAGGCAAGTGTCATAACCTCAGTGTTACTGACAGATGCTTAAGCCACAGGTCCCTAAATTCTCTTCCAGTTACAACTGGGAAACATCAAAGAAAAGCTAGCAGCACTCATCCTGCTAAAACTGGCATTACCAGCACTGGGAAGCAGGAAAGATGCCTTCTTGTGTCTCAGAGCCCTGCATGTGTTGGTGGCCCAAAGGCACTGCGTCTGCACCAGTGGCTGGGTAACACTGGGAGCATCATGTGCCAGTCGCTCCACACTGAACCTTACCACCTAATTCTGCATCCCCTGTGGAAATTATGTCACCAGTGCTGGAATAAGTGATGAAATGTTTTAAGTAGCAAGGAAACATCTGACAAATGTAGGCATGCAACAGTGATAACTCAGATGTGGGAAACAGTGCATGGGAAGCAAGCATTTTGTCTCCCTCCTCAAAATATTTGGTCTTGCAAAAACGAACAGGAAAGATCAATTTCTCCTTTGATTCCAGGGAGTCAGACTGATAATGAGCAAGTTCAGGATCCAGAACTTCTCCCACATGCATATTAGTATTGAACATGTTGTTTAGCAAAGACATGACTAGGGGAGAAACAAGCAGTTGTGCTCCTCTCCCAGCACTGGCCCTGCTAGGTCACAAGTGCCATCTCCTGTACATCTCAACATAGCATGGGACGAAGGCAAAAAGATGGAAAGCAGAAATCCAGTTTCAGGATGCCCCACTTCAGGATGCTCCAAACTGGGCAGGTGGTGACCCTGTAGGGCCCTGTGAGGGAAAGGAACAACCTGGTAGGCAGAGGCATGTCTGGAATGTCCGCAAAACCTTGAGAAAATATTGGGAGAA
>JAWWEU010000001.1:24852574-24908133 GCA_035583155.1 Acropternis orthonyx
ACATCGTGACATGTATGCAATAAACAGATTCTTGTTCATGCCCCTGAGAAAAAGAGTCTCGTTTTTGACCCTAACAGGGCCCTGAGAAAGAGAGGAAAGACATCACATTTCAATGAGGTTTTCCTCTCCTGATGCACTTGAAGGAGGAAACCTGCTTTGGATTCAGCCCAGCACTACATGGTGATAATTTCTAATCCAGCATCTGAAGCATTACAGAAAGTTTGAGGAGACAGATGGTGTTGCAAAGATGGAGATATCTTATTGCTTGGCTGAAACCCACACTTCCCGAGGTTACTTCCAGGATTTCAGAAAGCTTCACCCTCCATGTAAGCCGCCACTTGCTCAGGGTCAGTCAGCCCCACCATACCAGTGAGATGCTGGCTCAGTGTGGGAGCAGCAGAGGCTGCTGCCAGGGAGGTTTGTTGATGGGCTGCAAGGAAGAGGGATCACTCCTCTGCACAGCCTCACAGGGCTTTTTTTTTGGAACCAGACTAGAAATAAAGATATTCTACATCCATCCAACACTTTGTAGAGGCAGGAGCACAACCCCCATTAATTTTCACATTGCCTCCCCTCACTACAAGCAACTGTCTCCCTGCTCAGTTTTACCTGCTGGAAAAGGAGGCAGTCGAATTTTGTATTAAGTCAGCATCAGAGCCTGGGACAGTGATGGGGGCTACCTCGTCTCCTTGCATCTTGCTCCCCTCTCCTCCAGGAGTGCCCAAGCCTCTCTCACTCCACCCCTGCCCAGAGCCCAGATGAGGAACAGAGAAAGCTCATGTGGCAGATAACACCAGTCTTGTTCCCAGCAGGGCTGCAAGAGGAGGATGCTTTGGTCTTCAGATTTTTGTTTTTGTGGGTTTGCAATAGACTGAGGCTTAGGTGAAAATTTGTGTATGGGTGAGTTTTTTAGATCTGCTCTTTTAATTCTTTTTAAGATACATTGAAAATATTAGGTCTCAGCTTCCTATGTTTTGCCAAGGACATCTCCAGTGAGCTAATGAAATAGGCACATCACAAGTAACAGAACAGGAGCTTGAGCCAGGAAACTGTAAGAACCATTGAAAATTCACCCTCTGCTCTATGTTAACACTTAATTAAACCAGTTGCCTGACAAATGCTGTGACAAAAAACTGTTTTCCTTAAAGCCAATGCAGTTTTCAGACAAAGATGAAGAAACTTCGTGATACACCTTTCCAGTCTTTGAGAAACCCTCCAGGAAAACCTGGGAGACAGCTTCATGATATTTCTCATGCGAATAACAAGCTGAGAAAAAAAATTACTCTAGGAGATTTTAGACACCCATGCAGCACTGCAGTAGCCTCTACAAACCAGCAATGGATCAGTGAAACATGCAGAAGTCTGACAAAAGAAACTTCTCTGCTTCTAACAGCAGTATATTTCTCTTTTTATGGGACACCTTTTAAACAAGGCAAAGTGGATAAATCTTGGTCATGACACCTAGTTCTGCTCTTGGCTCTCCAGGCTGCATGAACCTCAGCAAAACCTCTCCCTTTCCTACTCCCTGGTCTTGCCTGCTGTCAAACAAGGATTTTGGGGACATCTTTGGGGCCTACGGATGAAAATGTATTTTGACAGGTCCAGAAGGAATAAGTGGCACCCACTAATTTTGCACTGGCATAGCCAGGAAACAAGTCCCCCTTCCTGCCCACTCCATGATGTTACCAGTCACATCCTGGACAAGGGTGACACAGGCTTCTTGCACAACTACAACATTTGAAAACCGAATATGCCTCCATGCCTTTGATTTAATAAATAAAACACTAGAAAGCCCACAGAGTGCTCACTGCTCCCCATTAAAAGAAAACAAAAAACCCAAAACCAAACAAAAAAACCCAAACAAATACAAAGAAACCAACAACTGAAAAAAAACAAACAACCAACCAAACTTGAAGCTCAGTGGACCAAAGTCCAAGTAGTGAATCTAAGCATGGTCTGAGAGAAGACAGCACTTTATACCTCTGTCTTCTGCTTCAGTGGAATGTGCTGAGGGCGTTATTTACAAGAGAGGCATTGTTGCACACCAGTTACTCTTTCTTTGGGAGTTGTGGAGGCTGCAGGAATAATGAGATAATTATCCCCATTATTCCCAGCAATGGTGGGAATGAGACCGCCTTTGTCCCCTGCTCCAGACTGCACCAGCTCGGACAGTTTTGTTCTACCAGCAGAGCCACCTTTGAGGGGGCTCCCTGGACGTTTTGGCTGAGGCAGCACCCGGTTGCTCACATGGGGACACAAAGACCACAACGGACCCTGGATATCACCACGCAGCAGAAATCCTTTGCCTGGGAAATTTCAGCCTACACAGAGCCCAGCATGTCCCTATTCCCCTCAAAATGCACACTGTGCCCTACTTGGGTGAGGATCGTCGGGAAATGCAGACAGCAGATGGGAGGGAATTAAATTCCGATTGAGGAGAGACTCAGGCCCCCCAGAAGTGAGACTTATTCCTGGCAACACACAGCTGAAAAGCACTTAGAAATCAGTGGTCCTTGTTAATTCACCAGAGGGTATTATCCAAGCTTGTTACAAGATTGATGTTCACTGTGGTACAATCATTAATAGTTACCCTCAGCTCTTGGCCTGGATAGGGATGTGAAATCTAGTAGCCAGAACTTGTTTCTCTTCCTCGCTTGATCATTTTGCTGATCCCTTGGCCTGAGCATAATGATCAGATTAGAAGGCTTTCTTTTTCCCTTTTTTTTTCTTTTGGCTTCTTAGTCTCCTTAAACTAGACTCACAATCCTGTGGGGCACTTGTCATCGCTGCTGGGAGCATTAATCAGAGCCAAATGAGAACCTGCATGACCTGCTATGGCACAAAAACGCCATCAGAGAGGAGCAGCTTGAACCAGGAGCTTGATAGAGTAGCCATTCTCCCCTGGTGGCCCAACAAAGACAATGGCTCCACAGACACTGAGGCAATCTAGAGATCACTGGAAAGCAAGAGGAGGGTAGTGCAGTCACTAAGCCTGACAGCAAAAATGCAGCTGGAAGTCCTTAATGTAAAGTTACATTCTGCACTGCTCCACCTGTGGGTGGACGAGATGGACCCTTCCACCTTAATTCTTTTCACCATCCTGAATTTCAGGGAAGACACAGGACTGCAGGCTCCATAGACTGCAAAGCCACCATCATTAGGTAACACCTTGATGCAATATTCTTTTTATTTCAGGTAGCACTGCAAGCACGATGGCTCACTGCTCTCACATGGCTGCAAAGCTCTGCAGCAGCAGCAGCTACACCTCACTCTTGGCAAATCTCTCCCCTGCAAGGTTATTTGCAAAGCAAGACAGATCGCCATCCTGGTGGTGATCCTTTCCCATCACATCTTGTGGCTTTCACCAGCCCTCAGCTCAGAGGAGCCCCTGTGGGCCTGATGTCCGCCTGGGGACAAGCACAACAGAGCCAGTCATCCCGGCGCCATACACAACAGCGATATTTACAGGGATGGTGCCCGTGACTTGTTGAAGCTATTTCAGCTGGGAAACAGAAAGCCTTGTTCTGCCTGCCCTTGTTTTTAAATGAGCACCAGGCACACGAGAATGATGCTGGATCTGTACGCAGCTGTAGCACCCACACCCTGTACCACTGGCAGCAGGAAAACCACTCGCTGCAGGACCCACTGTGGCTGGCACTTGGCTACAGAGGCACACACCCCATTTACATGCTCAGCTGCCCAGAATAGGGCCACTGTGTTCCAGGGCTCCAGCCTGATCACTGGGGAAAGCATCAGGGTCCCACATCTCCCATTTCTGGGGCAGCAGAGAAAGGGAGATGATGAGGGACTCTGCAGGGCAATGAAAGGGAAGCAGAAGCTAAATGTTTTTGGCAAATAGAGAACACAAGCAGAAAAAAAGTGCACAAAGTGTGTAGATGATTCTATGGAACTGATTTTAAAAGAAAAGTCAGGTCTACTAGCACTGATTTATTTCCCTCAGTACACCCAGGTTTCTCTGTTCTTCTCTTCCAAAATAACTGAGGAAGAAAATAAAATCTGTTTGTTATGATACCCATGTGGTAATTCGCTCACGAAGGAAAGAGACATAGAGGTTATGGATGCCAGGGACAAAACAGGAGCTGAAACTCAGAACTTTGTTTCCATTCCACTTTTCACCTCCTTTCTGTCAGCATCCAATGCCCAGGTGAAGTAACACACCTGCTCTGTACTGTAAAGCAACAGCCCACACATCCCTTTCTGGGCCTGCCTTTTGCCTCTTTCAGAGTAGGTGAGAGTCATCAGCCTTCCAGCTTCATTCCAGCAGGAAAATCCATCCCCGTGTGCCAGGAGAGTGTTGACTGGGACATCTCTTCCCCACAAAAACCCTCAGCTGCCCCAGCCCATGGCTGCACTAACCATGTGAAGCTGGGCTGCTGACCGTTTCCTGGCAGAAGCCTCCACACATATTTCATGAGGGGATTGCTGTTTTCTTGTGGGTTACACATTTAAGAACATTATATTTGGAGCACAGATAGAAAGGATCTCTTTAACCAGATCTTTGATTCCCTCTCTCACCCACACGTACACACTTGCCACTCCCCCACAGCCAGCTGTCTGTGCATACATACACACACACACACACACACACACACACACACACACACA
The DNA here is from genome assembly GCA_035583155.1 of Acropternis orthonyx. NCBI lineage: Eukaryota > Metazoa > Chordata > Aves > Passeriformes > Rhinocryptidae > Acropternis > Acropternis orthonyx. The sequence continues at coordinate 24,857,201 of JAWWEU010000001.1, forward strand.
CACACACCACACATGCCTTTTGTCTGCCTCCCATCACCCTGGGTTTAATTAAACACCCTGAAGCCTTGTTTCTAAATGCAGATTATTGATAGATTTTTTTTTTTAATACCCCGATTGCTGCAATTCTGAGCTAAATGAACAACAAAATTCAAAGGGGAGAGAGAGAGGGAGGAGGAACACAGAAGCCCTCAGATCTGAGCAGCATGAGGACACAGGCTGCACTTGGAGTAGGATGCAGGAAAACCTAGTGGCAGTCCCTGAGGAAGCCTTATCCCCACCACACACTCCGAGCGTCCTGCCAGTCCTCAGATGAATCCCACTCCAGTCACTAGAAAGAAAGGTCTGAAAACATGATGCAATTGCTAGCAGTCTGGCAATGAGCATTTTGATACGGAAAGGTCCCACAAAGAGTAACTTCACCCTCCTCCCAATGCCCTGTGTCCCTGACCCAAAGTAGAAGATCCAAAACTGTAACTGCAGTGCCAGGGACTGGAAGGCAGATGAAGTGCTACACTAACACTCTGCAAGGCTCTGCTGTGTGCCTTCACCATGGGGAATAATTTATTGGGCAAAAGTGCCCAGTAATTTGAAAAAGTGAAACATGACAGAGAGCAGGAACATGGAGAGAAGAAAAAAAATCCAACCAGATTACAGTAGATCTGCCATGCTGATCAGAGGAAGAAATGCCCTCCTGACCCTGCAGATGACTAACAGTCAGTCTGAAACATGAGATTAAAGCATGTGCAAGAAAGGCTAAGCTTATGAGTTTTGTCCAGATAAACTGAGAAAGTCTAAAAGGAAATCCCTCCAGGGATGCCAGCACTCAGGCTGGAAAGATCCTTTCAACTGCAGTTGGTGCAGGCTTTCCTGTCCAACTGAGGCTCTGGTTTCCAAGACACCTAGGGCAAATGACACAGTGAGATAAACTGGGTATATTATTTACTCCAAAAACCTGACCGGGTTTTATGCTGGCTGCTCATCTTCATGCTGGATCCAAATCCAATGCCCCTGCAGTTGCCAACACTGAAACAAGAAAAAGGTTTTACTTTGTGAGAAGGTAGGAAAAAGAAAACACAATAAATCACGTGCTATGGCTGAATACCTCTGGGAGAGCTCACATCATCCCTGCAAATACATAGGAACAGGGATACTGGGGTAGGGGTGAAAGGGAGAAAATTCAGCCTAATTTTGCAGTGCTCCTTATTTGTGTAGCAGGAAAGGCACTTTACTCCCATGGAGCAGCTGCTGCTGCTACACAGGCCAGAAGAGCAGGTGAGGAAGAAGCTGCAGGTTGGAGTGATCAAGCCAACATGCAATGAATGCTGATAATTTGGCTGCTGCAAAGAAAGGGAGACTGCAAGGAATCTGCCCCACTGTGCCCATCCTGTGACTCCACAAATGTGACTCTACGTGCTCCCCCAGGTTGTAGCAGGCATGACCCACCTCCTGGGTTTCTTGCCAGGCTTAACTCATCATCTGCAATGGCCCATGACGAAAGGCACTATCTGAAGCAATGTAAAGCACTATCTGAAGCAATGCAAAGCACTGCATACACTGGTTTCTGACAACACTTGCCAACTGTTTTGTTGCATCCCAAGGCAGACAAAGGCTCACCACACACAGCATCAGAAGCCAGGCTCAGCCCAGTCTAGTACCCATGACAGCTGAAGTCCAATGCCTGAGTTGACACTGAGTTTAGCGACACACCACAAACTCCAATTTACACTTCTGCTAGAAAAACACAAAATTCTCTCAAAGCAGACTGTACCTCATCCTCAGACAGCCTTCTAATTCCTCTGACTCCTCCCTCTGCCATTCCAAGCTTTATGCCTCTAAATAAGTGGGATATCTTCGTTGAGCGAAGGCCAAGCCAGAAGCAGCACTGACCCATGGAATGCGCTGAGCAGCACCTGTGGGTCCTGTGCTGGGGCCAGAGGGAGCATATCATCTTACCCCTCAAGGGAGGGCAGAGGATCTCTCATTGCCATTGGGGCTGCCCAGGGGATTAGGCCACAGTTGTTCATTTTTGATGAGAGAGAAGGCAGGCATGTGAGCCCAGCTCAGCATGCATGATACCCTCCGTCAATCAAAGGGCTGAAAGCTGGAGAAATCAAGGCCAGAAAGTGCCTCAGCTGAGCTGAGCTATAACTGGTAACTACAAAACTCAGCAACATTCCTGCTCTGTAGTCCTGTACAAGCTCAGAGACATTAAGCTTTACACATCCACTCCCATCTCAAATACTCAAGGAATCCCTGAGTAGTAGGACTGAAGCCTAGATTCCTGGCCCTGCTGGATTGGGTTTTCTCATGCCTAATAATCTACCTAAATTCACGTTACAGACCTTTCCTGCAGTAGGGCTTCCTTTCTTAATCTGTCTGTATGTTTTGATGACTTCTGGCAAATGTAGCATTTTGGAGACTCCTGTCAAACAGGGCTGAAAGTGGCCAAGGAGGCACAAAGTTCTAAGGGTGAAGCAGACAGTGCAACTTCTTTCTTCAGAGTAAAACTGGGCTAAAAATGGATTCTGCAAGTTCACTGTTTAGTTACTGCACCAATAAAAACCTTAGAGCCTTAAATCCTGTCTGTAAAGGAAAGTTTGGGCTAAACAGCTTTTTCCATTTTTGGCTTCATTTGAGCAATAGATTTTTCATGACTTTGAAATACTTTACACATCTGAACTGTATAAAAGAACCTTGTTTTTTTTTTCCTTTACCTGACTTAATTCCTGAACCCTCTGTGCCCATCCCAGGATACACATGACCATTAGGAGGTGTGAGTGCAGGCAAGAAAGAGGGTGCTGCAGAAGCAATCCAAAGTACTACTCCCCACCAAAACCCTAGGTACAGGCCAAGGTTTAGGCTGGTGCCTGGGCCATAATCAGAAGGTCAAAGCTATACACACTGGCCTGACTCCACAGGGGTATAGAACAACCTCACATCATGGCACATGGACACCACTCTGCATGGTGTCAGTGAGAAGAAAGGGGCAACCTCCAGGCAGGGAGCAGGAGTTTCAGGCCAAACTCTCACACTGCCCTTCTCCCCTCTGGAGGTCAGGTATTACAGCACAGGCACCACAAACTGGTCAGTGTGTAGACATGGGCCGGAGGTGAAGGCAAAGAGCAGAAACTATTTCAGGTTACATGAACCCATCTCCACCTAATAGGATTACCAGACACAATCCAATCAGCAAAGGTGGGTCACAGTGCTGAAAATAGTTTTGCACTCCTGCCCTCTTAGCTGGTAAATAGCTTTCAGCCCCTAAAAGTGCTGAGTTGTGCGATGCATTGGTGGAAACAGCTTGCACAAAAGTGAGATGGCTTGAGGACAAGGAAGGGGAAACCTGGGCACTGGGTGAAATGTTGCTGCGGCATATTCAGGTCAAAAGGACACCACAAAAGGAGCCATAAAACAGCTGAAAAAGAAACCCCAAAAACCCCCACAAACCAACAGATGACTTTGAAGTTGCAAACCATTCTGTTCCATTTATGCCTTCTATTTAGGCACATCTCATTCACAAAGCCTGAGTAGTTAATGCAGGACTAGAAACATAGGAAGTGGCACAGAATAGAATCTATTGGCACAGAGAGCCTGGCCCTCTTAATACAATCCCCTTCACAGTCAGATTGAGACTTATCTTAAAGCTTGGCTAGGAGTTTTGCTCCTGTTGTTCTGCCTGGAAGCTGCTTCCCAAACTTCCCTGACTTAACAGTTTGAAATTGTGTTTTAAATCCTAGATCAGATTACCACAACTGATTTATATAGGAGGCTATACTGATGCAAACATCTTCTCTTAGCCTTAAAAGTCTTCCCCCTTCACACTGTTTACCTGCCGACATATTTACAGAGCATTCTCATATTACCCCTACCATTTTCCTCAGGCTAAACCGTCCAAGCTCTTCTAATCTCCCCTTGTAAGACAAGCTTTGCATTGCCTCATTATCCTGACAAGCACTTGCTTCAGCGCAAGTGCAGCTTCTGCTTAGCAAGATGAACTAAGAGCAACTCCCTCTGCCCAAAGGAGAAGCCAAAGTTTTAGAGAGGTTGCTTCTTTGATGTTGTTGGTTTCTTTGTTGTAAACAAACTTTCTCCCTGTGTTTTGGTGACTAGATTTTTCCATGTCAATATTTTGTCCTTCTCTGACCTCAGTGGAGTCTTTTGAGCCTTTCAAAAGCTCCATGCAGTCAGCTATCAGGACAGCCCCATGTACAGCCCATCAGTTGACTGTCCTCACACTATGGGCATTGCAAGGATCAGAAGGAGGGGATGAGAGTGGAAAAACCTAATTTCTTCTCTCTGGCACAGGTAATTCAAACAGGGATGCCATTCCTAGATGTCAGCACAAGGCAGAAGAAAAGCATGCTCACAGCAACACTGGACAGAAGCCTTTATCCCACCAAACTCGCAAGGATGGAGAAGTGACTGGGGCTCAGCAGTGCTGTTATCTTCCTCCTGTCCCTGCTCCGTCTAGCACTTACAGGATGCTCATGGCACGTGCTTGCTCCCTCCTGCTCTGTTTACATTAGCATGGGATGATGCAACCAGACTTTTATTGCAATTTGCTGAAGAACACTGCTGTCCAAACTGATGAAACAGCAATTCAGCAGAGGACACAGGAGGCACTTTAGAGAAGTGGCAGGGACACCAGACAAGCTTTCAACCACATTTATCAAAGTGCCTGCAGTTCCATTTCAAGGCAGTAGTGACACTTATAAATAATGAGAAAAGCTACTCTGCATCTAGAGCATTTTAATAAATAAAAATGTAAAAAAGAAGCCTAAACAGCAGAGTTAGTTCTGCTTCTGTAATCTTTTAGGTCTTCTAGCAATATATATATCAATGATTTTCTCCCTTGCAGTCCCTGACAGCATGACTCTCCCTGGGTGATGCACCTTTAGCACAGACATGATCTTTCATATACAGAGGCCATGCTACTCCACTGGTACTGACAAATGCAGAGCTCTGTGTTTGTGTGTGTGTGTTCACGTGTATATGATTTAACTCACCAGCTGCTTGCTCAGGCTTCAGGGACAGACTCAGCCAGTCCAGGCCCTTTCCCGCACACTAAGTATGCACGCTCTCTCCTTCCAAATGCTACTGTTTTTGAGGATGGCATTTTTGGGAGGATCCATTTCCTATTTTGTCATCAAATTTTAACTCTCTGCAAAGAATGACAAAGGAACAAGCAGGAAAATACGTCCTGAGACACAGCTCAGCCAGTGTTCCCCTTTCCTGCCCTGCAGTATCCTTGCTGCCCTGCTCATGAGGCAATTTGAAGAACAAATGACACAATATTTAGCAGTCTTTCAAGCCAAGCTCAGAGGGTAATGTGGAGCCTACTCACAGAATCGAAGCAACCTTTCCAATACCACATTTCCTCACACACCATTAAAACACAGACTGACCTAGCAGGACACAGGACCACAACACAAGTACACACAGCAGCAACAGCACACGCACACTGCCCAAACCACATTCCACTCTGTGAGGATTCTCTGCCAGAGCACTCACATGTCTGGAGGTCCTGTGTTGTTCTGGTAGTGCAACCTGCGACCACGCTCAATCAAGGTGCACCACGATGAATGTTGTGCTTTATTCAGCCTTTGCAAGTCTCAGGGAGCAAAGTCAGGATGGCTTGGTCTCTGCTGCACACCCTGCAGTGCCTGCCCTTTTGTGCCCAGCGTGAGTGATGTCCACCGTATGGCACAGTAAGTATGCCCTCTCTGCTAATGTGATTCACAGTCTAATTAAACCCCTGTGAAACGAAGACATTTTCTCTGTGACTTGCTGAGAGTTATCTGCACAGACTTGCCGAGATGAAGCAGTGTCTGCTGCCACAGCCTCTTCTCTGCAAAAGAGACAGGAGGGTGCTGTGGGGAAGGAAAGAGTTTCTATTGGAATAATTGACTTCACGGATGAATACTTGGAAGTGCAGTCCACCAGAGCTTCCCAGTCCTCACTCCAGCATAGCGGGCAGAGCGAGCTGGAAGCCACCCTGCTGCATCTGCTGCCAGCATCTTGGGTTTGATGGAGAAATACACTTCCTGTGCCAGTGGGAACCCACCTCTCCTTCCCAGGCTGTTCAGACAAACATACCTGGATGTAAAAAAAGGGGCACACTGTTGCTGAAATCATGAAACCCGAACAAGCATAAGCTGTTTGTTCTCCCCTCACCGCCCACTCACAATGCCAGTCACTGCAGACTGCACAGGGAAACTGAAAGAGGGCTGACAAACAGTTCCAAGGGCCCTGTTTCTTTATGGACCCAAAAGGAACTTTAAATAACAAACAAACAAACAAAACAACAACAAACAAACAAACCAAAAAAACACAGAAAACCTGAAGAATGGTGCAAATCAGAAACAAAGGTTAGAAAAATAATAAAGAAAAATTTGGGGGTTTTTTAAAGGAAAAAAGTAAATAATGTTGAGTCAAAGTGTAGAAGTATCTCTGTGCAGCTGAAGAGTCTGCTCCTCTTGGGAAGAGTTTCCTTTCTTAGTGAATGTGTTCTGCTGAATTACACAGAGTTGGTAGTGAAGAGTTGCTCACTTCCCAGCAGAGGAAGTGCAAACTCAGAGTTCTAAGTATTCAGAATGCAGCTGTCAGATAAAATACTGAGCTGTTTCCAGGACCATATTTATAGCTGAATTTAGAGAAGTTTACATAGCATTTAGAGAAACTGTGGAGCTTGGGGTTTTTTGTGGGGTGACTTCTGCATTTCTTTTTACTTGAGAGTCACCCAGGTGATAACCATGTGTAGATTTATTCGTAAAACTAAAATGCAACAAGCTAAACTGAACTATCATCACAGTCTCATAGCTAAACACTCCTAATCTGGAAATGAAATGCTGAATATTCTCATAGTAACATCTCAGAATTTTACATACTTAACATCCAGCAATAGAGTCTTCAAAAAACAAAAGAAAAAAAACCACACAAAAAGTATTCACACTGAAATTACAGTCTTCTTCAAGTGCAAGAAAGACAAGATATTATTTCTCAAATGTCACAATTTAGAAACCTGTTCATCTGAGACATTAATGGTACAGTAATACAAGCATCTGTATTTATTTTTCCTTTCTCAAGTCCCCAGGAATTTCCACTATTAAAAAAATAAAGGGGGTTGGCTCAGATATGTATTATCACTTACATATAACCAAAGCTCCTCACTATGAATAAATTCCACAAGCTGCACTAGTGTAAACTCTGTAAGAGGGAGTGCAGCATTCAGAAACTCTCTGGTAAGAAGGTTCCCTCCTGCAGAATTTATACATCGTAGAAATACAAATATTTCAACAATTTATTGGCTGTGTTAAAATTTGCCTTAGGTTTCCATACTGAAAATCATCACAGGAGCCCAAGAATTCTAGTAGAACTCAAACTTGTTTTTCTCTAGGCCCCTTATGTTTCATTAGTGTAAGGCACACCAGCCTCTATAGCCTCAAACAGCAAAGAGTGCTCAGGTGCTTCAAAGCATGCTGCCATTAACACTAATTTGGAAAAAAAAAATTAATCAGAATTTGTTCTATACCCTTTTTTCTTCCTCATGGCAAAGAGCAAGGAGGGCTTTTCTAATAAAGAAAATGTGGCTGAGTTTCTACACACCTTAATTTTGATCCTTTTACATTACAAATAATCTCTCTCAAAAGTTCAAAATAAAGGCACCATCCTTCACACCTCCACAGCAGCTTCTCAGAGCATGGTGATACCACTCCATCATAAAGACACACACTGACAAATCAACAACTGGAAATCCCTTCCTCTAAACTGAGGCCAAACTGGGAGACTCCATCCAAAAAAGAAAGCCCTTCTTACTAGTCACAGGTGTGTGAAAGCTGAGAGTGCAGTTAGATTCCCAGTGCTAATATGGACAGCCAAGAGACTGTTTGGAGGAGGAGGAATCATCCTGTAGTCATGCAACCAAGCTGGGAAGGTGTTGGTACCCCTCCCAAGTACTGCCACCAATTTGCTCAAAGTCTCCACTTACTGTTTATGCCCAGGTGCCAAGAATATTTCAGTACCTAATTCCCAACAAAATCAGTGGATGCTAGGATAGCAGCTAGAAGCCTCCACACCTCTGCAGACCTGTCTCTTATTCTCCCTTCTTCCCCTTTACCCATGGGCACAGGCAGGAAGCCACACCAGCCCACCCTTCACACAGGGCTGCCTCTGTGGCAAGAGCATTGGGGTAGACACAGAACACCACTCAGGGCACCTACCTCCAGGAAACAAGGAATGCTGCATTTCCAGAGCTTCTGTTGATCTGCTCCAAGCCTCCATCACCAATCTGAATGAGCCCCATGCTACTTCCAGGATTCAGTACCACACTCCCACCACCAGTCCTATCCTGCTGTCAGAGCTGGGATAGAAGAGGAGGGGGTAAAGGCAAGACCCCCAGGGCCCTGTACATGCTGTATCATTTGGGTGCTGCAGAGTGGTGTAGCTCGTTTGAACTGATGTATTCACCAAAAACCAGAAATCAGGACTGCAAGAGCTCAGAGTCCAAGTGACAAATGAACAGCACTCACTGGAAAAACCAAGAAGGAAAAAAGGAGGTGCAGCTAAATGAAAATTTTAAGAAGTTACAAGAAATAATTACCTTTTCTTATGAGGAATTTGCCCATAGGGACAGAAGAGAAAGGTTTCTCCTTGTCTGCTGTGAACTAGCGATTTAACACATTGTAACCGGTTTTAGTGGGCTTTGCTGCCAGCCCTGGCAGAGGTCTGCCTGGCCTCATCACTGTCCCCAGGCTCCAGCTGGCTCTCCCTATAGCAGCAGAGAGGGAAGCCTGCTCTGCTGCTGCCCTTCCCGTGCTTGCGCCACTGAATTTAAATGTCATCACTGTGACACTGTTTGGGGAAAAACACAAATAAACCTGGAGCCCCCTACATCTGCCCACAGAGGAAAAATAAAAAAGGAAACTGGCTCAAAAAGGCAGCACCCACAGTCATCCTGGCACATCACAATGCTGGGAGCTACTTCGTGGTTTGCCATTTGGGGTTTCTCGTGCCACCTAGAGCCGCTGGATGCTGAAAGTAATAGAAGTAGTTAAATTATTTCACACCTCACTGGAAAGAGGAGCTTCCCCGTGGGGGAGACCAATCTGCCACGACACCTGCACCAGCATCATCTGGAGGGAAAACTCAAAAAAAATTAGCAGAGAGGGCTGTCAGCCCTCATCCACATCTGACTGTAGTAATGAGACTCCAGTGCTTCAAACCCACCGTTTCACTGCAGGGTCAGCTGCAACATACTCTGAGTGGTGGGATGGGGGCAGGACGGCTTGATTTGCTCAGGGTCAGCGGTCCCAGGGCAGGAGATTAGATGTTTCTCCTCTGTCCTGCCTTCACTCTGAAACCTTGAAGGTGGGGAGGTGCACTTACATGTCTGGAAACAAATGCCAATACAGAAAGCTACCTGCATGCCAGGATGTGTTTTTTAGGAGGATGCTTCAGGGACAAGGCACAGGTCAGCTTTGGTCCCAGGCACCAGGATGAACTAATGAGCCACAACACATGCTCACCCCCACACAAGCACCCAGTCATCATTCAGCCTTTGGCAAAGGACCCTATCTCATTCCTCATTACCACTCCAGTTTGACTTATACCTCCCTTTTTTATTACCCCGGTGCCACATGAAAACCAGCTGCGGCTCAAACAAGCCTCTGATAGACCATAAAGCCCAAAGTGGGAACAGGCTGGGGCTGCTTAAAATGAGTGGCATGTTGCCCAGGGTCGGGAGCCTGTCCCCCACCAACCCGGCGCCTCGGGCTTCAGTGGAGGGACTGAAAAGCAGCATTGAGGACAACGGGGACGTCAGGGCTGGCTGAACATCCCATCCATGAACAGTGAGCTCCTTGTTCACTCGCCTGGGCAGTGGGGAAGCCTCAGCAGAAAGCCTGCTATTCAAATGGAAATCAAGGCCTTGCATCCAGCCAGGAGGAGAAGGAGGAGGAGGATTGCTGTCTCCTTGCAAACAACAAGAAGATTGCTAGGAGACTTTGGAAAGGGAAAAGGATATATGGCAAAGGGGATGGAGGAGGGGGAGACGCTCTCCAGCACACACAGCACAAGTGGATGCTGGAAGTGGGAGAACAAAATCATTTGGTGGGGAAATCAAGGGAATCCAGCCTCGTGAGGGAGGCATCTAGTGTAACTTGCTCTGGGAGAAGCAGATTAGGTAATGCTGGGCATCTAACATGCCCGTGATCCCAAAAACACATCTCAAACACAAATGAGCCACATTACACAAGGAGAAATAACAGCCCCAAGGCATAAGGACTTGTGTTCATGGACTTGTAGCAGGCCTGGTGCAGAGATGTGCTGATAACTCCATGCAAAAATGGTTATCAAGTCCTAAGAAATTTATTGCTCTTCTTTAAAGAGCAGAACCTGTGAATTTATCCCTTCCTTTTCAATTTTTTTCCCCTGGTGGAGGAGTGGACAATGCAAGAGTGGAGTATCACAGAAACTTGTCCTGGATCATTACATGATAATATGGCTTTCCAGTCTGCAAGAAAATGCAGTAGCTCTTCAGACAAGCTGTCTGAGAGAGCAATTCAGCAATGGGATAAATCAAGGCAAACCCTCAATAAATTAAACCTGAATTAAATTAATTAAGAGGAGACATTATGACTTCAATCACAGGAAAGTCTACAAGCCAACCTGTGGCTTTATTTTCACAGCTGTGCTTGTGCTACCCTGTGGTGCAATCAACTGAAATTAATTCTAGGTAGAATCACAGAATGGTTTGGGTTGGAAGTGACCTTAAAAAATATCTAATTCCAGTCCCCCTGCCATGAGCAGGGGCACTTTCCACTAGACCAGGTTGCTCGGAGCTCCATCCAACCTGGCCTCAAACACTTCCAGGAACGGGGCATTCACAACTTCTCTGGGCAACCTGCTGCAGTGCCTCACCACCCTCACAGTAAAGAATTGCTTCTTAATATCTAATCTAAATCTACTCTCTTTCAGTTTGAAGTCATGACCTTTTGTCCCGTCACTATTTACCCTTGTAAAAAGTCCCTCCCCAGTTCTTTTGTAGCCCCCTTCCGATACTGGAAGGTGCTATAAGGTCTCCCTGAAGCCTTCTTTTCTCCAGGCTGAACCCCCCCAGCCAGAGCCTGGAAGACAGCTGCCCTACAGAGCTCAGCAACAGAGGTCCAGATCTCTCTCCTCATCCCATTCTTCAACCTGGATCAGGCTTGACCAGGAAGGGAAACATCTCTTCCCCCACTCTTAATGGCATCACTTTCCCGTGCATGATTTTTATCTAGGGAGGGCATTGAAAAAGACAGAACATGAAAACAACCTTCAGTTGCATATTCCTCTCTCAAGCAGGAGGAAATCTAAAAATGTGGGGATTGATTTTGGTTTTTGTCTTTGTTGTTGCCAATGGGATAACAGAGATGCAGTTTCAGAGTAATTCACTGGGTCTTAGTCCAAAGTTCAATCATTACAAGACAAGATCACAGGCAATGAGAAAAAAGAAATTATACACTGGACTCTGACTTTTAACTGGGCTTGCAAGGAACCCTGAGTCATCCACAGGGAAGATATTAAAAAAGGAAGGGTAGAGCGCAAGGATCAAAGGTCCAAATAAAATGTGTGTGTCCTGCCCGTCTTCACCCTTCACTTTAGTAAGTAATTGCTCACAGTATTTCTCATTTGTGCTGTTTCTTAACTATCTAGTAGACAACAGAAACAAAACTGTGGAGAAACATGGGTAAGGCTTCGTTCACCAAACCTGATGGTCTCCAAACTGCACCAGTTGTAGAAAGCCTTTATCTAAACCATTAAGATAAAGTACAAAGTGCTATGGATAGACAGAACAAAAGTACGTCTCTTCAAGGCTCACTGAGGTGGGAGGGAGATTGCTTTAACTAAAAAGCTATGCTTCCACACTGGGAAAAACTAGTGTATTCTGCAGAGAAACAAACCCTCTCTCCAGATGTGTCTCCCTCCTAGGAATTAAGAGCCGCTGTCTGTGGGTTTCTCACAGCACCACTCATATATTCAGTAGATACTTATGTGTAGGGCCATCCCGTGGTGTAAAGAAGAGCACTCTGGACTCTGAATCCCAAGGGCCTGAGTTCAAGTCTCAGTGGGGACTGTCCCCATGGCAGTTAAATGCCTCCCTGCCATCTGATCCCGACAGATCTCGGATGCTCAGCAGGGTCAGTCCCGGTTAGTACCGGGTGCTGTAGAAAGTCCCAAAGATTTCACTGTCACTGTCCAAGCTCGCTCGGCCATGGCAAATGGACCTTAGGACTTCAACAGTGGGGCCAGTTCTGTGCATGCTGTGCCTCACCTGAAAAATCCACTGCGCAGGCTGGGAGGGCACACGCACGTGGGGAGAGCCCTTCCCAAGATCTTCGTACATGAAGTCTGGCCATACATACACACACACACACATATACACTCGTGTAGGTAAAACAGCTGGAAACCACAGGGCAGGGAAAGGGAGGAAAGGTCTCTTGTTGCCATTGAATTTTGCAGGGGAAAGCAGTTCAGTTACTCTCCAGACAATGCCTGGTGTCCATGTTAGTCCTACTACTATCTGTGATTGCTTCACAACACACAGTTTAAAAAATTATTTACTCTCCATTCATGATCCATTTGAAAATCATTTACTCTCTATTAAGAATCCCTTGGTGAATCATTTAAGTAATAAAAACCCTTTCCATTTGAGAGAGAGAGAGTCTGACTGCATCGGCTCTTCATGTGGCTGGTAACTTCGACCACAGTATATTGTCACAATTTGAGAGCAAGAAACCAGAAAACGTATATAGAATATTTTCCTTCTTGCTCCCAGAAATGCCCATGCAGCAAACAGCCATCTCCCAAACACTTATGCAACTGAACCTGCCTATACAAAGACTTAGGAGCAAGCAGATGAAGACAGCCAAACTCCACAGCTTCTCTGCACAATAACGAATATTTATGAAGCCCAGCCAGCAGCAGGACCCAGCTCACTGGAGCTGATAAGGTATGGTGATCTTGGCACAAGTTTCACTGTCCTTAATGCCTTTTCTTCATGATGTAGAAGTGTGAGTGGGAAGGGAGAGAGAATGCTATGCTGTCAACTGTTATTAGCACCATGTTTGATCAGCTTCACCTCTTACTTGCACTATTGCCCCCAAAGCATCTTTTGATCACTGCCACAGTAAGCAGTGTCCCCACCTCATTCTGTGGCTCCTCTTCCCCTGATGCTTCCATGCTGGGGGAGAGACTAGATGTGCAGGTAACATGGCATATGCGAGCTCACCCATCACTCTTGGCAATCCTTGCTGCCACAGACCCCAGCTATGATTCCCCCAGTTTGGTAACAAACGTTTCTGCCCAGCATATGCAGATCCTGGGGAAATCCTTTGCCCATCCCTTTTGCCTTCATCAGCTTCTCTACATTTTAAATCATTAACTGAAGCCATTTACTTTACAGAAGAGACATCTCTCTCCTTTTGCTTCCCATTTTTCTTCCCAAAAGCAGAAATAGCCTATGTCCATACTGCCAGCAATGATGATGAAATACTTATACTGCAGAAGTCCCACACCATGTTTTCTTGGATGTTCCCTGCACTAAAACTCCTCTCCTCATCAGCAGAATGGCAGGAAAGATTGAACAGGCAGTGAATGGCCACCACACCTCTGAATTCTCAACACAGAAGTGACAGGAGAAATTCCGGATATATAATATACCTGCAAGGAAAGGAGAAAGGGGCAATCTAGTTTGCAGAAAGTTAGACTATCCAGACTTAAAAAAATAATTGCTGCTTATTGTTAATAACATAGCAATTATTAAGAGTTATAACCTTCTTATGTTGTTAATTAGTCTCCTTTTAAATTCCTGTTGTGCAAGTACCATTCTTCATCAAGGGAGTTTATAAGCAAACTTCTAATCACTCAAGTATCAACACAGCTCAGGTATTCAGCCCAGATACTGCCAGAGAAGCAACAGATGCCACATCCACTGGCACTGCTAAAATAGAGCTGATCATGCACTAAAACAAACAAATAAATTTAAAAATCACATACTTTCATTTGTTTCTGTTTCTTCCAACTGAAGCAGAGCAAAACCTAGGATCCAAAGAGTTAACACAAAAAAATAGTTCTTGTTGAGCCCTGAGAAATATTTAGCTAGATGCCAGGACTTGGGGATTTTCCAAGGATGGTATTGGAATGCAAAAGCATCCTTACACTGACATACCAGGAGATAGGGTAAGAACATAAGGGAGATAAGTCAGCAAAAACAGCAAGAGTTAAAAGTTCATGACGAAGGGGAGCAGAGAAACAACCACTGCGACGATGAAGTAACAGGATCTCCCATCAGAATATTCCTCAAAAAGATGACAGAGCCCCTGACTCCGCCTGGACTCTGCCTGCTATGACTATTATAACTAAGTGTTGCAATATTATAATTATGTGTTGCAATAATATGAATATTTATGTAGGAATGTTGTAATCTCTCATAGGAATTGTATAAATACATTGATTTTACACTGACCACTTTGGAACTCTATTGTCAGGTGCTAACCTGGGAGTTCCCCAACATTGCCTTAATAAATACCTTCTTATTTATGGACTAAAGCTCTGTCTCTATACAGTTCTATTATGCCTTTTTGGGGGCACGAATTTTCGACATCACAACTCCATAGACAAATAGACAGGATAGACAGAAACTGAGTATATATTTAATCCTCTGGTTTACTGACTTTATACTAAATGTGGGACTGCAGGTTATATTTGTTGTACACCTTCAAGTCCCAGTCAGAAAATAGAAAGCCTGAGTCCCTGGGGAAGTTTTTAGGGTGCTCAGTTCTTCTAGTTTTTCAGTTCCTCTGGGGTGGAACACTGGTCTTCATGCCCAGCCAGTCCCAGAGTCATCCTACACCTATCCTCCAAGCCTTATCAAACCAAAGGGTCCCTTACGTAGAAGAGCCCCACTTCCAGTCTTAATCCCTCTATATGACCCTTATCTCCCACAGGGGAGGCTGAGAGAGCTGGTGCAGTCTGAGGCAGAGAAGGGTTGGGGCAGCCCCTTAATGTGACTCACCCCCAGTTAATCCATCTCCATCCAGTCCCATATGGCTCTATTTCCTCTCTTCTCCCTGGCCCCAATCCTTTGGTGCATTCCCACTCTAACCATGGTACTTTGGCCTCAGGCATCCCTGCCTTGGTCACTTCCCTGACCTTGAGCATCAACAAGGTGGCTTGCTTCTCCATCACCTCCAAGTACAAAAAAGGAAATCCTCTGGGCAGGTATGGGACACACAGACTCATACCCTGCCCCTACTGACAGAGATCAGCCCTAGCTCAGCTCATGGAGTCTGCAGGGGAGTGCTGGGTTTGTCCCAGTACCTTGTCAGCATGGTCTGCATGCTGGGGGGATAGCATAAGGCACATTCTTATCACACAAAGAAGCTGCAAGGGATGAAAACTCAAGGGCTTCTTCCTCGCTGGATTCTCTGTTGCCTCTGCTGAGCATATGGACAATCACATTTGATTTTTCAAAGGCTCTTTATCCAGCCTAATTCAGGTAGATTTTCTCAAAGGTGACACAAAGCACACTTGAATCACACAGACCACTCTTCTGCTGCATTTTGGGGTCTGGCTGCACAACATGGTGAGAAGACAGCATTCAAAAGAAAATATTTTTCTTTTCAAACATGCAGGAATCCATTTTCCCCTTCAATCTTATTCTCAAAAATAGGAGAGAGGAGGATAAAATTTTCCATCCAAAGTCAGTCTGAGCTAAAATCCAGGGACAGGAAAGTTCCAGGTCATCTCTTTGAAGCCTAGCAAGATAGTTAAGTGTCTCAAAGCAAAGACAGGATGGCAATAATGATCATCACGGTTACTCAGGGGGACAACAACTGTAGTCTGGAGGATTGTTAACCCCATTTACCAAGAGGGAAACTGAGGCAAGGAAAGGGTGAAAAGTATAACTGAAAATACCAGATATCCTTAAACCTGACCAGGACAACCAGAATTGCAGTATCATGATTCTTTTAAATCCTAAAAGTACTTATAGGGTCTCTAGAGAGGATCTGAGCAGGTTGTCAATTAGCCATGCCGTTGGTGCAGAAACACCATGGTGGCTCCTGGCAGGGTTACCCAGGTCCGGCTGGCAGACGAGCCCTGGCTCTGCACAGCATGAATGAGATGAAGCTGCTGCAAGAGACAGGTCAGGCACGCAGTGGCCCAAAGCCTGAGCAGGGCCGCTCTGCCAAGCAGGCAGCGTGCAGAGGAGCCAGCATGAGTGTGCCTGCACCCCTGAGCTGCTGCTGGGCAGGAGTACTCAAGTGCACAGCACGGAGATGCTTGAGTGACCCTGCGCTGTGCCAGCCAGGTTTGATACAGCCACTCGTGAATCACAGTGACTAAACCGTGCCAAAGTTCCTCTCCTGCAAAGCCAATTGGGTGCCTCTCCAGTGATATCCCTTATATGCAGTATCTGCAAGAGCTTATCCTGAGTCCTAAGCAAAAGCATGGAATCTAGCACAGGCCTGGCACTCCATCCAGGCTGCAAAGCCCCCTCCTGCACCAGGCTCTGGGGAACACAGTGCAAATATGAGTGTGGCCTCAGGAGGGCTTATTATCGGTGGAATGACCCCTACCATGCCAAACACAAACTGTTTCCAGGTGAAACTTCCAGATGTATTTGTTTTCACCTCACTACCCGGTATCTATAGCATCTGTGTGCTTCATGGTCCAGACAACACTACTCTGCATGACCTCAGTGTAACAAGAGAAGCACTCTACCCTGAAAAGACCAGAGGTAACAATTCCCTGCACAGCAACCCTCAGGAAACCACCAGCTTCATCCTTCTGCCCCAAGGTAGGATTTACTACAGTTCTGTCATCCTGCCAGCTGCTGGATGAACTTATTCTTAGAGGTCTTCTTCCATGGTACAAACTCCATACCTCCCCCAGCCAGCCTCCTCCAAAAGCTGTCAACCTCTCCTGCATGTGGGAGACCTCCAAGGAAGATGCAGATCCCATAGAAGCCAACAGCACATATGGCACAATGGCACCTGGGCTCAGGCTGAAAGTCTTTGTGTTTCTTCAGGAGAGCATGAGCACACAAGCAAAATGAGCCCTGGGAGATTTAACAAACTACACGCATCCTTACATGGAGAGCAGCCCATAAGATAAAGAACCTCTTCACAGAGTCTCTGAAGTCTAATACATGGTCTATTTGTATATCTGCACTGATGGTAGTGTAGATACATTCACAGGGCACCACACACCCTTGTACATAATGACAAGGGAACAACATTGCAGTTCTGCTTGGCTGGGCCCCAAGTCAGTGCAGTTTTACTCCTAATTTTTATCCTCATTATACGTCTTAGTTCATGGTTACAGTGGTAACAGTAATACAGAATCCACATAATGTTTTTCCAAGACAGCTCTCTGTCATTCATTCCCTTTCTAGAGGTGAGGAAAGTGAGACCCAGGTGTATGTACTCTCCACTGTGCAAGCATAAAAGAGGGAAGGGGGAAGACACACAACCTCATACTCCTCTGTCATGTTGTGCAGGCAGTACCTCCTCCTGCCACCTGTTTCCCAAGGCTGGTCAGGGAACAAGAGCCCGAGAACAAGCATATGAAATTCAGCCCCCAGGCAAGAAAGAGCAAAAGCTATCTAGAAGATGAATGGAAAACACAGCATTAGTGAGGTGCGGTGATTCCCGATTGGAGAAAAAACAAACCATCAGAGTTCTCCTGCCCAAGCCCTCAGTATAGCAAAAGAAGCCCAAAAAACCATACAAAGCACTGCCCTGCTGCTGCTTTGCTGGTGTCAACCATTGCAGAACAAAAAGGATGAGGTTGTTCAGGCATAACCAGCCTGCTGCCTGAAGACATCCCTTCAATCTTTCTGCACACCTCATAAAAGCATGATTTGGGACATGATAAAAAGAAGACCCTGCACCTTTCTACCCCATATCTATCAGTGTGCTTGTGCAATGATAACCAAAATAGCTGTGAACTCCTCCAGTGACTTCAGGTACAGCTGTCCTATCTACTTACCAAACCATCTGCAGGAGGAGGTGAGGAGGACATGTAGTTATTAACCATTTTCTTTGGTGCTCATTTACTCTGTTCATCTGCATAATCACAGACAGGATTTGAAATAAAAGCCAGTTCAGGCACACATACACAGTGCCCTACCCCACAGAGAAGGATGGCTTCAGCCCCTACCCATCCCCACAATTCCAGTGGAAAAAATGTGTGTGGGCAGGGTGGGTGGATAGTCATGTGCAGAAGCTGTGATCTGACTCTGTCAGCCGATGACTTCTATTTGCACTCGTTAGCACTGCCCTAGCGTGAGCTAACACCACCCCCTCGGGTAATTTAAATTTATAAAAAAAATAGAAGAGAAGAAAAAAAAAGGCCTGTATTTCTATATTTAGGAGGTTAGGATAATCGGGGTGGAAAAGCCCATCTGTTTGGCGTTCACTCCAGCTGCTATGGATGCGGAAATTCATCTATTTTCTTTCCTTTTGCCTGTTTCAGCTTGTCCTGGCTGACTGTGAGAGACAGAGAGAGAGCCTGATCTATGGCCACAGACATCTAGGTACAAAACTGTGCACCATCCCATTGGAGTCATGGCAGACCCAGTTGGCATAACGAGGATCTTTCCTTAGGCAGTGTAAAATAGCTAATAATAATGATTATTATTATATTTCTATTGATACTATTAATAAGTCTACGTTTATAACACTGGAGACAGAACAACACAGAAAGGCACAAGACAAGAAAAGACACATCTTAGACCTCTATAAAAGCCAGCCTCCCCTCTTGCCACATTCTTTTGGGAGATGTCCCCAAATAAAGTTGGATTTCTGTGGGATGCTGATTTGTCATCAATGACACTAGCCACTGGATGGAGACATAGCCACACTTCTTTGCAAACTAACCTTTTCTGCCATTTTCATCTCAAGTCTCTATGAAAGTGAGCCCAAGCTAAATTCAGAAGCGGCCTTTGATCTCCCACCTTCCTGAGCAGGCCAAACTCTGGTCCTGAAATAATGACGATGCAATAACCTCAAGCAGTCTCTTAATGTTGTTCCTGTCATAGATACCAGTGCCCAGAGCCCCTGCAGGATATAGTATCATTGCCCCTTTAAACCTAATGCAGTGGTACTAAATTTGCTGCTAAAGGCATCCCTGTAGTGTGAAAGGACACATGACAGACTGTGGGGACCATTTGTTCTTTATCTTGTTAGGTGTAGGTGATTGCTTTTTAATTTCACAGTGTTCATTGCTGAGGTCATAAAAGGTGTCAGGGATGAGCAATAAGCCTGGATAAATTTTATGTGAATAATGTTCAGAAAGCCTTTGAAAGAGAAGATTGTTGGTGCAAAATTTGGAATTCCACTGCTAGTTTTTCCTTACAATATCCTCTCCGGCCCTGGGGCTGGAATCATAGGACAGTACAAGGAGGACTGTGGGTGAGGAGCGTGGGTCAATAAATATTAATATAGATTGGGGAATGGACAGTCCAGGGACTCCACAGTACTCCCTACACCATACACCGCTAGTCCAGCTCCAACCCTCCTTTCTTCTGCCTGACAAAGGTTCCCTCACATTCTCAACTGCACAAAGCTGAAACTCTCCTATTGATTTCTTTGTGCACAAGATTGGAAATTAGACCATCACCTAAAGGGTAATAAATGTGTACAGAGGTCCAAACCCCCTCCTTTTGAAAAAAAGCCTTCCTCTCCTTTACGTGGTGCAAGTTGCTTGCATACAAGCATAGATAGGCATTCATGAACACATTTTTCAGGCTTGTCCTTGTGGTATGTCTGGTCTGGGGTTTTGGTGCAGAGCATGGCTTTGGTGCATTTCTGATCACTGGCATAAGAAACAACACCTTACTCCTGTGACTCTCTGCTCCAAAGAGGTAATTTTAGCTGATGTAAGTCACCAGGAACAGTTGCTGTTCACCCAAAACTTACTGCCTATTTCTGCAGTTGCATTCCACACACCATCCATCACACAGGGATGACTCTATCTCCTTCCTGCTTCCCAGACCCCTCTGGCCTGAGCTGTGTGTGATCTTCTGCTAGCCACTTCAACTCAATGCTCATGGGCATTGTTGCCCAGAAACAATTGTTTCCTTGGGACACAAGGCTCCTGCACCTGTCCCTCCTCTGACAGAAGAGAAAAGGCCTTAAAGGTGCTGTTTTATTTTCCATGGGGTTCATGAAATTAGATGGGCAGGTACAGGTGAGGTACTCACTGCCACACTCAACCCTCTGCTGGACATAAAAGACCTCACATAGGTCAGCCTGCAGGCACAAGTGGGAAGAACATGAGTTCTCAGTGCTTCACAAAACAAACTGTGCCTTTCAGGCAGGCCAATGAAACACCACCTACATTACAGAGCTGAAGGGTGTATCACACAGCTTCAGAAGCTGCTTTCCACAATGTGTAGCCTCCTAAAGTTGCACAGAAAAATGTAGACCTTTGGCAGTTTACATTGTTATGGCAACTCTCTAAGATGCTAAAGTAACTTATAGCTATTCCTCGCTGAGCCAGAGAAAGTTATCCTTTCTGTGATGGTCACTTTTGTCAAGCAATATTAAATATTTCCAAATGAACTTTTATAGAGGTATGATGAGCTTATGAAGGAACAGGGAAAATATTCTGAAATCTGAGAAATCTTCAAAAATGAAGATATAAATACAACAGTAACTGAAATAATTGGCTGAGGATTTTTTTGGAGAGTTTTGTTTGTTTGTTTGTTTTCCCAATACTTCATGTTCTTTCCTCCAATATTTAAGGCAAAAAAGCACAGAATGATGGTGTGGGAAGCTTCAGATTAACTGCCTTGTATTTGATGAAATTAGAAATACTGCAAGTTAATGCAATATTTCTATCATTGCTTCCCCCTCCTTACCTCCCCTCCCCTTCTGAAAGATGCAATGCCCTGTAATTGCAGATGAGGAAACAAAATTCTCTTGCACATTCACTTTCATAAAAGATAAATTTGCTTTGTTCTCTATTTTGGTCCCTAATTCAGAAAACCACTTAAACATATGCTGAAGTTCATAATTTGCCACTCTGCCACTTATGCATCTACTCAGGAATCTGCCTGCCATCAGGCATATGCATAGCACACTGTGGACCTTGCAGCATTCTGTTCATTTCTGCAACTATCCTAATTTAGTGACGTGAATGTACAAGGAAGTAACACATTTTGAGTAATTTTAGCACTTGCTGGCAGAAGTGAATTTTAAACTTGCCTATCCACACAGCCTGAATAATTATTAAAAAGTAATAGCTAATTCTTCATACCTTTCAGAAACTGCTGAATTCTAACAATTACTTTGAGCTGTCAGGATAGTGAAATACTATGGTATGAACTTTTGCTCTGTATCACTGCTGAGCAACCAAACCTGGAGCTGAAATGCTGCTCCCCCTCCTATGAAACACTAAAAAAAAGAAAAAAAAATAAAAACAACCCAACCTGCTCATAAGCATGCAGTATGTCAAATATTATTTGTAGAAACTATTCAGTAAGCAATTTCAAATAAGTAAAATGTAAAGAAACCACAGGATGTTCACAAACAATTTGCAAATAGAAATGGAAGAGGAATTCATTAAATAAATTATTTGCTATAAATTATTCACCTACCTCTAATCTTACTACCACTTAGGCTATAAAATTCATGCCATAAAAGATACAGGATTCGTGCCATAAATGATACAGGATACATAACAAGGCATCATTAACTTATGCATTTCCCAGTGCTGCTTTATTTTGACTGTCCAGTTATATACACATTATTATATATTATATATATACACAGGCATTAAGACAGTCTTTTGATTTTAATGGACTTTGAGTGTAATACATTTCTGTTTTAAAAGCTAAGCTAAGGAGACCTGGTCTGATTTTAGCCTGTGATTTGATTTGAGCTCTAAGGCTGAATAACTCTTCAAATCTGAGAGAATAACCCAAGCTGTTCTCTGAGCAAAGTCAAAACAAATGGAAGTCTTACACAGCTGGCTAATTTAATGAGATTTACACAACCTGGGCTCATTTCACATAAATTCACAGCGAGGGCTGGACATTTCTCTGTGTCCACCAAGCTACATAGTTAACTTTTTCTTAAAGGTGAGAGATGCAGGAGACAGATATCAAAGAGCCAAAGGAAGAGCAGGATCGAGAAACAGTTAACTGGTAAGGGACAACAGTGGCTTTCTGGGACCTGCTGGCTCTGCACTGGCTCACAGGGTCAGCAGCATCCCCACCTGAATTGCTTCTCCCCTCCTGAAGCTGCAAGACAAGCTGCCAGCTGTGCTCTGGCTATATGGTCAGACCAACAAATTCCAGGAAGAAACACTATGAAATTCATTTTAGCCATGAAAACAAAACCCCAGAAAGGACTCCCACTCCTAAGCAAGGATGAAGACAGCTTTTTCATCTTGTTTCTGTCCTGCTTTATTCTAAGTGACAGCTGTACTCCACTACTTGTTTGGTCTCCAGCAGTTGTTTTATTTTTTAATATCATGACTATTTATTTTCCATTAAAAGTATGATGATTGTCACTGAATTTCTCCATTTGTGGAAAACTGACGCAAGCTGTCATTCTTTGTTTATGGAGGAAGAGAATAAAAAAAGATTCTTGCAGTTGTCAAAGGAATATCTCAGCTATCTCCAAAGCAAATTCTATTGCTGCTATTGGGAGTGAGTTTAAATTAAATGCTACACTTCACCATCCATACACATTTTTCCTCCTTGGAAATGAACAAGAAGTTGGTTTTGCAGAGTTTCATCATTCTGGACTGACTCATAGCAGACTCAGTCCTTGGCCCAGTGGATGTCAGGTGCATTTGTCAGGCCAGAGCACAGCACAGAGGCCCTACACACAGTCTTATTACACACTAGTATTTTCACAGTACTTATGAGTGCTTTAAAAGAGCCTCAGCTCAGGGCCAGAGAAGGTAAGGGCATAGGGTCCACTCACATCAGACACCTCTTGAAGACTTCAGACCTAGGTCCTGACCCAGAAACTTTAAAAGCTAAATAAGCTTTACCATGGAAGCTGCTACATCAAACACAGGGAGAATAGTTGTGGCTCTGCTGCCAAGACTGATTCCACTTCTTGCTTATTTTCAACATAAATTCACATCCACTAGGCTGTTTAAAAGGAACCTGAGGGAATTGAATGCTTAATTCCCATAGGTACCTTATAAAATCCCAATTGTAACAGACAATGTTCTATTTTTTTTTTTTTTTTCATTCCCAGAGCGAAGCCAAACCATGGGTAGAGAGCAGATAAGGAGGGAGGGGTGCATTAGACCAGATGGAGACTAAGGTTCCCTTGAGCAATGAAGACAATACTTCAAAATGCTTGAGGACCAGATCCACTCTTCCCTATAGGAGTGCCCAGGCTAGCACATCTCCACCATCCATGGCAAAGCTCACACAGAAACACAAATTGAAGGCAGGTCAGTCATGTAGCAGAGCACCCTGGGCCTCCCAAACCAGCCCTGAGTTCTAAGCTATGCTTGGTTGATCTCCCAGCAGAACCCAGTGGGGAAAGACTTCCTCCAAAGTGTCCTCAGGGCACAGATGGTTTAAGACTGCCACCGGCATCACAGACTGCACCCAGTATGTGAACAGGCAGCAAGCTGGAGGCAAGGAGGAGAGACATCATGCACATGCAATTCCCTCTCCAATGACCTAAGGGCCACCCCTCTCGGTGCACAATTTTCATCATGGAGATGGTCAAGACAAGGATAAGAGAAGAGCCGCATTTGATTTCGTCACTTTTGTCTTTAAAGACCCCAAATCGATAACCATCCAGGAGCCACTGCAGTAAAAACTCAGGATGAAAAGTATTTAGCAGGCCACTAACTAAATCAGTGGACAGGCAACATGGTCCCATGGGGAAGGCGTGGACTGGCAGTCACAAAATGTAGGCTCCAACCCCAGGTTGCCCATGGGAATCCTGCATGACCACAGGAACGGTACTTTCCATCTCTGGGCCTTAGTTTTCCCCATCAGCTGCATGATGATCTAGACAACATGGCTGTTACCTGACTCAGTGAAGAGAAAGATTATACAAAGATTAACATTAAAAACGTAGGAGGGTCAAGTGAAGCATAGATATGAAAGGTTCTGAAAAATACATGGGCCACTCTCTTCCTGCTTCTCATCTCTTTCTACAGAGTGGTTGCTAAAAGCAAAAATAATATGCTCTCCCTACAAAGGCAGCACAGAGCAGGTACATATATTTAGATCACTGTGCAAACAAATACCAACTTTTGTTCAAGGTAGGAAAATGGTACCCTGTGCTATAGAGAGGGAGAAAGACAAAGACATCTGAAGTCACCCTGAAGCAAGGAAAAGGAAAGGATCCAGATCTCTGGGACAGATTCAGACGTAGCATAAACACCGATGTTAGCCATACTCAGGAAGGCCAGGAATAAGTGGCAAAGCTCTCACAAGCCTGACCTGGAGGTCCATCAGGTGCTAGATGTATATAGGACAAGCACTCATCTCCTGCATGTCAAACAAGTAATTTCAAACCCCTAAACAAATGGTAGGACACTGCAGCAGAAGTAACCCTCGGGAAGGACAGGACAAAACACCTTTTCAGTCATTTTATTTTGCAGGGTTTTTTGGCTTGCATAGCTATTCCTCTTGCCCAGTTGAGGGTGTCACATGCTGCTTTTCCTCTCTCAGGAGAGATCAATCTGTCACTAGGGCCACTCACTTGACTCTAAACCAACATGTGTTTTCTAGCTCTTCTACTTGCTTGAAGCATAGAAATGGCAGCACAGAGACCCAGTGGCAGCAGGTGGGAATGGAGCTGGCCTCTCCTAAACCCCAGTGCTCACAGACCCAAAAAAAAAAAAAAAGAAAGGCTAAACCAAAAAATAAAGAGCTCTCCCTCCTCCCTCATTTCTCCCTTACATGCATAGCGTCATTGCTGTTGAATTGCAGCCTCAGAGAAAGGAAGAGGCCCAAAAGGCAGCTAGGAAACCCACCGTCCATTGGCTTCCCTCCACGCGAGGCGAGCGGACTCCTTCTGCTGCAGTGACTTGGCAAGCACACCTCGCTCTGACTCAGCACCTCGTCGGCACCTCCTGTCAATTATTCCCACAAACTGCTGACTCCGGAAGGGCTATTTGCAATTAGGATGCAACACAAGCCGGTGGCAGTGGGATGCCTCATCTCCCCACCTTCACCTGCAGCAGTCCCCTTCACTTGAGCCCCCTGGCTCAGGCTGGAGCTCCCAGTGAAGGTGAAGCAGTGGGGCTGGGGGATGAAGTACAGGAGGGCTGGAGGATGGAGACTAAGGGGGTGGGGGAAGCCTGCCTGCATTATACCTATTCTGTGGATAAACAAACAACTGCTGTCAGTGTGGCAGCTGAAATGCAGTCCTACAGAAGAAAAAAAAAAAAAAAAAAAAAAAAAAAAAAAAAAACCAGGCAAAACAGCCTCTGGGAATAGGGATGAGAGCAGCAAGAATAGATGAAACTATGCAAAAAAGCTACTGTAGAGCTAACTAACATAACAGAGCATTCCTCAAAGAGCAAGCAAAACGCAGCCTTGCTGCAACTCTGTGCAGCTGAGAAACACAAGCCTACCCTGTATCCAAGGCGTTTGCAGTGCAAGAGAGGGAGGCGCTGATTGCGGATGAGTCCCGTAATAAGGACCCAGGGCACACCAGCTGTTTCACGGGCAAAAGGAAGGGCTGTCCTTGACAAGCCAAGGACATGATTTTGCAGACAGACTGAGGGTATTCTGTCCCTCTGCCAAGTAGTCAAGGTCCTCCCAACCTCTCTGAGCCACTAGCTCACAACACACAGCCCAAAAACCAACCAGGGTTGCAGCCTAGCAGTTCCACAACCAGTGGAGACATTCAGACATCAAACCCCATGAAACAGTGAAGATCAAGCACACACTCAGCTATGGAAGCAGCCAGAAGCCACACAAGCCCAGCAGTGCCCTGCAGAAGCCCTCTGGCACTTTTTCTCACACATAGTCACTAAATCAACAGGGTCTTCCACCCATCCTTCACTCCTTCCCCAAGGGTTATGGTGAGCTTCAGGCCCCCCTCACTGGCACAGGCAGTGAGATGCAGCAGAGTGAGTGATGCACAAGAACTGGAGGGATCCAGACCATTCCCTGCAAGAGCACCCAGGAAATTTTTAACCAAGAAGCAGGGCTGTATTTTCTGAGATACCACTTCTAAACCAAACATTTCATAGAGTGTGGCTAATGCTGGTATACCACATGGGAACACGAGTTAGAGCAGGCAGTGGAGCAAAAGGCTCCAAGGAGCATTTCAGGTTTGATGCGGAAGTCTGCAGTGAACCACTCCCTACAACATGATGCAACATCCACTTTATACAGGCGTACCAACCAACAGAGTGTCCAACATGTCTTGTATTCTGTGTGCCCACAGCTGCAGAATTTATCACAGACTAATACCCTGCCTGGAAGTCCAGAGTGGGTAAAAAGGCAGAAACATCAAACTGCAAGATGGGTGATAGACAAATCCCATCTAGATAGTCAAGGATGAAGAGGGAGAAAAGTTAACTAAAAAACAAATCTCACTAAAGCAACCTGGATTTACCAATGGCCTGCGGATCAGGTAAGGAATATCTCCTGCACCATGGGGAGTGAGAGCAAAGGAACAAAGTCAAAGCAAACAAAAAAATAGTGACTTCAGCAACATGTGCAGGACAGCAGGTTACAATTCTGCAGTGCCTTAGAGAGAAGACTTGGAACAACCTGTCCCCGTGCACTCAGAAACTAAAACATTGCAATAGCTGCAAAGATACAAAGTAACAGAGTCTGCAATTGACATGAAGACACAAAGTAACAAAGACTGCTACATAATCAAACTTAACATCCCTGCGAGAAAAGTAGTACCAGAACTCTGCACTGTGCCTCTTAAATATTAAGGCAAAAAACAACAGTTACAAGCAGAAACAGTCAAAAGAACCTGACTCCAAAACCAGCAAAATTATACCTGTTACACTCTATACAGCAGTGTGTTGAAGCAATCTCAGCATCACCACTGAAAAGGTGCTCGGTGCCCCTAAACAAAAAACTGCTGAGAAGCAAGAGAGCACATTGTATGGTCAAACAAAAGGAACAAGAAAGGATTCAGTCTAAACAGCTGCTTCAAAAAATGGTAGCTGAGACTGAGAGCAAAAGTCAAAATACAAACAATCATTTCAGTACACTTGAAAGGCAAGTTCAGAAGTGCTGAACAGTAGGAGAATGAAATTTCTCCAGTGTCTGTACTGCTAGCAAAGACAAGCAAGCTCTTACTAAGTCAGGTCGTTCTTGAAGTTAGCCGTGTTCTCCCTAAGACACAGTACAGGCTAACCTGGAAGTTGCAGCAAGACTTGATTAAACCAGAACAATACTCTAAGCCCTTATAGGTACACAACAGGAGACAAACCAGCTTGATCTGTGCTCAGGGGAACTTGTGGACCTTCAGTTTACTCAAATTTCGGAAGGAGAAGGACGGGACTAAGTGATTAATTTTCTGTCACTTCAAAGTGCACCTGCTAAACTGTTCTGGGCAGGATGCCAGCTCAGTGACAGACCTGTCCCCTGCTTGCCGGCCTGGGAACTCCCCCCCTTGCCTCACCCCCAGTGGGGTTCAGGCCACTTGGGGTCAAGCTGAGTCCTGAGCTGCTGCCCCACTGCTCAGTCCCCAGGCTCAGAGGTATGGGAGCCCCGCTCCCCCTGTCCTTGTTCTGGGCCTGATTGCAAAGGATTACCCCCACATTTCATACTAGTTCTGAAGTGGTTTAATCTATTCCTTAATATCTGGAAGAGAGACAGGAAGCTGGCAAAGTGATTTGGGCTGGCTGAGACAAAAGAAGATTGAGAGAGACTTCCAAGGGATCTGACAAAGCTCAGCCAAGTGGGCAGCATAATGCAAGATGAAATTCAACACTACCAAACAGACAGTAATAAGAACTTGAAAGAATAATCTGAACTACTCATATACCATGGGGCTCTAATTCAAATGTAATCACTTGAGAAAAATATCTTGGTATCACTGTGAACAGCTCAATGAAAACATCTGTTCAACATACAACAGTGGTCAAAGAAGCAAGCAAGCTGTTAGGATACCTAAATGCAGAGACTGAAAAGGATGCTAGAAGTATTCAAATGCCACCATGAACACTGACAGTGCACCCTCAGCTGGAATTGCTGTGGTTGTTTCTGGATGGCAGACTTGAAAGTGCAGAAGGCAAAGAAAGGTTTCATCATTCACTCATCAAAAACACTTACTGGTCTAGCACAGTTAACACTCAGACCATTTAATTTTGAGATGAGTTAAGTAGAAAGAAATTACCAAATCAGAATGAAGAACTTAAAAGGGTGCTTCACTATGTTTTTGTTTGTTTTTTCAAGAGAAAAAATGAAAGCTTGTTCAACATAACTGAAGAGCAGAAAACATGACCAGACACAAGGAAAATACTATTATTTTCCTTTTCTGTTTTTACTTTTTCTGCTCATTCTAAAAGAAGCGAATAGTTAACTAGCAGGAATGATTAGCCCATGTTATCATCAAGTCAAGAACTCAGCAGAAATTGTAGAGGCTCATGAATTTATAAGGATATTGAGAGCATCACCAGATATGTCAGGTAGAATAAAAAACAAACAAAAAAAACCAGAAAGCAAAAAGCATAGCAGGACTATAACCTCATGCTTCCAGGCATTAGCCAACTTCTAATTAATGAGGATTAGGCAGTAGCCTCCCCAGTGAGCATGCAGAGAGGGTGTACAAACCCACTTGCTCCTGGGAGATGCTGTTAATACGCAAGGCAGAGGAAAAGCTGAGCCTGGACAGCCCACCCGCAGTCGACTCCATTTGGGAGGCTGAAGTGGTGGTGCCCAGTGGGATTGCACACCAACCCTTCTGAACAGCAACTGAAGAGGCTGCAAGAAGGGGACCAGTTATCCCAACTCAACTTGGCTCCTGACAAGGGGGCAAGTTTTAAGTCTGTTGCTTTGCAAGTAGACGGGTCTTCCCTGACGAAGGGGAAGGGGATGGACATTTTATTCACTTTGCATTGGTAGAAGGAATACATATGACTTAATTCATTTTATGGCAAGGAAGTGGACTGGGGACATGTCCTGAAATTAAGAAAAAATTGACTTGTGTAGACACTGAAGTCCAGAGCAATACATATACCAACCTATTCCTAGGGTAGCTTGTGGCACATGACACCAGATCCTCTTTGTTAAGTGTTTGGTACCAGTTGCTCACTGTGGAGGTTTTGGCACCTCCCATTGAAGCATCCAGTTTTGGCCATGCCACCAGAGACCAGTGGTCTGACCTGACAGGCTGCTGCAGAAATGCACCACATATTGTAAGCAGTATGTAGTCATCTTCCCACAATTGACACTCCCAGCTTCAGCATTCTGAGTAAAACCAAAGTCAGGTGTAACTAAGTGGACTTCAGACATCAGCTTTCTCTCGCTGATGCTTGTGGAACACAAGCTCATGTTCTCATAGCCACGTTGGCTCATGAGGGTATGAGAAAATAAATGCACACGGTTTTGTCTGTAAGGAAGCAACCTGATCAGTCTAATACCAAAATTACACTTGAAATTAACTTCATGCAGAGATGTAAATGTACTACTACTGCTATGCTACCAAGAGGACACCTGTGGCTCTGCACATGCGCGAATAATAAGAGACTGAGCTTGAACTGCTAGTACTGTTCTGACTTCTCCAGTGACTGTTCCAGAAGGGGAAACAGAGATTAACAAATGGGTCATATTTCTTAAATAGAAACTTTCCTCAGTTCATATGCCATAAACTGCCTCTTTAGGTACAGTGTTTTACAGCACAATGAATAGGGAAAGAACAATAGCAATGCCACATACATGTACATGGTGTTTGTATACATGTGTCAAGATGCAAAAATAATGGGAAAAGCCTGTGCATTGATACCACCAAAACTGCAAGTTGCTTTTTATCACTGTTCTTTTTAAATACCCTGTAGAAATAAAAAGTAGCAACCACTAAGTTTTTTACTGCAGTTACTTCCACTAAACCAAAACTTATCAAACATGGGATGTTTTGTAAAATCATAACTGTCTTTCAAAAGAAAAGCACAGGAAAAAAAGTCAAAAAATACAGAAACATTCAACTTAAGCATCTTTGTGATAACAAGTTTTGACTTTTCACATCAAAATACCTTTTTGCTTAGGGTACTTTCTCGTGTTATAAAAATACCATTCCACAAAGAGACACCATATCAGTGTCCTAAGATGGAATTCCTCTCAAAAATTTCCTTTCAAAACCATCAAAGCATTTGACTCCTATTTCCGTTTAGAATGAAGTCAAATTCCTCAATCCGGATGAAACACAGCATTTGTTCTCAGCCCAGCTCAAGCAGTGAAAAAAAAGGCAGAAGCCAGAACAGACACAAGTGACTTCCAAAACCAAAGAGATGAAAACTTCTGAGAGAGGGGGAAAAAAAAATTCAACCAACCTGAAGAGATCACTGTGCACAGTTAAAAATGCTGTGCTTTCTCCCTGGTGCACAAGACATGAAACACTTTAAAGAAAAACATAGGGAGGCATATGACTAGAACCCCTGTAATTGTGGCTTCTCTAAAGGAGAGACTAAGCCAATGCCCTACCTGACAGCAAGAAAATCAGTTCATCTCTGTACACATCAGTTTTCCATGCTATGAATCAAACTGACTGCCCTCACAAAGTAAGTTTGGAGACTCTATTAGTTAATGTTCATAAATGACCGTGCAAACACAAGGTAGGAACCAGGGAATGGTCTTTGTTACACTATTTGTTAAACAACCAGGAGCTAAATTTCTCTCTGAACATTTACAAAGGGGAAGGCAACATTAATGCTCCACAAGGAGAAAACTACAAAGAACAGATTTTCAGTGCATGCACTTCTCCTTGAAATAAACTGTGTTAAAAGCACTCTACTTAAAAAGCACGATGATAGTAGCATCCTGCTAAATATAGATGACTCACCACAATTTAGTAGTGAACATCCCTAAAGAGGACCATTACATTATTGCTTAACCTGCTGCATAAATTTAAGCATTCTCCTGTGGTTACAGTTTGTACCAAGACACTCAAGACTACTACCAGCATCCACTGACCTTCAGTGGGTCATGAGGTCTCTCTGAGTTTCACTTTCTGCATCTGTACTACTGATATAAGAATGAAAACACTACTTCATGATGAAGGCAGGAAAAATGATTCCTAAGTTTCTTAAAGAGTTGTTTATACTATCCTTTGTATATCCATATTAGTACCGAGAAATTAAATATAGCTACTCTTGAGGCATTTTGAGATCCCTCAAGAACGGAATCTTATAAAAGCAAATTGTGGTTTAGGCAATATTTAAGAAACAGAGATAAATAATCAGTTTCCAAAATAAAGGAATGATGCCCACTTCAGGGATGCAAGAAGTAGTTAATGCATCTGCGCTTACCGCTGGGGACCAAGGTCAGGTCGTGAGCAAAATAATTTATCTACATGTCACAAAACCACACAGCTTGACACAAATGGCAATCTGTTCCAAAAAAACTGCATAAGCATGGAAGGGCAAGGGACTCACACAGTATTCTCTTGCTGGGGCTGAGGACCTGCTGCAGAGCTGGGAAGGATATGTGGACTAGCACAAGGGTGCTGCAAGGCCAAGACAGTTTCAGCTGTGAGAATCTCAGACTGACAGGAGGGTGACTTCAGGTGAGAACTAGAAAAGTCATGTGAAAAGTTGTTGACTTGCTGTTGCATTAATACACTACTGCCAGGCAGCCTCACCCCCACACCCTACCCAGATGTTGCGAGATCCAGCTGTGGTGGACTGTAGCATGCCAAAATCTCCCTGTTGCAATACTATGTCACCAGATCCAAATGCCATGCAACTAAAAAAAAAAAGTCAGTTCTGTAGTCTAACTGTACCCAGTGTGTGATTTCTGTCACATTTGACAATTTGCAGTATGCTATTTCTGGCTACATAGCAGGATTAATTAGCAATCACAGGTTTGGTTTCAAAGCTCTAGATAGAATTCCCTCCTATCTTTTCCTAAACTTGTCCTGGGAGCCTGAAAAATATTATTTCCATGAAAGTTATTATGCTCAGAGTGCTTTAGGGGGAAAACATAGATGCTGCCCCTGTCCCAGGACCATTAAACATGTATATAACAGGCACAGAAAAAGCAGACATCTAGCACCAGTTACAAAGAATCATTGCTGTTATAGAAATGTCACAACTACATAAGAAAATGGGACTACAATATTTGATTGAAATTTCACTCATAAGTCTAACTGTATTTTATCATAGGCATAAAGTGTAAGAATTGATTAAATGGCCTTGAAGGTCCTTTTTTACCCAACATTTTTCATTTGTTTGGCATTAAGTATTTTGTCTGATTATACACTCTTACAGTTTCTGATCCTTTAAGTCTTTCATTTAGGTATCACTTTTCATAGGACCCACTCATTTTTCCTCTCTGTATTCTAACCCAATCTAAAGCCTTAAAAATAAAATTAAAAAAATCATGCTTCTTAAACCAGACTTGGCAACCCAGAGCAGAAATATTTATTAATCTTCTGTAAGTGTTGTTTAGAAAAAAAGCCTCTCCCAATTTAATTTCAGCTTTCATGAGTGTATGACTGTTCTTTATCCTTTACCAGCGTTTTCTTTTCAAATTTAAGAACCACTGAAAATATGGCCATAATGTGTAACACAGAAATAACTGTTTCACAGCTATTTTCATCTACCACCATCTTCTAATGACTTTTCATAAGACAAAAAGGAAAAAAAAAAAGCTTGAGATACAGGTGTTTCATTCAGGTAATCTTTAAGCCTTGAAGGAAAGTGCAATAGAAGTATTTCATGGAAAACTGTTTCTGTAAATAGTTGTCTCCAATGTAATCGTTCCCATATGACCTCAACCAAAAAAGAAAACTAGATATGGAATCAATCTTTTGTTTTAAAAAGATAATTAAATGCCCCTTTAATTTTAAGCTTAAATCTGATTACCGTAGTATGTTTTTGCAGCAATATCACATCAACAAAGGCACTTCACCACTTACTTGCCTCTAATTGCAGAAAGCACAGTAACTTTCTAGACATTTACACCTTTGCAATGTCTGCAGACAAAAGCTACAGCATTGAGAACCTGAAAGTAATTGAACTCATTTTCCAAACTGGGAAAAGGACAAAAAGCAAACAAATAGCATGAAGTATGAAAGCTGACATGATTTCTTTCAATTAAATGCTAGTAAATTATTTTCCCTCATAATTCATGTCTTTGAAGTCAGCAGGTGCAATTTCCAGTTAATGCATCTGACTCAAACTCCCAGACATTTTCTGAGGACAGGATGCAGTGGGCCTTTGGGGCTGAAACATTTGCAAAATGTTCATCTTATCCATCACAAGATTTGTTTCTCAGCAGGTCCTGAGTAGAGGGGAATAGCCTGTTGTGCTTCACAGAGCAGTAACAGCTAGGCACAGCAACAGACTCCACTCAGATCTAGTCTGTGGAGCGGTTTCATTCAGACCTTGCTGAGACATCTCTGGTCTTCTCATGGAAAATCCCATCATTTCTTACTGTCCTGTCTCTGTCTCAGGGATCACTTGCTTCAGGTTTCCCAGTTTCCCAGGAGTGAAGGTGGCCAGCAGCAGTGTCCAGCTGTCTCAAAGCTGTGCAGTCCTCACTGCTGAGCAGACCTCTGCAAAACTACTTAGTGGAGCTCTGCATAAGAGAGAAGACCTTAAGAAAATTATCCTGCAGACTTGAGTAAACCATAACTGAGCAGGCCTGCTCTGAAGTTTGGCATTACTTGAAAGAAGTCATTGCCACCTGATCAACAGATGAGTCTGAACATCTTGCACTTTGTAGTTTCTTCTGTTGCCCTTATCACAGCACCTCCTGGTGCTCTCCGGCAATGCACTAAGTGATGTGAGTAGTATCTGTCACACAATTTGTTACTTCTCCACACAGAG
Source organism: Acropternis orthonyx (assembly GCA_035583155.1). NCBI lineage: Eukaryota > Metazoa > Chordata > Aves > Passeriformes > Rhinocryptidae > Acropternis > Acropternis orthonyx. Next base: position 24,891,200 of record JAWWEU010000001.1, read on the forward strand.
ATGAGGCTATACACCTTATTTCAGAAGGTCTTTGGGGGTGAGAGGTGATGAAGTGATTTGGGTGTCTCCTCATTCCCAGGGGCAGGCACGTATCTGAAGCAGTGTGGCATGCGCCTGGAAGGAGGAGGCAGAGGGGAGGACCACCAGGGAACACAGAGGGCTCCGGGCAGCCTGTCACCATCTCTGCAGAAAGTTCCCTGATGCCTCAGGGCCTGAGGGATAGACCGGAGTTTTTCACCCAGGTGAGCTCACCAAGGGGCTAGGCCCAGACAACTGAGCCTAACGTGAAGCCCAGTTTAAAGCAAGTTTTACAGCACTGTTAAAAAAAAAAAATATATATATATATATAAAAATAAAATATCTATGTATATAATAATAGTAGGAAGGCTGGTGCAGCGGAGGCAGCAAAGGGAGCCGAGCGGAGCAGCGCTCCTTTCCCACGTCTGTCTGCAAAAGCACTTGCCCGCCGCCGCATTCCCGAGCATCACTGGCGGGACCGCAACCAAAACTTACCCGCGGACGGGGCATCGCCGCGGGACCGGCGCGGGCGACCCCAGGGCTGCCCGGCGATGCGCCGCCCGCGGGTACCGCGCCCCGCTCCGCCCGTGCAGCACTCACCTCGCAGGGCCAGGAGCGCGGCCAGGGCTACCGGCACCCACCTCCCGCCGCCGCCGGGGCGCCGCCGCGTCATGCCGGGCCGGGCGAGGGGCGCGGAGCGGGCCGCCGAGCCCTGCCTTCCCCGCCGCCGCAGGTGCCGCCGCCGCCGGTGCCGCCGCCGTCCCGGGACCGCCCGCTCGCGGCGAGGCTCCGCCGTGCCCCAAGCCCCGGTCGCCCGGGGAGGGCGGCGGGCGCGGCGGCCGGACCGAGAGCGCAGCCTGGCGGCCCCGAGCCGCCCCCGCAACCCGCCGGGCTGCGGCTGTCACCCCCCGCACGGCACCGTCCCGGCGCGCAGCGGCACGTCCCACCACCCTCCTCCTCTCTCCGCACGAACTGGGGGTTCCCCCCACCTCCTCCCGTTCCTCGCCAACCCGTTGCCGCTGCGTCCGTAGGGATGCTACACGGGCCAGGGTGAGGAGGTGCGGTCCAGCGCAGGGCTGGAGATTGCACCCACGCCGCTTCTCCGGATCACCGCGGCAGCGTGGGGGCTTCTGCTCTCCGGAGCCTGCCTACAGCTGCATTGAAGACGACAGCGGCAGCACACAGCAAAATATTTGGGATGGGCTGCATGGCACCGGCCACTGCTGCAGCGCGTAGTATAAACACTGCAAAGGTATGAGCCACCCTAGCTGCCATTTGAGAGGCTGGGAAACAGGAGCGTTCAGCACTCCTAAAAATCTGACCAAGGTATCTCTAAAGGGAGCAGGGCAGTTCTTGGAGCTGGGGAACCACAATACTATGTAACACAAGAGCCGCCAACAAGTTGTGTCACAAGCTTAAGTAATTGCAGTCCTTAAGGCTATACGGGAAAATTAATCCATTGAAAATCAGGGCACATCGAGTATGTACGTAGAGTGTGGGAAGGGAGGAAAGGGACCCTTTATGAATTTAGGGTGGTCATCTGGGGAAAGGATCAAAGCGGAAAACTCGCACAGACTGACTCCCTGCACATGGCCAGCTCCCTGTCCAGGTCTGACCACAGTAGTTTTGCAGTTTGACCAGGAAAATCCTCTAACAATTCTGCCAAATGTCCAATTGCTTCATTCCCCTACACAAAGTTTCCTCCCCACCAAAGCACAGCCACACCGCCTTTGCATCCTGCAGGCAGAAGCTTCTCACTACCTCCTTCCCAGTCACAGTCCCTGGGAGTGTTCCCATGCCCAGCCTACCCTATTGCTCAGCATTGCCCAGATTTCTGCCTCCTCGGTTGCCTCAAAAGACGCATTGATCCTTTACATGGCTGCACGACCACTGTGAGGGGGGCAGGGAGGGAGGCTGCACCTGGGAAGATGACAATGAAAAACATCAGGAGCAGCAGAAGAGAAATCACTATAAGCAACGTGAAAAAAAGTAAGTTGGTGCCACACGTGGTAAACTAACTACCATTTCACCAGCCTAGGTTTAGGTCTGCCTTGCCCATCATAAAGCTTTGGCACACTTTTACCAGGAGACTAGGTAAAAGTGCCACCCCAACTTTACCAATTACCTTTGTTCAGAAAAAAAAACCCTACTAACTCTATTTATAAGAAGCAATGGTTGACCTGTCCTTATCAGGCAGCAAAACTGCTGACTTCCACATGGGCTGGGGTTTCACTGAGCAAGTGGTGGCACAGAGGGATGAGAAGGCATCACATGGATTCTGAAGAAGTACCCCCAGTCTCTTGACAGTTTGTCAAGTTTGTCAAGTGCCTGCTACATTTCCTCAGGCATGAAACCTGCCAATTTGAACATGTGACAGGTCTAGCACTCTTGCAAAACACCCTCCATTCCATCCCTGCCACGGAAAGGCAAAGAGTTTTGTTCCATTAAGGAGCCAGCTCTTGGCAAAAGTTCAAGCAGCTGAAGCATAACACTTCAGAAAAGCATCGAAGGGAGTGTCATTGCCCAGCTGTTTACCTCATTCTCTGGCAATGTGGGAACTGAAGTTTTCTTATACTCTCTCAGATTGCTTCTCTTTCCTCCAGGTGACTTGCTGTATTTTTCATCTAGCAAAAGGTCAGAGGAATGTGATGATCTTTCTGATCAGAAGCACTTCCAAGAAACTTCCATCCTTGTGGGTACATACAGCAACCACTTGGAGGAATACTATGGATATGTCCACATGTCTACCTACAACAAAAGCCCGTGAATGTTTTATACCAAACATAACCTCCCTCACCAAAGTCAAGGGCAGAGAGCACAGAGCATGTTGGGCACAGTGGCCTGCCGCTGCTTTTACTCCTTCAGATAACTTCTGAGACCGAAAAGATGCAAAGACAAATCAAGTGAAAACAAGAAAAATTGTGTATTCTCCTTAGGACTGCCGCACTGCCTTCCTGATCTGCCAAGTCTTGGAAGCTGTCTTGACCTAATGGAAATGAGTGTGTTTTTTAGTATAAGGACACACTGCATTTAGCAAATGCCATCCCAGCTCACTTTGGACTGTTCCCTGCATCCTGCTGTGCATCAGCTGGCAGGTAAACAGCAAAGATCAGTTCACCCTGTATAGTGGCTGAATCAATGGGCTTCCTAAAAAGTGCAGTGGACCCAAATCACTCCCTCCTGATGCAAGTTGTTAGGAGCAGAGGGTATTTTAATCAGCTTTTGGATCTAGTCACCACAGCAGATATTGTATCATACCTACAAACCCACAGTGACACAGCAAGTGACTTTAGCTGCTTCTTGCAGCAACTGAAAGAACAATCTGTGGCCACACTCCAGAAGGATGGAGCAGCCACAGGGAATAATAATCTTCAGATGCACCAGTCAGTCCTCTCACTCTGGCTCCCTCTTCACCTTATCACCACTTCCAAAAATAGCTTGCAGATTATACAGAAAGGATGTGGACGAGGAGATACTGTTCCTGGAACTCTGAATTTCTACTTCACTTGTCCTTGAGCCTTCCCCAAAATATTAGGCTTATGCCAGCCATCTATTCAGTGAGTGCAGCACACTCTGGCTTGTTGGATGCTACAGCTATGAACAGAGATATTTGCTGCTCTAGCATTCTATTTACCCACCAGTGAGTGTCTATACCTCTTCCTTGGCACCAGTGGAATCATGGATAGAGAAGATGTGCTTTGCAGTATCCCAAGCATCAGATGCAGGTGTCACTGCAAGACTCAGTTGTGTTACATTGCTCAGAAGAACAGACATAGGATCCTTAAACTGAATGGCCAAGATAATTCCAAGTTTGTGCATGCCAGGCTGGGCAAGGACGGGGGCGGGGGAGGGGGGGGGCAGGAATTGAAACCACTCCCACCTTTTTCTTTTTAAAGAATTATGATAAGTAATGCAATTCTCATGTCTCAAGGAAAAACATCTTTGTGAATCCATTTTGAAAAGAAAGCTTTTCTCCAGGATGATGCTACTATTCCACACACCACCTCCCTCTTTGCCCTTGACATAACTCTAAAAAATCCAGTGAGGACGCAGTTGGGTTCAAAAGCTACAATAGATTCCAAGCCTTACCTCACCTTTGCTGTCTCCCAGCTTGTTACAGGGTTATCTATTGTCATATGGGAATTTATTGAATGTGACATTGCTTACAAATTGATCAAAATCAGTTTCAGTGAGGTGTCCTTCCAAGATATAAAGAGATGGATAAAATTCACTCAGTTGATCATTAATAACCCCAGTCTGTGGAATTGGTTATCTCCTTTTGACAGAGAAAATAGAGTTTGCAGATTGAACTGTTTTAATCCTATCTGAGAAGAAATATTACAGACATTCAAAGATACACCCAATTAACTACGTCTGTACCTTTTCAATAAAACAAATTAAAACAAAACCCTAGATTTATTTTGCTGAACACCTGTGTATACAAAACAGAGATCACTACCCAGAAGAAGAAACAGTGGTAACTCTGTCAACTCATCTGTCACAGGAGACTTTTTTTCTCCTGGCCACAGGGTTGATTATGTGAGAATATTGTCACAAGTGAAAAGGCTTGGGCTTTTTAAAACCTCCATACTGGAACAAGCAGGAGCATCAGCACTGGGAGAGGTGGGTGTTTATTATTTTACTCTCACTTGCCTCACTGACCAGTTTCAGGTTCTGTGAATACAAAGTGCTGCAAACTTAGGCTTTTGGGCAAGCACCCTCCATGTGTCAGTCAGGATAATCTGATCCCCGTCACAACAATGACCTATGTTCACACATCAGCTACACAGTGAGAGCTCAGGAATATCTGAGTGAAACCAGCCATGAAACAACAAGCAAACTACCGCACTCCTTCGATGCCAGATGGCAGGAGCGGATGTGTCCATGGAAACCCGTGTGGATTAGGCGTACTTTCAAACTTCTCAGCACTGAAGTAGGCCACCATATCGTTTCTTTTTTCAAGGCCACCTTGACCTATACCTCCAGAGTTATCTCTCTCTGCTGTCCCCACTTCACGAGAAGGGAGCCATACAGACAAGCTACACAAGCACTCAGGAGCTGGGCTGAGACACTCCTTCCTTTAGACCTTTCCACCCTCATAGCCACACTGGTTTGTCTGGTTTCTTCATCACAGTCCTGTAGTACCTGTGACACACTGATTTTACCTTGTGCACTGCATGGTTCTCCTTTCCTCAGTAGCGTGCAGAATAAATATATTTCTATGCACCTTACCCCTGTGATTTCTGTCTATCCTGGAGCATCCCAATGTGCTTTGGGCTAATACACACTCTTGTCAGGTCTCTGCATATTTCTACATCTTCTGAGTTTTCCTTCGCTGGTCCCACAGTCAAAGCAAACCTACTTAGCTACAAAATCCTCTCCTTTCCCTCTTCCTCCTGCCCAGAGACCCACTGTGTGCTAATGTATGTCTACAAAACCAAAGCTTTTTATTCAACATTTTGAAATCCTTCATCTCTCCCACCCACTCCCCCAAATCCAGTCCATGCAGACATGTTTGGAACAAATTGCTCCCCAAGGCTTTGACTAAATCTTTTCTTTGGCCACAGTGTTCTTGCTGTGTTTAACAGCCGTCCATTGTACCCTGTCAGAGACATGCTGCCACCCCTGTTAGCAAACAGTGGATGCTGCATCCACATAAAAGCATTTCATAATGCTGCCATTTACATAATAACTTTCTAAATTGTACATCAATAGATTTCCCTAAATCATTACAGTAGGTGAATTAAATCTTTCACTAAATACCAGAAAATGGTGGTAACGACAACACTTCTAAGTAGCACACTTCATAAAGCTCAGAAAATGGAAATCAATCAGTCTTCCTTTTTTTTTCCTCCCCAGAAGTGCTGAAAGAATTTATTACACACAGCTGTGACAGAAAATAAATAGATGACAAAATTGAGAAGAAATACACTAAAGTTAGGACTCATGTGGACATATTCCTCCACTTGTGATACAAAATGGGTCTTTGAGAATCTTGCTTAGTAGCAGTGTTGCTGTGGTCGTGATGGTCTAAATATATGTAAGGTGCAATAACTTCTAGAGAGAAACAATAACTTTTACTAGACCAGCTGATGTAGCTGAAAATACCAACACACTTTTGGGCACATTGACCCGAAGAAGAGCTTCCATGCTTGAAAACTAATTTGCTTTTGCATCTGCTAGTCTAATAAAAGATGTTGCAGTTTTCAGCATTTCTTAACTCTTTGATGTTCATTGGCAACTAGTAACCACACAGAACGTTTTTCAGCCACTTACTTGCTTTCTTCTATGAGGACTAAAAAATTAATAAGGAATCCAAGCAAAGAAGAGGCTAAAATCCTTGTGTTGGTGGACATATGGCCACTTTCCTTAATCTTGGTATCACTGACAAGTGCCTGTATAGATAACTTTCAAAAACAACTTTTAATTCAATAACTTATCTACAAAGGCCAGAGATACCCCATGGTGAAAACAGGACAGGGTGGAGAGAACAGGACAGAAACTTGCACATCCAGCAATCACCAACTTTGCCAAGCCCATAGAGTAACATACATGCTAACACCCTTATGGTTGTTCCCAATTCAGGATGATTGCTTGGCTCAGGGACCACAGGATGGTCTACGTTTCTCTGCACCTGAGCAAAATATCTCTGTTGGATGGTTGCAGAATAGATCTCAGATCTTTGGTTTCCATAGCGCAATGTATCCATGGATGAGATAGGTGCCCCAGGCAATGATCAGGGGGATACATATTATTGGCCTAAAGGTCAGCTTGGGTAAGGTTTCCCACCTGTAAAGCATGACACTATACTACTACCACACTGAAGTGGCTATTAAATTTTGGAGGGGATTCTCGTCGGACTGTCTGTCAGTGCTTCCATGGGACAAGTGCTCAACAGCTTCTCAGTCTGACTTGATCCTTCAACACAGGGAGCCAACTGTGTCTCAAGTGTGACTCCTCCAAAATCTCAACAGCAAAGTGGATTTGGAAGTCTTCTGTTTAGAAGTAACATAAGAATGAAGTAACAAAAGAACAAAACTAGGCTTGCACTTTGACATGACCTGCTGGCTAATGTTTCTAGTTGCCCATATTCCACTTAACACTCAAGCCTCTCCTTGTTGCAATATTTACTGTGCTGCTGTGAATTTGCCCAGAGCTCATGCCAGCTGATCTCCCTTTCATCTGTTCTGTAAGGAGCCTAAACCAACCTCTAAATCACTGCTGACAGGAATGCAAGTTTCCAGGCTATTATTGACAGTATTGCCTGGTGTTGCTTAGTGCTAGTCATGGGTCACACAGTATTTATCAGAGTACACAGCACCCGCAGAGTTAATAGTATCTTGGATGTGCACAAATTTAGCTCTGCTGAGTATACTGCTTGGCACAATATGTCATGGCTGCCTATGAAAGGCAGGGTGTCCATAATTCACATTAGCCTGGGCCAGAAAGGATTTTTTCCACAGCAAAAAGACAGAGATCAGAATTGTCTTCTAGAGACCCTACCATGCTCTCTAAAAAATGAAACAATCATCAGGTGAGTTCATCAGAGCCAGGATTTAAGGAGGAAGAGGAAGAAGTTAGCAGAGCTGACTTAAGGACAACAGGAAGAGTTAAATTCTGCCCTCACCGGACTCGAGAGCCATGATGTTCTAAGAGCCTGAATCCACTCTTGGAGAGGAGAAGAATTAACTCCACATAGAATACAAGGCGGGCTTGCATTTCCCACCACTGTCAGACAATGACAAAAAGTGTATTTTCAAGACGCGTTCACCAATGCTCTTTTCTAATGCCCATTTAGTGATTATAATTCCAAGGTCAACAATTAACTAACATGGGGCAGAGTACAGGCCCTCTCTCCAATTTGCACTACAGCATTTAAATAAGTTGATGAGTAGGATTTTTAAGCGCCCTTTTGATGCTCACACAGGTAGCCCAGACACTGTAGTCCCAAGTAAAGAAAAATGCCAAAAGGTTTTGTTGCTGAAACTACTCCCAACCAATTTCTACTTTCCTTTATGTATGTAGCAAGATATTTTCTTCTCCCTCCATGGCAAAAAATGGTCATTATAGCTGGCAAATACAGTACCTACACTTAAAACTTAACAGGGTCATAGAATGTCCTCTCAGTCCAAACCTTGTTTTCTCCAGGACAACACAGGAATGCAGCTGTAGTCCAACTACTAGCCTTTAATTGTGAATGCAGGACTTCAGTCTCCAGAGTGGAATTGTTGGCCCTGCACCTTCCTTCATGCCTGCCTTCATTTAGCAGTGCTTAAAAAATGTATGCTTTAAAAGCAAAGTTGAGTTGTCTAAGTGCAAAAGAACTCCTCTTAATTAGCATTCAAATCAAAAGAGAGGGGAAAATGAAGGAATAGCACAAAGTGATTTAACAATTCCAGGTTAATTTCCTGGACCTTTCCCCTGCTACCACCACCTCTTTTTTTTTTTTTTTTTCCCCCCCTCTGGGTCTACCAAGACATCAGCCCCTTTGGGCAAGGTGGACTGAAGAGTGCTGTCTGTAAAGCACTACATTGGGACTGGCAGTTCATTTCACCCTGATGGCACTGATTTATACCAGTGCCTGGTCAAGGATTAAGCCCTCTGTCAAATTTTAACAGCCCTTGTCCCTTTAACAGTCCGATTTCAAGCAGGAACCCTTCTTAGACCCTGGATATCTCTATGGTAACACAACAAGATCGTTTTGTTCTAGCTTACAGCATTGTGTGCATATTGAAAAGCAGAGTTAAGATATTTTCAAGTGGAGAGCCCAGATCAGCCAATTCTGAAGTCTTGCAAGAAAAATGATTATGCAAATTAAACTCCTAAAGGTGAATGGCAATGAATGCTTTAAACAACAATACAGCTACAGTATGAGAAATGAGAGCAGCGGTCTCAGCAAGGTGCCTCGCTCAGCAGTACAAAACCCACTACACCAGTTGCCTTTCTTTTTGCTTATTTTAGCAAAATGGTCTGGGACAGAACAGGTCACACTGACAAAAGCATTGCTGGGTTTTGTAGCTGTTGCTGCAGTACAGCCAAGGCTGAGCATAGCCACGACATGCAGAAATCAAGTCTCCAGGAATCATAACAGGGTCCCTTTCACATTTAGAGAAAGGAAATAAAGATGCAGCAAGCAGAGCCCTGAGTTCAGGACTGGGCTAGCAGTAATTTAAAAGTCTGCTTGATTCCTGACTTAGAGAAAAATTTCCCCTAATGCCAATTGACTTGTGTCAGTGGTATCTCTCACTTGGTGGCTATTCCAGAAAACATCACAAAAGGAGCCTGGTCTCATGGAGTACAGCAAGTTGGAAGGGCAGGAGAATGCCAGAGGTCTAAGGAAGTTATTACTTCTTCCATTCATTGTTTCTCTTTTATTTTTTTCATGGCTATCATTCACCTGCTTACAAGGCCAAGTATTGGGTCCTGCCCTTGGGTCACAACAGCTCTGTGCAGTGCTACAAGGTCAGGGCAGACTGGCTGGAAAGCTGCGCAGTGTTAAAGGACCTCAGGGGTGCTGATTGACAGCTGGCCATGAACATGAGCCAGCAGTGTGCCCAGGTGGTCAAGAAAGCCAGTGACATCCTGGCTTGTATCAAAAATGGTGTGGCCAGTAGGAGCAGGAAAGTGATTGTCACTCGGCACTGGTGAGGCTGCACCTTGAGTCCTGTGTCCCTCAGGAAAAGAAAGACATTGAGGTGCTAGAGCATGTCCAGAGAAGGGCAATGGAGCTCATAGAGAGTAAGTCATATGAGGAGTGAGTGAGGGAGCTGGGGATGTTTAACCTGAAGAAAAGTAGGTTCAGTGAGGGCCTTATCACTCTCTACAACTACCTGGAAGGAGGTTGTAGCCGGTGGGGGGGCAGTCTTTTCTCCCAGGCAACCAATGACAGGGTGAGAGGGCATAGTCTCAAGCTGTGCCAGGGGAGGTTGAACATCAGGAAGAATATCTGCTCAGAAAGGGCTGCCAAGCACTGGAATGTTCTGCCCAAGGAAGTGGTGAAGTCACCATACCTAGAGGTGTTCTAGAAACGACTGGACATGGCATTTTGTGCTGTGTTTAGTAGACAATGTGGTGTTCAGACAAAGGTTTCACTCTTTGATCCTGAAGGTCTCTTCCAACTAAATGGTTCTTTGATTCTGCTGAGTGCCACAGTTGCACTCAAATTCTTGCTTACAGACAATATGGAAACAGTCCTTATATGCAAACACAGGAATTTACTATTAGTGCAATTGAAATCATAACAGTCAAATCAGGAAATATTATTTGCCTAGACTTAATTATTAGAGATAAAAAAATAAAGACTATTATTTGGAAAAAGTCTGAGTAATAATATAGTTGAAATTGATTTTCATGCTTCCTGGCAAACACCCCATCTTTCTCTTCGCAGGGAGGAACATAATACTGATATATTCTTCCTACTCCATGTAAGATCTGTATGGAGCTGGATTTATAAATTTTTTTAGCGGAATTTTTTATTTCACTCCTCTTTCCTTGGTCTGCAAGTCTGAACTGCATCCAAGTTTACTACATATGGGCAATTTTTACATATATTGAATTTTTTTATTTTTCTTTTTTAGTACTTGTTTTGCCCAGCTCTCATGTCCACATTTCTTTATCTGATAACTAGTGATCTGTTTATACAGCTGGTGTCTACAATGGTATCCTGCATCTCTTTTCACCCCATGCCTGTTCTCTTCACTGCATCCTTTGTACCTCCTTTCAAGGCCTCTGTTACCACACCATGCCTGTAGTTCCCTACCCTGAATCAGTATGAGGAGCAGGGACTGGGTGATCTCCTCTGAGGTTGTCTTTTGGAAAACAGGGTCTCCCAAAAGGATCCAAAGTAGTAGCAGTCAAGTGCTGGTCAACCAGAGAGAGCATGTTCTGCTGGGAGACAAATAGTACTTCAAACCCAGCCGGAGGACTACAGAGGACCAGACTTTTAGGGAACAAACTGGATTTCTCAGTTCAGAATCAATTCAATTTAGCTAAATTAAGCCCTTAATAAATAATTCACTTTTTTCTTCATCTGCATGTTCTTCAAAGGCATGTGAACCAACCTATGGGGGGCTTCATTACCAGTGGGCCCTTGGGTGCAACAGGAATATGAATATGAAATAATTCTGAGGAGTTCTAGTTACTGCTCACAGTGTTGTTCACTTCCCCTGGACACATCTGAAACTGAACATAGACCAGAACCAAGTTTTTCAAGAGCTTCTCCTTCATATTGCATCTTTTGTCAAGAGATTTCAGTTGAGTTTCTATATTTGAGCTTCTCAAATAAACTTTGAAAAGCTTCTTCTTAAGGTTTTGAATTAAAAGTGTTGTCTATGAGGCAACTGAGTTTAGCAAAAGCAATTAAAAAGCAAAAGCAAAAACAACAAATATAATTAGCAAATTAAAAATTTCAGCAGGGTTAACATTCAACTTGGACTAGTTTGTTTGGAGCTTTCTTTGACCAGTCAGTTCTTCAAAACCTGTAAGAACTCCAAAACTTCAAACACTCCAACACTTCTCTGAGCTTCTCCACTGACTAATTGTCCTCAGTAAAATGGGTTTGCCTCCTTTTTTTGTTGACTTTCACATACACATATTGGAAAACCGATGACTTTTCCCCTATCCCTTCGCTTCTCCAAGCTGAAGAAGCCCAGTTTCCTCAGCTTCTCCTTGTTTTCATGTGTGGTAGCGAATCAAAGCCTCTACATCACTGCAACAGTATTTGAGCTCAATCTAGTTTAATCAGTAGAGGATGACAGTAAGTTCATTCTGACAACAGGGCATGATAACAAAAGCAAGATTTCTCAGAGTAGTATCTACACTAAAACAGTTTAACAACGTAAAGAGTATGTAGGACAGAAAAGGTCCATACCACCATTTGAAAGATGATGCAAGGTCATATTGAGTTTGGGCCTGGGTTTACACTTGTGTGTAAGGTTACATTTGGGTACCTCACATGGACTCCTGATCCTCTCCCTAGTCATTCAAAGCAGCTTTTTTTCCCCCTGAAGTTATCCTCCCCCATCTAATCAACTCTCAGTTTATAGATGGCACAGATTTCTTCTGAGTATAGAAATATCATCTCCAGTTACCACGGATACTATTTTCTATAATGATTTCCAGGAGGTGTCATCTCCAAGGATGAATCCTTTTCCCAAAAGAGAAAAAAGCAGCTGGCTTTCTCTAGGAAATTAAACAGCTACAAACTAGATTTTTCTGAGGCATCTCACAAAATGGATCTTGGTGTTATGCAAGAGACAAGAACACAGTCTTTATCTCACCCATACCTGGAGACCAGAGCCTACTCAGAAAAACTACTGAGTAGTAGCAGAACGAACTACTGTTGATCCTTATTTGTTAGCACCATTCTCATTACTAACATGTTGCTAGTAAAGAAATCAGACTGTACAATAATGTATTCATGTTGTTGGATTGAAAGTTTAAAAGCTTCCCCATTTGATTAAGTAAATGCAGCAAGTAACCTGCAATCAAGGGCCAAAATATGCCTTGGCCTGCAGCCCAATAAATGAATTCTTAAGGAGCTGGCATCTCACTTCCACACAAATATAGCTCTCTACTCATTACCAATCCAATCTGAAATACTAGGGAAGGCTACAGGAAAAAAGATACCTGGCAGAGATGCTAAGTCAGTTTCCTGCATATTGATTTATGCAGCAATACTTCCTAAATCCATAAGGGGATCACCAGCTATGCAGTGAACAGCAGCCCCAAGGTGGGACACAGAGGTGCACAGCACAGCTCCCACAACTGCCTTGCAGATCTTACAGACAGACATATGACAGCAAGGTCTTCAGTGCCATGACAGCACTGTGGAGTTTTGACTGACATCCTGTGCACAGTCATTTGGCAGGGGGTCCTTTCCCACAGTGTAGAGGGACAGCAGTTCAGTTTAAGCCTGCTCTCCCTAGGCTGTTTGATGTTGAGAGATGGGCCCCAAGCAAGGGCAGCTAATGCCCTTACAGGAACCAAAACATCCAGCCTAGCCAGCTTTCCTCATCACCTTGCCCATGCCTATGACAAGGCACTCTTCCTGCCTGGGAAAGACCTCTTCCTTTACAGGCAAATTCCCTTTCCCTTCTATAGTCCTTTGTTAAGAGTTTCAGCTCACCAGAAGGCAGGAACTCATACATCCCTCATGAGCAAAACTCCGGTGACTCTGGCACCCAAACCTCATCATCTACAGCATCACTGGATATCCACCTTTGCAATGCTTCTCCTGCACCCTCAACTTATTCCTCCTTGGAATCAAACTCGGCCTCCCTGAAGGAATGACTGCAAAGACAGAAACTGGGACATTTATGGAAACAGTGAGCAAGTCACTAAGCATGAAAGCTTTAATAGTCTAATATTTCACTGGTGAGCAGCACTGCCCTTCAAAATAGTCTCAACAATATTCAGGTGTGCTTTTCCTCTTTCACACTGTACCTTTATTTCTGCTTGTACAGCATAAAGCACACTATGGCTGACATTCAGTTATGGTATTCCTAGGCTCTACAGCTGTAGAACTAAAGAATGTGATATGCCTAATTGAAGGTGTGATCCAGGCTATAAATTATACAGCCCTGTCAAAACTGAATTAATCATGTACCTTTCACCAGCTCGGCTGTACTCTACCCATTAATTCATCTTCACCAAGATGTATTCTAGTGTTACAAATAACTCATCAGTTTCAAAGGCATTACTCCCCAAACTATCCCCACTCAGGACAGACAAGATTCAGATCCAGCCTTGGGCTAGTGATGCTTTTCTAGGCATAAAATCCCTGTACAACAAAAACCCTCTCATCTTTAATGCCTGATGGTCATGAAGGGATAGAAATAGGAGCTTCATGCTATTAGGGAAGGGTAATTCCCAGCTGCACAAAGGGGACACATCCTGAAAAGATTCAAGATTTTAATGCTATGACTTTTTTTGCATAGAAATGCATTTGAGTAATTTTTAAATGGTTGCAGTTAGTTCCCTTTGAATTCTACACAGTTCGATTCATTGAAATGAAGACAACTTTGTTCACAGTAGTAGTATTGTTGTAGCTGTGAACACTTTAGGCTGTAGCTTAGACAAAGTTTATAGGGAAAGGAATTAATTTTTATTAGATCAGCTAAGGGATAAAAAAAAAATATATCAGACAACCTCTTAGGCACTCAAAGCCTTCCAAGATTTAAAAACAAAACAAAACAAAACAAAACTCTGGATCTGAACACTAGGGAGTCAGGGAGGAGAAAACTCTTCCAAAAAATGTTTTAAGATCACTACATCATTTCAGTGGGTTTTTTTTTCCCCCAGCAGTTGGCATGCAGTAGGCTAAAAAATTATCATGGCTTCTTCAGGATGAACTACATAAACAAGTTGTACTTCAGGACACATTAGGAACAACTCCCTTGTCAACTCATTCCAAAAAAAGCTTATCTGGCATGCAACTTGCTCCCATCCACACATCACACCACAGTAAAGACTTTCCACCTGACAGCAGGCACCTTCAGGTCACTGTTAGCTGAGAGAACAAATGGTTATATCCAAAGAAAACCTTGCTGCCAGAGTTTTGTTATTTTCTCTAGTTGTTTGGGGTTTTTTTCCCCCAGCTGTTTCTCAAATAAATAAATAAATCACCAACAAAAAAACCACCAAAAACATTAATGCAACATGAAGAGAGGTATTATGTACTGAAGAAGCTGGGAGAGAAGCTAAAGCAGCAGAGTGTCACAGCTTCAGCTTGGAGCAAGCCAGGATTGCCAGCCCTAACTTCCACAGCAGTTGGAAAGTACATAACATACAGAATTTTATGTTTCTCCAAAAGAAAACAAGCTCAGCACTCCCCAACCTTTGGAAGAAGCAAAATGGGTTGCTTCTTAAGGTCAGTAATGGCAGAAAGAGCAACACTTGTTACAGAAACAATACGCCTTTAGGAGGAGAAGGCAAGAAGAGTTAATTTGGGAAGATCATGTATTAAAGTGTACACATGGGCAACCTGAGCCAAAAGTTTTTCGGTCTTTTCCAAATGTAAGATATTAGCAGTCCCTGCTAACTTTATATCCCTTGGGCTCTACAGGCATATTAACATCACAAAAAGGAGAGGAAAACCTCTCATTCAAGATCACCTTTGAGCCAAATTAAACTCAAAGAGGCCCACTGGAGACAGACAAAAAGTAATGGCAAACAGTTACCTCCCTCAGTGCTTTAGACATCAGAAAAGTTTTCAGGCTGACTGGGAAGGCACTGCCCCAACTTGGGGCTTAGACAGGCCTGGAACAGGCTGGTTCAGATGGATCACCAGTGAGTGTCAAACAGGCACAGCGAAACAAGACAGGGCAGAGTCCTCACCAGCATATCAATGGAGAAAGCACTTACCTATCCTTTCCAGAAGTGTAGTGAAGTTTATCTGGAATGGAAGCACATCAAAATCCCACCACAAGAGTCAAGCCTATTTTTGTTCTTTTGTATCCCTGCTGTTTAAGCAGACCCACTGACACCAGAGGATGACCCAACCCGATATCACAGTTGGCCCTGTTTATATAATAACAACCCTCAGCAGGACTGCAAAGGAAGACTTTTGAGACCCTGTCGCTTTTCTCTCTTAACAGCATTTCCTCATTTAGCTCTCCCAAGTTTCCTAGCAACATCCTTGCATGCACATTAGCACATATATAGATTTTGCACGAGCACCTGTAGAATAGTTAGGGCTCAAAAACTTTGCTTTTATGTTGACTCGGAGGGGAAATCAATTTACTTCAAGAAGCAAACCCATTCAAGGCAGCAAAGGCTACCAACACGCTCATGACATGCTTGTGAAACCATGGAGCTCTTAGTGAAGGAAGAATCCACTGTATCTGATTTCATTATTGGTATTTTCCATGTAAGGAAGCAGCAGGTTATCCTCTCCCTGCAGCTTTCAAAGAAGGCAAATGTCAATACACAGCATAATGCTCTGAATAGCACATAAAAAGTCTGAGTAGGCAGGTAGGCAGACACTGGACAAAGGGTCAACACATTTAATAATTCACTTCTACACAACCTGTGTCAAACTATCTATGTGTCTAATATCTGCCTGTTCAGGCAGATGGATGCTACCTTTTTTTTTCCCACTGCCAAGACAGTGGCTTTCTTGCCCACACCAGCTAGTCAATTGGTTCCCCTTCCCCGGCACTGTCTCAGTGAATCCATTCTGAGGAAGGACTTATCCCAATCTGCCAGGTGGGTTCAGACTTCACACTTCATGCACCAACAGGGCCTGCACACCAGCCAAATGAGGATTCACCAAGTGCCCAGGGCAATATCTAACTAACTACCAGGAATGAGAAACTCATCTTTGTTAATTCTCACTTGTAGCAGTGACACAGGGAAAAATAAGATCCTGGCTGGGGCAGGGCACAAATCGTGCCAAGTTCCCCATACCATTAATGCACCTACTGGGAGCAACAGTAGCATTTACCTACCACATCTGTGAACAATACAGAGCTGCACAACTACCTTGGACTGAAAACAACTGGAGGCTCCTAGACAAACAAGAAGCATTTGAGACACCCTTGAAGGTGATCTGGAGGGCTTCAAGATCACAACACTCCCAATCCTCCTCATTCTGTGCTCCCATTTCCCTTCTCTGCAGCAGAAAGTTGAACTGCAATTTTCTCTTGTGTGCTGGTTTAAAGGCAAACTGGCAGGAGAAATGAACCCAGCTCAAAAAGAGATTGCAAGTCATAATTACAATTTAATAAAAATATTACAATAAATACAATGATACAGAGAAAAAATTGGATTTGACCCACAAAAACAGAGGTGTATAGCCCAACACCCCAGAGGCATGAACAGAATGGTATCCATTAGCCGCTGTGCTGAGCACCACGTGGTCCCCCTGAGTACAAAGTTCAAGGAAAGAATAAAAACCTGTTGGTGAGAATGATGGT
>JAWWEU010000001.1:24908233-24923810 GCA_035583155.1 Acropternis orthonyx
TATCACACCTGAGTCATTGGTGTGAAGACAGAAAACCTTTCCTTATCTCACAGAGTTCTTAAACACTCAGCTTGTAGCCTGAGGGGTCAGGTGTGCCCCGGGAAGCTGCTGCAAATGATCCATTGTTAGCAGTTCATGAGAAATGACACAGAGGGTGTAGAATAAAGGTTTGGTTACACCCACACAGTGATAAACTGCTCCCTGCAACTATAACTAGGACAACTTGTCTGAAAAGTGATTTGGAGCACTCTTTGAAGGCCAAGTGTACCTTGCATCTTGCCCTGATGAAGCTTCACATAGTGGAGATGTGTATGGCATGAGAGAATTGCCTTGAGCTGGATGCACACTTTAGGCAAAGAGACAAATCTTGTCTTGCCTGCTACCCAAAAAGAGGTTATAAGAAACATTCTGATTTGTTGCTGCCTTTCAAATGGGATATCCAGCCCTGGTAAGAGCTAATTCCAGTGTGCAGAGCTCCTTCAGGCTTGGAGGGATGATGGTGCCTTGCAGGGCTGTATGCAGCAGCAGGACCTGGAGCAAAGCCACTGCCAGGTAGCGTGCGTCTCTCTGATTAATGCTCTCAGGCTGCCTGTTGACAAAAGCAGCAAGAGGATTTGTAATGCCTGAGCTTATCGTCATCATGCTTTGAGAAAATCCGTCTCTGAGAAACAGTGTAAATAAGTAAAGTTTTACAAGTTAGTGGACTCGCCTAATTGAGTAGCTCTTGTAAATTAATAACATTGAAGCAAATGTGCAAAGACTTTGCTGGTGTCTAATAAAGTTAAGGTTTACTAAAATGCCCAAAGGAGCTGGTACGCAAACATTTTTGTAATTTGTTGAGACACTAATGATAGCTACTTCTAGTGGCTTATTCAAGTGCATTAGTAGAAGGACAGGAGAACCAACAGTACATCTTCCCTCCAGACCCAGTCAGGAGCCAATTCTTCCATTCCTACTATCTTGCAGTCCTACAGTAAAGGGTGGGGGGCTCTCTCATTCCTTCAAGGAAGGTCCAGTGGAAAAATCACCTTTAGAGCACTTTGAAAGCCAAAGTGGAAAGTCTCAGGGCCATTTCTGTGTGTCACTGTTACTGCCTGAGGGTTCCATGTCTCACAGACACCACAGCCTTCCACTCTGAGCAAATGCATTTAATCATTTAGCCCCAAAAGGTAAAACATGCAAAAATGCTTGGTTTCTATTTCTCTTGCACTTTTTGCTTTGCTTTCCCCATTCCAGCCATTAACAGTTTGGTTTCCCTGAGGAGAAGCTGTGGTTGGTGAATAATGTAAAGTGCATATACTTTTTTATTTCTTTGAATGAACTTTGTCTTTCTTTTTGCATGGACACTGACAGCAGTTCCCGTGACTGCGTTCACTGTTTGAATCTATTAGGACATTCACAGTATTTATTTTGACTTTAATGGCTGTGAATATTCACATGGCTTCAGTCACGTTCCTCAGAGCTTGCCCACCCATAAAATTCTGCTGGTATAACATGCATTTAGTTGAAGGTACCCTCACTTTCTCTGACACTCTAGAGGATTGAGAAAAGCTTATGATGATCCAAGTTAAGTCTGTAAGGAAATTATGAATTAAAAAGCAGATGTAAAACACTTTTATACTGACATGAGAGAGCTCAGGGAGAGGATTGAGCTGCTTTAACTAACCCAGAGAAAGGCTGTGAGTGAGAAAGGCCTCCGGCGACGGAGGGGTGCCTTCCCTCAGGTTCAGCCATGCCAGTGGAAGAGCAGATGTACTTCAGCTTCCTCTCTCTGCCTATGGGAGGATGGGCCCTATGCAGCACTGTTGGCAGACCAGTTCCAAGGAATCTTCCAAATCCAAGCCACAGAAAAAAGGAACAGATTATTCATAGCAATCCAAACTCTTGATGTGACCTAAGCTTAAGGATTTTGCACAACTTAGATGAGGGAGGGAAACCTGCACAGCTTCCCTGGCAGATTGTGCAGGACTGGCAACTCCTAACAGGGCAGTAGTGCCAATAAGCTCGGACAGCCATCCTTTCCATCAGTACAGATAACTTTGCTTCCCTGGGGAGGCCTGGGGTAAAGACAGCTGTCATCACATCCCAATCAAAAATTGTTCAGATGCCACAGCAGCCCACACCCCTTGCAGCACTGTCACGTGCTGTGCCCAACCCAACAGCAGTGATGGGAAGGAGTAGGGCTTCCACCAGGTGCAATGCTCGGCTCTTGAGCCAAGTAGGCTGGACCAAGAGGTGCAAAGTTCAGGACAATAACCCCACTGCCTGCTTCACCTAAGCCAAATCATTGAGCCAGACTGGCTACTGCTAAGCTCAAGCTGGCAGAGGACTTTTAGGATATGGGCTTGTCGACATTCTAGACAAGAAAAGATGCATGCTTCCAACATTTCAGCAGTGACAGGACTTCCTGAAAGTCCTTGTCTAGCCTCAGTCCTTTAACCCTGTAGCAATCTTGCTGACATGGCTGAGAAGCCCTGAGACAGCTCTGAGTCCCATGATTTCTGCATCTCACCTGCTTGCATGGAAAATACTCTGACACATAAGATGGAGCTCAGTATGGGAGTTCAAGGGGCCCTGTGTGCACTTGTGTGTGATTGCTGCAGGTTAGAGGGGCTGCCACTGGTCAGAAATAGCCCAGCCTAATCTTTTACACAAATAGATACAGTGGGCAAGAGACCATGACTCTCTTGCTGCCTCCTATAACCTCCTGTCCTTGGTAATCCTGTGCCTAGACCAAACCCTGGTCCTGGAGCTTGCTGCTGCAGTGCAAAAAACCATCAGTGCAGAGCAGCTACTGTCATCACAGATACCAAAATCCCTGCTGCAGACAGGCCTTTGTCCCTTGTGGGGTGACATGGCTCTCACAAAACCATCCTTCATTTTCCTCCTCTCCATTCTCGTCTCTGAATCCCTGGTCTCTTCTCTGCTTCTTGGTGCAGTGCAGCTCATGATCTGCTCCCTGGAGGAGTCCCAGAGAAGCACTCCTGCACTGAGGCCAGCTTAACAATCAGGAGTGAGATCTCCAATATCTGAAACAGGATGTGAGATTTGTGTGGTCAAAACAGGAGAAATACAATATTACACCACTAGAAGCCTAACTTACTTCTGAACTTCTCAAGCTGAAGTCATCATGCCATGGCAAGATCTTGTTCTTAATATTTAAATATTAGTAATATCTTTTTGGCAAGTAAGTTCTACCTGTCTGGTAGAACAAAGAGATTCTTTTGCCAATCATCAAGCAGAAGTGAAATTTTAGTTGCTTTCAACCCCAGACAGCACAAATAATGCTCCTGAACTATGGGCAATATTGAAGTGTCAAAGTCAGTTCTCTGCAAGGGCAATTCTATTCCAGGCCTGTGGCATCTGCAGGCTTACAAGCTGATGTGCACAGGAGAGCACAGAGGAGATGTTCATATAGGGGGAAACACACATTTACGATGCATCCACATTGTGCAGCTGCACTGGGTATTATTAGACTAGCTTCTCATTTTAGTAAATCAGATCACTGCAGAAAGGAAAGAGATCAGATGTGATGGTCTAATGAAATACCAAAATCTGAAGGTTGCTTACTTTAAGGGAAAGAAAGCTTGACAGCTGCTGATAAATCCCACAGAATTGATTGGTATATGGAAACATTCAACTCAATAGATATAAAGGTGAAGGAAATGGTGAGAAACAGCTGCTAAAGGTGCACATAAATAGAATAAAAGAAGATAAAGAAGCAAGTCAGTAGTGCTTCTCTCCTCCCTGAGGAGCTCAACAAAGCCCCAGAGCTCCTCACAGCCAAATTCCAGGGCTGTTCTAACTCTCACAAAAGCCCAGCCATGCCAGTTGCTGCTGGTTAGAGCTCCTGCTCGGCTATTTCGGGCAATAGTTCCTTACTGTCCCCTCAGTGGATCCCGGTGCAAGGGGACTGTGGCAAGAGCAGGTGACACAAGTCAGGTCCTCCCACTCACAGCCATCCAGTTCCCCACAACCCCTGCCAGAAAAGCAAATCAAACTTCTCCAGGAAAGTGAGGCACCTCACTTTCCCAGTTTCTATGCTACCAGCTGGTCTAATTTCTCTTGACATTTCTTCTGTAACAGCAACTGCAATGTGTCAGGATTAATTAAGCCAAGTAGTGGGCAAGTCTCAAAGGAGAACACACATCTGCCATGACCTGCCCCCACCTGAAAGCCAAGGACTCTTTCCTGCCATGGGGATGGAAGGGAAAAGGGGAAAGGAAGCAGAAATGGTGAGGCATATTCCAGCAGAAGCAGCATGGTGAGCAGCCTTGAACTGTCAGAGGAACACAAGCACGGCTACAGCGCTCCAGCCTCAGAGCAAGCACCTTGTGCCTTGTTATTTAGCACTTCAGATAGACCTCAGTAGGTTTTGCAAGTTGTGCATTAGACGTCTGGCAGGCAGTTAAGGCTACTTAAAGAACACGGGAACTGAGTTTATTGAAAGATTGGCAATGAGAGGGTCAGAGATCACTGTGTGTCTGTGGTCTGGAGACAGGGCTGACCCTCCATTGACAGCCCAAATGGTGGCCTAGCAGTGAGGAGCACAGCTGTGCTTCCCAGCTTCAGGCTGGAAAGGAAAGCAGGTCCCCAGTATAACTGAAAAACCAAGACAGCTGGTAATGACAACACAAGGGCACAGTATCTGCTTTTTGTGAACTCATCTCTCTGCTCCTGACTGTGCCAGGAGAGGGGTTTGTACCAGAGCATGTGCAGTGGTAAAGGATGCCCATACCTCCAGACAGGTGCAATAGCCAAGCAGCAGCACAGTATCCAGCCATTTCCTAGCAGCCCCTCTTCCAGTTGGAAATTGATACATGGATCAGCCCCTCGGCTTAGTGGATCTTAGCACCAGTCATCATGGTCACTTACACCAGAAGGTGACAGTTGTAAATGCGTGGATACTCTCACTTCCCCTTCCTCTTCTTAGTTTGTCTTTCAATTCCAGCCCTGCTGCCACGCCTTTCACAGTTCCAACAGTTGGATGAGGAGCAGTAGGTAGTCTGTGCTTTCAATTCAGCATTAATTCACACAGGCACTCTGTCACTCTCACCAAGCAGCAGGTGGCTCAGGAATAAGAGAAATTCCCACAATTATCATAATGTTTTAAGGTAGGAAAGGTATATTTTAGTAATAAAAAGAAGGTGTCTCGGTAAGTGGCACTACATTTAAGAGATGTCATAACAACCTGTACAGACATAATTACCTAAATACTAGTATTCGTTGATTATCAAAAATCCTGATCCATGAATCAGCCTTTTGCTCAGCTGACTCTGTGTGATGTTGTTATATGTCAGTGTCTGGATAACTCCAGAAATGCTTGGCTGAATGTCTTCTAATTTTAGCAAAGATTTACATTTGTCCAAAAGACTTCAATGACAGTACATTTATTATTACACTCTCAAAATTAATCCTCCCATCACAGACCACCAAGAGAGACTGTTGCATAGCCAAGGAGGCCAACTACAGACAGAAAGACAAAGAATGCCTTGTAAAACCTGTAACTTATTAGTTAAGATTGTTTATTAATAACTTTTGAGAAAATCTGCTGGGATAAAAACAGGATTGAGACACAATTCATGTACAGAAGAAAAAAAAAAAAGGGTGTTATATAAGCACGGTGCCACTGGGCCCACTTTACTAGGTAGTAATACCAGAACAACAATCTCTAAGCTGTGTTGTACAGATGTTACAATACAGGGTGTTAAAGGGTTTGATCTTATTTGATATACTCTGCATTCTTCAAGTGCTACAACAAATTCAAATATGAGATACCCAGCCATATTTCTGCTCCCTTTCTATCAAAATAAGCATAGCTATTTGGCAGAAGATACTCCAGTCAAGCCACGCTGGGTAGAGAAGAGGATGGAGAATGCTTAGTGGTCAGTAGTTTTCTTCTACACATGATGTTCTTGCAAATATCCAGGGCTGTGGATTTGCTCTCTGACACAACCCTGATGTAGAGTGGCTTATCTTTTATGAATAGAGATATTATAATGGTGTATGCAACTGTATATTCCAGTAAATCTCTTGTGCTCAGACATCTCTAGATATACCTGGATCACAAAATTCAAGCCTGACTTGAAATCTAAGTCCTTCCTTGCCTCACCACTGATGAAGAGCTCCATCTCTGTCAGGGTTCATAATGAAGAGGCACTATATCTCCAGAGACATGGCATACAATTCTCAAGGTCACTATTTGTCCTTAGGCATACTCCATCTGCATCCACATCCCACAGCTTATTGCACTTTAAGCCTGTCCACATGGTAAGTGGTTTTCTAATACCAGCCATAATTTTGCACCCAGTTGGCATGTGGAAGGCTATATTAAGCCCAGACGATTAATGCTGTCTTTGCTGAGAAGCAAGAAAATAGTCTCTGTGCTATTATACTCTGTCAGCTTTCCCAAACACTTCAGGCAACTAATTCTGAGGACATTTTGACTGAATTGACATAAAATACATCCTTCCCCTCTTTTTAAATGCTTTAGGTTAATTTTATACTGCAGTCTCAGAGGTCATTGGCAAGAGCATGTTCTGCCTGCCACCCGGCACTTAAGAAAATTTATGAAGACACTCAGGTCCCATTTGTTCTGGTCATCCTCAGTGGGCTTACATGTCAGCGTAATGTGTATAAACACCAAACCGTTGTTTGTCATCAGAAGTCCCCTGGGTCTGTCCATGGGGAGCTGTTTTGGAACAGATACAGTGGTTACTGCCTTCAATAGATACAGAAAGACAATGTGGACATCAGTAGATGTGAAACTGGAAAGAGGCCACCTGGAAAGAACTAAGAAAGCTCTAGGAAATCCATCAGAGCAAAGTCATGAGAAGAAGTAATTTTTAAGGTAGACACAGTGGGTGAAAGGTTTAAGAGAAAGACATTTGTATATACATTTATATATTCTTGACTTCTAGGACTGAATGTTTTGTGAACATACCCTTCAGAAGACATTCCTACTCAGGACTTAGTTTCCAAATACTTTCTACATTCTGACATCCTTACAGTGAGAAATAAGGTAGAAGGGCCAGTCTTAAATACTAAGCTGATATTCCCAGGGAATTGGACATTATGTTTTGGCAGCCACCTTTTGCAGATTCTTGATATTCTTATTGACTGACACAGTGCACATCAAGGTAAGGTTTGTAGCTCAGGTCTGAGACAAACTGTATGTATTTAAAGCCAGTGTGAGATGTGACTGTCTGCAGTGTGGATACCTACATGTGAACCTGGGGTTCATGTTGATTGTAAGTCAACAGAAAATGCGTCAATGCAGGCTGCAGACTCTGGAGAGCCATGTAACTGAACAACTCTCTCTGCCTTGACTGAATCTCTGCTGACTGCAATGTCATACCTTTCCACATATCTACACACAGGCCATGGAGTTGGATGTAAATCTTGCTGTCTCTAAGAAGTTTTGGAAATTCACTCACTGCCAGATTTTAAGGTGAAACACACTTGTCCAGTTGGCCTTGCCATATCATTGTGTTCTGCTTTTCTTGTAGATTGCTCTGAGTGACATTAGGTATCTGCCTTCAAAGTGTCAACTGCAAACACCATGTGTCCTGATATCAAATATGTAGGTTATTCTTTTGCAGACTCAGGTTGCCTTACAACATCATAATCTGTGAGACTTTAATTTCTCTGACTCATGTCACCCAGGTAATAGGGCTTCAGCAATTTTGAACAAAAATCAGTCTGAGGGCAATCAATCAGACCACTGATTTCTATGCAGAAAATGAGATGTTGCTCAACTGCAGAATATTGACATCCACTAAAGAGGAGATGCAGTAGTATGGAAGTGAGAACTGAATGTTTAAACTTCTCACTGTAGATATATCCTCTCAGCAGCATTTCTCCTTTCAAAGAGGTGCCATCTTTTAAACAATAAGCACTTTCCGTATGGACACTGTATTTTGCTGGCTGTCTTCCTGTGAGATTTGTAAATAGGCAGTTCCAGCAGTCCAAGCTTCTCACTTGGAACAGAGAGGATGTTGATAAAAGCTGCTTTCAAATCAGTTCAATTCCTCTTGGATCAAATGACATTTTGGAGACAGAAGACCTCCTGTTACATCAGTCAGAACAAAATTATCTGTTTTGCTGCGGTTTACGATGTCAGCGCAGTCATGTGCAGCACACAACCAACAAAACCACTGCTGTTGTGCACCACCATTTCAGCAGGAATACTAGAATCTGTGTTAGTTCCTTGGCACATGACTTTCAGAATGGCCAATGAATGGAGTGTTTAAATCTTATCTCTCCACATCTGCTCCTAAGTTTATTTTGAATTATGGAGAGAGTCAGCAACATACTTTCTACAGCACCCAAATGACTAAATTTTCCAGTACTGGACAATGTAATCTCTGATAAGGCTAAGTTGCCGATACAGAAAATAAGGAAAGGGCAGTAAGGATATCATTCTCTTGCTACCCAATATATCCTAGCATCAGAGATGTCTTAACTTCAAAAGTAATCATGTACTCAATCTTTCTCATTCCTGATATATTCTGAACTGGCAAAGAAGTCCAGGGCCCCATCCTCCAGTCTTGCTGGATTGCAGGGCCAACTTCTCAGCTCAAGAGCTTATTGGTGGGAGCTCCAGGGGGATGAGGTATTTCATGGCTGAACACTATTGCCTTCACCAGTCTCATAAATAACACAATAGAAACTTCAATATGATAGATTGCATCCTTTTTTGGAGGCAGAAAATCACACACAGTTCCATGATTCATATGAATGCAGAGTAGCCATTTGCCTTGTAAGACATGGACATTATGGAGCTCTTTTCTTGCATATTGTTGGAAAGCTGAAAGGCAGTCTACTACAAAATCAATACTAAGGCTTTGGCAAAGAGGGAGGAAATAATCTCTCTTCCATATCCTGACTGGACAGGGCAATATACTGACAAGGTGGATAACAACAATGAAACACTAGAATAGTTGCTCAGTTTGGGGGTTGCAAATCCTGTACCACTCAGACACTGTGGGAAGAAGTTATGCAGCTGGCAGGAAGGACACCGGTGAAGCTGTTCCTACCTTTTTGAGGGGGGATTGATTAAGGTAACTTCTCATAATCTGTTAATGCCTACAGTTCAGTAAAAATTATAGTATCTGGTCAGGATCAAAACCCCACAGGCAGGCATCATTAGGCCAGGCCAGACAGGATGGTGGATGCATTAGCATGAGACCCTTAGCCCATGCTATACTGTCTTCTGCATTCCAAAATATCTGCTGGAGACAAGAGGAGTCCAGATATGCAGAAAAGCAGACTGGTGCTTGATATTCAAAGAGTGAGATGCTCTTAAGGTTTGGGCAAAAAAGAGCTCTCTGCTCATGCAAAGACATTGTAAACTCACTTGAGTTACTTGATGCAAAATATCTCTGCTCATTCGTGCTGGAGCTGCTAAATTAAGTGTGTTACTTTCTATAAATTCTTCCAGTTGACAGTGGGTTGCCTCTTACTTATAGCCATTGTCCCTTTTGTTGCTACCAAGGAAAGAAACATAGCAGAGAGCTTTTGTTTAATGAGCCATCACATTTAAACATCATTTGTCTCAGTTGTTTTCCTTTTCTCATCTACCTTTGCTCATTAAACTCCACCCTGCTTGGTTGTTAACAGCAAAATCATGGGGAGCAATAGCATCACGAGATTCCCTGTACCAGTGTGATGTTGCTACCCCTGCTGCTTTTCCCCTATTCACCAGCTCTGACGGGGCTGTGCTTGCCTAGCATTACAGCCAGGGTAGCAGCAGCTTCAGAGCCAGTTTACTCCGGCTGAAGGCTGAACAGCTGGAACTGTGCGTCCCCATATGGAGCAGGGTTTCGGATGGATTTTCTTGGTGCTGCCTGTGACGTTCACCTTGTCCTTTTGTACATCTGTCGCAGCCAGTTGCCAGCCTCTTGCCTCTGCAGTGGGGCAAGGAAAAGGGCCGTCAGTCTGTTCTGTACAGATGGCACATAGCTGTGGCAATACTCGGTGGGGACAGGGTAGGGGGAAAGTGAGGTAGAGAAGTGGTGTTTGTGCCCTTCTGCAGAGGTGCTGCAGGACATCCTCCAGTTCCTGTGCTTCTTTCCCTGCCCAGGAGCTGCAGCCATCCTAAGACCAGCAACCTAAGCCAAGCAACTGTGGGAAGCAACAACCTCACTAACAGGGCAAGGCTTTGGGATAAGGGAGCTGCTCACTCCAGTTATTCTATGGCTGCAGACCCTAGCCAGAGCTAAAGGAAACAAAGACAGATGTGTTTTCCACAGTTCTCATCTTCATGGGCATGCTTGAATATGAGCCAAAAATTACCCTTGCATCCCCAAAACTCTTGCTGAATCAGTTTTGGGGAGGAAGGATGCATCTATTGACTTTATCATGACTCATTTTCAGTATGCAGAACTATAATGAAAACTCCGAGTCAGCATCTGTTATTTACTTCTGTGGCTTATGCTGGCCATCTCTTCTCAGCTGTCCAGCACAGGGGCATTCAGATCCTGATGGATGGCACTGCAAAGGCAGTGCATACTTGTCACCTTACCTGAGTGAAGGAATACATGTGATGAGTTTAGCCTAGCCTGCAGTTAAGTCCAGGTGCCAGGAGTGGGAGATGACAACTGCGGAGCTGTCACTCTTCTGGCTCATGGGCAAACAGCTGAGTCTGGAAGAGCCACAAGTGGGACAGGGACTCTACAGTGCTAACAGAGGCCTTGTTAACTGTGTTAGGAAGGCAGGTCCTCAAAGGGAGTGGCCGTGTCCTCCTATCTGCACTACCATTAGCTGTCTCTGTTATGTTTTTCGCCTATACCAGCCAGATTGAGGTTTGTGTGGGATCTCATCAAAAGATAAACCAAAGCCCCCAAGTTCAGTAAAACAGTGAAGATTGGGCACAAGGCAGACATTTCTGAGAACATATTGTAGGGCCAAATCCCTGTAGAGATGGTCATTTGAAGATTCTTCCCAGGCCATTAGGAATACTCAGTAGACACCATGACCTCCCACCAGAGGGAAGATTTACTTCAACCTCAAATAAAGTCCATCTGCCCATTTGCCAGTTGTTAAACCCTCCTGTGAGCTGAAGGCAGCCAGGTCAAAAGAAATGCACACATTTGGATATACTCACTCCTTGCTAAGCCACTGTGTGGCAACTCTGCCTGGACCCGTGGGTAACCCTGAGCACCTTTGCTTGGGCTTAATTGGCCATTACTTGGCCAATTGGTAGAATGAGGAACCAAGCGGTAGCACTTTTTGAATGGGTGGCAAGTGTACTTCTTTGTCATTACCCAAATCATCCCATATATGCACACACACATGGTGCTGAGTCCATATTTCCCAATCAGACAGGCTGTGGCTAATTTCTGCAGACAGTTCAGCCCCAGAAAGTCAGAGCTGAACATCTTCTTCTCCAAGGCTTAACCCAGTGAGCACTATGAGTGGGGCTCAACCACATTCACAGTGCAACACTACCCCAAGTATTACAGAGAGGCAGAAGAGTTGCAATTGCTCCATACTCACTAGATGTTCCTGATGTTCATATCTCCTTTTTTCACCCATTCAGTTTTTGGGAAAGACTCTTTCAGTGTTGTTAATTATGCTGTGTACCTTTCCTTCACAAGGAAAAATGGCACTTTCATAATATCATATCAGACACTGTCACAGCAGACCTAATTTCTCTTTTATGAAGTGCTTGATCCAGAGCCAAGAAAGTCTCTGCTGCTCCCCTTTGATTCTTGTTGTCCAGATCCAAATTATTCTTTTAAAACTAAGCTCTTTATTCAGCAATACCTCCTACATTTTGTCATTTCAGGGAATTTTTACCAGTATAAACTAGGTTATGAGATTGAAAACTAAATAGTTTTACTGGTGGATATTTGGACAGAAATTCCTCTCCTCCTTTGTTTTAGTGATGTTTTGGAAGAGGCTTAAATTAAACCAAAAAGTCATTTATTCTGAAAGAATGCCTGCAGGGGACATAAACCAATAGTGCCTTTAATTATGCCTGTATGCTCATTTTGATTGCTTTAATGTTTCTAATTACAGTGTTAACACTTCTCCCATTTGACAAGCTGGGAAGACAATTTGGCTCAACCAAGGAAGCTAGAGCACGGGTTATGGGAGATGTACATCACCTTCCAAAATTACTTGATCCTGCCAGCTTGGAAAGAAAGGATGCTCTCAGTGGCATTCTGTTATTTCAGCCTGTTCTTCCATTGGATTACTGATGGGTAGCATTTTCAATGACAATGCAGTGGCAATGAAAATGCTGCTTTTGCCACTTTTGGCATGAAAACTTTGTGGACATATGCAGAATCATAGCAAACAAAGTTGAAAGAAACTGTAAAGAATGATGTCTCCTTTCTTTGTGGGAGAAGATGAGATCCAAACTTCTCTACAGGCAGGAAGCCCCGAGCCATTTATTCTTGTGCTTAATTACTGTACCATTAGTAAAGGCTTCTTAATGTCTAACGAGATCTTCCTTCTGTTTAAGCCAATTACATATTGTCCTATCCCTCCGGAGACACAGCACTGATTATTACTTCAAAGCATGTTAAGGCCTATTCAAATTTAACAGCAAATGCTGGATTGTGAGTGAGGTATCTAAAGACTGATACTTACATATCTTTGGATGGAAGCCATAACCTGTACAATTTTAAGAGGTCTCCAGAGACAGTAGAAGTGCTAAAAAACTTCACTACAAAAAATTTCAATCCAATTTGCTTAGGTGGAAGAGAAGGATGGGAGAGCTTTTAGCTAATGCCTGCGAAGATGAGTTTCTCTTACATCAAGAAGAATGTTAATTCAGATCCCTTAATAACATGGTCTGAACTATAATTTAATTGATAAGAAATAGATTATATTTATATCTTAGTAAATTCAATCTAAGTATTGGAAGGGCTTCAAGCTCCAAGACTTCAGTGCCCAAGGTTTAGACACATCCTCATAGCTGGACAGGGGTTCTGTCACCATGCTATTCACTGCTGAGCCAAGACAGCCCATCTAAGACAGCAACAAGGGCAAGGGAAAGGAAAAACAGAGAAATCAATGAGTAATGCTTCAGATAAGTGTATCACTCTCTTTGTAATCAGTTCCACCCCACTTTTAGTCTCAGATTCAGAAACACACAGACCCTGTGTGCACTCAGGTCCAAAAATAGAAACCTTTATATTTCCCTCCGAAAACCCTCAACCCATATCTTTAAAGGTAAGTGTGCCAGCTCCTCTCAAGTCAGCCCTCTCTTTTCCTGGTTAGTTCTCTAATGTCCTCTTTGACCACATCCCATGCAGGTTGACAGTATCCATCTTGCCCCATTCCACCCATCATCTTACATCACTCCTTTGTAGCATCTGGCTCCCTCTGCTCCTAGGAGAACACATCGGATCTGACTTCTGTAGGCATCAAGACCACTCCCGCTTTTGAAAAGAACAGTAGTTATTCAGAGTCAGGCGTAGCATGCGCTTGTCCCAGCCCTGCTGACTAGGACATTATGAAAGTTAAGGTAAATTACCAAAGATGTGAAATGGGCACATATGAATTAAAGCATGTTAAGCCCTGCATGGGTATTTTGGGATAAAGTGACCTTGCTTTGCTTTTGTTTAATTGTCACCATAGTGAACCAAGTTCATTTTCCTTCTGTATTGGAGCCCCCACACAGAGGTTTAACGCACTTCATCTTCTGCACTTTAACTCACACCTCACATTAATTTGTCTTAACTCCCCAGGTAAACAAGCCCTCAGAGGACTGGTTTTTCCCTCTCTCATGTGACAGTTCACTTCGTCACAAAGTGAAATGTGTTGAAGAAAACTATTTGCAATGAATTTTCCCTCAGCTGCGCCTGCAGTTACATATTAGTTGTGAATTGCTGCAGAACTTACCTCTCTGTCTAAGCTTCTCTATTTTTTTCCTCTTTCAAACACCTATACTGGATCATCTTATGATTAGTAAAGCACCATTCCTCTACCAGGCAGATAGGGAACTGCTGGTCTAGGCTACAGGTGAGGTACAGAGGTGATCCAGGGATATTAACTGCTGGGTTAAGGATCACAGTCTACATCTGAGCATAGAACTCATGTAAACCCAGGCCTCTTTTGCCTCAGAAACATCTTTTCTCCTGCTCTCAGTGGATTTTTCCTCATTAGAAATAGTCAACGAGCTTCTTCAAACCTCAGGATCATGCCAGTTGTGTGGGAAAGGAAAAATTAAAAATTACTGCCATCTGCATGATTCCCATCCAGGAACAAATCTTTCACTCTCCCTCTCTCCCTTTGCTTCCATCCTCCCTTTTTACTTAAGAGCAGTAGAAGACCTTCACATTAAGATACTGAACCCATCACAGTTGGAACAGACAAAGCCAGAGTGAAAGGGGAGGTGATGGAGGCTGAGACAATGTATTTTTAGTCATTTCGATGAATTATGGAGATGTGAAGTTGATAATTTATTGAAGAAGGGAAACGGGGGACTCTATGTAAATGTTTTCAGATGAATAATTAATGTGCCTTTCCAGCATCAGGGGGTCTTTAATTAAAGCCTCTGTTAAACAACGGAAGGCAGACGGGCCCAGCTCCTTGCAGCAGATAATTGCACCTTTCTCATGCATAGCTACAATTCAGAGACAAAGCATCATTTGCATCAATAAAGAAGGACAGATTCTACCTAGGGTGAGTGGTGGGAGACTGTGGAGGCCAGCTGAGTGACCCCCAGAGCTTAGGTGATCTGCATCACATTCTAAATTAGCTTAGCATATGGGCCAAATGAGGAGGTGTGGGTAAGCAAGGATGGAGGGAGTACTCTGGCCACAAAAGGCTTTGAGGAATGCAGAAAGCCACTCACAACCATCTGTAGATTATAGCCTCTTCAAGAGGGACCTACTGACAGGGTTATCCTGTATGATACATTTGCCTTCCAAAACCCTGTTCAGTACCATGCCTGCCTCATTGTTCCAATGCAAGAGACGGGTTCACAGCAGAGGGGAGCACAGCAATAAGGCACATTTGCAGGGTGAAGAAAAAAGGCAAACCTGACTCTTCACTCTTCCCCCTACCCAGCTGCTATCCTTATCCCCAGCATCCTCCCCAGACACCAATCCCTCAGGTGAACAGCACACTTGTACACTTCCTTCCTTCAGGGGTTTCACAGCTGATGGGGAGAGAACCAGATGAAGATTCACTGTGGACTTCAGTCAGAACACAGCATCCCCTCCCTCTCATGCCATGTGATGGTGGGACCAGACTCAAACATTCTTCCTTACGAGGACTGGGCCTCCCAAAAGGTCTGTGCTTATTTCCCAAGAGAAGGTATAAAAACATAAGTTTCAGGAACGAGAATGGGACAATGTGCTGGTTTAAAGATAAAGTGGCAGGAGAAATGAACCCAACTCAAAAGAAATTATAAGTCAGTTATAATTTAATAAAAGGATTACAATAAATACAATGATACAAAGGAAAATTGGTTTTGACCCACAAAAACAGAGGTATAACCCAGCACCCTGGGGCACGAACAGGACGGTGTTCGTCAGCCCCTGTGCTGAGCACCACGTGGTCCCCCTGAGTACAAAGTTCAAGGAAAGAATAAAAACCTGTTGGTGAGAATGATGGT
>JAWWEU010000001.1:24923910-25002783 GCA_035583155.1 Acropternis orthonyx
GCTGCTGCAAATGATCCATTGTTAGCAGTTCATGAGAAATGACACAGAGGGTGTAGAATACACAGCCCTGGCCACACTCACACAGTGACAAACTGGTCCCAGCCACTATAACCAGGACAATTAAGGAAAGACAGAATTCCTGCCCTGGTTAATACTGTTGAGGAGCTTCCAGTATAATCCCAAAACGTGGCTTATTTAAATGCCATGGGAACAGCAGGTAAACTTCCAAACAGGGAATGAAGTCTTGTTTTTCTTGAGAATGTTGTCTAAATTAGACACACATTAATTAGTTTTGACACCTTGGCAAAGAAACAGTATCTCACTTTTTTCTCATTCATTCTTATCACCACTAACATTCATGGTAACATTATAAAGTGAGGGAACAGGAAATAGTCAGGTGAAACTTTAACAGAAAGGGTAAAATCTAAGGTAGGCCTAGCAGGTTCCCAAAGCAAATATTTACAAACACAGAAGCTAAGAATGTTTCTGCCCTGCATTGCCAAATTGGGCTGAAGAAGACCTCAGGGTGTTACCTAGTCTGTGCCAGTCATCTATGAAAGAGGTTTGCTTAACCTGCTAGCAGTATCTCCCCACTTTCTGAAGCCCTATCTGAGGCTCTCCCTTCTGGCACTGAGCACAAAGACAATCCAGAGAACATCTCCGCAAGAAAAGTCTCTCTGATTTCCATGAACATCTTGGTTTTCGGGAAAGCACTGCATCTTTGAGATTGAGAGCATGTGTTTTCTGTTTGCTCACATCAATGCTCTTCACAAATCTGTCCTGTGCCTGCGAGCTCAGCAAAGGCTTGCTGTTGTGCTTTGTGGGGACCAGCGCTACTAGAAGGTCTTTGGAGGACAATGCACCCGGAGCCCCTACGAGCAGCTACGAGGCTCTGCTGCTCTCTGCTGGGAAATGCGGGCAGAGCCTGAGCAAGAGGCCATCCTGAGGGAAGAGCGGAACTTGCCAGCACGCTCTGGCATGGTCTCTGAGCAAAACCACTCAGAGCCACGTGCAGAAATGCAGACCCCTGGGTGCAGTCTCCTCCTCAATGTCGCTGTCTGAAGCAGACCCACATCAAAGGCTTCTGGTGCAGGAGCAGTCTGAGTGCAAGTCAGCAGTCCTAGTCACCTCTGTTCCACTTGCATCCCAGCCCTCTCTACCTCATGCAGGAGGTGGCTTTCTCCACTCTGTTGCACTTACACCTGCTCTCCTCCCAGCCTGTAATGTGACTGCTTTCTCAAAAATGCTCTGGACAGAGGGCAGAGCAACTACTTCACCATATAGGTAAGGAAGAAATGTGCAGAGCAACTGCATGACCCACCCAAAGTCACTAGTCAGCACATGGATGCAGAGATGTCTCTCCAAGGACCCCAAGCCTCTTACCCATAGCCTATTTGTTTGGGTTTTTTTATCATTGCTCCATGCCACAAAACTGCTCCTTGCTTACCATACCTCAGGAAGGCTTTAACTACATCTGTCTGCAAGTGTGCAAAACCACATGCTGGAGAGTCTTGGGGTCACAGTGAGCAGGGAAACAGCAAGGCCACAGCCACAGGAATTGACTGGGCTGACACAGCCTCATGGATTGTGCAGCAGGTGAGCTCATTGCTCCAGCCAGCAAACTCAGCAAACTCAGCCTGGGCCCCGACAGCAGCTCCTGCACGAAGGCTGGGAACAAATTCCCCAGCCTGGTGTGGACCAAGGCCCTCTGCCTCTTTAAGCAATTATGTTTAATTTTCTGTGTTTCTATGTTTCATCTCACGTATCTCGTTATGACTTTAAAGTCACAGATGAAGTGACAGGACTTTAAGACGGGCATTTTCAGGACTTGGTTATTACATATGTATATTTACAGCTCAATAAAATAAGAAGAAATATTCAAAGTAAACAGACTGTGGAAAGTGATTTCTTCCAGCTCTCCACTGCAGACTTGCAAGAAACCAATCAAAGAGGCTCAGGACTGGTTTGAGCGTAATTTATTAACCCAAAAGGGTCCGCATTGTTAACCAACATTTATAGTGAACAGCTCAACCATCTCTACTGAACGACTGTGTGATACTGCAGGGACAAATGCAATGAGTTACTACAGAGATAGGACAAAACCAGCAGCAGGTCTTTGTTACAGCTGTTAGAAAAAGTGTCCCCAGGAGACAGACACTGAATCTCTAATGGCTATCTTATTTCTCTGACAATTTATTTAAGTTTTAACTTAACAGCAGGAATGATAGCCAGAGTTACACAGTGACTCCCAATAAAGGACTGTATTGCTGATCTGCAGCTGGTGTTTTCTTATTTATTTCAAAGTCTTTAAGTTCCAGACTTAGCATATGGTGCCATATAAATAATGATATAATAATACGTTTTTGCTTTCCATGTGCCTGGGTAGAAAAAAGCCATGTGATTTATCTTACATGAGCATTGTATTTAAGGCATTATTTTGCTCAGAATTTTTAATGCATTTAAAATGCAGCTTCTGCTTTTTGTAATCTGTTCTTTTGAAAGAATAAACAGAGCAGTGATGTTTATTTAATAGAGTCATTCATCTTATTTCCTTGTGCAAAATCCTAGCTTTCCAGCCCCAGCATCCAAAACCCTGCAGTAGCGAGTGGGGTTGGAAATGGAGAGATCTGCTGTTTACCAATGAGGCAGAGATGAAAGGAACACATGGGGTTCAAGATTTACCCACAGCACACTACTGGAAGCCAGCAGGCAGCTGAGAACTGCTTAGTCCTGTCCAGTAAAGGATAAAGAGGAGAAACTCATGGGAGAAGTTCTGTAGGGAGTCATGCTGTGGAGAACACAGCACTGGGTGGCTCAGCACACAACTACCCATACACACAACTGATATCAAGATGCCTCTTTCAGATAAAACTGTAATGGTGGTTACCAGAGCAAACACCACCCCCATAGAGTATGACAGGGATGTAACTGTTCACAGCTTTCCTTTCAGACCCTCAATAAACTAGCTCTGTGAGCACTGCAACTGCAGAAACACCTAGTTGCAGGGCACAAAAGACCTATTAACTCACAACTCAACCGTTTCTGGATGTTACTGTCTGAAGTTTCTAGAATGACTGGCTGCAAAACTTCATCAAGCAAAAACTTTTTGACAGCTACCAGAGTCTTCACAGCTACAAGTGTTGCGAATGTAGGTTTATACCTGCACAGGTCACTGCAGAATAATCAGAGGATTTCTAAGGGCCGTACAAGACAAACCAGTGAATATCCTACCTGCAAACACAAGCCTGCTCCATTGGTCCACAACTCCTAGAGGAAATATGGCAGGGCCCATAAATCAAAGACTGACAACCCCAAGCACCAGTAGTATACTGTACCCTCTCCCATCATGTGAGGATGGGAAAATCAGTGGAGATTGAAGGAGTCAGGTCCTAAAATCTCCCTGAAAGTCCACCCATCCAACCACCTAAGACCCTTCAATGAATTTACCAATTTTACCCAGCATCTTTCAAGATCTTTTCAAGGGAAAGCAGACCAAAAAAACCTCTAGACTCCAAAAGCAAGCAGTCCCATGCTGTCTGGAACCATTGCAGTCACATGGGAAAGCGGGAGGGGCAAGATGGGCTCAGGGGAGTTAAGTAATGACCTGGCATCAGGGCAAACAGCCGTGCTCCAGAGCTCAATGATCTGAGGGGTCAGCATGGCTGAGGATATGGACAGCACTGTCACAAACCTGTACTGGAGCAGTGGGGCACCTGTTTATCTTAAAAGTTGCACAGCATACCCTGAAAAACACACACAATCTGAGCTGCTCTGAATGGAAGTGACATCTCTAAGTTTAGAACAGCTTTTGAAGTCCTGTATCTCCCGCCCTCTCACTCCTCATAAGCCCCCATGGCAGTTTCAGCCATTGGTTTCAATCCCAGCTCTTGTCAGACTGGAGCATGAACCAGAATATGTCAGAAGCTGGTTACTGTGGTAACCCAGCACAGCTTTTATCTTTATTCCTTTCATCTCCTCTTTGGGGGAAACTGACAGTCTGTTTATTTGCTTTTTCTGACAAAGTTCATCATGCAGCACACCAACTGCCTTGATCTGTGTAAAACTGAGGAGAGAATAAAGTAACTCTCACACCAATGCACATGTAAATATTTCTCTTAGCACTCTACTATCCCACCTCTTGCTTCCCTGCTTCCCTTTACGAGCTATTTGACATGTTCTTTTCCATCTGTCCCTCCACGCACAGCTTCTCTCTGTCCTTCTCCTCCAGGCCTCCTCACTACCATGGCACTTAGTAACAGAGCCAACAACAGCAAATGGCTACCCTGGGCTTTCCTGCATCCCTCACAGGCATGTGGTGAGGCCGAAAGGACACTGAACTCAGAGGGAAGTCACACAGTTCCTGGTAACACGGAAGGCCAGAGGCAGGCTGGGCTATGGGTGACACCCCCGCCCTTCCCTGTGCCAAGGGAGCCCCCACACATGGCTCTCTGGCTCTGGCACATGCCAAGAGACCTCTCTGGCTGCTGTGAGGGGGAAAATAACACAGGAGAGGGGGCGGCTGCCACGACCAGGACCAGGGTCAGTGGCAGGACCAGGGTCAGGGCCAGGCACAGCTGCCAAAGGCACCCTGGCCTGGATCAGCAGTACTGTGGCCAGCAGGACTAGGGCAGGGACTGTCCCCCTGGTAAGACCACACCTGGAGTGCTGTGTCCAGTTCTGGTCCCTCACTGCCAGAAAAAATGAGGTGCTGGAGCCTGTCCAGAGAAGGGTCTGGAGCACAAGTGTGATGATAAGCAACTCAGGGAGCCGGGGGTGTTTGGCCTGGAGAAAGGGAGGCTCGGGGGGGACCTTATTGCTCTCTACAAGT
Organism: Acropternis orthonyx; assembly: GCA_035583155.1. NCBI lineage: Eukaryota > Metazoa > Chordata > Aves > Passeriformes > Rhinocryptidae > Acropternis > Acropternis orthonyx. The sequence goes on from JAWWEU010000001.1 coordinate 24,928,739, forward strand.
ACCTGAATGGAGGTTGTGGGCAGGTGGGGGGCAGCCTCTTCTCCCGCGCAACCACAGGGCTGCCCAAGGAGGTGGTGGAGTCACCGCCCCGGGGGGGCGTTAAAGAAAAACCCCGGCGTGGCACTCGGTGCCCTGCTGCAGTTGACACGGTGGGGTTCGGTCACAGGCTGCCGTCAGAGGCCTTTCCCAACCCGACCGATCCCGGGATTCCGAGATCCCACCCTGACCCCCTCCCGGCGCTTCCGCCCTGACCCAACATGGCCGCCACGTCACACCGCCGGCGAGGCACGTGACGGCGGTTTCCCCGGCAACCGCCCCGGCGTCTAGCACCGTTCCCTCCCCCTCCCACACCTACGGCGAGCGACGAGCGGCACAAAGGGCCGGCGGCGGCGGGGGGCGAACCCCCCTGCCCTGCCCTGTGTCTGGTCTGTGGAGGCACATGTTTAAAATATTCTTTGTTGCATATTTTAGCAACAGGACAACAGCCACCCAGAATCTGAAGTGAAGGAATCTGGCATACCCGAGGACCAGACACCTATAGCTGAGCCCCCGCCACCGTCACTGGATGGCTTACCTGAGGCTGACACACCGGCATCTGTAGTGGGACTGGCAGTGTCTGCAGGCCGGTTGGCGACCGAGGAACTGCCACTGACCGCTCCCAACCCAGGGGGGGAGCTCGCCTGAGGTCAGGTCACCTGTGGATGAGCTGCCAGGTTTCAAGTCAGGATGCACATGTCTGACTCCACACAGGACAGCAGCAACATGCCTGAGGCAGCAGCATCAGCAGCAGAGACTGCATATGAAATACCGGAGCCAATGATATATGAAAACGCCTATCAAGTCTCCATTGATTATGTGGAGAAACATAAAATTCTGGAGATATTTCAGGTGAAATACATACTTTCCTTCTCCTTCCAGAGGCTTACATGAGGAGCTTGGCCTAAAGTTAGCTTGAACCAAATTACCCCTTCCCCATATCCCTCCTTGTTCTGTGCTTTCTGAAGTGTAAACTTAAGAAAAGCAGTAGAAAAGGACCCTTGTTCATTTTTGGGGTTTGAAAGAGATGCTTGCTTTCTAAAATGCATACAGTGTTGGAGCAGAAAGTGCAGCCACCCACCTACACTAGGAGCAGTAATTCTTTCCTTCTGTCTTTCTCTGTCTCAGGAGATCACAGAAAAACTTGTGTACCATAAGCCTGATGACCCCTTGCAGTTCATATTGCTGGAGGTACGGTCTTGCTGGGGCTCAGTGGGGACTGTCTGTTAGGGCCACAGCAGAAAGCCAGCTTTGCTGAGCATACCAGAGTCATGGTCAGCCCAGGACTGTGTCTCTCACTGTGTGTCTGCTCACTTCAGAGGAGGAAAAGCACCGGGCAGGAGCAGAGTGCCTGTGGTGCCAGGGACCATGTGTTCTCTAAAGGAGAGGGAGAAAAGGTATGGGAGGGTGGGTGAAGAGGTGTAGGGAAAGGGTGGGAGGTAAATGTACCCTGGAGTTACCTGAGAGGTGAGGAAAGCTTAAGGACAGAGACAGGGACCCTCTGGAACCCTTCCCCAACTCCCTCTATCCCAGACTGGGAGGGAATGCCTTTTCTGCCCACACACCTCTGTTCAGGAGAGCTGTCTCTGCTGATCCTGCAGGGTATTAAAACACAGCTAATTCAAAGTCAGTCAAGAGAGACAATAGTTTGGCAGTGAGTTAGAAGTGTGGGTTGCTTCTTGGGAAAAGGAGGAGTTTTAGAGGAAAGAATGCAGACAGAGAGAGTGAGTCTTTTCCTTCATTGCCCTCTAGTTAGTCAGGAGCAGCACCATCATTGTGTATTGCTGCTGGGTTCATGGTGCACTGAATGCAAAACCTGCAGGTGAATGTCAGGGTCAGTTCAGGACACCAGTGTGTAAGGAAATAAACTCCCAAATGACCCTTTTCATTTTTCTTTTGCCCAGGTGCAGTCTATGATAGACGCCAGGCAGGCAGAAACAGAGACAATATCGGAGGAGAAGAAAGATGTATAGGTGTTCTAGAAGAGGACCTGTGAACTCCTTTTGGCCCCTACCGACCTTGCTATTGTGGTATTGCATGATGCTTTTGTAGTCACTGACAATAACTTGGAAAAGGCCTGCTTGTACCTCTTTTTCATGTTGTGTTCTGTTCTGTATTCTTGTGCTTCCCCTGGGGTTTAAATCCTGCAATGAAATACTGGAATCACAAACTCAGGTTTAAGTGTGCATGGATCTGCAAGCACATATGGTATATCTTGAGGAGGCAGGTCTGCTGAACTTCTATGCAGCATATACATACAAATGCCTAAATCCCATATTTAGGCCACTCCTAGGCTCTGTTTTTCCACGCAGAGAAACCTCACAGCTCAGACAATGCAAGCACAAAAACATGTAGAATTAGAAAAGCAGCCCTGCATAACCCACAACTCGCTCTTTTTTCATGCTGCATTGGTGGCTTACTGTCTCCAGCATGCAACAGTGTCTATGCCCATCTAGTACTTTGACAGGCTGGGTCTGAGCTTCCCCACTGCCCCCAGAGCATCTCTGATGCAAGAAGCTGTCTTCTGCCTCTTCCACACACTGGGTGCAGCTGTCACACCCTTAATCATCCCTGATGGGTACCCATCATTCTGATTTTTGGGGTTGCCCTGCTTGTATCATTGCAAGTACAGTGTGTATCTTGATAACAACAACAGTAAAGCAACAGTTGCACACACCCTTAATGGCTTCAGAAAACATTGTCACTCAGGAATGTGGGAGGTGAATAAAACCAAACAAACCAAAACCAAGCACTTGTAGCCCAGGAAATTCATCAGAATCCAGGTACATTTTGTAAACACGTAATTTGAGCTGCTTTTGATTTTTAAAACACAATTCTCATTTTCATACTAAGTGTGTGTTTTCACCCTGTTGAGAAACTTTCTTTTTCTTGTCTCTTGCCTGAAGATTATTGAAAATGTGCAACACAGCATACTATTGTTTTGGCTTTATATATTGTGTATGTGTAGTAGATGCCAGAAAGTTTTGGGGGTTTTTATCACTACAGACTTTTCTCTGTTTTAGGCAAGTGTTCTAATTTCCTGATGGATGGCAGTGTATTCCCAAATGACTGTCTCTATGGCTATGAAGAGAACACCATAGAAATTTCCATCTATCTATTTTTAGCTGAAAGTCTGATGATTAGGTTGTGTGATTCCCTGCAGCACAGCTTGGGCTCAAAAAGTCTGGGAATAACAGAGCCAAGTATTCGGCACACAAATCCCATGTCTGAGAAGAGTTTGTTTTTTATCTAAGTTTATCAAAAACGATCAGTTAACTCATGTGTTTCCAGGTTAGAGATAGGGGAGGACCCCTGTCATTCATAGTGCAGAGAGGTTTATAAGTTTATTTTGAGCCTAGAGGTGGCTCAAGATTCAGATTCAGTCTTCATTGGTTTTATGAGGAGTTTGATGTGGACTTAGGCATCTAGATCCCACTGAAGCAGTGACATGCTTTTGAAATCTCTACTTATCTTTGGCTGTTGGAAGAATCAGACACTGAGATTGTTTTTCAGTCTGATATATTTTTGATCAAGAATTTGTAAGCAGCCCTATGGATACATGCCTTGTCCTAGTATATCTCTGTGAAAGAGGAAATGTAGGGAAGATGAAGATAGTGGCTGAAGCGTTCTCATCTCTATGGTCATTTGTCAACATGTTGTCCCAGGAGATGGAGAAGATGGCATGTCTTTGAATTTTGTTGTAGAACAGGATTAGGGTGCTTTTGGGTAGAGCCTTAACTGTGCATTTCCTGCTTCTGTCATTTGTGTGTTTTATTGTTCTCTTATACTTATGAAAAGCTTTTGACTTGTAATATGTTATCAGACTATAAATGTATGCCTTCAACTTCATGTCACCATTAAGGGAGTTATGCAAGCAAAGATCCTTAATTGCTCTTTCAGTTAGGTTGAAGTGACCTGGAAATCAGTCTTCTTACAAATGACAGAAATTTTGCAAGAGAGGCCCTACCTAGTGTTCATCAGCAATCTCAGGGCCAAAATTTTCCTTCAGTGGCCTGGCCACCTTATCCTATGCCGGAAAAATTGCTGTGTGGTAGCAAGAAATCTTCCCATTGCACCTAAGAGGGAGCATCTGTCTTTTCCATTTCTCAGAAGAGAGAAACGGAAACAGTGTTTTCTATTCATTTCTCTCCTCAGAGGAGAGGTCACTCTCCTTTGAGGAGCAGCAATTGTATAGAAGTGAATGAGGCTGTACTCAGGACAGCAATTTGGGCCTGGGTTTGGAATGTGTGGATGGCGAGAGACTGGAGAAGGCAGAAGGCCAAGGACAATCCTTCAGCTTTCCCCAACTTAGAGCGAGTTGATCAGCTCTGAGCAAGGACTTTGACCAGAAATCTTGGGGAACACAACATGAGCTGAAGAGAAATGTCACTTCCTTCACCTCAAGCCTCTCAGATGATTGTATTGTATTTTGAATTACAGTTTTTTCAAGGAAAAAGAAGTCCAGGAACTTAATATTATGAAAATAAAAAAACATGCTTCAGGATGTTTGCAAATTACTGTGTTTAAGCTAGAGACACACAGCTGTTGACTTGCTTGAGTTCTTCTGAAAAATACACTTTAGTTCTGGAAAAACGCTACTTCACAGTAAGGCACTGCTGTTTGTATATAAGAAGGCTTTTCTGTGGTGAAGAAAAGGAGAAAAGTTAGATTTAAAATGGAAACTTTTACTGTAGACTTAATTCCAGAGTGACTGTCCCTTTTCCATAATTTCTTTCTCAAACCATTGGATCCTTATTTCTTCTTCATAAGTGGACATTTATCAACATGACATTAAACTGTCATTAAATTTCTTGCCTTGAGTGCTCTGAAGGAATTAGCAGTTCATTGTGTGTAACCGAAACTATTCCATATAAGTCCTTATAGCACACTAATCACAGTATATTTGAATGCCCTCCAGAGCGTGCTAAGCAACATGACTAACATCTGTGGTTTGCTCTTTCTCCTCTCTGTGAGGGGATGTCTGTGCACTGAAGTGCATTCTTCTAAAAAGAGTGGTTTGTGTTTTTTTTACCCACACCTGTGTATTACTGAGTGCCTCGAATGGATAAGGATAGGTCATGGAGTGAAAGGTGTGGAAATTTGAGGTAGTTTGTCGTTCACAAGAATGATTCCTCCCTAGCATGAGCTGGGCACTGAAAAAGTGCATTATTTTTAAGAAAGATACTATTTTTTTGTTGTTGATCCATGGACAGGCACAGGAGCATGACATCCAGTTCATCTGCCACACGGCATGATCTTAAGATCCACAGAACATTTCTGTTGTGAGCCTTGTACTCCTTCAGAAGCAGGTTGCAAAGGAGCAATCAGAAGGAAAGTGAAATCACTATGAAATAGGTCTCTTGGATCAAAACATCAGGGTTTTTTTCTTCTATCTCTCTATGGAACTTAAAATTACTCAGATGCCCCAAGCAGTAGTAAAGTTGCCTGTGTACTGCTTCTAACCAAAGGGAAAAAAATAATGTTGCAACAGCTGATTAAAGATCATTTGAAAAGCTCACACAGACTCTGCTCTGCTTCTTAGTTAGGTGGAGAGCACATTTTTCAATGGCCAGCTGCTTACAGCATGAGACATTTCATTGTGACTCACTGGATATGAATCATTGCTACATAACACCAACTTTAAGCTAGTTTAGTGCTATTGATTTCGAAGTTTCACAATCTTGTGGAACTCAGAGTCGGCAGCAGCAACTATTCAGGGCTTTCATGTCTGAAATGGAAGAAACTAACCTCTGGGTGAAGTCTGACAAAGAGCTCAAGAGAGATCTCCAGCTGAATACTGGAGGATATGGAAGAGTTTGGAAGGGAATATACCAGGGCAAATTGATCAAACGCTGTCTGACATGCCTTCTGGTTATATTCAAGGGAAAGCTTCTCTTGACCATTCCTTCAGCCAGAGGAAAGGGAGAAGAAAATGAAGAAACATTCCATGAAGGTCAGGCATTAATATCCATGCCTGCATTCCTTTTTCAGGACTGTCCTTATGGACAAAACTGATGTAGCACCACCACCAGAAGTTCGTGACCATAGCTCAACATACAGAAATGAAAAGGAGAACTTTGAATTGTTGAGGTGATATCTTCTGGGGAAAGTTGGTGGGCTGAAGTGTCATTGCAGGACAGATGAATTGAAGCAAAGTAGATGAAAGAGTTTTCCATGTACATAATTCAACACTGGAAACTGACTGCAGACACTGCAGTAGTTGGTCTGGTTTAGAAACACCTGCTATGAATTAATGGAAGGGCTCATCCTTTCTCCCACAAGGCTATTGTCTCAATTACCCATGCAACTCCTCTCACAAGTGCAAAGAGCTCACCCTCCTTTGTCAGACCTTGCTGCTCTCAGGCACTAGGAAGGGCATCTAACTGGCTTATTCTTCCAGGAGTCTGGGGTGAACTTTCTATCTTCCAGTGTAGAAAATAGGAGAAACCACTGATGTCTTTTCATAAACGACAGTGAAATAACACCAGGGAAGAAACGAACTATAAGATGGGCTCATTTACTTTTTCACATTGTTACTTTGAGACCAAAAATAAGCATCTGTCTCATTGTCACTCATTAAAGTGTCAAGAGATGGAGGAGCTTGGGAATACACAGAGCCAGGTTTATGAAGGTGCACAGCTATCAAATACAGTTCTCAAAGTTAAAAGGAAGGCATTGTAGCTAAAGGAGTGCAACTCTCAGTTTACACTGGCCATACAAACTTCCTTATAAACTTCCAAGCCTTTAAGGCAAATGCCTTATTTGGAATCACCTAGTACAACTTTAAAAATCCTTATTATTAACTAGCATGCAGGATCTATATTAGGTTTAGAGAGTTTGTAAGAAAAAGAGGTGACCTCTGTCCTTCCTCCTTCCTGTTCCCCAGTTTGCCTTCTAGCATAACACAGGAAACAGAGGTGTATAAATGCATGTGTAATAGCACAAATGTTAATGAGAAAACTGCATGTCATACCAGCCCTTGAAGAAAAACAGTTTCCACTCTGAGAAGCTTTTGGTGTTTGGACAGATGAGTAGACTTTAGGGAGAAGGCTATATTACATGCAGGCAAATGGTCAGAGACCCAAAGATATTTAACAGTGGGTCAAAGTTACATGAACACCATGAACACCACAGTCCCTTTGAATAGCAGAACGATGCTGGCTCCGTCCTGCTATTGTTTAAGTATTGCCTTGGGTTTAGTATAATATCCTGCCTCTTTGCAAGGAGATGCAGGGGAAGGCAACATTGCCAGTTTGCTGAAACCCCACAGTACTGAAAGCAAGTATTGTCCACTGAGGAACCCAGCTTTTGGTGGTTTTTGAATCCTTGGTAGGATAACAGAGCTGTCTTGACAGACTCCTTGACTATGGTATGGTGCCATGATGCCAATATGTGTTTGACATGGCAGATAGGAGTGCATATGGTAGAAACTCAGCCTACTGTTGGGAGCAACAGGTCCCTAATTTTTGCACTGTTAGACGTCTAAATATTTCCAAATGAAGAGCAATGTCCTTTAGAAAGGTAAGAGGTAAGCAGGGTCCAGCACAGCTCTAGACGGAATTACGTTTCGTGGCTACATTTTATACACCTCTTAGAAGCTGCTCTAAGCCTTCCTGGCTTTTCGGAAATCACGTATGGAAAAACGACGCTTGAGTAGCGGGTTAAAAAGCATCTTGAAACAAAGTAAAACGTAACCTTTCCTATGTATGTCCATGAGAGGGCAGCACAGACCAGCTGAGCCTTCGCTAAAGGCTATTAGGAGCCAGAGAGACTAACTTAGGTCCAGCTAAGGAGCAGCTACAAGTAGAAGAGAAAAGGTCCACATAAAAGGTCTGGATTGCCCAAAGCACAATCCCATCTGTCGCCCACGTGAAACTAAAACCCAGGCACAGCTGTGTGCATGGAAGGGTCTGGGGAAGTTTCCAGTTATTTAGTGAAACCTTAAGACAGTTCCAGAGGAAGAATATTGCACAGTGCCTACAGTCGTGTCAAAGCAATGAGTTGGTGTGAGACATTGACCACACCCTTGCCAAGGCAGAGGCTGTCACCCCAGGAGCACTATAAACTCGCCCAAGGCACGCATGCTATTTATTTCCATCACAGCGTCACACCAGCCAACACCCCTCTGCTATTCTCTTTTTCTCCTGCTGCCAAGACTCTTGTGATGCAGCTCTGAACTGACTGTCCTGCCTCTTTCTCTTGGGTACTCCAGCCCTCTGGCATGGTGGATGGTGGAGATGCTGAGATAAATGAGACATATGCTTGCAGCAAGTGTGTTGGAAACTGGAAAGTGACAGGCAACCATATGTAGATGGCAGTGCTCCACAGCCAGCCCCTTACAGCCTCCCACATCAGAGGCAGATAATGTAGGGGAGGCATTAGCTCCATTAGGGTGAATTTGGGAGGAATCAATAATAAGATGGACTCAATTAATGTGAAGAGATTTTTTTGGACCCTTGCAAATAAGCAGTAAAGGTTCCCAAACAAGACCCCCCCATTCTTTTGAGCATGTTGTGGCTCATGACTGACACACAGGACTTTGGAGAAGTGGATTTTAACCACAAGCAAGAACAATGAAATCACCAGGTCCAGACAGAACAGCTTGGTCCCAGTCTGTCAGATAAAACTCAACTGAACCATGAAAGGACCATCACAGTGCCAGTGCCATTCAGGAGATGTGACCTCATCCTAATGGATATACTGACACTGACATATACAGTCTTTCAGAGGCCAGGAAGCCCTCAAATTCATAACTAAGAGCAATACGGAGACATTGTCTCTAGCAAACCTTCCCTGGACATTGTCAGTTTTTTAAAGAAGCTACCTGAAACACTAACATAAAGTCTTTTCTCCTGTCAGAGATATCTTTGTAAACCTCAGCAATCCTTTACCAAGACACAGTGAGATTTCTATCCTCTTGTGAGCACCTCTCCCATGAAGACAGACTGAGAGAGCTGAGATTGTTCAACCTGAAGAAGAGAGGGCCTAGGGGAGACCTCATTGTGGCCTTCCAGTACCTAAAGGGGGCTTATAAAAAGGAGGAAGACAGAGTTTTTATACAGGTAGATAGTGGTAGTACAAGGGGCAATGGTATTAAATTGAAAGAGGACAGGTTTAGATTAGATGTTAGGGGAAGATTCTTTACTCAGAGGGTGGTGAAGCACTGAAACAGATTGCCCAGAGAAGTTGTGGATGCCACATCCCTGAAAGTGTTCAAGGCCAGGCTGGATGGGGTCCTGAGCAACCTGATCTACTGAGTGGTATCCCTGCCGATGGCAGGGGCGTCAGAACTACATGATATTTAAGGTCCTTTGCAATCCAAACAATTCTATGATTCCCTCTGGTCAGGCACCTGTTCAGAGTGAACTGGCCTGCCCTTGTCTGAAGATGAGATTAGAAAGAAAGCCACATCTTCTTTACCGGCCCTTTTATGTCATCAAGGGTGTTGGCTGGGGAGCGTCACACTTGCAGGGCTTGGCCCTCTCTCCCCGCCAGGAGAAACTCCTGCTGGTGGGAGTGGAGTCAGGGCAGGGCTTGATCTCAGGGTTCCCCCAGGCTCCTCCATGTGTGTTTTATCTTCTGGTCTATGCATGTACAAAAATGTGACCTGTAGATTGCTCAAAGGCCTAGGTGAGATCAGCTGCTCTAAGATGCAGATATTTTGGTCTGCATTTTCCTTTGCAGAAATTAACCTCAGGCCTGCGTTGAGGCTCTCCTACGAGTTTCCTTCATAATTAGCAGAGTAAAACAGGCATCTTTAGGGTGAGATTTAGAGCCTAAATCTCTCTCAATGTGTGCAAGAAAGCACCTTAAGGGTCTTCTTTATTAACAGTAGTAGCAGCCAATAGAGATTAACCTTTATAAATATCCACTACTTCTCTAAGCTTTTAGGTTCAGACCACTGAGGAAAGGAGTCTAAGCAGCTGCCTAATTGTTAGCAGTGGAGTGCCAAGATATAATTTTTTACTGCCTTTATTCACACTTGCAAAGATCACTATAAGCACTAGTCCAAAAGTCTCCGGGGAAGCAGTTCCCTACCTGAACTCAGTTCTTTACCACAGAGAGTAGCTTCCTCCAAGTTGTTCTTTCTGCTTTTTCACATGTCAGGAGAAACAGTCTCTTCTGAAAGGCTGAAAGCACAGATTTTCCTGCAATCTCATGATTCCAGTAGCTCAGGCTTTATGCAACCACCCAAAATTGCAAGTCTTAATGACACCAAAATACAGACATGGTTATAAGCTCATAAATAAAGCTATCCTACAAAATTAAAAAAATATTATGTATCCCTTTCCTTCCCCAAAATATTAAAACCCCCCAATCCTCAAGAGTGTGCCTCATAGCACTCTCTTTAGGAATGGAGACTGCAATGCCATATTCATTGCTAAATGCAAATACCAGGATTACCAGCGCCACAAAGATCTTGTTATCTAGGTTCTGTGTAACACTTTTCACCAAGGTATATGAGGTTTTAGAAAGAAGTTACTTACCACATTCCGCATTATACTAAATATATACATACAGTTCTGCTTTTCAGCCTCTATGCTTGCAGGTTCAGCTGGTGTGGTCAGCCCAGTGACCTGGTAGTTTATCCTAACCCACTATAATTAGCCCATGGTTGTTGCTAACCGTATGCCATTTGTCTCCCCACACTCAGCACTGTTTGGTAAACAATTTCAGAGTTGCTCTCCCCTGATCTCACTAGGTGGTGTTCAATTATTTATTCTCCACACCCCACAGTTATTCCTCTCTCTTGAGACTGAGAGGTATAAAAGTGGCAACAAGAAGGGCAAAAATTTGCCAAAAGAGGGAAGCAGCTGCAGCAAAAGAAACAACTCAACTGGGGAGGCAGGAGGCAAAGCTGGCAAGAGGCCAGGCCAGCTGCAAACCCAAGGGGCACAGCGGACATCTGTCCCCCACAGCCCACATCCTCGCCCCCTGTGTGGATGCACTGAGATGGGAGAGGAGGCAGCCATGAGGAATTCCCTTCTCCTCCTGGAAGGAGCTGGCTCCTGGCCATGGCACGTGGAGGGCTTGGGTGGTAGGCACGAGCCTCAACCCCAAATCTGGCCTGGGGAAGGAAGGTCAAACTGTGGACTGGGAAGCAGCTGTTCACAGCCCTCCTGGGACTGCAGGAGCAGAGCTGAGTGGCAGGAACTAGGGCTGCAGCCATCGGGAGCAGTGCCCTCAGGAGGAGGTTGCTGACCTGGCCAGTGAGGTTGGGACTCTGCCAGAAAAGGTGACAGCCCCTCCACTCATGAGCAGCACCTTTGCAGCGTGGTGCAGTGGGGGTGCTTGGCTTCACTCCCAGCAGGGCTGCCGTGCACTGCTGCCCTGTGCTGGAGGGACGATCATCAAAGAAGTTCCCCCTTCTGGGACAAAAAGGCAGTGCGTGTTAAGCTGAACCTGTGCATGGGTGCACAGGCTCGGCCAGCACTGAAGCCACACTGCTGAGGATGTGGGATGTCCTAAGTCCTCTCCCTCAACAATGAGATCTGATCTTCCCATGCAACATCACAAATGCAGTCAGGCTCCATCAAGACACTGGCATGGGGCAGTCACAGAAATGATTCCTGGGAGTCTGCTACTTTGACCATAAGCTCTTTTTCCCCTGTGTGCTCTCTCCTCCCCCAAGTCCTCCGTCACATATTCTCTCAGTCTTAAATCATTATTTCCATGCTATGAAGAAAAGAAATTCAAAGGATTCAGGAAGGTGAAAAAGTATTCTTAGAGGTGAGGAATGGGGTCACCTCACTGGAATTACTCACAACATCTAATCATCTCTTCTCAGCAACTTTGGGCATCCTCCAGCATGCCTTCCATGCCAATTTTAAATAAACACAGCATACTTCATGACAGGCATGTTCTCACATTGCCCTGTCACATACAGAGCACTTTGCAAAAGCCAAGTGATAGATCTCCTGAAAAATTTCATTTTCCACCTCCATCTGAAAACAGGCCAGGCTGTGGCCTCAGCATCTGACTGTCCCTCCAGATGATATCCCAAATGGCTGTGTGTCTTCACTCCCAATCCAGCACTCTTCCTTTAATTCACATGCAACAGAAGTGTGCACCTATGTGGACCTATGTCTGGATACACAAGGAAAGCACATACATGTGTGGATTTCTACATGTTCAGTGGGTGCTCATATGGCTCTGTGAGAGGGTGTGTGCACTCATCAGTCTGTAGTGTTCACAAGTGCAAGAGATTGCACAAATATATGGGTATGGTAACATAGAAGTGCTCGTTCATCTGAAGCATGCCAGCGCTGACACAGACCTACAAGGGAGGCTAAAAGAGCTGCAGACACCCCACTGGATGTACCCATGGGGGCACCTGAGCTTTCCACTGCATGGCTTTTCAACCCCACTGCACTCCCTTGCTCAGACAAGGTCTCTGTCTGACCTTTCTCTGCAAAGGCATTCAGGCAAACTTAGTCTGACCTTGTTAGCATACACCAAAAGAAGTGCAAAGAAGCAAACAAAACCTGCATCCAACTCTCTCCTTCCCCGTACCAAATCTTACCCAGATTATAAAACAGATTAAACAACTGTGAGCAGCCAAATGGTGATGGCAGCTGAGAAGTGACCACCACCCACCCCAGCCTTACCCTCTCTTCCAGCCCAAAGAAGGATTCACTCTAACAGCCTTTTGCAGTGTCCTGGACAGGACTACAGAGCTGCAAGAGCTCAACCACACCAGGGCTCTCTCACAACTGTCAGTGCTGGTGATTGGCAGGACTACAGACCTCACCACCAGCTTCCCCTTCTCTCCCTCCTCTCCTCATTTGCTTTTCCCTAAACAATATTTCCACACTTGCTGTGTTCTCTTTTCTCCTCCCAGCTGAGATGTGATGGGGTGTCTTACCACAACAGGCTTGTGTCTAATAACTGTCCCAAACTCATCCAGGCTGTGATGCTCAGGAGGTGCACTGCTTTTTCTCCTGCCAGCTGCTCTCAGTGTCCAACAGCAATGATGGGAGCCTGCCCTCCTAGAACTCAGCACACCAGCTGGTGAGAAACGCCTGGTCCTGCCAACACTACCAAAATATGGGGTGGCGACTGCAGCAAAATAGACTTCACACGTAGGGAGCACAAATAATGGCCAAGGTCTCGGTTATTTAGGTCTAGACAAATCAGCATCTGTATGCTTGAGGACCCAAATGACCTTGTCCCTGTCTACTAAATCAAGCTGGCTGCAATGACTGGGTCTTCTTTTGCTTATCACTGTGAGATACCTCATGGCACTGGAAATGCCAAAAGCACTGTCTTTTCTTCCAGGTGAAATCTCATGGGGATCTCATGCAAGAGTTGGATCTCTCTTCAATTGTCTCCAGGTACCAAGGGATCCGTATGATGTTAGAACTATTGCAGTTCTCACTAATTTCACACAAAATGTTTGCCAGGATGGCTACCAATGGCATATATACATGTTATTTTCATGCAGTTTTTTGACTTTTGAAGGGCTCTAACAACATGGAACTCCTCTCACCCTTCCCACCCTTGGCTGCATTTTGTACCAGCAGATTAAGAACACTGAACACAACCACCTGTGCTTTTACCAGAGACACACTCAAGGCTCCAGTAACATAAATCATGGCTTTTGGCAGATTTGTACTGGAATGAGTGAGGAAGAGGAAGGTGACATTCCTTTTCTGCTGTGTTTCTCAGCCTTAGCCCTTCTCAGTTCATCACAGGCCAATTAACATATATATTAAGATATGTCTGTGCTTGACTTTGCTCAGTCTTAATAAAACTGAATATGTTCAAAATCCAGAGGGCCCAATGAAATGGGATAATCCCACCACTTTTCATGTTATCCACAGTGTCTTGCAGAGTAGACAACACTTACACTTCTGTGTCCAAAAAAAAATCCCAAACTAAATAAAATGAAAATGGATCCAAACAAAAGCACTAGATTTTTCCCATGCAATGTAGTTAAATGGAAAGATTAAAATTAATTTACTCTCCACTTCTATTCAGTACATTCTTCTTATACCCACATTCAAACAATAGTCCAGCAATACTTTAGCCCAGCAATATTTACGTCTTTCCAATTTGCCCATCCTCTTTAAAGTTCAAGTACCTCATAGGAGTGACTCATTCATCCACCCTTTCAAGAGTCTAATAATAGAAATTCTTTAAAGCTTTATGTTTTCGGCACAACAGCATTCCGATACGATCTAAGAATCATGGAGACACCCTGTGGTCCCAGGAGCACAGGGGAACAGGTTTGGCTAGAAAAAAAGTTTTGCTCATGTGATGGGCACCCTACCAATCACACAGCACGTTCCTCAAGCAACCTGGGCTCTTTAAAGGCCAGCGGAGATAGGAGAAAGGGGCTTTGTCAGCTCTGCAGGTGGGTTGGGATTTCTGCTGGGGAGCATCACGAGAGGGGTGAGTGCCTTACTTTGGTCATCATCTTCCTTTTATGGCATGTGAGGGATAAGTGTCTGTTAGGAGAAAAGACAGCTCTTATGTTTAATGGTTTTGATTTTAGTTCCTGAACTGTGTTTAGTATATGTGAGTCTGGTACCTGGATAAGGTTAACTGCAGTAAATTATTAAGTATTTAATTATTCTTACCTCTGGCTTCTCTATGGCTCTTTCAATTTGTTTCATATTTTTTCTCCTAAAGACTGGGGAGGAGGGAATGGAAAAATTGAATCTGTTGTAAATCTGAGTGTAAAAAAAAATAAAGGAAAAAGAAAAAGTATTGCAGAGGAAGATGAGTCTTGTAATTCCCCCTCACTTGTGAAAATAGGAAAGGGAAAAAAACCACTTGTTTTGGTTGTGCTGAACTAATAAGGGAGAGAGGAAAAACCTATCTCCCAGTGCTATTTCTGAGGTAATTATGCTTGATGATGTTTTACCAGCCACTCCACTGTTCACACAGGCTTCATTTCATAGCAATCTCTCTCCAAAGGAAACTTAATTAGTCTCTGACCCTTGCTTGATGCCAAGCTTTGGTTTTGCTTTATTTTTCTCCCCCAGTAGCACAAAATAACTGTCTGACTCTTCTGAGTGTGGTTGACTGCTAGCACACAAGTAGTTCTCTGTCAAAGGTAGCTGCATTTCGGGATAGGTGGAGCATTGGGAAAAGTCCGGAGGGGCGGGAGGAGTGCATGGGTTTCTGTGCACTGGAGGTGTTTGCTTTAAGGTAAACATATGATGAATTGATATTTGTAAATCATTTGTCTTCTTGCAGTGGAGTCCAAGCGACTCATCATTAACATATTAAGTTGCATCCTCTCAAAACTTTTGTAACTCTGAAGATGATCCAAGCATTTGGAAAATACCTTCTTTTTAAGCCCTTTAGGTGTTACATTTTCTACTATAACCAATTTTCAAAAAATAATAAAAAAAATGTAGGTTTCTTGCTTAACGCATCAGACCCCACAGCAGGTCTGGGTGGGGGCAGTCTGTGGTTCCTGGAGTCTTCCTGTGACACTGTCACTGGCATTGGCACAGCACCTCCGGCAGCGGTTCCACCTCAATGACTTCCCTCTATCAGCACCCCAGGGCTAGCCCAGGCATCTCGCTCCTGCCTGTGGAGACATGCTCTCCCTCGGGGCTGGGTGAGTGTGAAAGGACAGGAGGTGTGGTGCCCCGGCCTCTGTGCCGGAGGGGTGTACGGACAAGGACTGGGTTTCTGCCATTGGACGGCTGGGTTTGCTTAGTTGCGCTCGAGTGGTGCGGAGCCCTTCAGCCAAGGTGTGTGGAGCCCATGAGTAATAAAACAAATGTGCCCTTTGTCTCTGCCTCCTTGCACCAGGGGATGGGAATGCCACGCCCTTCACGGGGACGCTGAGGCAAAGAGAGGTAGCAAAGGGTGATGTGAGGCCCCTGTAACCCCCACATCATGCTGAGAAACCTCCTTGATCAGGGTGTAGAGGCAAATAATAGTCACAGCGGTGGTTTTGGATGTCCCTTTGTCACAATGCTTGACAACTACCACAAAATGCAAGACAATCAAAATGCCATGGGCTTCTGCATGCAGCAATGCCAAATCAATTCTTATCCATTGGCTTTTTTGTCTAGAGATAAGTAGAGCTAGGCAAAAAAAGGGGGAATTCATCTATAAAGCCACTTAAATCCTATCTTAATCTGTAGAAATAAGGCATGGAGGCTTTGAAAGATCAACCAGCCCAATGTGTGTGAGGGCTGCACAACAGAGCCCAAATCTCACTTGAGTCCAGGGACTGTTGGCAGAAGGGCTTCCTTTCAAAGCCCGTACAAGGTTATCACCTAAAATGTAAGGGCAGAAGCCAGCCACTGCAGAAAGGAGCTTCCTTTTCATATCCCACAAAACTGCTCCCTGGCTTGTGATGTTTCTTAGATGACAATAACAAAAGGCTTTTCTAAAATCTCAGGAGTTTGCAACACATAGGTCCATGAGCCAGGCAGCGATCTCTCCAGCTTTCAGATGAGTACAGAACCAGAGTCTATCTCAGGTTTGGCAGTGTTGTATTGTAGAACACATGGCCAAACATGGCCCAGATGCAGATTTGACCTGCAAAACCATTTTATGCGACCCTCTCTGGACATGCTCACAGGTCAGGAGGTTTGACAGGGACAGAGCTTCAGGTTGACCTCATGAGCCTGCCATTTGCAAATATAGAGCCATACAGTTTCATGTATATTGTTCTGGCCTCCAAACACTTCTTTGGGACTAAAAATGGCTTCTCACCCTAAAAATAGCGGCCATCCCTACACATGCTGTCATAGGAAAATAGAAAATACTTGTGTGCTCTGCTGGTATAATGGTGAGAGCACTGGAGATGTCTCTATGCCTAACTCTCAAACCACTGCAGAAAGAGTGGTAGGATATACCTGTTTTCCATCTGTCAGTGTTACAAGTCCAAATAGAACAGCTGCTGAGTCGGCCATAGATGGTATTGTTAGAGAGGTCTCACAATTCTCTGCTCCTCAGGAAACTCCCCTTCATTGACACCTGTGTCTGCTTATATATTCCCACAGCTTCTTTGAAGAATTGTAAAGTCAGTGACCCAGCAAGAGACACACAAGTACAGGTACTCTGGCAAAAGAAGTGTGTTCAAACTACTTTTCCCTTTGTCTGCTGAAGCTGGTCCCACTTGAGCCTTTCTTTCTGGGTTTATATTTTCTTAACCACCTGGCAAATGCAGCTGTCTTTGGGTTTGGGTTTTTCCCTCCCCCTCTCCATGCACACGTGTGCTCCATCCCTTTGAAAGAAGGATTTGGTAGGCACTGGCATTTCAGCTTCTTTCTCCAAGAGGTCTCACACCTCTGACTAGTGCCTTTGTGCTCCTCTCTCTGGAAGGGGATGAATTTGACACGGGGCACCTGACTCCAGACTGCAGGATATAGCACTCTCAGGAATTTGGTGGGAATGCTACTTGGCCTGGCTCCCATAAGCCAGCTGCAGCCTGTGCTATTCCCTCACTCCCTCACACCTGACTTGAGGGGCTCAGCTCCAATTCCCAGCATGGGTGGGAGATGGGGTTACCCTTAGAAAAGTCCTGCCAAGCCCTCCACCATAGGTATGTGTGTGGGATACAGCTAAAACACCATGCTTACCAGTTCAATCCTATGGTATCACTGGACAAAATGAAACAGCCAGTGGGGTGTACAACACGCCCTGGGGTAACACTGGCTCCTTTGGAAGAGGAGCTAGGTGAGGGTACTGAACTTGTCCCCTGTCCATCCAGATGTAGCTGATGTTTCTGGATGGGTGAAAATGCAACACCATGAGCTAAGGTTGGCATGGGTGTTGTAGTGATGATGAAAACCCTATCAAAAAGAGAGTTGAAAACACTAGCTGGGCCCAAAGTGGTTCCAATCTTCTGTAGCTCAAATATCAGGGAGAGTTTGAGTTACCAGACTAACATCTGGGAAAGTTTCTCCCCTGAAACTACTATGAAGCAGGGGAGGGGGGGTGTACAGACAGGCTGGCAAGTTCTAACTGTCCTTCTCTTCATGGATAATTTCTATTTCTGTGTGAATCATATTGTACTGGTGGTCTAATTGAAGACTGTGTTTGGTTTTTCCTAGGTTGCATGAAGAAATAAAGATGGCAAAAAGTGATGACTGCATACACATCTTACAGGGACTATTAGTCTTTGGGAATGTCGTCATTGGGGTAAGTGAAGTGGAATAAGTATGGGTGGAGGCTTCCTTCCAGTAAGACATTTCTTAAAAACAGCAGTTCTCAGACATGAAATCCTTCTTCACGTGTGAAGTCCACACGTAAATAGTCCAGTAAAGTGTGAGAGAAGGGCAAAAGGAGAGCTGTTCTAAATGATCAGTTTGGTGGGGGAGGGAAAGCAGGGGCCGATTCAGAAGACCAAGGTAAGTTCTAGGGGCAAAGTCTTAGAACTGTCAGCCAGAGCTGACCAACATCTTTCCAGCCACCTCCCTACATATAGTGATGGAATGGTTCTGTTCATTCTTTCATAACAACATCTTCAAGTCCTAAGCCAGACCTCTCAGGTCTAGGCTGAGTGAGATTTGCCTGCAGTTCTTCTGTGAAGTCACAATACAAGAGACTGTAGAGTTGGGCAGAGGAGGAGTTGAGTAGCTCCCATTTGTCAGGAAGTCAAATGAAAGGAAAGCAGTATATGCCTGTCTCTGCTATTTCTTTGAGGAACCTTGATCTAATGGATTTCCTGAACTTGTGCTTCTCAGATGTGTGGCATTGCCCTGACAGCAGAATGTATCTACTTTGTGTCTGATCCACATGGTGTCTACCCTCTGCTGAAAGCCACAGAAAACAATGACATCTATGCTGCTGCCTGGATTGGCATCTTTGTCGGCTTTGCACTCTTTGTTCTATCTATCCTTGGTATTGTGGGAATCATTAAGTCCGACCGGACCTTGCTGCTGGTGGTAAGTGTACCAAAGTTTGCCTACCTATTGCTGCCAAACTGAACAAATCCTACCTTAGTTTCCATGATCATCTCAGTAATCAACCAATGAGCAAAGACAGCTTTTATAGTGATAAGGAGCCAGAGGTTCTTGATCATGGCTGTGGTATCCCAGAAGGTGACTTCTGTGAAGATACATGCATGAGAAGCTCATGAACCAGGATGAGGGAATTGATGGAGATGGACACAGTGGAGGTTTAAGCTGATTGACTGACCCTGACCTTGCCCTGAAACAATGCAGAAGCACTTGTGCAATCACATATAGCTGGGATGTGGTTTAGACCCTTGTTTCTCCCCACCCCTTACTGCTTTTCAGCTGTCATACACCATTCAGTTTAGGAGCTGGTAAGTAATGACTTCTGTACAAGGCATAAGCAAGCATCAGTATACCAAGTATGGGTGCAGTTGAGAGCATTAGACATCAGCAGGCAGACAGAAATTACAGGGGTGGGGACAGAGATTTAGATAAGCCGAGGACAATGTTAAGATGTGAACAAGTCTTTGTACAATGTCTTACTTAGTCCTGTAGTCTGGCAAAACTTTAGTGGCAAACCTCGATGCTTGCATGAACAAAGGGTAGAGCTGAAAACTCAGGAATTTGTTTTCTCCTGGATTTATGTGGAGTGGCAGTGTCTGAGACAAGAGGTTCTCAGAGATCTGAACTCTTGTGCCAGGGAATTTGCCAGTGAATAAGCTGAGGAAGTAGAATTCGCTTAACTCTGAATTTTGGTGTCTTGGCTGAAACCTAAGGCTTTGAATTAGGAGATACGAGAGGGTACAAGGGACAGAAGCTGGGGTAAGAAGGAAATAAATGTCTTGAATCAGAGAACTCTAAAGGGAATATGAAAAATGTTAAAGGATTGTGCTGAAAAGGGAAAAGAAAGGGTGAAATAGACTATGAGAGGTGACCCTTGGAATCTATTTTCATGAAGGATCTTTGCTCACAATGTAGGACTGTTGAGGAAATCTGATGATGAACAGTCAGGAGGATCAGAATAGCACCCTAAGTTGCACCTTCTGTTTCCCCAAAGTACGAGCTCTCCTGCTGGGAGCGAACAGCTTCTTGCTGAAAAGCCTATAGCTGTCAAGTGGAAGGAGGAGACATGACACAGACATAGGTTGCCAGTGAGATGCAACAAAGAAAATGGCAAATGTTACTCTAGGACATATCAGCCAAAGTATTCTCCATAAAGGCAGGCTAGTCTAAATGCCATGAGGTTCTGATGAAATCTTATCTGTGAGATGGAGAACAATTTCAGTCATTTACCTCCAAGAAAGCAGATTGCAAATTAAAACAAGCATGGGGAAGGGTGACATGAACATTCAGGGGCACAGAGAGGACTTAAGAGACTACGATAGCCTGGCCACCTTTGCCTTGAGAAGGGTTTCAGGTTTAATCTTGAAAAAAATGCTTAACTGTTTCTCTGAGAACTAACTGTGCTCTCTGACTCCCACAGTACATCATTCTGATGCTGATCACTTTTGCATTTGAAATGGCTTCTTGCATCACAGCAGCAACTCACCGAGACTCTGTGAGTATTTCTATCCTCATGTATTCTTTTAACTGCACTGGGAAATGTAGTCCCAGGGCACACAGTCCTGGGGCACACAGTCGTTTTGTTCAGTGTAGTAAGTGGCCTGTGTGATAGTACAGTGTAAACTCACAGGACTACTGCTGAGCAGAAGACAGTCCCACAAAAAAAGGCTCCAACATCATTATTCTAATCAAGGAAATAACTTTGTTGTTTCGAACATAGTTTTGTTATTTTTAACATCTTAAAAAGTTTGAAACCTTGCAGTTATGGCAATAATAGCATGAGTTAGCTGAATCATCAATACAGTGTTTAGTCTTTCAGCTACAAGCTGATTAATCCATCATACACACTGAAGACAAATCTTCAGCATTGCCCCAGGCAGTGTTACTAGTGAGGGAAAGATTACATGGGTTATTGAAGATATTGGTGGGGAGGGAAATGATTTGTGGTGCTTTAGTTCCAAGCAACATACCAAATGCAACCCATAGCTTCTGAACATCTCCTGTGGTCTGACATCTGGTAGTGCCTGCTTAAGATCTGTATCTTTCTTGCTCCCGCTCCTCAAATCCTGCTCTTTATTCCCTTGTGTGTAAAACTGGAGGAGAAGCATCATTCGTGTTCTCCAGCAGGACACTGAAACAAGCAAACCAACCCTCCCCAAATAACCCCGTATTTGCTTTACATGGCCACTTATTTACATAGTTTTTGCATTCTTCTCTGTTTGTTTTGGTTTTGGGGTTTTTTTTCTGTAGCTCACTCCAAATCTCTTCCTGAAGCAAATGCTGGAGAGGTATCAGAAGTCAGAGCCAGCCAATGACAATAACAAATGGATGACTGAAGGGGTCACAAAGACATGGGATAAAATCATGGTTCAGGTAATAATAACACCGAAAAGTCACTAATTACTACATGCTCTGCAGGTCTGGAATTTCAAGTCCTTCTTGGGGCCACTCAGTAATAAAGAAGATGGCATCTGCCCTGAACTTTAAAGACAGTTCTGACACACTCCCCCTTTGGCTCGTTTATCAGATGGCAGACTGTCAAAGGCAGGCATTTCAAAAATCTCTCCCATAAATCTGTGGTTAATGCCTAACCAGCCATGTGCAGCATCCAGACATATGCAGGGCTATGGCCTGGGCCTGTGGAAACCATTGCCTTCTCTCTCTCTGCAGAACCACTGCTGCGGGGTGATGGGCCCCTCCGACTGGCAGGAGTACACATCTGCCTTCCGCCTCACACACAGTGACGCCGACTTCCCTTGGCCACGAAAATGCTGTGTCTTGGATGCCCAAGGGCTTCCCATCAACCTTGATGGCTGCAAACTTGGAGTCCCTGGCTACTATAACAGCAATGTAAGATCATCCCTGCTTTTTATAGTTAACATGCTGGTCAACAGTGCCTTGCTGGAAGCGAAAGAAACTGTGAATAGCCTTTCTCCTCCACTGTAAGCTATGGGTGTTCATAAGTTTTCTGGAGAAGAAGTGGCTGGAGTCCTGGTCCTGTTGCTGAACACAAGACAGGGTGTTTTTTTTTAAGATAAAGACTTTCCTGATGGATAGAGAACTACTAAGAAAACTCTCCCAAAGCCACCAGTAAGAAGTGACAATCTCTGGCATGTAGATGAACAGTAGCCAAATCAAACTTAGCCCAAAGATGAGTGCATATAATATGAGTGAGCAAATTAATGGTTCTCCTCCTCAAGGTAGAACTTTTCAGTAGACCAGTGTGTGCTATTCAAACAGGCTGCTGGGTCATGAGCATCAGCTTCCACACTAGCACGCATTTCTAGAAGGCATTCAAGCTTCCAATTTTGCTGCAGCTTCTTGATTCTGGAGGTCAATTCTGTGTCAACTGTCTTTGGTTATCTAAGTGTACTTGGCAAATGGATGGCACAGGAAGTTGTCCTTGAAGTGTCTGAGATTGGGTCTACTTTGGATTTGGAGCTAGAAACAGGTAGGTTATCTGCAAGTTGTCAAAAAGCAGTGTAGCTCTGGCTTGGTTTTTTGAGACTCTGAGGTGCCCACACAGGAGAGGAACATGTGACCCCAGTCTGTGTCAAAGATGGATAAGCTTGTTGCCTTGCAGTAAAAGCTCAAAGCTGGTATTGAGTCATCCCTGGTTGTCTTACAGGGTTGTTATGATGCTATTTCTGGGCCAGTGAACACACATGCTTGGGGTGTTGCCTGGTTTGGTTTTGCCATTCTCTGCTGGACTGTAAGTACTTAATATTTGCTTTTATTTCCTCTTCTCTTTTCTTGCTATTCCACACCCAGTTGGGTGGAGGTGGATGACAGGACTGACGCATTTAAAATGTCCATAGATTATCGTTATTCATTCATCACCAATCTGCCTGTAGCCTGTCCCACTAACTGCTACCTTTACAAGTTCCCCTCCATTCTGGCTTCCAGAGGTGAGCAGCTAGATAGCCTTTCCAGCCTGATGTGGCCTGCTGCCATCTCAGCAATAAACTCAGCAAACACAGCTTGCAGACACTTCTTTGTGAAGGGAATTGAAGCATCTAAACAGCACTCACGATAGATAGTTCACTTTTTAGTTTGAAGATTTTGTATGAGTATTTTAAGTATTCAGGTTTCAGCATCTTCATGACAGATAATCCCCAATAGAGTAAAGGAATACAGTCAAATAGCTGCACATATCTTCTTTCTTCACTGTGTAGTTTCTATGCAGATAAAAAACTTTCAGCTTCCTCTACCTGAATAGGCTTTGCTTTTCAAGAATTTCTGGTGCTCCCTCCTACCATTAGGACTAAATGGGGCTGGGGGAGAGGTGGAGAGAAGGAAATGGGGAGCAGAGAAACTTATTAGTCTTGTCGTTTCAGTTCTGTGTCCTCCTTGGTACCATGTTCTACTGGAGTGGAATTGAATACTGAAGACCCAGCAACCTCAGTGCAGTCCTGAAACACCGTGTGAAACTGCATTTTTCTCCTGCTCCATTCTCCTTGCTCCATGGAGGATTTGAAGTTTTCCCACTACCTCTCCCACATGTACTTTTGCCGCTCCAAAAACCTGACACACAGAACTGACTGCAGGGAGGAATCTTCTTGTCCCTCCTTGCCCCGTTTTCTGCAGCCTCAATGTCTCCTGGCTAAGGCACAATCCTTCTTTGATGGTGCAAGAAATCCTTGGAGCATGAGAAGTGATTTGATTTGTTCTCTGATGACATCAGGAAAGAAAATGTCCATGTACACTTGCTGCAGAAACATGGCTCTCTAAAATTAGGTTGAATTTATATCATAATACTAAAGGGTCCAGCAAGGGCTATGTGACCAAAAACTGTAACCTCCTGTGACCAATAAAGACGGATGCTGCAAGGGAGAAGACTGCAGACCTCTCTAATATGTTTTATTGTTCAACTTCTCTTCTGGTCTCTATGACCCCTTGCCTTAGAACAAGGCAGATTCTCTGCAAGTTTAAGTGTGTCAGCAGTAAGACATGTCACAGATAAAAAGTGTTACTAGTCAAGCCCAATAAAAGGCTAGCTCACTCCTCAGCAATATGCTGCCTATATGCAAGCCTACCTCCTGTCACTGATGAAACCCCTGCATGTGCTCCTACCTTCAGAAGTGCCAGTCTGGGAAAAACTGCACTTGCTAACAACCAGCTCCTTCAAAAAGCTGTTCTGTACTTCACACAAGATTTCACACATCTACAGGCTGGAATTCGTGCAGAATACAAAGGGTCCTATGCTGTAGTTGGCTTTGCTAAAGTGTCTGTCCCATGCCCCTAGTTTCTTGTGCTTCTTGCTTCAGCTACTTGTATGTATATGGTTACATCTCCTGTGTACACACCCCCTTACACATCCCTGGATCAGGTAGGACAAAAACTAAATAATGGCAATGAGTAACTCTTGTGCAAAATGCAAGCAAGGAACTAACTGAACCAAATCCAGTCCTTGCATCAGCACTTAGAGTTCTCCATCAGTTCAACAGAGGTTGTTTACTTTGGCCCAGACTTATCTGCTGTCTTTCCTAGTGAACACTTCAGTAGTTAAATGTATCATGAAAAGTACACTCCTATAGAGCATTTTAAGATGAATCCTTGTACTGGTTCAGGTCCTGACACTTGCCATCTGCCTTTGTTCTTTGTTTTTGTATATTCACCTAAATACTAATTAAAGAGAAGTGGAAGTGAATTTTTTCTTTAGTTCCAGATTGTGTATTTGGGAAGAGGAAATAATAAAGGTCAGTATCCAGGACACCTGGGGCAGGGCAAAAGCAGGCTTTAACATCCTGTAATGTTATGCTGAAGAGCAGACTGCAAAGCAGCATGGTGCATGGTGCCACAGAAACTCTGTAGCTGAATACTGCCTTGTTAGAGTGCTGGGGAAGAGAAAGAGACAGACATGAGGGCAAATAGCTTGAGCAAGAAATGGGTCCCTGTAACACAGAAGTTTTCTGCATGACTGTGCTTTCAGAACAGAAAATCCTCACGATTCAGCACTGCCCTGGTTCAGTGGGATGATGACTGTCCTGGAGGCCCTGGAATGTCAGAAATTCCATGAGGAAGTTAGTCTTCACTTTTTTCATGAGACTTGAGTCATGGATGCAGACCCTGTATGACAGTGGTTAGAGTTTTTGAAGGGGAGGGGGGTAGAGCTTGGTGGTAGGATTGGGGGTTTTTGTGTCTATGCTGCTGAAAGATACAGTAATACCTAAATGTAAAGAAGTCTAAAGAAAATCAGCATTTGCCTAAATAAAGGAGCAATATCAAAGACGGAGTTCTCTGCTCCTTGCCATGAACTGCAAATCCCTGTCAACTGCAACCAGCAGAGACAGGAGAAATGGGGGAGAAAGGCCAGTGCAGGCACACAGCCTCTGCCCTTGCTTGGCCAAACCCCTCCAATGATTCCACAGCTATGGCAGCCATCATCGATAGCTGCACTCTTGTGTAAGGGCCTCTTGCTCAAGTTATATCTGAAACTTGAGTAGCTCTGCAAATGAGCAACTGGCTATGGGACTTTCTAGAGAGCAGTATGGCCTGATGCATATGGATGTCTCTGTAGATACAGCCTGGTGAAAACTTTAGGACTGAAGGAGAAAATAAGTTTAAATATTCTTTTCCTCCTCTGGTCTTTGGCTTCAGACTCAGTGGTCTCTTCCTTTCTGCTACATCTAAATGTGGAGTGGTTAAAGCACTGCCACTCAATGTAGAGGAAAATGCTCCAAGATTTTGCAGGAGAAAGGAAATTGAAACTACTTTTGCAGTATTAACTGCTCCAACCAGTTGCTAATGATATCACTGACCTATTACATAAATGGCAGCCCAAGTCAATTAAGTTTGGGTTCTTCGCATTTGCTTCTGCTTCCTAAGCCTTTCCCTACCATTACACTTTGTGATTTGTGTTATAAAAAAAACAAATATGGTGAACAAGTGATCCAGGCCATGGTGGATCTATGCAGAAGTCCCAAACATGCCACAGTGCAACTAGAAAAAGCCAGCTTTAGCCGCCTAAACTAAGCAGGAAGGAGAAGACTGGACTCATGCAGAATGATGTTGTGCAGGGTTGTGAAAGATCCCACACAGCTTTTTCTGGTATTTCAGCTTCTGAAGGTTGATTCCAGTCTCTGCAAGTTCCCTGGGATGCCAGGGGGAGGGTGAGGAAGGGATGGAGTCCATGACAGGAATGGTGGTGAACTGGTTTATCTGTCGGCTGAGACTTGTAAGGAAATCTTGGTCATTTTCAGATATTTGTATTGCATGCTGAAGGATGTACATGGTCTTCAGAGCAGGCAATATGCATGTGTGCATGAAAGCTACTGAACTAAGACATTCTGCTAAGATAGGATGAAGAAAAAATTTCTCCAGGTGGAAGCCATATGGTTTGTTTGGAGATTTACTTTGTGTATTTATTCTCCATAGGAGCAAATATTCACAGTTCTCTCTTGGCAATAAAAATATATTTCAATTCTCCCATAGAGCTACCTAATGTAATTTTAGGTTATTAGTTTATTGTAGTATTCCCAGCTCTGAGAAAACAGTCTTATCGAGAAGTATCCTCTGTTCATACTTGAGGGAGTAGCATGACCTTCAAGCCAACAAGAATCCCACATCTTCAGCTGTTTCCCTTCCATGCACATGGAAATGTTACCTGATGTTTTTCACACCATCAATGTTTGTAGCTGGCAGTACTGAAGGTCTCTGTTACTTCAGGTGATAGGGCAATGGAGGGGCTGGCTTTGTGTATTTTGTGCCTTGACCCCATTTTTCCAACAAGCTTTCCTACCCTATCCTCCTTTCCCTTCACTTCTTCTTCTGCACAAGATACCTTTTGCACAGACTCTCTCAGACTCTGGTTTTCTTTACCTTGCTGGTTCACATACAATGTACAATGACCATTATGTGCCATGCTTGCATCCGGCTACCCACCTCATTGTGGAAACCAGGAACCAGGCTGCGGTAGTGTTCGATATCCTCTGACTCAGATGATTTATTCCCCATCCTGCTCACTGCCCTGGCATCTTAGTTTTTCACATTCCTAACAACAGGACTTGTGCCAAGCAAATGTTTATTGGGACCAAGAATGACCTAAAACTAGCTCATGAATGTAGCCTCCTACTCCCAACCCTTGGCAGCCCTGCCCTCCTTGACAACTGGGGAAAGTCCCTGCAACGTGTGGTATGCTGGAAACCTCCTGCAAGAAATTTCCCTGTAATCTCAGGCATCTGTCTTTAGGAGACCCTGCTGCAGAGGAGTGGATTATGACTGCTGGGGGTTTATCCTCAACAGGGAAAAAGGGTGAGGGTGTTTCTGACTGCCTTAACTTGCATGGGAGGTGAAATCCCATCATAGGCAATGTCATCTGCAGTTCTTGCACACCCACTAGTTGAGATAAACCCTGCAAGAGAGCTGAGTGACGAGCAGTGAGCTGTTCTGGCTACCCAAGGCTGTTGCTAACTGTGAGCAAATGCAGGACTTCTCTATTTTTCCCGAAGCAATGCTCACCTTTAGCGCAGTACTCCTGCTGGCACAGACTCTGGAGACTGTAAAGCCAAGTACCTTTAAAAAAAAAATCCCTGCAAATAAGCAGCCTAGTCCTTTTACACCTCTCTTCTGCCTTCACTGTCTGACCCTTAGTGTTTAAAGTAAATTATTAGGGGGAAAAAAAAAAAAAGCCCACAACAAGTAAAGCGGTTTGTGAACACCTGTTTTTTCTGATTTATACTTCCTGATTCTTAAGGAAGAGGGAAAGAAAATGTTACCTGATACTCTTTAGACTGGTTCAATTCCATCTTATTGCTAGGTGTTGAGGGTTTTTTTCCTTTTTGAGTTTTACTTACCTAGAAACTTTATCTGTTTAATAATCCTCCTGTATGTTATTCACCTTTCTCCATCTCTAGTTCTTCCCATGTTTGTGTGCCTTGTGGTTCTTTCTTAAGCAACTACAAAGTTTTCTTTGAAATCACTTCCTTTCAGTGAATTCAAATATTTCCTGGCCTTTTCAGATAAGGGATTTAAATGATAGACATATGTAGTCCCTGCAGCAGATGTGCTATGGAAGAAAACAGGTCCCGTTTGAAGACAGACGACATGAGTCCTTATGAGTTTTATAGGTTTGCAAAATGTTCATCTCATGCTGCAGTTTCCTAATAAGACATGAGGAAATACCTACCCTGTTTACTTATGCTGTGAACAAGCACTCAAATTTTACCACTCCTAATGTATCTAACTTCTGATGGCATCAGGACTTGGGCAGGTCTGAGCTTTGCAGCTCCCATTCGTTTCTAATCCTTAACGCTGAAACTGTTCAATCTTTACCCTTGTGGTGAGGCATTTTCTTGGAAAAGTTTACTCTGTTCCGATGGAAAACTAACTCAGAAATCTCACTGCCTTTCTCTATCTTTACCTTTATGATCCTGAGGTTTTTTTGCTGTTGTTGATGCATTGTGCCAGTCTCCTTCACTGGGCTAAATTTCCTTCCCGACACTGCCTGCCTTCCCTTTGCAGCCAGCTGACCTTTAGCCCCATCCAGTGGGATAGCAGCTAGATGTCCTGTTGCCCACAGCTGCTGGACTCTGGGGTGCAATGAGGATGTGTGAGACACTGGTACCAAACGTGCTTTGGCACTGGGTTAGATTTCTTCCTGGTTAAAAGCCAGTTTGGGAACTTGCTTAATCCCCATTTCAGCTTATCTGAAAGTATCCAAGATGTTGTAGTGGCTTCCAACACAACCTATACAGACAATTATCCTGGGTCAGTGAAGGAAAAGACATTGGGTGAAACCGTGTTCAAACACTTCCATGTGTTTAAGCACCCTGATTTAGGGTGTGGTGATGACTGCAGCATGAGCAGGTCTGCAGCATGTCTTTTACTTAATTTTCAAACCATGGGAATGCTGTTGGGCAGTTTGAGATTCTCCTCTTGTCTTATGGCCAAGTTATTGCTAGGTTCTGTGGCACAATAGAAAAATACTGTTTCTCATACAGCACTAGTAATTTGCTCTAACAACAATTCCAGAGTTCAACAAACATGGTTTTCTCTCACTTTGTGTGCCAGTTGCCATGGTAAGCAGGAAGCACAATCCAGACATTTTCCTAAAGGGAAACTGAAGTCATGAAGGAGGGAGGAAAGGGAGACAAGCCCTGTGTTCAGCTGTTGAGTAGGAAAAAAAGAAAAAAAAATAGTATTTTATTTAACCCAATGATTCATCTGTTTTTGAGGGAGAACATTGAGCAAGCTGCACTGCAGATATATCCACTGAGGCCACAGCCACAAGAACACCCCTCTTCCTCTTTTTTTTTTTTCTTTTTTGTCTTTTGTTCCCAGGAGAGAAGGGCCATATACTAATAATACTCACGTCCACGCTACAGGTCACAGATTTGATTCGTGAGAGCCAGGGAGGTAAATTCATAATTTGCTGAAGTTCTTCCTTGTCCTTTACAAAGCAACAGAAGTGCATACATGATGCACCAGAAGCTTCACAGTAACTTCTGTTCCAGCTTGGCTTCTGCTGTACAAGCACTGGGATCCCAGAGTTTTTCCATACTCTACTCTGCATTGCTCTGCATTATCACAGGCAAGGCAGAATTCTACAAGACACGTGCTAAATGGGAGGACACAGTTGTACATCACAGAAACTTCAGCATGGTAGAACTAGAAATAGTAAGAAAAAAGATAATTTTACCCTTGAAAATTTTAAAACATTTTAGGTAATGGTAATTCCACAAAAGTCTCCAAGCCCTCACTTCATTTTCAGAGCTGCAAAGCAGCTGCAGTCCTCATAACCTCCAATTAGAAATATGTGGTTGGGCCCTAACCTTCAATCCTCACCATCAAAACCCACAAAAACACAGATCAGTGCCCTGGCCACTCACACAAGAAGAGAGGGGCTCAAACTCCATGTCAGGGGAAGACAAAAACATTTGCACTGCATTCATAAACCAAATCCAGGAAAAAGAAAATGTTCCAAAACATCACTAGGGCACAGGTCTGTTTTTTTATGAAAACTCCAGTTTAATCTCATGATTGAGACCTGGCAAAACATCTTTCTTTTGTGGCTTTTGTTTTTCTTTTTCTTTTTTTTTTTTTTTAACAACAATCAGGCACGGAGGCAGGCAAGTCCACACAGAGAAAAAAGCTTAACAAAAATGCAGTTCATCAGAGCTAGCAGGAAAAATAATCACAAACCAGGGCCGGTGCAACGGGGACACTCCTTTTCACAGTGTCTGACTTCCAGTCCTTCCTTTGACCTGGCAGCAAATATTTCAAAGGGGACGAGTGGCTGCAAGCACAAGATCTAAGGTCTGGACTGCTACACAGAGCCCTCAGAAAGCTCTTGCTTCCTGCCATTCTTCCTTTCTGGGGCTGTTAAAGTTCTTCTCCAGTTGAACTCAATCGCAAGCTTTCCATCCCTTGCTCAGAGCAGAACTAGTATCACCAAGTCTTCACATCAATTAGGAGCAAGCAACGGCTAAACCAAATAGGGGTCAGCTGCAGCTTCTCCCCCACCTCTAGAGCTTTTTATTCTTTTTTCTAGAGATAGAGGGGAGCAAAAGGGACAACTGCCAAACTTGGGCATGCTTGAAAGGTAATATATGCTTCAGAAGATTGTTTGCATTTTCAAGGACTGCAAAGGAGCTTGTGATGGAAAGCTAAATCAGTCCCTGCAATCTGGTCTCCCCTGATCTCATCCCTCCGCTCCTCAGACAAGATCCTGCTCTGGAAGGCATATTCAGGCCTTCTGCCCACCACAGGGTAGTCAGAACAAATTAGCTACTCCATGGGCAAAAAGCCCACAATTGATCTCACACTCTCAGTGCTGCAAAAGTTGCAGGAAAAAACAGTTCCATGCAACAGCCCAAGTTTCATAGATGTGTAAAATACTATTTAGGCAATTCCTTCATTTTAATTACATTTCCTTTTAAATATATTTATATAGAATGATCATATATATAAATATAAATTTAAAAAATGTTCACCACAACAGGCATTTCAGAATCCATAAGAAAGAAAAAAGATTTTGATTGCACCATATGGACTCTGGATGAGGGGAAATGTTGCAGGCTTTATGGATGCTCTTTAATACAGACCTAAGTTCCTCTGGAGCTCTAAAGGTGAAAAAAGTGAGTACTTCAGTCTTTCTGCAGTGATAACACAAGACGGACAGCCCAGAGGACTGGGATTTGTAAGGTAAAACACAGTCCTCATTTCTGTTTATTCTCCTGCCAATAAGGAGCTCCTACATGAGCTAACATTAACCATGTCCCTCCTTTCCATCAGAGGATTCTTTGCCACCTCAGCCATTTCACTCTGAGCTACATTTAACAGGAGCTGCACAAACTCCGACTACATGGGAAGAATAAGTGAAATTTCCTCACTTGTCTTCCACTGGTAAAAGTCCACGAACAGCACATGCTGGTGATATGCAATGTCTGATACTGGGGCCATCTGCAAACTTGGGAATAGTCTTTACACTGTTCACAGTCTCAGGAGAATTGAAATGTGCTGCAGGGTCCCTGAAATGATTCTTGTGGAGCTGCAGAGGATGACCCAGTTTGTTTGGTCTTTTCAATAATACCAAGAACAACCAATGTAGCTCTGCTGAACACAAAATTTCAGATTCTGGGCCAGACTCATCTCCCATAAATCTGATCTATTCATCTACATAATGCTTCACAGATAAACAATGAAAAAATCCCAATCAAACAAACCCAAAACCAAGGGAAAAACTCCACAAATCCTTTCTTAGAGAGATCTGGTCTGACCCTGAAACTGACATGAGGGACAGCTTAATGAAGTTGGATCTCAGGAAGATCCTGCCACTCAGTCAGCACCATTCAATGGGAGATGGCATCTCTCTTCTGACTCTGTCCAGATATCAAGCTCTGGTCCTTCAAGCTGACTGCAACTAGTGGTACTAACATGGATCCATCATCAAGCATTACAGACTCTGCAGAAGGCTGATTTGGAGTTGGGAATGATGACACCTGTGCAGTGGTGCACCTTGCAACTAAGCACGTACTTTCAGCTCTGCAGGACCTGGGGCTTTAGCTAAGTGCTCTTGATACATCAGTTGAAGGCTGGAGATGAAATTGTAGATAAGAAACAGGATCAAGCTACAAAGTAGAGACACCATCACAGCATCTTTGCTTAATTAAAATCCAGGACCCAGATCTGAGTTCAAATTCTGAAACATCCTTAAAAAGTATAGTCTGGATACAGATTTTAGTTGAGGTTGATCTTTAATATTAAGTAACGATTTCTAATAATTTGCTCTTGCAGGAGTTTCACCACTTATGCCAAAAGCGCTATTACTTACTGGAATGCTGTTAAGAGCTGAGACAGTGTATTATATACATATTGCCAGACCTCATTTCTTGTTCATAGATCAGCGTATATGAGAATAAGGAGAAGAGGAAAAAAGTCATTTTAACATGCCAAGGTTTCATCACATTTTCTTTTTCTTTTGATACATTATTTCATGAGCTTCTCTAACTTTCTTCCAGGTGTCTTGGCAGTCAAAACTTCTAGAAACTGAGAGAATAAATCCTTGTCCAAAGTAAACTATTTTGCTGATGCCAAAAAAACCTGGGCATCATTTCCACAACTTTTACTTCCTCTAAAATCTTGCCACGATACCTCGTATCCTACCATCCCAAGTAATTTGCCATTAACCCAGCCATGGTGATTAATAGCTTTCTTATAAGGCAGTAAAAAAGGCGTTTGGATGCCATGTTAATGCAGTGTAGAGCTGTGCTAACTATGAGGGACTGGCAACCCCCTAGTTTTCCTGGGAGGCTGCACAGGCATCTTATGGGCTGGGAGCAGAATAATAAAATTGTCACGACACTGCATATTCTGGGCCTGCTGTCCACAGCTTGCCCAGGTAAAGCATGGGTTGACATCTGTGAGAGAAAATGGACCTAAACAGGAACTCCAGGCTCTCATCTGGTTTAATGTTCTCCCTTAACAAAACTGATAGCATGGATTTAGTTCTCTGCTCTGTTCAAAGACTGCAACAGGTGACAGAGAAAAGCCCTCTTGTTTTTTCAGATTCTCTTCGGATATGGCAGGAGAAAATTATGCTGAAGATATATTACTTGCCTTTGTGGACCCAGAACTTCTGAAGAATAATCTGGCACCTCTCCCCTTTAGCAATCAAAGAGTGCAGAGAAAGCACCAGGGCGCTCCAGCCACAATGACACTAGCAAAGTGACACAGTCAGACTAGGACCTCATGGACTGAGTTTACTAACCATTTGAAATTGCTGGTACTTCAGAAAAAAAGCCCGAAACATATATCCTTTGGGAAATTCTGGCTGACAATCACTGTGGTGGCTGTAGCACTTCCTAACAGATGCTGTCCTAACTATAGCCCATCATACCCATCCAAGGGCCTACAGACTCAGACATCTCCAGGAATGATGGCCCCTGCAAGCAACATTGCGGGGACAGTCTCAGTACTGGCAGCAACACCCGTGTTCCCATCTTCTCCATAGTCACAAGCGACACTTAAATTGCAGAGACAGCACAGGCTGTACCTGACTTTGCAATCACCATGGTCACACCAGGCCTGTGGTGAATGTAGAGTCAGAGGCTTTATAAAGGAAGCTTTAATTCTATTCCCATGGCAGCTGCTGCATATTGAACATGTATTTTCCTGTAACATGAATGTTCCCTTCTGGAGAGAGTTTAATTCACTTCAAATCTCCCTCTCAGGACTTGTTCATGATCTGTTCTGCAGTCCCACAAATCATCATCTTTACCACACTTTTAATCAATCTGAAAGCACTGAGGTCCAGGAAGATGACAACCAGCCATGTTCTCAAAGAAACAGTGTAAAATCACAAGGAGAGGAATTTCAAAGGAAGAAGAAGCACCTGGGGACATGCCACACAGTGGCAATGAGAGACCAAGGGTCAGGGATATGTCAGTCTGGGTGCAAGAGGGCAACAGCCCAAGGACATGCAGATCAGGAGATCCTCTTGCTTTTCTCTGCTGTTGGCAGTGCGGAGCTCAGCTGGAGATAGCTGCAGAGGTGTCACCTGGCTTTAAGCAAAGATGAAAATAGTTGATACTGGCCTTTGTTATGACCATGTCTTGGCTTTCATCGATCCCAGCCTGAGAAGTCTCTACCGCTGGGCAGCCAGCTGCACACTCATTCCTCAGCCACATGGATCCTGTCTGCCCAAGGAAGGTGCGGCTGAGCACACAAAACTCATGAGCAACACTTGGAAGATTAAAAGAACAACTAGGCGTTTCCTGTCCAGCTGCTTTCATTCCAGCCCTTGCACATACTGGAAAGAGCACATCTTTGATGCAAGGATAGAGCTGGGGGCAGTGTGCTCAGGTTGTATGTTTGTCTCTGGAGCATCCTTGGGTGTCTCACACCCTGGGTGACTTGCTCATGCCAGCTTCACCTTCCTCTTCAGCTATCCCCAGCCTCCTGCATTGTTTATTTACACTGTCTAAATCAAACAGTCCTAAGCTCTTGTCTGGGAAACAATGGAAGGAGTTCCCAAACATCTGGATCTACCTCCTCAGTAAATGCTGTGCCCCTGCACCCTGGGCTGCAGTGTTTTGTAACAGGGTTTCCTCCAAGCCCTATTTTCTAATTATACAGAGATTTATTTTTCCTTTTTTCCATAGGGAGGATGAGACTTTCATAGGGCTTGTTAGACAATAAGCATTAGAAAACGCAAGTTCCCTGGGATTGGCTTACAAAAAACCCAAAAGCAGATAGTGAGGGACTAGGCAGGGGTGAGAAAGGGAAGAAAAAGCAAGACAAAGAGACTATGACCTTCCATAGCAAAAAGCTTTGCAGGAAACCATAAAGGATTCAGGTCCATCTTGCACACAATAGTTATAAAAACAGCAAAAAGGCAACAGAGTTGGTCTTGGACACTCCCATCCCAACCATCACAGAAAACGAATATCAGAAGCAGCTGCTATTCGATCTGCCTCCCACTTCGTCCATCCAGAATCACGGAACGCCTCTGGGGCTGGTAGAAGCAGCTGGTAGAGGTCTCCAGTCTCTGGCCATTCTTGGGGATGGTCATTTTGTTCCGCAGTGTCACCCCCTCGGGCGTCGTCCGCGAAGTCTCAGACAGATCACCACAAAGGGGGCTCAAAGAGGTGGTCTGAGTGGGGCTCCTTATGGGTGATAATAATACCCTGGAGTCTGCTGAAGTGGTGGGGTGGTCCATAATGGGGAAAGGGGGACTGAAGAGAATCAGACTCTGGGGCCTCCCGGGCCTAGATCTATAGGAAGGCTTGGAGAACCCTGATGGCCTCTCTATCTTGGAAGACTGTGGGTTATCTCCAGCTGTCTCCCCTCCAGAGGTGCGCTTTCGGCGTAGAACAGGGGCATCTAGAGCCGGGTGATGACTGGACTGAGATGGCTCCAGTGGAGAGCCAAGGCTGCCATGCCAAGGACAGGCTGAGTCCTTTTGAGCTGGGTCACTGTTTTCTTTCTCTGCTTTGGCTTTCTTCTCTGTCAGTGGGCTCTTGGGGGCCTCCAGGTGACTCCATGCCACCCGTGGAGTTTGCCTGATGGCCTGCTTGGCTTCTGCTTCCTTCTTCTCAGTGGGTGGAGCAGCATTCTGAGCCTGCAGGGGCTGGGGAATCTGGGTGTACTGAATCTTGGGCGGTATCACAGGCACCGCTCTGGCCTGACACATCTTAATCATGAAGGATGTCCTGACTGCTGACACACTGACAGGGGCAGAGTTACGACGGCCAGTGGTGGCATGGGCAACTGCCAGGTAATCCAAGTCTAGGTCCACGGGGGCATTGAAACAAGACCCCCAAGGAACACCTTTACTGGCAGCAGGGCAGTGTGTTGGCAGGGATGGGACAGAGTCACTACTTTTTACTTCCTTCTGCCCACACAGGAGGTTCCCAGGGGCAGATGGCATGGACAGGCTCTCAAATGTGAAGAAATCTGGGGCTGGGAGGAGCGAATCCAAGTTGAGGGATGAAGGCCTAGTCTTTACTTTGCGAGGTGTTTCTTCATCTTTATTACTCAGCTGTGGCTCAGGGGCAGAGCATAATGCTTTGGTGACAGTCTCTTCTTCCAGGGGAGTGTCCTGAGAGTTGGATAACTCCTCCTTTGTCTTCGTCTGTGAGGAACTGTCTGGGCTATTTTGGTATGGCAAAGACAGCTCTAGCTTTGAGCTCCAAGGATTTTCTTTGCACACATCCACTTTCTTTTCTGCTGGGACTGAAAGAGGTATTCTGGAAGGTCCTACTTTCTCAGCTGGTGCTTCCTTCCTACTGAGAGCATACTTCAGCTCCTCAGGCTTTGGAAGTTCTTCTGGAGGACTTGGGCCATTCTCATCTTGCATAGCTTTGCCCAAATGAGAGGGGGAGATGGTTTGTGTTTTGGACAGCTCA
Source organism: Acropternis orthonyx (assembly GCA_035583155.1). Classification (NCBI taxonomy): domain Eukaryota; kingdom Metazoa; phylum Chordata; class Aves; order Passeriformes; family Rhinocryptidae; genus Acropternis; species Acropternis orthonyx. The sequence continues at coordinate 24,965,061 of JAWWEU010000001.1, forward strand.
CAAGTCACTGACAGAATATCACTGTGTGGTTGCTGCTGATCAGTGGCATCTATGAAAGAGAATGGGATAGTCCACAGACTCATCACTGTGTCTTTACTGTCCAGGGAAAGACTGCGACTGAATCGTGGTCTAAGAGAAAAGCCTGTCTCTGCTCTCTGGGTCTGTGGATGAAACTCCTGCATCATCTTCTCCTGAATGTCCTTAGAGGTGGGGGAATGGAGAGGGCTTGTAACCCACTGGTGATCCTCCCATGGCTCCACAAGTTCTAAGCTCTGCACATTATCTGTCCAGGTGTCCTCGTCATCCTGGTCACCAGTATCCTGGGTTCTGTTAACAGCATTGCCCTCCTTCACCTCCTGGATTCCAGCTTCACTCAGTGCCTTAGAGGAGAATGTGTCCCTTTCATCAGTAGCCATTATCTCATGCTTCTCACTCTGGGTCTGCACTCCGGTAAGACCATCCTTTTCCCTCTGCAGCAGGCAAGTGCTGTCTTTTTCTCTCCCTGACTCTGGACCTGCTCCTTTGGAACAAGAAAACCCATCACTTGGGGCAAACTCATTAAATTCTGGTTGACTATGAATCTTCTGGTCCAGGGTAGGAGCAAGACATTCAGTCTTGCTGCCCACCACTGGGTGGTGGTTCTTTGGAGTGGCTGTGCCAGTTGGAAGCGTAGTCAGTTTGGGTGGGGCTGAAGCACAGCTCTGCTGTGCAGCTGCATCAGAATGGCAGTTGTGGAGGCTGTCTTGTCGCTCCGAGCTGCTGGCACCAAATAAGGGCACATGAGCTACCTGTGATGCTCTGCTTGCAGTTGCCTGTTCAGCTAGTGTTGGACTCTGCCCTGGACCAGAGGAAAGACTATCTCTTTGTACTGAAGGAGAAGATTCAGAAATTAGGCTTGTCTTGGGGACAGCTGCTGGCAAGAGCAACAGCTCCTCTTCAGGTTCAATAATTTTCAGTTCCTGCTGTATCTCGGGCCACAGAGGTTCTAGAAGGGCATTTGCTGTGTCCTCCTCAGTCTGAAAAACAAAAGAAATGCCATGACCTGGGAGCTCACAACTTACCAGCAAATACCCCTCAATTTTCCCCAAACAGCCCTCTTAAAACAAGCAGGCTCCTGGATGAGCACATTCCTGGGTACAGAAATGCAGACGGGCATGCTGCTACCAGTTCAAAGAAGGAAATATATCTATAAACAAGTGGGTTTATGGAGGAGAAGATCCAAGGTGCAGCCAAAAAGAGGTCTGGACAGATGTACTGAAACAGTGAGCTGAATGAGTAGCTGGAATGTTTCAGTCCATTTCTCAGCTCTTCCCATTCAGGCTCACTTGGCCTTGCCAGAGAATATGCATTCCCAAACTGCACACAAACTCAAATGAATAATCTATTCAAGGAGCTATGCCAACAGATCTTTAAATAGCTGTCCAGAGATGAGTATCACTGTAAGAAAGCTGGTGAAAAGCCTCTGCTAGAGATACAGAGGAGGCAAAAATAGTAAGAACTAAAAAAAAAAAAAAAAAAGTGTGTAGCAAATGGAAGAAAAAGGGACTGTTCAGGCTGTCCAGGACAAATGGGACAGCAAAAATAGAAGGGAAATTCAAGAGACCATGGGTCAAAATGCTCAGACATCCGGACAGTCTCGCATCTGGAGAGTCTCAGAGCAGACAGATTGTAGGAACTGAAGTTGTATAGTTACAGGAAAGGGGACAGTAAATACTTATGTAAAGGTAAATCACCACAAGGTGGACAGAAGTGAAATCAGTTCATGGTCAACTCTTGACCCTGCTTTGCCTAGGTTATAGACTGAGTTTTCACAACTACACACACACAATTAAACTTTAAACAAGCTCCCAGTCACTACCATAACATGGTCCTCCACCTTCATTCTCATGCCTTCTTCCTTACCACATCTCTTAAGAGTGATCCTTCCTCTGTCTTAGCTGTCTCGATCTCCTGTTGATCACAGCTTCCTTCTGAGGAGTCCTCCTTCATCTTTAGCTGTCTTTGCTCTGCTTTGTCTGCTGGGAGTGGCCCCTTATGAAACTTCGAGGCTGGTGTTTGTTCCAAGGTGGGACTCTGCTCTGAAGACTGCTGGGGGCTGCTGGCACTGCTTGTGCAGCTGCTTTGCCCACATGCCTTCTGATTTTCTGCTGCTGGCTGTGGAGTTTCTAAGGACTTGGGTCTCCTGGCTGCCACCAGCTCCTCAGGGTGAGAACCTGGATCAGAAACACAAAAAAATGATGTAACTATTTGTGACTGAAAACTTGTACCCCAAGACAAAACAGTGCTGCTAAAAGCCAATACCAACTAAGAGAGATAATGAACCTCCTCCAGGCACAATAGGATGTTTCTGGGAGGCCATGTACCTCCTCAGTCTGCTCGCTGCAACAAACACCAACATGACATGCTTTCAGAGTCAACACCCACTCTGCTACAGCCTGGTCTCTTTCCCACCACAAAAGCAGGTTGGAGAAACCTCCACACACCACCAAGCTGTGGGGCACCTCCAGTAGCCTGACTAAGGATCCACACCCCGAGCCTTACCACAATTTACCTCTGGGTGCTGCCACTGATAGAGTGGGCCCCGACTGTTTCTCCTGCCGCTCTGTTGCCTGCTCTGTCCTTGTGTGGGTCCCCGCTTCCAGAGCAGAGGGGGTTGTGCTCTCCACCATCAGGGAAGACAGCTCCTCTAGGCTGGAAAGGGAAAGCTTCTCCTTGGTGGGTAGGCGGCAGGGCATGCTGTTGGTGCTGATGACTGCAGACACCCGCAGGGGGACAGAGACAGCGAACGGCTCTGAGATGTTCAGGGCTTTCCTCTGGTGACGAGGAGAGGCCTCCAAGGGAAAGAGACTGCTTGGGAAGCCTGACTTGGTGGCTGTTTCAGAGGTGTAGAACATGAGCACTCCTTTGCCTGAAGTCTGCTCGTTCTCGGCATCCTCTGCTACCCGGAAAACCTTCAGCTGCTCAGGGGGTGACTTCACCTGCGGTGTCCGGGAAGGGCCTTTCTCCCCACTCAGCTCTGAGCTTCCTTTGGCCCCCATGGCAGATCCTTCCCGCTCCCACTCATTCTCCTTGCTGAGGTCATATGAGCTGCCTGTTCCTCCTGTCCGTATCTTCGTTGGAACAAAAAACCCTCCAGTAGTCACTGACCGTTTGAACCTGCTTTTTTCATCCTCCCCTAGAGACACAAACACAGGAGGAAGTCAGTGGGAAACAAAGCACTAGAAAACAAACTTCCTCTGTAAGGAGGTCTCAATCCCTCCAGAGAAGAGTTCTGCCCTGGCAATCACACACATTTCCCCAGATATATAGGGACAGTAGGTACTGAAGACCTCCCAAGCTCTAACTATGGGGCCTCTTTCAAAGTGGGCAGGGAGGGCTGGATAGAATGCCCTCCAGTGGAAATCACCAAACACTTTTATTAGACACCCTTCCTAATTAGATGCAGTCAAGTCTAGGGCTATGCACATGCCAGGCTTTGTTGGCTTATTGCAAGCACTTTTCATATCTGAATGGGAATTTTGTGCCCAGAATAACCAAAAAAGAAATCAAAGCAATCCAACCGCTAAGAAAGATGCAGCTAGACACAGTGGTAACTCTCAGGTGAACACACTGAGATAAATGACACAGAAAAGGGTCAAAAATGCATGCACACACAAAGGTGGGAGCACACATCAGCAGCCATTGCATAAGCATACAAAAATACATGACATGGTGAGATAGACAAAGATACAGACTGCTGCATCCATTGAGGGCAGTGAGGCATTCGAACAGGCTGTTCAGAGAAGTTGTGGGTGCCCCACCCCTGGCAGTGTTCAAGCCCAGGTTGGACAGAGCACTGAGAAACCTGACCTAGTGGTAGGTGTTCCTGTCCATAGCAGGGGGGTTGGAACTAGATCTTTATGGTCCCTTTCAACCCAAACAATTCCATGATTTTATGATTCATGCTCCTGGGAATGCAGAGCTGCAATCCTTCACCATTACAGTGGAGGCTATTGATGTCTCACCTTCCACTGGGAGGGAACACAATGAGTCCATGCTCTTCGCAGGCCGAATAGTTGCTTTTTCTGTGGAAAAAGAGTTTTAGAAGCAGGTATCAGATCCTGTGGCTTTGCAGGCTTCAGCCTATAAAGATCAAACGCTACATACATATAGACAGGCGTGCCAGGCAGACATCAAAGTTCTTTTCCATTTCCAAGCATTCCCCCCATGTATCTGCACCACGTGGCTTATTACCCACAACACTTGTCCACACAGCTGGGGATCTGCTAGTGCTAACAACAGCTTTGCACCTGCTGGACATGTGGAGAGCTATACTTAACCCAGCCAGTCAACACCATCTCCACTGTGAAGCAGTTAAGCATCTCGCATGCTCTTATGCGCCACTGCCCTCCCTGATCGAGCCAGGCTATTGGTTATGGGGCACTTTTTAACTAAACTGACATAAAGGCCTTCTCACCTCTCATTCCTGATAGCAAATGTTGGGTTATTTTTATGTTGCACTCCCTAGATCTTTTGCTAATGTGAGCACACTCTGTCTCCAGAAAGCACTCCGGGAAATCTATGAGGGCAGTAAGAAACCTATTTTCCTGGTCATCCTTGCTGGACTTGCTTGGCCGTAAACAAGCTGCCATTTGTTACTAGACATTCTACAGGTCTATTCCTGACAGGTTTTGGAAGCTTGTAGCTGTTACTGCTCTGAAAAAGGGAGATGGGGATATGCAGCTGGCAAGGAAGATATGTTAGTCTCTTACAGTCCAAAAAGGGTCTCTGGAGATCTGGAAAATGTCTGGGAGCAAAGTTTGCTGTTTACAGAGTTGCACAAAGCAGGTAAAACAGAGTGTGAGCAGGCTTGTTGGACTTCATTTGTTTATATAATTAAGGTTTCTGGCTCTTTCGCATGAGCATAGGAGAAACTCCAGCTACTTTTTGCATTGAAATGGAGTCCTGGCTACTTTTTAGGTTCATATGGCGTGATGTCTTGAGCACTGGCTCGACTTTCCAGGAGAAACAGAATTCAAGCTGTGGAGATCACATTTTATGTGACTTACAGACTTGTGTGCATGGACACAAGCTGTGTTAAAGCATGTGCTTAGTTTCAACAGCAAGTTCATCTGTTTCCTCACATTAGGCTGTAAGCAGAGAGCACACATAAACACAATATGGCAGCACAAAAGTACTGCTTCAGAAAGGCACTACTGCAGTCCCTAAAAGTTTTGTATTTGTGTGTCCTGCTGGTGAAAATGTACAGCCCCCCTGTCGCTCAGCACTGTTCTTGGAACACGACTCACCAGGCTGCAGTCATTCCTGGGCATCCTTGGGTTAGCACTATTTTGAGACAGAGTATTCCTTATCAAAGTGACACGGTGATCCCGTGATCAAAATAGGATAGAGAGCTATTTTGAGGTCTGCCATGGGCACCCTATGCGAGGCCATCTGTACGTGCAAAACATGGGGGAAGGCAAGGGTCCAAAAAGAGCTGGATCAAGCATTTGGCATCACACGCATTTCTGATCCAAACACAGCCTGTCTTACATGTGGTAGCAGGTATTGTTGCCAGCATTAACTATTTTATTTTAAGTCTTGTGATGTTTGGTAGTGGTCCTCCAAACACCAGCTTCTGCAGTAATGAGATTATATAAATAAAAATGCCATCTTCATCTTCTTTTAAAAAGTAAATTCCTTGACTTGGAGATACTAAAAAATTCTAGGACATATAAACCTAAAACATTTCTTTATGAACTAAAAAAAAAAAAGGTAATGCATTTTTTTTAAAAAAAAGTCATTACTTTTTTTTCAGAACTTGAGTCATCATTTCTGAGCACTGGGAATTGGCATTGCCATGTGATTTTCTAGGAAGCAGAGTGTTTCAGAGATTGCAGCTCAGAAGAGGCTAGAACTTTGGATTACAGCCAGAAGAAAAGACAACTCTCTTGGAAATTCTGCAAAAGCAATGGCTTCCCTGAAAGTCTTGAGAGTGAAGAGCCATAAGAACTCCTGGTGCCTTGTTTTTCACAAGGACACTGAACATAGTTGGTCCTTACTGCCCTTTAGTGGAAGAACAGCCTAAAAGGACAGCCATTCATCCAGTGCCATGTAAGGAACATTAGGAGACAGAGGCTGGCTGTGCTGGGATGGACTTATCCAAACCTACTTAGCATTTCCTAGTTCCTAAACTTGACATCTGGACAACAGGAGCCTGTTTAGGTACCAAAATGAAATATTTACTGTAGCTGTCTCGCATGTCCTCCTGAAAGGCTGCTTCTTGCTGTCACATGAAAACAAGAAATGCATGAAAGGAGACAAGAAGCATGACCCCATTAGACTGTCTCAAGTCTAATGGTATTAGTGCCCTGTGGATACAGGATGCCCCATGCTATCAAAAGCTTCAGAGACAAACACTTTACAGAATAGTGTATTCTTACCAGAGAGCTTCTGTGCCCTTACAAAGACACTACCATTTCGACTTAGTTTAGACTTTGATTCTGAGCCAGAGCGGCCCAAGTTAAATATCGACTTCCATTTCTTGGACTTGGTGGATAATTTTCTCCTGGAAGGAAAAAAGGCTCAAGAGGTTACTGAACCCTAGAGACTTTTATCTTTTTAATATCTCACAAAGACCTCTGAGCTGTCTCCCATCAGCACTGTCCCTCTTTTGTTCCCACACCTCATTTAATTCTAAAGCATGCAAGGCATAGCTATACAACCAACTCTTGTTGGTTATATAGGTAGCAATTACCCTGTAAGTGATTTATCTGTATTGCTGATTTAACCATTTCATAGATGGAAAGACATCTAAACCTTGAGATAGTTGGCTCAGCATCATGCTACAGCAACTGTGATTGATTGAGCAATCAACCATGCTTGTGTCCAGAAAGGAGAGGTTTACAAGGCTCAGACTACTGTGCAACACATGAAAAACTGCCTTTTTATCAGGTTTTAATGACACATTGCATAATAAATTCCAGGGAATGGATGGAACTGGTACAATTGCTCAGTGTACAAAGCTTTTATAGACCATGTCTTATAATGGAAATAAAAGGATCCCTTAATACAAACCATCTATTAATACTTTTCAGGCCAATATTAACTTAATCATAGGTGTTATGTATTCATATGCAAGTATAATGTACTAACCAAATAGGAGGAGGCTTAAGCTAACTAATTCAATTTCTTGTAACTGTCAGAGGAAGTGGGACACCAGTTCCCTGTGACTCTTTGGAAACCCCAGCTTTATGCAGAAAGAAGCTGCCAGTCCTGAAGCCATTTTTTTCCTACGCATATTTCTGCATGAAGTTCTGTTTCAGTTCCTTCACACCCCCATTCTGATTCCTCCTTCAATCTCCCCTCTTCCAGAGCAAGAACTCTCTTATCTCCCTGTCTTGTTGCCCGTAATGGGCTTTCTACCCCCACAGTTCTGCTTTTCTTTCAGGTCAGTACTCAGAAAGTACAAATCAGTCCTACAGAGAGGATTAATATCTTGGGGATAGGACTGTTCTCTTCAAATGAGAAAGGAAAAGGCACTTTGGAGGAGCAATACGTCCTTTTGTCTTAAGCTTGTTATCCTCTTGCCAGTATTCTGTTAGATGGCTCCTTTTTGCTTTAATATATCAAGTGACAATAAATATCTTTCCTCTGGTGCTTTATGGGTCAGTAGATTAATGAGCCTCCTGCTGCAGAGGTTATAATCTGTCAGAACCAGGCAGCAGAGTGGCCATATATTAACAGTTAGATAGACCAATAGATAAATACTTATGTTGGGCAGCTGTGCCAACAACTGCAGCAACCTCAGTTGAAATCGGACTCCTGGCATAGGCATAGCTGGCATAGGTGCCACTACGTAAATATCTCTCCATGCTGGGAGTGAAAATTAGCCTCACTGTTTGGCTTGAATTGCAGAGGAACCTGGAGAATGATGAAGCTGAGCAGGTCAGTAGCACCAGGCATGCGGTGGACCAACCACCAGCAGGTGGAACTCGTAGGTGAGCTGTGCCCCAACCAGCTCCCCATCCATCCCATGTTTAGCCAAGTTCTGGGCTGGCACACAGATGCAAAGATAGTTAATTTTTCCTGCAGGAGGCCTCTCAGGCTCTGCCCTGATGGAGAGATGAGGACTAGTGGAGCTATGAAGCCGGCAACTGCACTACTTCTCGGGAGCAGGTGTGCATCTTTTGAAAAGGGCACAGAATTTTCTCTTGATGGTGGCTGTAGACTCATGAGTGCAGGTGTGAGGGTATCATGTGGACAAAAGGATCATTCCCAATCACACTGGGGAGCCTGCATTTTTAATTTGCACTTTACACTTGTCTTGGCACTCACTTGCTGTCAGGGAGGTCAACAACTGTGTGGAAGAGGGACCCAGTTACAGGTACAATTTCAGGCAAGCTGTTCTCTCTCCTTTCCTTCCGAGCAGGGTGGGATGCTGACAGGCTCCGTGCCTGTGCTTCTTCCAGGCTCACCAGTTTCATTGGCAGGGAGGCTGAGGGAAGGGTCAGACTTTTCACAACTGATGCACTCTCTGAAAAGCAAGAAAATACATTCCAGTCTGGGGTGAGGAGAGACGAGAGAGAGAGTTTCATGTCTTTATTTGACTGGAACATCTCCTGCGGAGGAGGGAAAGGAGTGGCACGTGCAGGGAGAAAGGCTTTTTGTCAGATAAGTCTTTCAGCTACCCAGCAACCTTATCCATCTGAGTGCATTCCCAGCAGGGACCATGCTTGCCAGCCAAAAGCACTTCTGTGTGAAAGAGGTGTCTTTGAAAACCACCAGGATTCACAAAGTCCCTTGTCTCTTCCCTCCTCCATCCACTCCCACCCATCCCCAATATTGGAGCAGTTCAGTCCCTGATCCAAATCTGGTGCCTAGTTTTTTTTCTCTCACTTCCACATATTTCTCCTTGTCTTGTTCCAGGAAGGGGGATTGTTCTAAAAACCAGAATTACTTTAACTTTCTAATCCATTTCAGGAAAGCAGTGGGACTGACAGCCTGGAAAACTGAAAGTGCCTGTTTATAGGGGCAGTGGCAGAGCCAGCTTCCCATACGCCACCCCAACAACACTCCTGTCCTGAACAGACCACCTCAAGGTCTGTGAAGGAAGCACAGGCTCTGGAATCCACTCAACACTTAGCAGGCTTCTGCGTATGTAGAAGGGCTGGGTGAAGGGGCACTTTCCCACTATGAAATCAGCTCAGACCATCAGCATGTTCCTCTCTTGACCCTGTATGGCTGTTAAAAGGCCAGCGGTGTTCAGTGCTCATCAAAGTTGGGCCAGTTTTGGGTCTGTGACCTGCAGTACAGCCAAGAAGTCTTGGAATTTAGTAGTCACTGTTTCACTACAATGCTTAAGGCAGTACAGGAGCAGTCACTCACTTTGTGTCTCCTGCCAGGGCATAAACAAGGGAGTAGGAATGACACCCACACCACAGCACAGGGGTGTTACAAGGTGAGCAGGACACAACACTGGAATAGTGGGATCCAGGGACAGATCAGCACCTGTTAAAGTAGAGATGGGCAGGATGAGCTGACACAGGGCTGGAAAGCAGAAAGGTGGAACCTCCCTGAGTTCTGACGGCATTACAAGTCTTTCCAGTGTGTAAAACAGAAAGGTGCATATTTCTGAAGTTATTTGAGGTCAATGTGGATTCAAGCCTTCTCACTTCCCAGCCTTTTGCCATTAAACCACAAAATCAGCATCTCTGAAAACTGTTGATGTCTCAGGAAAAGAAGAAACCTCTTTCATAAAATGACCTCAGGAAGAAGATATAAGTTTTTGGAACAAAAGATTAAATTTTGTCCTGGGACTGTGACCTCTGACTTGGGTGGATATGGTGGCTGCAGGGAAGGTATTGTTGGTATGAGGAATTGTAACTGGGGGAAGAGTTGAGGCTGTGGCTGATAGACTTAGAGACAGAGCTTAGATTGGGATTGAGAATCAATCAGGTGGTCTTCCTTTTGTGGAAAGGGTTAAGCCAGATGAGATCAGGCAAAAGATGAGACATAGGGCAACCTGAGAATACACTGAAGAAGGCTAGTATTCAAGAAGAAAATGTTAAAGATAGGGATCAAGAGAACAAGAGCAAGGAGGTATTGGGCTCAAGGTGTCTTTGGAGGAGTCTGTGATTCTGATAAGAGTTAATATGCTTGAAATATTAGTTGAAGGGAGAGCTGGAGTACATGACAAGTGACTCAGGAAGGTTATTACCAATGTTCTCTGCAGAGCTGGCTTTTCTGTTGTTGCTGAAGATCTGATCCACGTGATTCAGGATGAACTCAATCACCAATTGCTGCACTCGCACCTCCAGGAAAGCTGCATCTCCATTGCAGCCAACTGCCTCAATCTCCTTTGACCTGCATGAGGACAGAGGTGTACCAGTAGTGAGAATTGCCACACACAGCCTCTGGGAAGGAAAGACCAGATTTCTTTCTGCAAGCTTTACAACAGCGATGGTTTCCCCACTCTTGCTGCACTTCTTGCTCTCCTTCCCTCTCAGCCGCTCATCTTCTCTTTGCCTTTTCACTCTTTTAAAAATTCTTTTCCCTGTTTATTTTGCTACCTCTGTTATTTCGTTTCCTGACTATGTTATTTTTCCTACTTGGTTTTATATTCTTCAGCAGAGACAAAATTTTGACTCTCAAACTCCATCCTTCTCTTGCCTTTCTCCTCTTTTAGCTATTTCAAAGTTGGGCCTGAAAGACAACACAGGAGCCTTCAAATGCTGCTTCTAGATCCCTACTCAATGCTTCAAACACCTGTTAGTGAAATCCCTTAGAACCCTGCTCAGGTCTTCCCCAGCTCAATTTTTTCAAGGCTTTGCTCTGTGCCCCAGTAGTCTCCTCTCTGCCCCTCTGTACTCCCACATTCTCACTCTTGCTTTCAGCAAAGAAACATTCCTTATCTTGACATGCCAAAGTGTTGCTGAAGAAATTATCTCTGGGCAATGGATCCTTTGTAAAGCTAATGACTGGTGTGTTAGATAATAGGTTGGGGCATTGCCAAGAGGATAACCCTGTAAGAAGACTGCAGTTGCATTGCTTGCTCCTTTCTTTTCCTCCCTGGGACTAGTACTTACGAAAGATTGCAAAGGGAAACAGACTTTATTTTTTTTGACAAGGATAGATGCTAGAATGAAAATGTTTCAGTAGTAAAGGCCCACTTTATTATATTCAGTAGAGTCAACATTTGATTCTTTTTCAGAACTTGCTCTGAGACTTTTGTGATTTAGAAGGGTGAGATAACTCTTTAGAGAATGGTTTTCAGGTCTGGTACCTCTCTAGCCAATGCCCTCTGCCAGCCTAGGGCTTCCCCCAGCAGCTCTGCCATCACACCTTTCCAGCCCAGCTTCAGTCCTGGACTCTCCCTGCATAGTTCCTTCCTCTAAATACAGGGGTATTGGATGGATGGGGAAGGCAATTTCAACAACATATAAAATGTTTCATTTTTAACTCCAGTCGCTATTTTTTTTCTTTTTCTGCTAAGGTCTACAACACATCAGCCAAGCCTCTGCCTGCATCTTATCCAGGTTTCTTCCTAGTAGAGTGCAAGGCATAGCAAACATGAAAAACTAGCTGTTCATCTCAGATCTGACAGTGGCCACCATTTTAAGCTCACCAAGCTCATCTCACTTTTGCATAAGCAGATCTGGGCACAGTCTGTACTATTTTTGCCCTGTTTCTCTCCCTTCCAAGCCTGCCATCTCTTACCACCCCACTGCAGAATCACTGGCACCATGAAAAATGTCGTGAACATTCCCCAGTGATGAGCTAACTCCTCATTTTTATATCTATGCTCAAGTTGCAAATAGCAACTTTTTTTTAATAAGAAACACACAAAACCACAAGCTTCCTTGGATGTTGGCAGTAAAACCTTAGATTATTCAACCTGGAAGAGCTGCTTGCTCTGCTCTGCTCTTCCCTTTAGTTGTTCAGCTTTTCCCTGTCTTTGCATTTCTGTCAGGTGATGGGTCTTCAGGCTCAGGTGTTGGAGTTCACCCTGGAGCTCAGCATGGTGCTCTGGATGAGAGGACTTCCTACTGTACCTGAGGAGATTTGGAGCCCACACCAAGGCAAGGTTTCTGGTGTGCATGTTGGTCATGTTGCTGAAGGAGGCCAGGTGAGTCAGGTGCTTGATCAGGTATTCCAGCGTTCTGCAGTGATTTCACGTGAAGAAAGAAAAATGTGTCAACTTACTGGTGCCTGCCCACTGGGACAGCAAGGCCCAGCCCTGTCCCCTTCTCAAGGAAAGCAGGGGACAACAGACCCCACAGGGCAGAGGAGACACAGCACTAGCATTGCATGGGATGGCAGTGAACACCTGAATGACTGTGCTCCGGGGTGGCCAAGGATGGGGCATGAACCTCACCATCCTTAGCAAGATGGGAGCAAAGAAGATGGGAGATGTGTGAAAGAAGGAGTGGGATGCTGAAAAGGCTGAGCTCTTTGCTCTTGCTCAAGCACCTCCAACAGATCATCTCCTTATCACACTCAGGACACCGGCCAAGGGTGTCCTAGCAGTCAGAGCTGGAAAAGGAGGATGATAGACTGCAGCAGGGAGATCTTGTTCTGTCTCTAACATATTTAAATGCCAGACAAATTGTTGTCAGATTAGGAAGTGGTGAGTCAGCTTTTGGGAATTGATTTCTGGAAATGAATCCCAGTGCTGTTTCAGGCAATATTCCCTGATGGTGAGGGTCACCACAGAGGACAACGTTCTTACCTGTAATGGGACGGCGGGAGCTCCTGGATGACATTTTGGATTCGTGCCAACTGCTCGTCCTCGGGGAAGCGTGATACGGCTTCCTGCAGGGATACAAGGAAAGAGTACACCCTGGCAATGGACTCCGGGGAAAAGGAAAAGGGATAAGAAGGGTCACAAAAGACAGCCTGTCTCAGAGGGAATGCTCTCTTGTTACTTTACAGAGCTATTGGCAGAAGAGGTTGCTTTGTGCCCCCAGCACAGCAGAGAAATCCTGCACTGTTATTTTATGTCCTGGTACATCATTCCCAGACATTCGGATTTAGACCTTCAATTATGAATTATGGGGGGGTTGGGGCTTTTCTGTTTGTCTGTTTGTGGGGGTTTTTTGTGTTTCTTTTTCCTTTTTTTTAACTTGGGCAGTGATGGGTGAAATATAAAGAGAGGGAAAGAGAGAAGTAATAATAGTGGGAAAAGTATAAAAAACAGTGAAAACCTTCCACAGCGCCCCAAACTGTGCTAAAAATAAAACAGATTTTTCAAGCCCTGTGTTATGAGAACACCTTAGATATATATGTTCCATATTCTTCAAAATAAACAATATTTTGACTGTCACATGAAGATAGCTGTAGGGATTGTTTGTGTGAGTTTGCATCTGTTATGATGGGAGAAGCCTTAGCAAAATCACTGTGCAGGTAGATTACTAAATTCTTATATTCAGGGTTAGACAGAACCAAGGTTATACATCTTGGTCTTGAGCAAATCTCTTGAGCAGACCAAGAGCTTAGAGAGCCACGACAAACTTTTGTCTGCATTCCTAGGAGTTCACTGCATTGGTATTCTTCTGTTCAGCAATTCCCTTTCAGTATTTGTGCTGGGAGAGGACAAACCACCAGCAACTTCAAACAATGCATGACTGTCTGGGAACCTCCTGCCTACTCTACTGCCACTGGATTTTGGAGCAAGTTCAAAGAAAGAAGCTGTGACCCACACTGCCAGCAGAAGCTGTGCCTACAGACAGATGTCAGCACTGCTGGAAAGGAGAGGAAGGAAACAACCCTTCCCAAACCACCCCTTGCTTAAACATTATGAAATTGCCAACCACAAGCATCTTTTTGTAACAGTCACTGCTACATCCACACTGATGATGCTACCACCTCTGTTTTTGTCACTGTCATTTTCCCAGCAGATCACTTCTTATGTACCACAACCAGCAAACCAAACAGTTTCAAGGACAGAGAAGTGATGGCAAAGAAAAACAAGTGAGATCACTATTTTGGTATATATGAGATGCAGATGTACTTGTCTTGCCAAAATTAAATGTAGGTTAAATTATTCTAGTGCTTTTTACACATAACTACAGCTCGTTTTTTAAAAAAAATAAAAAAGAAGAAAAAAAAAAGCCTATTACATTCAGCCCAGAAACCCTAAGTATAAGAGCTCTTGTGATCCTGATACAAGGTTTCCAGTTGAATAGCCTTGTCCAAACATGGATATGGAGAGAAATAAAAGCTTTAACTGGTGCATCTAAAGCATTAGATTAAAAGTAGATTCTTTGTGATATTTTCTCCCCCAGTGCTGATTTTCAGTCCCATATTTAACTTCCAGGTCTCAAAAAAACTAATGATTCAACAGCCAGTGAGTACCAACTATGCTGAGGTCGTGACCTGTTCAAACCTCTGAGCAACATTTCTGACCCATACAAGCTGTGTCTTCAAAATCTCAGGCTCCCTCCAAAACTGTGGATCTCAGCAGCAGAATACAGAATTCAAGGAAGAACTAATTCCATCTATTACATATTAGCTTGATCACACTATGAATTTCTGTCATTTTCATAAGCCCTGGTTAATAAGTGGAATAGAGTCCAGAGAGAAAGTCGGCTTGGCCTCCTAGAGCTGATTTGCTCTGAGGGAGTACTTGATCCCTCTACACCCAGGTTTGAACAAGCCAAGCAGAGTCAACTTATCTATCCTGAGAAACAACTATCCATCACTACAATACAAGATGGCAATCATTTAGCAAAAGTTAATAGCCAGTGAGGTCATGACTGGGATGTCACACCTGTGAACTCAACATAGTGATGACCAAATAGCCATCCCCCTCCCTAGTCATTAAGAATTTTACTTTCTTTAAACAGAAATCTTTGAATCACTCTGATGACTCAAAGTGCAGCCTATCCCAACTCAGAGACAGCTCTGACTCAGGCTGGAATTAGTGTGTGTTCTTTATTCCTACCAGCACTCGTCTGCGGAGGTACAGCTGCCACTGTTCCCTGTTCAGATACCCCACGCATACACACGCTCCTATTGCTTGGTCCTTGGGGAATTGGTCTTTTTTCTTTCTTTCCTCCTGGTATCTGACTGTGCTTCCTGTCAGCTGGGTTACCAATTATAAATCCCTAGTGAGTAGATTACATGAATAATGGATTTTGTGTCTGAGCGGACAAACTGAAAAGCCAGAGATTAAAAAAAAAAAACACTCTTTTAGGTCAACCTAAAGTGATAACATTTTGGGAAGCTGGCATAAGATTTGAAAAAACAATTGTTTGATGTTGACCAAAAGCATCACACTCAACCATAAGTTAAATAAAAGGCTGTTTAATCCTTTTCTGAAAGATATTTTATGTAAATTAGATGTGTTGATGGAATGTTGAAAGATTTCCTTTAGAAAGTATTTGTAAAAGATACAGACAGTTACAGTAATGTTTTTTCTCTTGTTTTTGAATAAAGCTGTCTACCAAAAGTATCTAGTCAAAATCTGCAAGTCATCATTCCAAAACTGCACTTTTCAGCAAACATTCTTTCCTAAAAGAAGTTTCCATCTAAATCTTCATGTTTCCTTTAGAGCATTTTTCTTTCATAAATCAGTAGTGATAGCCAGAAAGACACCAGCCAAATAGCTTCAACAAGAATGAGACTCATCAGTTACAGTGAATGGCTGAATAATACCCTGTATTTTCAAGATCCTATTCATTCTGACTGTCTCCAGAGATCCTACCCTATATCCTCAGAATCCTTATATCCTGAGGATATGGGTCAATTTTTCAAATCTGCTCAGAATTTTTCCCGAAAATTTGACTATATATCACCTTGAAACATAGACCAATCTTACTTAAAATTTGGCATTGAAACAGCAAGACACCTAACACTATTGCATATCAGTCAGGCGGCACAGGAAGCCAATTCCCTCCCCTTGTTCCCCAGTACAGTTGTGCCCTAACAGCTACCTGACTTCCTATAGCAGGTTGTTGCTTGGCTGGTCCCATGTGGCTCTGCCCCACAGCAAGCTCCCCATGCCACAGATATGCCAGACACTTCCCACAGCAGGCAACAGGCACCTCTCTTTGGAGAGTGTCTTCTGGTGTGGACCCCGTGGATCTCCCTCAGTGCCTTCTGTGCCATACAGTGTCACTTGAAAGTGCTTAATTCAGGATAGAGGCAATGCAGACTGCAACACTTGATTTTGCAGAGCATCTTCTCTATAACATCCAACATTTCTAGTGATGACTGTCCCCTCCTCCTCCCAGCA
This sequence comes from Acropternis orthonyx, assembly GCA_035583155.1. Lineage (NCBI taxonomy): Eukaryota > Metazoa > Chordata > Aves > Passeriformes > Rhinocryptidae > Acropternis > Acropternis orthonyx. The sequence goes on from JAWWEU010000001.1 coordinate 24,981,277, forward strand.
AATGGGAATGAGTAGGATGACAGAAATTCTTGACAAAGGACGGACGTTTCTAACACTGAGAATACAATCATTTCCATCCCCTCATCCCAGTTATAGACAGAAGATGGTTAACTATTTTAGCTGAAAATGCATACCTTTAGCAGTAAGATTTCTGCCTTGATGATGGGATTTAAATTTGTTGGTGTCATAAAAAATGAAAGTGGATTTAGAATGGCAAGAAGCAGGCAACTTTAACAACAAGCATAGCTTGCTGTGCCACCTTTTAATAAAATATTATCTGTCATCAAAATTAGCCAACTCTCTTAAAAATTCAGGCTTTGTGGTCTTATTTTTCTGCTCCCCTGCAGTCTGCTCCTAGGCTCCAACAGCATCCATATATAATCTGTGACTGCTTTGCAGAACCAAGTATCTAGTCCTTGAACTGTAATCTCTTTAAATAAAGTTAGAGATTTCTGCTTGCCCAGTTGTCACTTTCCTCTGCCATTTGTATTTGTGATGTGATCGTGACAGACCTGATATGCTACAGCTGGTATAATCCACATCATCATTTGCACTCCTACAAACTGTGAAAAATGCTACAGATGCAGAAAGGCTGATGCTTTACACATGGGCTGAGCAATCAGTTTGTGCAGGTGTCAGGGACAGTTGGAGAGACAGGAATGAGGAAACCACACCGTTATGATTATGATCACAAGCACTAGGTGACCCAGAAGACTCTCAGTGATGGACAGTAATGAGGAATAGAAAGAACATTTGTAATTCTGGGAGGAGGTGCACAGTGGGGAGAGAGGCAGCAGGGAAACAGTGCAGTGGAAAAGCAAGCATGATGAAGGGGAGGAAACAGCAGACAAACTGAAAGAAATAAACATGAAATGGTGAAAAGAAACAAGGACAGGGAAAGAGAGCCAGCACAAGATGAGAAGGGAAGAGCACTGAGAAGTGTTTATATGGAGAGATGCACCAGACGCCAGGACACTGGAGTAAATCCCAAGCAGCTGTCATGGAGGAATCTGCAGCACATCCACACTGCTGCAGAGGAACAAGGACAGCAAAGGGTCTCACCGTGAATTTCTTGTAGAGCTCATAAGTGAGGAGAGGGTTGGGCAGTTCCCTGAAGTACAGCTTGCAGAGTGACCCCACACAGTGGATGTCCTGGAGGTACACTTCCCTTGTTAGATCCGGGCATTGGTCAGAAACAAACTCTTGTCTGAAACAATACACAAATGTAACAATATGGGTGAATGAGAGCTGTAGTAGGCCAGTAGTCCACCCTCAGCACTCAACACTCAGCTAGAGAAAAAGCAAACTAGAAAGCAGAGGTATCTCTGCAGATTGGCCCAGGTTGTTTGCCATGTTCAGGCCCTGAGGTTTCAACTAGTCTCCATTATCCCTAACATAGTCCCATGAGTGGACCCCAAACTGATATAAACAGATTGCTTTGTCTAAAAGTGAGAGAGAACAATTCAGCATTTGTGCTGAGCCCTTCCTTGCTCAGATATAGAAGGAGACAGTTTTTTTCTTTGTCACAGGCTCATCTCTGGAATGTTCTATTTCCCTGTTACCAACTTCAGAGACAGTTTATCTACTGCATCAGTGTAGAGCGCTGCTGGCCACAGTCTAAGCCTGAGGGATTAACACCAAAAAGGTACTGAGCAATGTCACTGAATCCCTCTGACACTCAAGTACGTTGCCCTTACCTCAGCTTTTGTATGTTGGATGTCACTCCTGAGAGGCGGTAGATCCCATCCACAATGCCATGAGTCTCAATGAACTCTGCACAGCTCTTCAGCACGTAGGGGACTAGAAGAGGAAAGCAAGGCAAGATGCCTAATGAATACACCCTGACAACTTCCACAAGTCACCACAGAGGAGACAATTTAAGAAAAATCAGCAGAGGCTCTCTGCAGATGCAGGGAATGGTACAGCAATGGGAGGAAAATAGGGCAAACCAAAAGTACACCTTGCAAAGTGACAGTGAGGATATGCTATGGCTGTGTCATGACACACTCATTGACATGTGACAATAACTAACCCTAAAGTCAGAGAACATTGTAGAAAGAAAGGTAGGGTTTCTCTCTCTTCCTTTTTCTTTTCCTTCCAAAAAAGAAGCTGCTTTATTCTAATTGAAAGCATGCGGTAAAGCATAAAGTCCTGGGAACCTCCTCTCTCCCCAGTATAGGGCTGTAGCCTCGCTGAATTGTGCCAAAAGGTCTGATTGGCTTGGATAAAAATCAGAGAAGCATTTGCACTTCCATATAAGCCTACATATCCACAGTTTAGTGCTCATAAACTCCCACAAAGGGGGTATAAAGTTCAAATATTGACTAGATCTGCACACTGACAAAACCTGACATTGGCTTCAAAAGAACTCCAGCAACATAACTAGACAAAGACTTAACCAGTCTTAAAGCTGAGAGGAGCCCGAGGCACAACATTTACATCCAGACCTGGACACAAAGTATATGTTTATTTTTTCCCCATTATATAGTATAAGAACCCCCCATTCTCTTGGTCAGACCAAGCCTGCCTGTCCCCAGCACTATAACAACCCTAGCTATAACAATAACAGTACGAAAGCCCTTCCTTATTAGGTGCTAGAAACTACTGTGTATTTAATGCAATGCTTCACATAGCCATAGGCACAAAAGTCAGTAAATGCAGAAGTTAAAAGTTTCCCACTGTAATGCTGACTCTCTGCTGCACTGCATATTTGGAAAACTGTATGGAAGAAAACAGACTAAGCCATAGATTTGACTGGAAAGCCAAGCATACCAATCACTGCATCTTTGTGACACCACTGAGACAATGCCTCTGGCTGGACCTTCCCTCAGCTCTTCTGCTCAAAGTTCAGGACCATAATGACATACTAACATGTGCTGTATCAGGTGGCATCCAATGACAGCCTGAACAAAAACCTGCTGGTACATTCTTGTATTTCTCATGGGAGCCACTGAGGCCAGAGCCAGTCCATGGGTGGACCTGCCCCTACCAAGCAGCCCCTACCAAGCAGCCCAGGGCACAGGCTGTGGTGAGAAGGGCTCCCAGGCTGGTTCCTACCTCAGTGAGATGCTGCTACCAAGCCCAGTCAGTCAGGGAAGTGCTATCCTACTGTGTCCCCTGACTCTTACTGAGGGAAGTAAAGAGGTCCTTTTGTGTGTTCCTTCTCTTCCCTTCCGGCTAACCCAAATGTAGGAACACACAAAGTGTCAGTGATTACTTGGAAGCCCAAACAACCCAAACAGGCTAATTCTTCTCAGTCAAAGGAGCCTCTCCAAAGCAACTGGGAAAATTTAACTCTGTTTTTGAGCAAGGACTCATAATGCAGGTACAGTAGTCACTCTGTGTTACACTCAAAGCCCTTGTGCTAATTTTTATGAATCTCAAGTTGTTGGGCTAACAGTGAAGCTCATGGCAGGGGTCCCAGCCTAGTACAACAATGTTCAGGGATAACCATGAAATCACCAAGTGAGCAAATAAAGTCTACAGAGTCAAAGATTTGTCTACAACAGTCACAGAGTTACAGTATTGTCCCCTCAAGGACTTCTGAGGAGGAGTCACATCAGTGCCTTCCAGAAAGAACATAGGAAGCATTCATTTCAGTGCCTACAACACCTAATTCCTATGAGGACTGAACAGTGTGGAAGGAGTCAGAGGCAAAAAAAAAAAAAGTATGAGATTTCCTTAATATCCTGCCAAGAGAAGTCCAAGTGACACATCAAGAAAGAGGACCCTCCTATCTCTGAGTAAGTCCTGATTATCTGGAACTGCAGTAGGGAACTCAGGTCATATGATGATGAGCATGCTAAAAGTATAAAAAGGGAAAGACAAATTACCCCAGGCCTTACTCCATTTCTGGAGAGTCAGGCTGTAAAATATTTATGGAAGGAGCTATGCATACATGGCATATTAAGATTTCCTTCTTGGTAGAGGTCTCTTGGAATAAATGTAACACAGAAATGAACGCTAGATTCATGCTAGCCATGTTCACCTCAGATCTATTTGGGTGGGAGAATAGAAATCACTGCACTCCATGCAACCTGAAAAAAGAATTAATTGAACAGAAAACATATTTGATCAGGATAGCCATATGACAAGGTTTGCTTGAAAGTTAAACAGTCTTTCATATAGACAAGCTTCATATGATTGTGCCTAGCTGCCACAAGAATGGGGTCCATGCACAAAGTGTTCATTATTAGATACTTTTTAAAACCTCAGAATAAGAACACCAACAAAAAATGCATGTATTGATATTTCTTGTGACTAATTCAACCTCTTGAAAGTAAGACCTATTAAATCACACTGTTTTTTTGGCTGAGTTTTAAGTTTCCTTGGAATAAATTAGGTCAAGAGGCCTCAGGCAGATAAGCAAACCCCCTACACACAAATCAGAGAAAGCTAGATCTGTCTGTTGAGGACTGGTAACCAAAAACAGGGGCCTGAGGGGAACAATCTGCAGCAAATGTATAAAATTCAACCCATTTTTAAAAGCAGGTGAAGACTCCACAGAGATGACCTATAGACTGCAGACAGACAAGGTGCACTGAGCTCTGCCTGTAGCTCTGCCAGTAGCTCTGCCAGTATCTCTCACTGCAGCCCTGAACTCTTCCAGCCCTGGCTTTCTCACGTATCTTTGCCAGTGCCCTTCACTCATCATGTACAAGGTTTCCTGCCATACCAGGTCCTTGGCTCATATGAAAAGAAACAGCCAGTTACACTAAAGTTCGTGGCAGTTTTGTGATGTCAAAAAAAATCCCACTTAGGACACTTTTCACTTCCAACTGAAAATTACAGACTTTGACCTCAGATCCCTGGAGGTGAAGGGACTGCATCAGCTTCCTGCAAATCCAGCCCCTAACTGCAGCGCTTGTAAGAAACTGGAGCACAATAAATGCTTTCTTTGAGCAGAACCTGTAGCTCTGACATTCCTGAGCAGCTCTGATCTTCTACAAAGCTGAGTCTTTTGGGCACTTGGGGGACATGTGGTTAGAGCAGCAGTGAGCAGCTCTCTTCCATGTCCAGGCATTTCTGAGGTGGTTTGATTATTTCAGACAACGCTTCTGATGAACCAAAGCTGTGATCAACCCTGAATGCGGGGAGGTACAGACTTTGGTGTGTGCTTTACAACAGGACTCTTGGCATTACAGGGTGTATGTAAATCACAGAGCTGGGTTTCTCCTGAAGGAAGATCAGGTGTGTATGGGGATTTGTAGCAGGGTCTGGATGTGCAGACACAGAAAGGAGTGGGTGGAGGTCTGTCCAGTCTTGACACTTCTATAATTAAAACTGTGCTGGAGGCTTAGAAGTTGGAAGAGGCAGCTGGTGTCACACAGACCCTGCTTGTTCTGCCAGACAGCCAAACTGTCCTCATTTAAAACTACAATAGAAACCAGATGGAGGAGGAGAAGAGAGCGTGGAGCAAGGCATCAGTCAGAAGGGAAATTGAGCTATAAACACACTGCACACAAAAGACAATACTTCTCTTCCCCTAGACAAATATAAAATAGAAGGGCAGTTGCAGTAACTCGTTCCACTCTCACTGAATGTCACCTCCAAGCTCAGTATACACAGACATTCACCTTCACCAGGGTCTTTTCCAAGACCACAGCTCATGCCACCTCCTTTACACGTGTCTACTACTCCTGCTAGGTCAGGTACCACACCACCCCTTCTGATCCATCTGGCTTCCAGTGCCAGCAATGGGCACTGAACTTCTCATCTCCCACCATTGCTGGTATGGAAGGGGGGGCTGTCCCTTCCCAGCCAGAATGTTGCCAGCCACCAAATCTCCCCAACAGAAGGGAAGGTGCTCGTTCTTTGCATGTCTGACAAAGGATTCATCTGGCACTAGACTGGGAATTTTGGATCTAAGCTGGGGAGACCTTTAAGCATCTACCTATCTAAATCACCAAGCAGTCCAAGTAGGAAAGGACACTGGAAAAGGAGGGAGTAATCCCACTTCATGACTGCTGGGAGGATGGCTTCCTGACCCCCCACCAAAGCCAGCTAAAGAGCAAGAAAGACCCTGGTCCAGCAGGAGATGCAGGCCTTCAGTGCCACCTTCTAAAAGAAACTGAGTTTCCGTGGACTGCAGGACCCCAGGGAGGAGGCTGCTAACCAGACACCCTAACCAGTCAGTGTGAATACTGCCCAGTAAGACAGTAAGCTATCTTACTGTCTTACTGGATCATGCGTTAAGGTACATTGCACTGAACTGGACTGAATAGGAACAGGTTTCGTTTTTTACTTTATTCTTCTATTGTTTCCTCAGAGGGCTCCTTGTAAGGATAAACATTAGTGACAGAGATATTCAGGACCTCCTTAGTAGTTGGTTTCTGCCACATGGAGGAGGTTTCATGTTCCCTCTAATTTTATTTTAATTTTAGTTCAAGTAATGGGAGGAAAAATGCAGACCTTTCATTTCACCTGGAACATCAAATTTCTTATGTTTGACTTGCAGGAAATAGTTTAGAATTTTTTTTTTTTAATTTCTCCCCAAAATGAATAGTGAATTATTAAAAAAAAGTTGTGGGCATTTTGGGGTTTTTATATATTAGTATTTTTTTAATTGTCTTCAATTGCCCTCAATAATCGTGCATGCTTCCTATCATGCTATGTCAATAGCATTACAATAAAGGTCAAAATAGTCTCTTGTTTCAATGACTAAAATGGCTAAAGTAGGAAATATTTCCTTCTCAAAAGTAAGTGTTTCAGTCTACTAAGCAAGAGTTGTTATTTTGTACAGCAAAAATAACAAAACAGAACAAACTAATGTATTAACTTGATCTCCTAATCACAGGAAAGGAACAGGATTGTAAAAATGGCAACATACTTGAGAGTCAGTATCTCTGATATGACATTTTTCTGCATTTCCTGACTTTCTACTGTAAATCACGAGTTTTAAAGCTGATTCACTAGATATTTTTATTTTTATTTTTTGCTGACATTGCTTGATTTTCACTAGGCATAAGGTTGGTTGAGAAAGAGATTCCAGAGCAGATCAAACTGTGCTTCCCCCCCTGCAGCTTGCCCGAGCCCTGGCCCAGCACTTCAGTCACAACTCCAGATTGCCTCTCAGTGCATAGCCCTCACCAGCTAAGGACAAATCCTGCCCTGCCCCCAGGTATTACTTCCTTTGCCTCCCACTGTCTCCTTTCCAGTGGTGGGTGGGGATGGAAGGGAACACAGCATCTGAAATCCCTGCAGAGGGTCTCTCCTGCTCAGAGATGAAGTTGGTAGAGCTGTGGAAGGGGATGGTTTGCCTTGTCTGGACATAACTGCTACAAGGTCAAAGAGGGGGCTTCAGTCTCCAGGATGCATATGCATACTTGTCACCAGCACTAGATTAATTTTACAGAATTAAAAAAAAAAAAAAAAAAACCAAAAAAAAAAAAAAAACCTGTCTCGCCCTCCAATTTCAGTGTTCAGTCTGGCTGTTAGTGCTGAGCTGCCATAACCCCTCCATGCATACACACACCTGTATTTAAACAGCATGATATAAATAAACAACACCAAGCAGGCTGAAAAACAAAACTTCTTGTTACAGTTCACCTTGTCTTTTTCCCCCTTAGCTGCCATAAACACAGTTAGAAAAGATAAATAACTGGTGCCAAGGTGCTCTGTCTGCATGGACAACACAAATGATTCATTGTGTAAGTCACACACTTCATATTTTTTTCCCCCTCTGCTTCTGTGGGAAATGTCCCTGCAATGTCACAAAGGTTAGCACAACAGTGGCATTCCCTGTGATGAAAGCACCATCCTGTATTCAGCTGTAATTCTGGTGGGCAAAAATGTAGGAAAAACAGATCTCAAATCTGTCAGATGCTGCAAACCATCACCTTCCAGGTCCTACGTGGGAAGTGGAAATGCTGAGTGCTCTTTGGGATGTGGCATTCTGATTTCAAGTAAATGCATTTTAACACAGCCTGCAGGCCCAGTGCGAGTTTGAAAGAAGCCAATGGCACCACTATCAAGGGGTTTTTTCCCATTGATATTACACTCAGCTTACATCTGGCATATCTAAAGAATACGTGTAGGAACACCTGACGTTCCAGGGCAGATCTGACAACTGTGGTGTTCTAGACAGAAATGAAAGAGCCCGGGGCAGACCTGGCTATTTCATAGACAACACACATCAAAGAAAGCCCAAGAGAAAGCACTGCCAAAGCAGACATTGAATGCTGACTCTCAGCCCCGGCGGTCACTGTGCCCCTCTGAAACGTGACTTTACCTTGACATAGCTGGCAAATTCTGTCACGCAGGCACTTTTGAAAGAGCTTGTACTAAATACTAGAATAGTTTTGTTAGGAAAACATCCTGCTGTGAATTTCCTGCAAAAAAAGGACAGATAACCGAACAGGATATCTCCACTCCTAACTTTTATGATTGTGTGGTACAACCACCTCGGAAAACAGTGGCTTGGGTTCTGCATGACAGGTCAGTGATCTGTGCACGTCCTCAGCTAACCACCTGAATCCTAACAACTCTGATCCACAGCAGGTTAGGGTGGATATTGTACAGCATTTTGTTCACCACAGCACAAGCAGTTGGGGTAAATAATTCTGGAGGTAGGAGTAACAGGACAATTTGTGCTGCCTCAGGAAACAGACTTGAGTGTAAGCATAGAAAGTATCAGAATAGTTTTGAAGCTGCATGTAATGAACTGACCTCTGCCTCTGTAAATCCTATGAGGATAAGCAGAGTATAAGACAGGGATTCTGCCATTAGACTCGATTCTGATGACACATACTAAAAACACTAACAAATCCAAAAGCTGCATCAGCTGATGGAGTGCAGGAGTGAGCAGGGCAATGCCAGTGCTGCAGCTCAAGGGAGCTGGCAGGAGCAGCCTGCAAGGGAAGAGTGCAGGTAAGTGTTGGTGCTGGGATGGACAACCAGTGAGGCAGGCTTCATCTGAAGTCTCTTGAGTGCCTGCTGTCATTCACCTAGATCAACAGACAAGCTTATGGGCTGCAGGTGTCATGTTTTCTGTATCATGTTTTCCCTTCTTCCTCTGCTCTCTTCTTAAGCATGGACACTTATGAAAGCCATGCTAACCTACTTAACTTCTGGCAACAAAGCAATGAAAATATATGGATTTCATAAGTTTTTTCCTCCTCTCAACAGATTTTGATCTACATGTTTTCATTTACAAGGCCTTCCAAAGCAAGTTAGTAAAGAAGTGCAGTATCCATCTCTTACCTGAGCCTGACAGCTGATGCAGACTTGCTCAGTTTCTTACAGTCCCAAAATTACCCTGGAGGCAACTTGTAAGGTATTACATCCATTTCTTGACTGACAAAGAGATGTAGAAACCAACATCTCTCTGGATACATGGGAATCCTTACATGGGATTCTTAGAATCCCAGAATTTGAAGAAAGATAATTCAAGGGGATCAACGCATATGCCCTACCTGGCTGTCAGTGTTAGTTTGTCTCTTAGTTCTTTTCAACATGGACTCCAGTATGCCAGGCAATAGGGACTCCAAGTTTCTCTTTATAAGGAAGACTTTTGGGGCTGTTTCAAAGAAATTATTTAGATCTTCATGTGCACCTGAAAAATACCAGCTATCAGTTAAACAGTTCTGAAGTCCTTTGTACTGTGCCTTTCACAAACACCACCTCCAACACTGAAATCTATAGAAATCTCTAGATGTTATAGATGTTTTTTCTGTAGTTTCAGTGCTGGTCTGTCATGATATCTCACTGTTTGACAGATCCTTACTCCCCTTTTATAATGAAGGCATAGTGGTGACAAAGAAACTAATTTCCAAATAAATGCTCTTGGAAGGCTTTAAGAAGGAGGTGAAGAAAAAGGATGCAGTGAGGCATTGGGTTGTTATCTCATGAACATGCTTGTGCTGCAGCAGAGTGGGCTGCTCTGCAGTTCTCTCTGCTGTTCTTTCCCAGAATATTTCTGTTGCCCCTTCCAGTGAACAAGGATAGCATGAAGGTCCATCAGCATTCACAGTTCTCCTTCCATTCTTGCCACACGGCAAGTCATTTACAGACACATATGATAGACACTCCCAAGCTTTAAAGCACACATACAACTGTGCCAGCTAATGCAGAATGGCAGTGCCAATGAGCTCAGGTGTGTGAAAGGGAGAACAGGGGTCCATCACTCCACTGCAAGCCCAGGCTATTCTTTGGTACCCAGGCATGAAGTAACAGAGAAGCTGGTCCTGGACCAAGCTCTCATATGTATGAAAAACTCCTTGGTTGAATCTCACAAAATGTATTTATATGTTCTCTCTTCTTTTCATGTTGCCCTCTGTCACACTGATGGAGTGATGCAGACTGACATTAGATTGTGCAGCAATGTTCTTTCATTCAGGCCTCTCACTGGTCCTGCCTCCAGGGCTCTCCCAGAGAAGAGCAATATAGCAATTTCCAGAGGTTATTCCAAATGGGCTGTTTTACAGATAGTCAACACTTAAGGGCAGAGAGCAGTACAAACCACTGAGGATCATTATATATCACAGACAGATGAGGAGCCTAAATACAAACCCATAGCAGCTGCAAATGAGAAGTGAAAGGCAAATGAAAACAGAGTTTTGAGAAAAAGTAAATAAGGCTTTATGATGTCAATCTGATTGAAAACAAACATGTGAAGGCATTAACAATAATCAGTCATTATAATTTGAAGCCAAGTAGCACCAAATTCATTCCATCTTTGTTCAGTTGCTGAGCATATATTTAGAATGAGGGGTTTCATTGCAAGAGTGCCTGGGTCTGACCCGAAGAACCACACTCATAAAAAAAATCCCATTGAATTGACCAGTATTTTCCAGAAGAGGAAAAAAAGTGGTTTGTTCTACACCCATGTACCTTTTACTGTGGCAAGCAAATACTAGCAAAGAAGGTATAAGAATGATAGAACCATTTTTACCAGCTTTATAGGAGCATAAAATTATAGTGTGAGTTTTGACACACAGTGGAGAATTAAAAGTCCTGCTGGCAGTGGAAGGTCACCTAGAAATGTTCCTCCAAGCCCTGCTCAGAGGAGGCTGAAAACAGGTCAGTCTTTATTTGAAGAGGATTAAGCTGTGGGTGACACGAATTGCTGATTTTTTTCCTGGCGAAACAAGTTGCTGTTCTACCCATCCTAAGTAGTGCCCAGGGTATATGATCACCACAGCCTGTGGGCTGTTTCTGTGTCTGAGAGGCATGGAGAAGATTCTGCCAGAAGCAGCACCTGGACAGACACACATAATTCCACACATAAATAAATGTATATCTATGTATATATCAGCATACTTGTGTGTGCATATATACATATATGCATGTACTTTTAAATATGCAACTATATTCATTTATGTATGTATATAGGTATGTGAGAGAGGTTTCATGTGCATTACCAGGAAATTCTTCTTAGAGAAATAGTTGATTTTTAATAAGGTGTCAATCAAAGCGTAACAGAATCAAAAGATGCAAAAGTCTTACTAGGCTGATGTCACAGGTCTGGGGGATACAAAACCACATGCTGGATCTCTTGCTTGTTCAAGCTTCCTCAGCCAACCAGAGAATAAGGCATTGCCAGACATTTTCAATGCTCTCCTGTCTCAGGCAAAGAGCATTTAGGTAGTGCATTGCCTTGTTTGTTTCTACTGTGCAGAAGGTCTTTCTGGGTGAAGTACTTGCTCTCAGCCAAGGAAAGCTGTTGGTTTGGGGGTGTGTTCCTCAAGCATGCATGGAATTCAACATCAGCAAGTCCAGAACTAGTCTCAGTGGACTGATTTCACTCAGTAGCTTAGTTAAGAAGGGCAGCTCATGAGATATGGGTCATTTTGGCTACATCTTTTCATCTCCAGAGGCTGCAATATTCCAAAGCGTACTCTTACAGCCTTGATTGCAGGGATGATATTTTCCTTTCCACACTCTAGGGAGGGTAAAGAGCTCTAAAAGAAGCTGCTGAGCAGGCTGGCTTCAGCATCTGGATGTGGTGGTGCTCCTTCAGGGCTTCTTTCAGAAACAGCAGGGAGCACAGCACTGCTCCATCTCCCTGCCATGTGGCACATCAGCGCTTCACATATGTTGCAAGAGGGCAGTTTGCTTACTCTCCAGAGCCTGAGAGAATCATCAAGGACGGCAGAGGAGGCAGAACAACATTTGCAGATGGTGTCACAATGCCTCCCAACTTTCTAGAGGCTGATGCTGGGCTAGGATTGTTTAGAAGAAAATATTTCCTGCCATGGTGATTGTGTCTACCTCCACTTCAGGATGTCAGCACACAACTACTGAGATGTACCTGGAGCATATGGAATGGTTTCCTCAAGGCTGAGCTGCAGGGACTGTACCTAAGCAAGTGTCTGCCAGTGGGGTAAGAGTACCAGAAACAGAACCCAGTTCTGTCAGAAGATCAGTGATGAAAAGAGGCACAATATGGCTTTTACAGACCCTAGTAAAAGAGGAAAAGAAACAAAGCTGAATAAAATACTCAGCATGATGGTGTCTTCTTATTCCCCAAAAGGCTTCACCTTGCAGGGACAAGTCAGGAATGATCCGTCTATAAAATACTCTTCTTTCTTTTCCGAAGGCTCTCCTGCCCCCAGTGGTAGCAGTTGTCCCTGTGTCTTTCCTCCTCCACAGAAAATCCCCCCAGTTCCATATGGGATACAAGCCTCTCCCTCCCTTCATCTTTCAATAAGTATGCATGTCAGGGGTTGTCAAGCTGAGGGTCATTCTCAGTGCTAACAATGGGGAAAAAAGCAATATCAAGCTGTTACTAAAGTAGTAAATCTAATCACTTTGCAGTTGTGCTCCTCAGTTTCCAAACCCCCCAACAGATTCCTAATATATTCCATATTTCACTCTTTATTTTGTTTTCCATTTGGCAAAGGACAGGCTCTGCACCAATATGAATAAAAATGACCTTCCCACTCCCCCTACCCCCTCACCTTTTTTTTCACCATGCTATCTCTGCTCTAAGTCAGGCCAGGTAGTGCTTATCATTTCCTCTGCACAGCAAACACCAGTGTGCAAGCGTTTCCTGCCGGCGAGCCCTAAACTGCAAGCTGACATTGTTTTCAAGGCCCCCCTCTCTTGGAGGCAGGAGCAGCTCTGCTGCACAGTGCTTCCTGTTGATGTCAGGCCCCTCTTCCTCGTAAAGCAAATGGGCTTCCTGACAACATCTGTGTCCTTTTCCATGAGGATTAGCAGGAGCCGTTTTCCTACACAGTGGCCGGGGAATAAAAAAAATGGTAGTGGAGAAAGGGATGTAATAGGGAGGAGCAGGGGTGGATGGGATTTTTTCCTAGCAGTCTTGGAGACCATCTGGGACCCCTCTCCATGAGGAGAGGGAAGAGATAAGAGGTCAAAACAATACAGCTATGTCTCAGGGATGCTGGTATTTGCAAGTACTAGAAAATCACTTATTAGCAGAGAACATCAGAGACTAATTACAGCTGCCCGATTTCCCACTGCTAAGGAATGTAAGCTTACAAAAGAAAAGCTACAGTCACAGCCCCTGTGTTCCAGCAGCACTGTCATAAGCTGTGGGAAATGCCAAGACCTTTACACCAGACTACTGCCTTCGTTTTTATTCTCTCAAATGGAGGAATCACTGCCACTGCCAACACTGCTTCATCACAGTGGAGACCCTGGGCGACAACTGCAGAACACAACTCACACCAAGCTGAATCACTTGAGCCCTGCAGATTGCCATTGTATGAGCCACTGCCATAGCAGAGAAGGGAAAACCCTTCATGTATTTCATGTATTCACAGTTTCCCCAGTCCATGGCATTCAAGTTCTGCACTTTTCCCATTAGAGAAGCTGATGGTCTTGTTCCCGCTCCCACCCAGAGGTTAACAGTTTTCTGCACACTGTAAGAAACAGTCATGGAACGTGTGACTACAGGCTCCATCGTCATGGTGGGAACACAAAACAGGGCATAGGATGGGGAGCACAGCCAGTTGTGGCAGTAGTGCTGCCCGCCCTTCACAGTATTTCAGCCACAAGGGTCCCATGGCCTTCCACACAGAGCAAAAAGTTGGGTTGCCTTAGGATATCTTCCCCTGCAAGCAGAGGTTTCCCATGACTGGCAAAACAGAAATCCCCAGCATTTTCTATACCACATCTATACCTCCATGGCCAAACAAGGCAGGGTGGGGAAGGCGGTTTACTAAGGGGTCCCTAACAATAACCAGAATAGGACTTGTGACTTAGCAGACCTGTCAACTACTGCTCCTGATGGTCCTCTGGGATGATTTTCAGGTATATTTCAATAAAATTTATTGTTATACTTTTCCTATCTGTGCCCTGGTCATGTTCCTGTGTCACTGTAGGAACTAAGCAAAGGGTTACACTTCCAATTTCTGGCCGTAAATTGCCATAGAGGCTGACAAAATTATTCCAGCTGTATGCAACTGTAGCCAGCAGCAGATGTGGCCCCAAGTCTGGCAGAGACAGCAGAGCTGTAAGAGAGTGAATTGGGGCTTAGTTCTTCTCGCAAGATGAAATTCTTATTCAAGATGCAATTACAAAATCTTAGTGGCTGGCATGGAAGTAAGAAGCAAAGGAAAAAAGCCCACCTACATTCTCACAGCAGACGTTGGCCAGTGCCACTGAAATCTGCATTGCTGACTCTGAAGCAAGCATTCCTGGACATGGAAGGTGTGACCCACCCAGCTAAAGTCAGCTGGAGCTGTGCCACTGCTCACACACGACAACGGGATGGAGGACCAGGAGAGGAGACCTCCCTGCGCTTTTTAGGGAGCTCCAGCCTACACAGTGGCAGCAGTTCTGGAAGGTGCTGAGCAGCTGCCAGTGTTTTGAGGATGGGACCCTGCTTTCAAGGCTGCTCTGGGAGCAAAGCCATGCTTTGATGAAGGATCGTGCAAGAGAAACAGGCCCCACTGTGCCTACATTTTCCCATTGCCCTCTCCCTATCTTTTAGTATGGCTTGCTATTTGTGAATTAATTACCTCAATTCCTCTGAAGCAGTGTACTGACCAGGAAAAGGGTGTGGGATCATTTATGGAAAAATCCTTGAGTCTTCTAGCCCTGCAGCATGGCTACAGTTACAAGGAAAACAGGATACCATGCTGCATGTGGGGAGGAGGAAGAGAAAAGGAGCAGAAACCCTAATGATCTACAGAGACTAACTAGCAAGGAAGAACATGTGGTGGTGGTAAATAGGCACAGCTGGCCCGAATAACCAGGAAAGAAATGAAGGCGCACAATAGCAGTCTACACAGGGTATGAATACCACCAAGGGAAATGCCTTGTTCTGGGTGATCAAGGGGTTGTAACTATGAGTGAGTGAATGAAATTACGAGGGGATATTTAGGTTGAATGGTAGGAAAAACCTCCTGAGACTGAGACGTAGTATCATGTAGCATTGCCTTCTCAAGGAAGGGGGTAGGAGGCACACTGCCTGGATATTTAAATTCAGTCGGGAGATTACTCTGAAGGGAGCAGTGCTGCTCAGGCCACCGAGATAAAGACAAAACAAAGACAAAGACAAATCTTGCCAGCTTTTCCATGTTGTTATCAGGTGATGCCTTAAAGCCACAGCAAGATACCTGGAAGAGCTTGCTCAGTTAATTATAAAGGAGAGCATACAGTGCCAGCACTCACTACAGCAAGGGACAACCGCAACCAGCAGCTGGAGTTTAAAGTGGATACTAAAGCATACAGGAAGAAAGGCTACTTGAAAATCATCCAACAGAGTGATTTTCCAGTGGGAAAGTGTGCATTTCACAGGATCAAAATGTTTCACCAGAACGCAGGGATGCTGTTCAATTTTTCAACCAAAGAAACACTCAAATCTATTGTTTCTAGAAGGTTAAATGTGCTCATTCCCATATCATTCTTTTCAATGTAATATAGCTTTTTGGAAAATTCTTGTTTCAGGGGAGTTTCTACTTTTTTATTTCAATTCCAGATGAAAGGAAACCTTGTGGTAGGGGAAGTAGAGTACAGTGCAAAACAGGAACCAGACCTAATGGACATGGAGTGATACCATCAATGACTGGCTAGTGTTTGCTCCTCTCTGTACACTTCTGAAGACGGCAGCACTCTTTCTTGTAAGCCAAAGCCCAGAATATCATGTGTGCTTTTTGTCAATGAATGAGAGAGAAAGGAGGCAAGTGTCCTACGCTTTGCTTTTCGACCCTCATTTGAAATCCTGCTTGTATCTCACATCCTCCATTGTGAGGATGAAACCCCAGCACGATCTCACAGAATGTGTTTTGCTTCTGTCAGCAAAAATCTAAGCCCTCTGCAAGGAGTAATGAATTAACAGAGGATAAGTATCATTCTCATCCCATAGGTGCAAACAATGAGAAACAGAAATGATCTGGCAGCCTGAGGTTATGCACTGAGATAGTGGATGACCTAAGTTTAGAGCCTATGCCTTTGATTTCCATTCTGTAACTAATCAAAATGGTTTTCTTGCTCTGAACTCCTGGCAAACAGAAACTTACCTTCAAAAATTCAGAAGTTGGTAAAGCACATAGAGATTGCAACTGGTTTGCCAGAATCACTGACCCAGAAAGCTGAGTTGAAAATCTCACATAAATGTGTTTTTCTGGGAGAGACTTAATTTTCCCCAAGCTTCTACCAAACCAGAAAGAGCCTCCCTACACAAACTTCTAGCCAAAACCTGGACACACAGGCTAAAACCTCAGGAGGTTTGAGTCAGAGACCACTGATGAGACTGTTGGAGCAACCTTTTGGGTTGTTTGTCCTAAAAGTTAGTTTGTGCAAAAAGACCAGATTTCAGTAGCCCTGTGCCTGGGAATGTTTGGAAGTGGATCCACAATTTGTGGCTTGGTGTCACTTCTATAATTCTTTTCTTTCTTTTTTTTTTTTTTTTGCTCTTGAATGGTTGTCTCGTAACTAAATACCACAATACTAGCAAGAAGCTACCAAGAGGTCATCTGGGGAGAAATTGCAATACTTCTGATCATTTCAGGGAAGGGAGACTGGTAGGGGGTGGCAGGAGTGGCCTGAATTCCTTGAAAAAGATGTTCTGTGATCACAGAGCAGCTATACAAAAATTCTTGCATTCCTCATCTACTGATTTCCTCCATCTCCTCCACTATTCCATTGGTTTCCTTTCTTTACCTTTCATTGTGATTTCACAGGGCACTCAGTTTTCAGGATAATTTTCTTTCCACAAAAGTAACACAAACCTCACCATGGGGACCTGGATAGAGGTTTAAAATCCCTCCTCAGCAAAAAGGCAGTCGGATCTGGCATTTACGATTCAGGCCCGTATCTTCCAACTGCAGCTCTAAACTGCATCAAAGACTTTTGTTCCTCGCTTTTGTTCACAGATTTTGCTCCCTTCTCTGTTCCCTTGAAATGTCAGCAAACATGATGGCTTTGTTGATGCCATCAGGGTGGTCTGACCGCTTCCCACGCTGGGCATGCAGATTGGGTAGCTGTGGAGCAGTCAGCAATTCACTGGGTGTCTCCTCTAGGATGTTGTTGTTCCTCACACCAAGGCAGTGGCCTGAAGCAGCAACACTGCCATGAAATCAACAGAAAACAAATCCACCTCCAGCTGCCCTGGCTCACACAGGGACATTCAGACTGTTTGTTCCAAACCAGCAGCTGCTGATGCTGCCAAGAGGACAGGAAACCATGCTGGGAACTCAGGGCTCTCCTTGGATATTGGGATGGATATCCACCCCTTCAGATATTCTCTGCTTAGCCTGGAGTAAGGCTCCAAATATGTGCATTACTGCTGCCTCCTGAGCCAACAGACTGCAGGGCCGTCAGGGCTGTCAGGGCTGTCAGAGCTCACAAACCTCATGGCTGTTCTATCTCTCTGCTGACTTCCATGTGGAAATGTTTTTTCTCAAATTGAAGTGTGTGTGTGTGTGTGTGTGTGTGTGTGTGTGTGTGTGGCAGGGTAGGGATGGGATGAACAGGCATGTCCTGCCTCAGACACCTCCTGTCACCTCCCCATCTGGCTCCAGGAGTGCTCTGTGATTACCTGAGACCTTCCTGGCTATTGGTTGCTCCTTGGTCAGTGCTGGATGCCCTGTGGGGTAGGGGCAGACAGCACTGCTGGCCATCCTGACCTGTGTTGATCCACGTAAGGTTGAAGGAGGGTCTGTGAGGAGACCAGCAGGCTGTGCATGAGCTCTGGGAACTACCTGCAAAATGTGTCTGCCTGCTGTCACAGCATCCCAGGGCAGTTCATGGGAGGGATGGGGAAAATCAGATATGAATCAATTACCGAGCACGGGCCATCTTTCTTTACTCCATCACACTTTGAGCCTGCACTGCCCAGTAACGATTGCCTTAGCATTACTGCTCTGCCCACTCAAAGTGTTTGTACCAAGGCAGATCTTCAGGGCTTCCAGGACATTTGTCCTGCTCTCTCTCCCTCTCTGCTTTGCCTACAAATATGCTGCAAAAATTTAGCCATAGCCCCTGTGATGTTCTGAAATAACAGGTTTGGCTTCAGTCTGAAGAGCCTGAGCAGCACAGCTCTGCTGCACTTCCCTGGGAGCCATTATGGTAAGGATGTGATCCTATTTAGGAATGAGCTGAGGCTCTTCTTGCTCTCTGCTCTGCATCTCTCAGCTTCAGCAGATATTTTCCTATCACAATACTTTTCCCCACTGTTTATTATTAATTGATTTTCTTCAATTAGAGCAAAAAAGGGCCCTGGCCAAAGAGGAATTTTGTTGCAAGTCTCACAAAAGATCATATTTGTCTGCAGCTTGGTTTCATTTAAGGAAGGTCATTTTGTGGTCAAACACTCTCAAAACAAAGTCTTGTCTCCAGGTCTCCATAACCTCCCATCCAGACATTGTCATTGGAGCTTTCAACTTGAGCACTCCTCTGATTCATATCCAGCCTCACCAATAGCTTCTCAGCAGTCTGAGAAGAGTTAGACTAACACAACCTACTTCCCCAGGAATTGATAGTACCACCATTTTCAATGTCAACTGCAGCAAATTACAACAGTGCTACCTGCTGTTGACAAATCCACCTAAGATTTGGTTTTGTTTTTTGTGGTTTTTTTTTTTTTTTAACTCTTGACACAAGTTGTGTTCTGATGCATTTCTTGGACTTCCCCGGAACTAATCTGTGGCTCACTTTGGTGGCACAGAGAAAGTGTGGATGTTGCAGAAGCACTTTGTTGCAGGGGATATTTGTAACTACTCACACCATGTAGAAGTTGCTTTTGAGCTGCTGTTTCACTAACCTAAATTGTAAGCCCCTTTATGGCTGGGAATACTTTCTGTATGTGCAGAGTTGAAGTACTTCCATACCAGTTGGCTGCAGTATGCCAGATTTATACTAGAATCACTGAGGTCAGAAGCTGGCCCAATGCCATGAAGGCTGTGCTTCTGGAGGAGCTCAATGGTAAAAGGTAGTATGCTGAAATGGAGGCAAGGCTCATAGTGCTGCAAGGTGCTGGAAAAACCTTTCAGAGCACCAGTAATAAATGAAGGCACCCTTTCTCTGACAGCATGCAAATCTCTTAAACTTCTTGTGTCCCACTGTGAGAGACCCTGTGTGTTGGAACACTTAAAAGGACACAGGGTGACAGCAGCCACGTGCTAGGGAAGACTTGTGTATGCTCCTAACTGCATCCCTTGGTCTGTACAGCCCTGCTCCACCCAGCTTTGCCATGCTGCTCTGCACGTTCCCTTCTACTCCACAGCTTCATACAGCACAGGACAGCTGGGCAGGGGATATTCAGTGAGGCAAGCTCTGCCTCTGGCCTATCCAAGCAGAGTAGGAAAGGGGCTCCAGGGAAACACATCAGTACAAATGCATGAAGTGCAGATACAGCTGGCAAGGTCTACAGACCAATACCCTGGTCTCCTAGGCACAGATGGTCCTTTGCAGACTTAGAGACTGGTTTCACATGCAGTATTCAGGCCATCCCAGTTTCTAGGACAGCTCTGGGCAGTGACTGGAGTCAGTTGTATGAATACCATACATATTGCATGTCCCTTGACCTGAAATACTGGGCACGATGGCATGATTCAGCTGCATAGCCTGGGTTCATAAACCCCTTGGCTTTGCAGTATGCAAGCAGATATTTGTGTGGTTGATGTCTTGTTGGACTAGGGCTAGAAGTGGAGGGGGCAAAGAGGGTGGAAGTCACAGTCAGGTGTACATAGGCAACCTTGTCTTGCTCAGAGGAAACAAGGGAAAAGTAGCAAACGATAGTGGTGTTCCTCAGGAATCCACTTTTGAATTTGGCTTGTCTGACCATGACCTGAGACTCCTTTATAAATTGCATCAGGAAGGCAGCATTGGCCAAAAGAACACAACAGCTAATCATAAAATGCAAAGAATATCTATTATGCGCTCAGCTAGTGACATTTTAAAGCCTATAATTTTTTGCATCTGTAGTCTCCTGGCCTGTAGTATTTATGCTCCTTTCCCTTGGAGCCAAGCTAGAGAGAGACTCAGATAAAAATCCTGCAGCTGAACACCCTGTATTTCAGGGAAATTGAACTCAGGCATATGTACTTCAAAGTCAACCCTGAACAGAGCAATCTGAGAGGAATCAGTTCAAAATGAACTGGACTCCAGACAGGCATCTTCATCTCCCGCTTTGGCCAAGAGACAGCAGAGGCCAGTGCAAGAGCTCCAGAGTGTAATTCAAGTGGGCTTTTGAGATATGCAAGACTGGAGTGCAATTCAAGTCTGCTTTGTAGGCCTGTAGACCTTCATGGACAACAAACATGAGGTCTATTTCTTCTGACTGCAGGTTTTGTTGGGGAAAATCCTTAACTTTGATTTGGTAGCACTTGGGTAACCTCAGTCCTCTTTTACACAACTCCTGGGCACTCCCTATTACAAAATAAAAAGCATTGGAAAAATATTAATTCAGGAAACAGGAATGTTATAACCTTGCTAACAAAAGGCAAAAGCCATTGTGTGCACACAAATTTAGAAGCAGCAACAACAAAAAAACTCTGAAGGAAAACAGCAGCGATTTTTATTATTGCCTTATATGAGTTCAGAATGCTGCAAAGTTAAACAAAGCAATTCCAAGGCTGGGTATTTAAAAATACCTAATGTTTCACAGCCTCCTCTGAGATGAATCAGGTATCCAAACATCTGGGGACTGCAAAATCTATCAGGAAACACAGACAGATGAGACACATCAAGACAGGAAGGTTCATGGCTGCCATTGGAGAGACAGGGAACAGCAGGAGATTCCCGCAGCTTCACTGGGGTAAGAAATGTTAGTTCTACATGGATGTGTACACTAAACAAAAAGAGGAAGAAAAAGAGAGAGCTAAAAAAGGTTTTTGCAAGTCTCCTGCTGTTCTGTGTCTTTCTCACTTTGCTCTGATCTCTCTGTACATGTCACTGGCTGGCAGGATGAATGCTTCCTGATTCATGATTTCATATTTAATTCTTTCTATATAAAAGGAATTTAAAGGAAATTATTACAAATGGTTTGGCCACACTGCATCAAGTCACTGGAAACTATTTCATTCTCCCTGACCTTTTCTCCGGGGGGGGGGGGGGGGGGGGGGGGGGGGGGGGGGGGGGGGGGGGGGGGGGGGG
>JAWWEU010000001.1:25002883-25092892 GCA_035583155.1 Acropternis orthonyx
CCGCCCCCCCCCCCCCCCCCTCCTTTTTTTTTTTCTCCTTTAAGAGAAAAGTTAGATGCTTTCCTAAACACTTTCCAGACTTCAGCTATTCACAGATTGCATGTGGAAGGCAAACACAGCCCAGGCCTGGAAGAAAGACTCTCTCATACTGGTCACCCCAGTAGCTTGGGGAGTTGCAGGCAGTGTCCTCAGCAGTGTTTCCTTTCAGAGAGCCCTTGCTGCCTGAAAATGCTTTGGGTGTAGCAATCCTGTGCTCATCCCACAGGCACTTCATGAAAGAGGCAACTATTCCATGTTGGGAATTCAGAGAAACCTCTGGCCAGCAGTGGCTGCTGGAGGCACTCTGATTAAAGCCCCATTGTTTTGCCCACTCTGGCTAATCCGCTCCCTGATGAAGCCCCTGTCTGTCCAGTGGTTTGGGAAGAAGCAAATAAGTAAATACAGTCGTTGCTGGGAATAACAAAGATTGGAGGAAGCAAGGAAAGAGGAAGCAACAAAAGAAAAAAATCCTTCAATGCATTACATTTCTTCAAAGGCATATGCCCAGGAGTTGTGTTTCTGGACTGTGTTTCTTTTGTCTTTTCTTACTCCTGGATCTTGCTGTACTAAGGGCTTTGAGACACTAACAAACACATTGCAAACACAAGCAGGGGTGTTGCAGGAAAAGGGTGTTGAGATCATACTTAATCAAACTTCCTTACATTTTGATAGCTACACTACCGGCATACAAGTCAGTCACCTCTCCGCCTTGGCAGTTCTCTACAGCCAACACAGCTGAGCCTCACACTTGAGGCTGATGTGTTTCAGAGCAAAAAAAAATCAGGCTAAGTTCTATCCTTGCACAGGTCTATTTCAAAGGGGGATGAACTGAATGATCTACAAGCATGAACTTGCTGGACACTGTAAAATCAGAGTTTTGATTTGTAGCACAGGCTTCCAAAGCAAAGGAAGATGAGGCACTGCATCCTTCAGCAGGTGATGTAGCTGAGCATATTTAAACATTAAGTATTGAAAGCTTAACCAAGTGAGACAAAAACTGCTCTTGCTCACATCCATAGACTTTGGAAGTGATCACAGACTAAAGATCATTTTATCAGTCAGGGACCAAAAGGGGAATGAAAGAATGTAGTTAGCTTATGAAAAAATGCATCACTCATAATGTAGTAACTCAATGGCATCTCCTTGCACTTTACAAAGCCAAGCTTGCTTCAAGGGCTGAAAGGAGTCAGAAATTATTATTTCACCTCTTTCCTTGTCTCAGTTTTGGATAAGAATCTGGAAGAGGAGTTTTGGATAACTAGAGCTGTTGGCAATGTGAGCATGTTCCTTTACTCCTGTCTATCCTCCAACTGTCTGTACCCAGAAAAGTATCTCTTCATCTGCTCTACCCCTACTATCAAAGCTGCCAGGATTTTGAATTTTGTTCCCACTTACAGCCTTCTCTCTTCTACCATCCATTAGCAGTCTCTCTTTGTTCCAACACAGTTTTGGTAATACAGTAGTTTTACTCTCAGCTAGTTTTTCCAAACTTCCCTTCCTCTGTTTCAAGCATATTGGAATTTCCTCATATGTTTTCTCTACTCCACCTTTGCCCTTGTTTCCTATCCATTCCCTCTAGTGTCCTTTTCCATTTCTCTGCTATGTTTCTTCCTTCCCAGCTGTTTCTTTGGATGTGTTATCATTAGCTTCTATCCATAAATTAAGGTTGGGCCTGGTCCCAAAACCAGAGTCCATTGAAGTTGCTGTCAGTGACTTATAAGGGGCAGTCCTATCCACGAGCCAGTAATGAACCATGTCCCATGGTGTGCAAAGAGAAAGCTGTGTTATTGCATATTCTCCCTTCTAAATCAGACCATAAAATGAAGATTGCAGGCTTGCAGAAATTCTTTGTAGGCTTTTTTTTTTTTTTTTTTTTTTTTTTTTTTTTTTTTTTTTTTTTTTTTTGCAAGATTAGCAGAACTGAGGACAGCATCCTGGCCAAATTCCAGTTTAGGGTAATCTCTTCTGCTATTTCAGATACATGCTGCATTGTTTTTTCCAGTTCCTAGCCCCAGAGGTTAGGTGGTAAATGGCTGTCATGTTCTCTTAAAAGCTGAAAGGTCACATATTGGGGCAGAGGACTCATCAGCTCAGAAGGAAGCACTAGCAACCTTCTACTCTGGGTATGTAATGCCACCCTGGTGATCCTCACACCTCCCTGCGAGGCTCTTAGTATGGGGCTTGCCTGAGATAGGCAAGCTGGATGAGCATGATGCTTTTCTACCCTCCCTGTCATCCAGTGTGACACTCCATAGCTGCAAGAGCCCACTTTTCAGTACTGGGTGATGAAAACAGCTATGACTCTTCACATTTAATAATAATAATAACAATGATAAGCAATAATAATACTGAGAACTTTGTACCAAAAAGACAGTATCAGCATTATTTAGACACTGAGGGGGATAGGATGTGGAAAATGAAGGAGTGCCCTAAGGTCTCTCACTGAGTCAGGCAGTGGCAGGAGCAGAGCTTGCTACAGCCTGTGGCATGGCATGGATGTGACACCTGCCACCTTCCTTATGCAATTCAAATTCTAATCTGAGCAACTCCGCTATCATTTCTGTACAAACACAGGAATCCAAAGAGAAAAGCAAAATGTGTATTTTTAAGCTGCCTACATCTCCACCAGGTCACCAAACTGGATAAGGGATACAGGAAGCCAAGCTGAGGGTGCAAAATCATATTCATCCCATGAACATCCATGTTCCCTTGTAGCCACCAGTGCTGCCTCAGCACAGGGCGTGAAGAGGACTGCACTGCCCAGGGCACACATGGAGCTCTTCCCAATATTTCAGACAACTGTGCTGCTGGTAGCTCACAAAAGCACTCAGCCAAAACTGCTGACACGTGTCAAATTCCCCAAGCAACGTTACTGGCCTGGCCAAGTGAGTTTGAGGAGCCATCTGGCCAGGAACATGGAGCCCACGTGTCAGGGAGTGGCCTCTTGCTCCCCGGGCTGGGATAATTGAACATTGTTCAGCTGCTGAATCGCTGCTCTGTTGGGCTGAGGGCTTGTCTCTAGGGACGAGCTCATTAACATGCAAACTGCCAGGGGGAGGAGAGGGTCAGAGATGGACCTCACCCCTTCCTCCCTCCCATAATAAACAGCAGGATTTTGTGGCACCACAACACCTCAAAGCAGGGAGGGCAGAATGGGTGGGGAAGGGGAGGCAAAGGGAGAAGCCTCTTGAACACATCCCGTTCAAACGCAAATACTGGACGTCAAACATGGGAGGGGATTTTCCTGACATAACATGGGGTTTTGTTTGCAGTTGGTTCCCTGGGAACTTGTGAACAGCCCACAAAGCTTCCCAGAGATCTCAGCAGCACACAGTGCCATGCTTGCTGCCTTCTCTTCCTTGTCCCACATTAGCCAAGGTCCTGTTTTTCACCATCACAGTCCTATCAAAGAGCTGAAAGCAAGCACTGCAGGGATGTGACTGCACTGCAGGGACATTACTGTACTGCATGTCCCAATCTCCACACTGGAGTCACCAAGAGATAGTAACCCTACTGCTGTCAGCCTCTTTTCAAGGAGACAGAAGTGGGGAAAGGAATGGAAATAAGGCACTTTACAAGATAAAATGTCTTTCCTTAAGTACAAGAATTGATGTCAGGTGCACCTGCACTGTTCCTTGAATCACAACTATACAAAATCCTTTCATAGCCTGCAAACATTTTCTGTCAAGAGGCAGAAAGCAGTTTTCTGATTTTTCCCATTCTCCTAAAGAAAACACACGTGTCTTTCCCCTTCTTCTACCAGTGCTCAATTAGATTTGCTTCATAGGTATATAATGTCGGAAAAAAAGCCTTGCTGTCATCCTTTGTCCATCTGCTAAATCCTTCCACCATCCCACAGTAAGTTCCAATCTGTAGCAAGAGATGCATGAAAAATCCCAAGTAGGGAACCATTATTAGGGCAGGGATAAGCCTCCAAAGCACTTAGGATCCAGAGACGCCGTTCACGTCTGTCTTTAATGCCCAAGAGCTAACATCAATAACTTAATGAGCACCTTGCCTTACATCCTGAAATATTTCACAAACTGCAAAAACAAGACTCACTCCACCCACCTCTAGGTTGGGAGGTGGCAACTCCTGAGCCAGGGAGAGAAACACTATGTGACAGTTTAGGACACTAGATTAAAAAAAAAAAAAAAAAAAAAAAAAAAAAAAAAAAAAATCCTAGCTCCAGCAAAAAATGCTTCTGTGAAGGAAAAGACACTGCACAGCATGTACATGTATAAAAAATTCCCTATCCCCCAGGAAAAAAAGATAAACCAGGGATTTTTTAAAAGCATTGAGGTCCTTTTTTACCCTGTGCTCAAATGGCAACATTACTCCAAATGACGCCAAGGCAGCAACTTGACTGAATCAATACTAGGCTTGCCATCTTCTGAATCACCCACTCCATTCCTGTAGCAGATTTGTTTTGGCCACTCCCATGCAAGCACTAACCAGACATAAACCTGCTTAGGGTGTAATTGCTGCAAGCGTGGTTTAAAGCTGAACAGCAGCACACTTACCGAGCTGCCATGCTGAGGATCCTAAGTAGTATCCAGTTAATCTTCTCAAATCTCATTATTGCACCAGAGTGACAGATGGGTATTTTAGCATGCTAGAAATGAGACCTAATTAGGACTCCTAGCCCTTCTTTGTATTTATCACATTGGTTCCTCCCTGCCTCAAGCAGATTTGTGAGCAGTGACAGCGGGCTGCCTGTATCACCACACTCTGCCTGCAACCCCAAGGACAGCAGGCACTGGGTCACCTGCACCCACCTGACCTAGAGACAGGGCTGCATTCCTCATCTAGGTTCGGGCAAGTCTGGAGGGTGAGACCGAACTGGAGTTACTGGGATGCAGAACTGAATTTCCTGACTCGGCCCCTGTTGGTGGCTTTATGCAGCAAACCTTAGGCAGCGGCACGTAACTCGCTATCAAGCCAGGAGGGAAGAATGATGGACTCAATGGATCAAAACCAGCTCTTCTCATTTCTGCTCCTAAGCCTGCCTTAGGCTCAGACACTTGATGTATTGACTTTGGCAACATGTGCGTAGTGTCATCCTGGCAATAAAGTTATGGAAATGAAGGGGGACAGGAGGGGATTAAAAAAAAACAAAAACAAAAACAAACAAACAAACAAAAAAACAAAAACAAAAAACCACACACAACAACTAAGTAGGGGGAACTGAAAACACTTGAGAGAAGGGAGAATCCTCCATACCCCCACTGTAACCCTGAGCCATCGCCTCAGGACAAGCCCCATGCTCTTTTCAGAGATTACAGGACATTTGTTTTAACTTTTTTTTTTCCCCTCCTGCATTCCACCGTGTTGTACTTCTGGTTTCCAGTTGGGACTGGAATGGAGAGAACAGGATTATAGAAGGAAGTCTGTTGCTCTATTCTTCTGGCTTGATTACAAGCAGAAGATGCAATATATCTCACAAGAGAGTTTGTTCTCATTTAGCCTCTTGTGTATCTGAAACTACCTGACCAGAGCAAGGGTAAGGAAAACACAGTGCCAAGTAGAGCACAGTGAGAAGATAAAAAGAGAAAGAGCAAAGTGGTGAAGCTGTTCCTCTCCCTGATTTTGCACAAGAGAAGAAAACAATTCAGTCCCACTGACAGCTTATTTATTTCACACAAATTGCAGCACAGATGCAAGGGCTCCAGGAGGAGGCTCACCCTGCCTGATCACACCTCTGAACCTCCTGAGGTGTGACTGCCATCGCTAGCAGTGGCACTGTAATGAGAGATCAATAGATAAACAAGCACTGGTTGCGTGTGGAGCACATGGTTTTCCACATGCTGGACGGCCCTATTGTGCTGCCAAGCTGCCTGCCTGCAACAGTACTGACAGTCACTTTTACTGCTGAAATGGTAAAAGCAGAATACCAATAGTATAAAAAATATTCCAACTAAAATATTTAGATCCAGATATACACATTCATAGACACACACATCCACACACACAACCTTTTCACCCAATGTTCTGCATCTGCTAAATCAGCATTTTTTGATGAGCCAGTGACTAGAGATAGTGAGCTCAGGCACAGAGCTAACCTAGATTCTCAGCCCTGCATGCCACCTGTAGAGAGAACTTGTGAGGACATTCAGCATCTTTCAAATAAAAAGGCAGTACCAATGCTGCTGCATTTACTGAAAACCAGCAGTGGTGTCCTTTAAATGAAGTTTGTACTGGAGAATCTGACCTGGTCCCCTGTCTAATGCTCTTCAGGAAATGTTACACAACTGTCTCCTGGCCATTTGAATGTTCAATCCCTATTTTAGAGATGGAGGTGTATCTTCTCTTATCATTTCCTCATGTGACAGTATTTAATGACATTACAAAACCAAACACATGTACATTCCCAGACTGGAGAGAGCAAAGGGAGGACATGAGATTTAAAGAGAGCTTTGCATTTAGTTTGTGGTTTATAATTTTTTTCTTTTTTTGACTGTTCTGTGCTTTATAGAACTAAACAAAGCCTCCTGTTCCAGATGATAAATCTTCACACTGCTCCTGGCCCCAGAGAGCACAGGAGATAATAGCATTTCCAAAGGCATTTAGTTAGCTGAGCTTTGAGTGTGGCAGAGGGCAGTGAGAGGAGCTAGAGATAAATGGCTATGAAACCAACTCAGCTGCTCAGGGCATATTTCTAAGAGCAGCAGCCACAGCTGAGAATCCTGCAGAGGGATGCATATTTCCTCTCCCTCTGCTCAATTCCTGTGCTAGAGAAGGACTTGTAACACACCTGCCATAAAAGACACACAGTGCACAGTTCCTTTTTTGGGGGGAGAGGTGGGCCTGTTACAACCACCACTTGAGAAAGATGTGCTGCTTCAAAGCATTTATAGTAGACTTTCTATTAAGGCAAGGCTCTACATAGCTTTCAGAAGATGCAGCATATCAGTGTATTATATAAATCATACACTAATTCATTTGAGCTGGCCAGCAGCAAAATAGCAGAAACCATTAAAGAACAGGGGCCCTTCATGAAAAGACAACTCATTTTGAGCATTAACCAGGGAAGAAAGAGATTAACCAGGGCAGGAAGGACCCTTTACACTCTCCTAGCACATCAGCTATTGACTGAATTTGCCAGCCTGCACTGGGATACCAAGGCAAATTTCTGGTAGTAACTGTATAGATTACTAAGAACATCAAGAAGAATTAGGAGGAGAGTTGCCAACAGGTTGAGGGGAGTGATCCTTCCCCTCTGCACTGCTGAGCCCACACCTGGAGTCCTGTGTCCAGCTCTTAGTGGCACAGTACAAGAAGGACTTACTGGAGCAAGCCCAGCTCCGGACCACAGAGATGATTAAGGGATTGAAGCATCTCTCATACCAGGAGAGGCTGGGATTGTTCAGCCTGGATAAGAGAAGGATCAGAAGGGATGTGTCATTGTGAATGAATACCTGATGGGAGGGAATGAAGTAAAGGGAGCCAGTCTCTTCTCAGTGGTGCCTATTGACAGAACAAGACATGTAAATTTAAAACCATGAGACTCTATCTGAACACAATACTTTTTTTACTGTGATGGTAATCACAGAGGTTGTGGAGTCATCATCTGTGGAGATATTCAAAACTCAGCTGGGCACAGTCCTGGGCAACTGTCTCAAGCTGGCCCTGCTTATGCAGAGGTTTTGATGTAGGTAATCTCAAGAAGTCCCTGCTCATCTCAGTGATTTTGTGACTCTGTAACATTTTCTACTGCTGCTAAAGTAACTCCTCCTATATGGATATTAACTCACCTAAGTTGAAGCAGTGACCCAGCCAACCTGATGTTGCTTGGAAGTGGGTCTGTCACGTACATTGTCAGCTGCTGACACCGGGATGCAGGAAGGCTGTTTGAGCCTAGGCCAGGCTGCTGTTCAAAATGGGAATGCAGAAACTGAGAGAGAGGAACTGAAGGCAAGTGCAAAAAATGTGAGTTTTGCTCTGCCCCTTTTGATGCCCTGTTAAAATCAAAAGGGCCTCCACTGGGGTGAAAATGGGGAATCTAATCCAGCTGCAATGTCATGTTCAAGGAAAGAGAGTGAAACAGAAGAGGACTGGGACTTCCCTGTATGTTTATGTGCCAAAAGACTTGTAATGTTAGGGGCTGAACTTCTCACTTACACAAGGATAGTATTGATCTGGCACTTGAGTGAGGGTGAAGTTTAATAATGGTGTCTTTAACTTCATTATATGCAAAGGCCACAACATCTGACAACAAGCTAGGTTTTAAGCCCATGGTAAGTACTTTCCTATCTGGAATCACACTGGTGCGGAAGATTAGAAAGACTGCTTGTGGTTTCAGATAAATATAGAAAACAGAGGTCTACATTATTGAATTAAGTATGAAAGTTAATAATACAGTCAGCACAGTTGTACAGTGTTATTTCATTTAACTCTAAATTCAATTTATGTTACACTGTTCTCTGTCTGTGGCCATTGTAAACATGCTGCAGATTCCTTTTCTTTCTTTTCTTCTTGACAATGCAAAACACATTACCTGAAGTTATCAGCAGAGAAGCTGAAGGCTCTGGCATACAAACAAAGGACAGCTGGGGCTTGAGGCTCTGGGAATGTATGGAGAGGAGCCACTAGCAGGCAGCTAGGAACACTAGTTGCCCTTAAAACAACCAGCAGTGTAGCCATTTAGCAGCTTTTGCATTTTAATAAGATATCTGTAGGTTTCCATGTCAAAGCTCTAAGTGTGTCTGGCACCTTGTTGGTGGTTCAGGACTGGAGGCAGATGAGAGATCCAGGCCAAGCCATGACGTGGGCAGTCCATCTGACAGCCACCCCAACCCAGGCCTTTCAGAACGTGGCCGGGTATGCTGTTACTGACAGGCTGTTTTCATTACTGTTAAAGGAGAAACATTGGAACATAAATTTTTGGCACAACCCTGACTGCCAGCAAATGTTGCTGCTGCAGAACTGCACCATATACACAAAGCCCGAGTCACAGATGCAAGCTTTCTAGTATTTTGTGTCATGAGCTCTCCAGACTAGAACCAGGCCTACGCCAAAACTTTGGATTCAAGCACCCCAGACTAATGATGATCTCCCAGGCTTGTTGATGACATGTATATCAGCCTGTGTTGTACATCCACCCCGTGCAGTGCCAGCATTTCATCCACCTTTGAGAGCTGTGATATCACAAGCAGTGAAGTTTGGTTCACTCCTTGGTTTCCATGTTCAGATGAAATCAGTTGTTACCAACAAAGAGAAAACATTTGCTAAATCAAAATACATCTTCTAATCTAGAATCTGCAGGCAAGACATGTGATTCATGCTGTTCACAGGGGGTGAGGGAGAAGACAGGATCAAAGAGGGGCTCAGTGCATGCAAACAACACGTCTGCCTCCCGCGGTGCTCAGTAAGGGAAATGTAAAGCAGAAGGCAACATGGAAGAGCTCTCTGCTAATCACACAGTGCTAGCAATGGAAAGTCAATACAGAACAAGGAGCTGAGCTCGCAACATGAATGTTAAACGGCAGTAACACTGTGCCACAAAGATGCAAAAAATCCAGCTCTCAGGAACCAGAAACAGATTGAGCAAGTAACACAGACATCATCCAAAACAAGGAGGAACAGCGGAGTAACAGAAGCAGACAGATGGCTCCTGCTCCTGTTATTCCCAGTGTCTTTTTGCTCTCACTTGTTGCCATAGAGGCTGGTATCTGGGACTCAAAGTGCAATGCTCCACTTGTGAGAATGGGTGGAGAAAAAGCAAGATTTACATTATTAACAATTTCCCCCACGCTATCCATTTTGACAGCAGAGTTTCTCACTCTCCTGTCTGCTGGACATGCCTTGGAAGACTCTGAAAGGCTGAACAGCTGTCTTCCCCCGAGTCCAGCCCAGCCCAGCTTGTTCACCTGCCAATACACGTACTCAGCTCTCAGCGCCCCTCTGTCACAGCTCTCCTTCACTGCACAGTAGTACAATCCCACTTCTTTTGCCCTGAAACTTCAGAGCTGTCCCTTTTGCTCCTATCACAAAGATGAGGGATGCAACCTTAAATATCCACACAGCCTGCATGACTATAGCCAGGAATAGATCCCACAGAGAGCAGGTCATGGGGCTTCTCAGCATATCAGCACTGTGAAAATGTAGAACAGACCACAGCAGCACATCACACACAAAAAAAAAGAGGACTAATGCATTCCCAAGCCAGCCCAAGAGGCCATTCTTGTCCTGTTCTCATTCCAGCCCCTGCCGCTTCCTTCCTTGAATGGAGACAAGTGTTTGCATAGCCACAGAGTAAAGGTAGGTCAGGGAAGAGATCTAGGTTGAAAGCAGTTTGGCTACAGAAAAAGGTTTCTTTTCAGCTTGATCAGTTCTTAAGACAGAAGTCCCCAGTGCCACAGTTTCTAATTTTGAGAGCGGGATGAATGCAGCTCTTCATTCTTCTGGAGCAGATTAAATGAGCATGTGGCATTTTCATTTTTCCAAGGGGACTTTAAAAAAAAACAAGAAGGGCCTCGTCTTTTTCCTCCACTCTGTCATTAATGATCCTTCAGCAGTTTTCCCAGGACTTTCTGCATGCATCACCAACCAAAAGCACCTACCCAAAAGTATGGGCATATGTTCACTGCAAAATACCACCACAAGAAAGGCAGCTTAAAAGAATGTACTAAGGGAACAGATATGCACCTTTGTGTGGTACACGCTTACTTGTGCTATGGACTTGCAAGCACCGTGCTGCTCATATCTGCATGCTCTTATCCCATAAACACATGCAGCTGCACATGCAAGTGTGAGGAAGGAAAGCCACACGAGCCAGAAAAGCTGCCTCAAATCTGAGTAGCAGGTTTAATCATTGGCTCCAAAGAGACTCTGTTCTCAAAGCAAACTACTTTTTTCCTGTGTGACAGATCATTTTATCCTTTCAAATATGGAGAATGCAGCTTCAGAATGAAATTCAAAACATCAAAATCAGGCATGAGATAGTGTGCTTTAGGGGCTGCACCGAAACAGCCAAAGAGTATTCAATGCCACCTTTCCTTTGTACAAAGCACATTTACTGCTGAATTATTGTTACCGTTTTCCCTCAGAAATACCTGCCTATCCTACAACAAAGTCTTTACCTACTGCAGCTTTCAAAAGCATTTAACATCCTGTTTGTGGAGCCAGTACTACCACGTTCTTGAGACCACTAGCTCTAAATGAAAGCTTTCCTTATTCTTTCATTCAAATGTAGTTGTGACAAGGCAGAAGCAGTCATTGCACAACCACACAGCATAGAAGAGTATCATAAGGGCTAGCCATATTGTTGTCTCCTTTCCCATACTACAGACCAGGGACTTGTAAGGGTTTCCTCACATGTCTCTGTGCTACATTTGCAGACAACAGCTCCCTTTCCCTCCCCTGCCTGAGGGAGTGCTGCTGGCTGGCCTTGCTCACCACCGTGGCAAGACGGAGCCTCAAGTGGGGAGCACAAGGGAATCGGTAGCTACAAAGCTTCTCAAATGAAGCAACCCCTTTTCTAAAGCAAAAACCAAACAAAGCCAATAGGCAGCACTAGATGAAGAGCTAGAAGGTGCTTTGGGTGCTACAGGCTCAGGATGAGAGTCATGGAGGGAGCTGTGGGGAGTGTGGGAGGGGGTTGAGAGGAAAAGCTGAGCTCATTGCATCCCAACCAGACAACATCAGGCAGGAAACAGATGTGGAAGAAACCACAGAGGGGTACAGCAACAGCAGAATTAACTCTCCAGCAAATAAGGGAATCTCAGACATAAAGAGCTGACTGCACCCTAAGAACAAGGCATCGAATCTGAGACTTGGCTTTTTGCAGTCCTGGTAGCATCTCCTAGCCCAGCATCTTGACACCATCATACTTAGAAATGAAGGAAACAATTTAGCCTTTTTCCAAGTTCTACGCGACTCAAAGCAAATGAAGCAAAGTAGGTCTGGATCAGTAGCAGTTCCTATGCAAAAGACTGGACTATCTTTTACCGCACAATCCAATTTTTGAAGACACTGTGTATATTTCCATTCTAAAAAGTGGAAGTTGTACCTGGTTGTGCATCTGAAATCCCAGTTTGAATCTCCCACAGTTAGAAGAACTGGGAGTATCAAACTCCATTTTGATTGAGTCCCTCTCACTTTAACAGCTTTGACTCTTACAACAACCGCCTCTTAAACACTTCTGTGATATAACCAGAAGCAAGACTACTTTCTGTGACTGTTTTCTTAGGCAGTTCAGACTGTCCTGCCCCAACTAAAGGCAGTGCACAACTTTGTGTCTTGTTTTCTCTGCTGGCCCATCTGTCACTAGAAAACTGTATGTGTTGTTATCACAGGAACTGAGGGCCTGATGTGCAGCTCAAATTGACTTCAGTAGGGACAAAATGCATTTTTCTCCTCTGCAAACCAAGCTGGTTATCAAGAGGCCAAGACATGATTCTAACGTTAATCCTTCAAGGATATTGTCTGTTAGCCTCATTGCACCTGTACACTTCAATAACATTTGACACAGGAAAATGTTTTAGAAGAGGGCATTAGCATTAGCTTCTTCCTGCATTAGTGCCTATCTATGTCCAAAGCCTGGGCATAGACACTCTTTTCTAGTGAAGCTCTGATATTCCAAAAGATCATTTGTCTTTGTGTGTGGATTCGATGCTGGCAGCAACACAAGAGGGACTATGTGAGAGCAGACAAATTTTACTCATTGGTATTGCCAGCCATCATGCCTTTATGTCCTGTGTGAGCCTGGCCTCAGACACACTGCTATTTAAGTCATTGTTTGATAATTCTAGTGGGGAGGAAGTAGAGTTGATTTTCCCCAAATTTCTAGCCCTCTTACCAGGACAAAGACTTGAAAACATAACTCAGATGCACACTGAAGTTTCAGAAAATGGACAAAGAACCCAGCACTGATTTTTATTCTATGTCGTGGTTTTTGTGGCCTGAGTCATGATTTTAAATGCTTGTGAGCACCGATAGTAGTCTGCCCCCATAAGGAGCGTGACCAGTGTCTGTGTAGAGACTGCCAGCAGGAAAAGGCCAAATAGGGTCAAATGCGGTAGTGACAGGAACTGACTTGAAACACAGTAAATTTAACACATCTGAGATTCTAACCAGCCACCAGACAACAACATCTGTCCATCACCACTGACCTGTGCTGACTTAGAGCTAAAGTCTTTGTATCACATTTTTGTCTCCTGAGCTACCTCACTGTACCTGCTAAAGTCTTTTTCATTTGGCTGCTTTTAGATACTTTGTAGTTCTGCCAAAGCTTTTATTGTATAATCATGAATTTCTTTCTAACAGAGGCTTAGGTACATGTGTCTGGTAAGGGAGACAGCAGGACCTTCAGCTGTCTCTGAAGTGGACCATAGCAAGTTATTAAACAGTTAAATGAGAGGAGAGGAAATGCTGATACCTTAAGTAGAATATAATTCTCTCCACTGGAATTTGGCAAGGACACAGGGACTAAGGTCCTTGCAGAAAGCACAAGCTGCTCTTCAACAACCACAAGCATGTAGAGACTCAAGTTGTGCCTCTCCTGCACAAAGCAACACACAAGTAGTGCAGCACCCCCTAACTGTAAAGGCCATGTACTAATCCAGAGGGAGAAAAGCCAGACTGAATTGTCTACACTAGCCTTGGCCATCCCCTGTGCTATCTGTGCCAGCACCACCAAAGCAGGTCTATGAATCCCTTTGCCTGTGCAGGACCAGTCACACAAAACAGCCTTGCAGGATGGTGTAAAGCTTACCTGAGCACGAAAAAACACAATATGACTCATGTCCTGCCTGCCCTACAGCTTCTTCTTTTCCAGTTAACCCTTCTGGGTGCATTTTAAAACCTGCTTTCAGAATACTCTACAACAAAATGTTTTCTGGACAGCAGCCAAAGTGCTCTCCTGCTCTCATCACTTCCAGATACCATGAACAGTCTTACAACTTCAATGCTTCCTAGTAGGGAACAACCTGAGCCTTCATCCTACCAGTAAAACACATAGTAATGTCTAAAGCAGAAAGAAAGTTACTGCTTTATGTCTCTACCAAAGTCCCTGCTTGCAGGAGCACTGACTTGTCATTGGAAATTTTAGCAGGACAACTCAAAGTCCCCAAATCAACCACCTCTCATACTCTAAATGTGTTTCTAATTTGGTATAGTTACATGTTGCAAGTTTGTGATGTCCTGATGACATCTGAAGCCTCATTTTTTCTGAAGACATCAGTTTGGCATACTTGGTCACATTCCTATATATCCTTAGAGCCCTACTAGCAACAAAATTAATATCTCTAATACTTTCATATCTTCTCCCCCTGTCCTGATTAATAGAATTGTACCAATCTAATACACCCTTCCCAATAAACCTTTAACAATTAGGTCTTTCATTTTTGGATCCCACCACACTGGGCAATGGGATGTGCTATTTAACAAACTGCAGTACTGCATAAAGGGAAAGGAACTTCATACTCTCCTCCACTGCTCCTCAGCACAAAGACGTAAGTAAGTTGAAGCTGTGGACCATTCCACAAACAAGACTTGAGACAATGTCCTTTCCTGTGCTCAAAAAAACTTTTCAAAAAAAACCAATGGGATTTTGGGTAATAGATTTAGCTCTTCTAGCCTAATTTCTACTGCAGTAAGTATGTTTCTCCCTTTAAAATTCCTCTTGCTGCTTCAAGTGAATATACTGCCAGTGCCTGTCTTCCCTGGGTTGTTTTCCAGGGTTCCTGTAAACAGCTGCAAATAGTTCCTTCACCACGGCAGTTCATGTTCGCACTGGATGGAATTTATCTATCTGCACCTCGCATTGGCAAAGGGACATCAGTTCATTAAGTGTGTTATTTTTGCTCTTTCAATTCAATTACCATTAAGGGCTATGTAAGTTAAAAGATACAGTACCTGTTATGGGCAATCAACAATGAAACTGAATGACTGGTTTTCCCTCACTGATAAGTAAATGCACATATATACCATTTTATCTTAGTATTATATTTACTGCTCTCTTCACTGTGGAAAGGACTACTGTTATGTAGACCATTCGTCTGCCAGTGCGGCTCCACACTACTTCATCAGCCATGCTCATCAGCAAATGAAAGACCTGATTGTACAGCCCTGACTCTACAGAGCTGACATTGGTGCTAGAAGTCTTTTTTTTTCTTTTTTTTTTTCTTTTTTTTCTCAGAGTAACTTGACATTGGTAAAAGTTAGTTAATTCAAACTGGAACAAAATGCTAAACCTGGATCATAATGCTAATATCAGGCATGTATTTATTTTTTCCTCTTGCTAAACTGCAGGTCTTTCTGCCTGCCAAACTCACAACCACTTCTCTCATCATCCAACCCTCTTTAAGAAAAATTGTTCTACACCTTCCCTCAAGGACTGACCATTTCAAACTCGACCCTCTGATATTATTGGAGTTACCTCTTGTCTGAGCTACTGTGTTCTTATTTGATACCTGGGGCCATCAAGGTCAGGGGGAGGAGAGAAAGATAACAGACAGCGCAGTGAACATGTTAGCTCAGCTGTCCCCTACACCACACACCCTACTCCACCCCTCACCCCAGTCTCGGTCCTGTCTCCATACAGCAGTAAAAGGACAATATGGGAACTGTACTGGAGTCCAGTTTCTGCCCACGGTCCTGCAAAATTCTAGTCTCATGGACTTCAGGAGGATCTTGAAGTCCTGGAGGAGGCAACACTAAGCATAGTTCCGATTTCCAAACCTGACTCCCTAAAAGGCTGCTACTTTTTTCCACAGCCAGGCAGATGGGAGAGGACATCACAACATAAGTCTGTCTGTGTCTGTACACGCTTAGACAGCCCAAGAGCCCTAGCTCAGTCCTTTCCCCACGCACAGTGCTGCTCATACAAGGGTCATGCAGACGCGTCACCAAAGCAATCTTCCGATCATTCATTCATTGTGAGTAACGGGGTAGTGACTCCACTTCCCAGGAATAAACCAGCTCCAGGTTGTCTAACCCTCAGCCTTGGGAAAGGTCTGGCTTGCAGTCCTGCCAGTAAAAAAAGGGGGACACGCACTCTGCTCCTCTGCAACCATAGTGAGAATAAAGAAGCATTTACCATCCTGCCCAGAGCTCTCGAGATACTCCGTCAGGTCGCAGCCAAATGCGCTCGCAGCTCCCTTCCTCTTGAGTTTCTGTTTGGCTCCCTTGTTCTTCATGAGGTTAGTCCCAAAAGAGGTTCGCCTCCCCTCCTGCCTTGCCCCCCTCCCCCCAACCTCTCGCTGGATGACAAAAATCTTGCTCTTCTCCTCAGACCACCGCCCGTGTCCCGCTCCTGGGGAGCAACATCGGGGGTCCTGTACAGCGTCCAGCCAGAGAAGTAAACATTAATCCCCACCAGATGTTGGGCTGCTCCTGTGGCAGAGGAAGGTCAGGGCGAGAAGAGGCTCCACAGCCAGCAGCAGCAGCGATCATAGCCTGAGCCCGGAAGGGTTCTCATCAGAGGGAAGTGGGTGGTGGATGGGTGCCTGCATCAGAGCTGGCAAGTTGGGCGCAGGAGATGGTTGGGGGACATCTGTCCCTCAGCGCAGTCCTGGGACCCTCCACAGCCACCTTCTGGATCTCGTCAGTCGCGCTGTCGCCACTTCCAGCAGAAAACGTCCCAGTCTGGTCGTCCTCCCCTTGGCTTTCGCAGGAGACTGGAAGTTCAAACGGACTAATGAAAAGGGACCGGGGAAGAGTCTGCACAAGGCTCCTCTTTGGCTCCCCCCCTTCCCCTCCTCCTGCCTTTGGACAGTTAGAGGAATGAGAAACCAGCTTCCTGTCCTGACTGCCGCTCACTCGCTCTCTCCTTTCCCCCGTTTTACAAATCCTAGGATTATCCAGCTCAAAAAAATGCTGAAAGGAAGTTAGCTGAGGAGGGGGGCGGAGGACGGTTTTTGGCAGTAAAATGTGTGTGTTGTGTGTGTGTGTGTGTATGCATGAGAGGCTGAGGGAAGGCAGGGAGAGGAGTTGGGGATACGGGGAGGAAGAGGGAAAATTTGTCCTGACAGTCGACAGATAACGGACTGCCTGAGAGGAAATCACTGCGAGCCGAGATGCAGCCTGTGCAGCGGTCAGACGCTTCCTGCCCTACCAATGCTCAGCTCTGCAAAGGCCTGAGGAGGGTCCAGCGAGGAGGAGAGAGACCAGCAGCCTGTCCAATAAATCTCTGCCTCTGTTCATCGAGTCCTTCATCACAAGGTGCCTTCCTGCCCTCAGATACGATCCTGTCACTTCAGGATTTGCCTTCCTCTACAAAGGTGCAGGCTGGAGCTGGAAGGGGGCAGAAAGTTGTGAAACTAAGGAGAGGGGGGCGGAGGGAAACCTTCAGCTCCCTCCTCCTCGGCAAGCAGAAACAGATGCTGGCCGGGCATCTACGTTAACATACTTTTGAGTCAGCTCCCAAAAAAGGCTCCCCTTCACCAACAAAGGGGTTTAGATAAGGAGCTGAAAAGACTCAGTAACAGCAAAAAGGGAAATGGGATAGGTCTGCCTTTGGTCTTTGAGTCTTGTCCATGTCATCTCACCCTTCTCCCTCACAAAACACTTTTCTAGTCCAATTTTCAGTACATCCATAACTCTGCTCATAAGAGCAGTCACTTGCACTTACTCCACATTTTTTATCCCGGAAATTCAGACTTTTTTACAGGCTGGGTATGCCCACCAGCATACCTAGACAGGCAATATTAACTCTGCTAAGGTTTCACTGACCCCTTTTGCTCTGTGGCAAGTGTTGCTGTATGGATCTGGAAAAATAAACAAACAAAATAAAAACAGGAAATTGCAGCTTTTCACCAAAAATCAGACCAAAGACAAGGAGAGTAGTTTTGGTTCAAAGGAAAACTGGCCAGGAAATGGGGCAAAGGACTTCCTGAGCCCACCTCGCTCCACAACCCTGGGCTCCGCACCCGCACACATCAGAAAGACTCAATCTCCTCCCATAGACCTCTACAAACTTGCTACCTCACCTCTTTATTTTGAGAGTCATTTTTCAGAAAAATTAAGTCTCTGTCTGTGATCTGACCACTGCCAAAATGAATTCAGGTTCTGTCTATTGATACAGTGTCTTTTTTTCCTTTAGAAGTGTTGGATGTTATCACTTTACACACAAGAAAAAACACAGATAGCCCTAGTGAAGGACCTTGCACAATTACAGCTCCTATTGTGCAGTTTATCACTGCAATTATCACAATTACCCTCATTTTACATCTTGCTGGCTGATGGGTTGAGGGGAAAATGATTTGCAGAAGCTGTCATAGAGATGTCCGGCCTGTCATCTCCCTGTCTTCTACTTCTTTTCCCGGGCTATGGAGGAAAACTGAGCTCTCACCACCAGACCAATGGTTGTTCTCAGGAACCCTCAGTCCTCATGAAACACTTAAAACTTCCTTGAACTTATTCTGGGCTTCTCACAGCATCTTGATGTTGAGTCAGCTCACAGGATCCCTCCTTGTACCGGCGTGCCGCCAAAGCCATCGCGTGCCACAGCACATCCTGCCTGCCTGCCAAAGGCCAGACTTCAGACGGGTTGGACAGACAACAGGATGCTCAGACCTGGATGTCTTGCCAGGCCATCCTCCTGCTGCCGGGTGGCTGGCTGCCTTCTGTAGGAAGATAAAGCACTCTCCTTGCCCTCTCGTGGAGGAGGCAAGTCCTCCTGCATACACCAGCCCTCTCCGCATGGCTGAGTCCCAGCACCAGACCAGGAGTGGGAAAACAGGTTCACCACGGTAAGGAACAACACAATCTTCTTTGAAATCCTGAACTCCCCTCTGCAGACCCCTTCCTCCATGAACCAAACAGGATGTTTAACCTAGCTGTGCTGGTCTCCTCTGTTGCTCTACATCAGGTGGAGGTCACATCACTAACAGGGTCTGCTTCCACAGCCTTCACCTGAGCCTTCTGCCTGGTGACCCACTGAACTACACTCTCTGCCCCACATCCACTGCCCTGCCTCATCTTAGATATGGTTTCTCCACTCCTCCCTTGAAAGTTTATCCAAACAGGATGTCTTCAAAAGAGAATGGTTTCATTTAAAACCAAATATATTCAATAAATAAAATTAACCCCTGCACGTATAGAGTTTTCTCATGTCATCAGCAAGGGAGCTCTGGCTGCAGGGGCAGTGGGGAGAATCCCATGCAGTATGGAACCCTTTCCCCTTCCTTGCACAGCCCTGATCCAAAGCCCACAAGCCCAGAGCATGGGCACTCAGCATCACTGCTGGATCAGCCCATCACTCACCCCTT
Organism: Acropternis orthonyx; assembly: GCA_035583155.1. Classification (NCBI taxonomy): domain Eukaryota; kingdom Metazoa; phylum Chordata; class Aves; order Passeriformes; family Rhinocryptidae; genus Acropternis; species Acropternis orthonyx. The sequence goes on from JAWWEU010000001.1 coordinate 25,022,134, forward strand.
GGTATTTCTTAGAGGCCAGTTCAGCTGGAAGCACCATTTCTGGGAGTCAGCTCTGTGGTAGTTGCCTGCAGCCCCTGAATGAGGTGCCATCTTCAGAAGCCATGGTGATGGGTCCTGCTCATTGATGAACACTGCAGAAATTGAATTCTGCTGTCTGATTTTGGCTATCTGAGGACTGTGCTCTGCTGCCCTGACCCCAGTCAGGACCCTGGACTACCCAGAGACAGGCTGCAGGACCCACCAGGAGCCACTGCCACCTTGGTGCTTCAGTGGGGAAAGGATAGAGACTGCCAACCCTAAGACAAGAAAAACAGTATTTGAAGCACAAGTAGAGAAGAGGAGCTATAAATAAAACAGGGAATATTCTCAGTTTATTCACAGGGCCTCTTTCAGGCACTGTAGATTTGCTGCCCTGCCACCTTGTGCTTATGCCCACATCCTCATTCCCGTGGAGGGAACAGAGAGATGAAGAAAGGAAATGGCATGGCAAGCAGGACAAAAGAGGTGGTGCTGCAGTGAGTGAAAGCAGACATGAGGAGTTCCAGGAGAGCTCTTATCAGGCAGGCGGGTCTACGAGGGTGGCTTTCCCCATGCCAGGATGAGGTTCAGCAAGAGGACAGAGGGGAGGTCACTGCAGGATTGCCCAGGGATCCCGTGGCCAGAAGGAGGAGGAGAAGGAGGAGGAGGAGGAGGAGAAGGTCAGGCAAGGTGAGCGGGAACCAAACAAAGGAGGCTTTACAAACAAAGCACTTCATATCAGAGCCTGAAATCAGTGCTGAGCCAAGGGATTTTTCTGAGGGAATGGGGTGATGTTCTCCTCCAGAGAGGAAAAAATACGAAGTCTGGATTTGCTCAACCCAGGAGACAGGGCAGGTCTCTGCACTAGTTTAAGAGAGCAGGGCTGAGGAGTAAGCCAGTGTCCCTCCTGGAAAAGCTGTCACAGACAAGATCAGGCAAAGCCAGAGAGGAAAAGAGCTCAGGTGAGAAGTACAGAAAGCAAAACGGAGTTCAAAGCTGAAACAGCTGGAAGAGAAGGGGAAATTTCTTTCCCTCCCAAAAATAAAAAAAAAAAATTGAAAAAGGAAAAAAGTGAGTCTGCAGAGTGAGAGCAACACCAAGCCAAGCCAGAGCTTTCATAGCCAGAGCTTTCATAGCAGCCATCTCTCTGTAGAGATTCTTTCCTTGTCCCTGCTGCCATAAGCACAGTGTGGTGGCCAGCTGCCCCATGGTACCACAGCCCAAAACTGGAAGGCATGGCCCATGACATTTAATTTAATTCCTTCCCTTTGAACCTCTAAATGTAGGTCAGGACTTTAAATTAGTCACAAAGGCCTCCCTGTCAGCAAGGGCCACAGGTTCACGCAGGAAGGTGGGGCACCTCCCCACCTCGCCTCACTGCTGATCGGCGATGCCTTACCCACCCTTCGCCTTGAGAACGGATGTGGTAAGCCAGTGTTGTGTGTGAATGAACACAGTACAGATAACTACTTTACAGTTCTCTCTGTTCTCACAGACAAGGTATTGGTGACACCCGAAGCAGCCAGAGAGCCTGGGGAACAGCTTTGGCTGTTAAGTCTAAATATTTCTTCCCCTTCTAAGAGTCAGGGACTGCAGCATAGGCATTGCCCAGGCTATTTCTGGGCACCCACCTCTCCCCTCCCTGCTGCATTTCCTTCATTGTGTTTGAGCTCTTTCCTATCTGTGGCCTCTAAATCTCCACCGATCTGCCAGGCGCCACTCAGCACAGAAGAGGGGGCGTGGAAGACCCAGGGAGGGGGAGATCTGAGCCCCTAAAAATAGCCCTGCCAAGTACGTCTGTTTCCCTGACACAGACGGTTCATTGTTAGACTCTGACACGGCAGTTCACCCTCCCTCCCGACCCCTCAACATACTCTCTTTCCTCTCCTGTTCCTCTCCAGCCCAGTTTCCTGTCTACTCCCATCTCTGTGGCCAAAGCTGGAGCGTATTGTGAAGCCAAAGGCTGGCGTGAAGGCTTTTGTTTCTCTGAGTACATTTCGGACCACAGGCTATGGGGTTGACCCTTCTCACAGGGCACCTCCAGCTCTTGATTCCTAATTTCACCCACTGCCAGCTACACAAGCCCTGTCTCCTCCGCTCTTACTTCTCCTTCTGCCTTCCAAAGGACCCTCTTGACCCACATCATGACACACCTTGCTCTGTGTGTCTTCCTGCCCTGTGTTTTGTTAGCTACTTCGCAGAGCCCTGCACTTCAGCTACAAATGAAGGAGGCACCTCACACATGTTACCAAGTCTCCTTGCTGCTGGATGGCTGCCTGCCACATGACAGTGTAACCAGTGCCCTTTCCCCATTATGTTCCAGCCATGAGCCTGCACGATGGTGTGATATCAGTCATGTTCTAGAAGGCAATCAGAAGAGAACAAATGGAACACCCCTTCTGTCAGGAAGGTACTGTTCTCTGTCTTTGCTGGTTAGGGCATAGGGCAAGGATTCTCTGCCAAAGGACCAGATGTAGTCACTGACATATTGGGAGTGGACATATATTTACAGAATCACAGAATATTCTGAGCTGGCTACCTCCTTGATTATTGCCCCCAGTGAAATGAAATCTGAATTAAACAAGACATGTAGATGTGGTTCTTAGGGACATGGTATAGTGGTAGACTTGGTAGTCTTTTGTTAATGGTTGGACTTAATGATTTTAAAGGTCTTTTCCAATCTAAATAATTCTATGACTCTAAGTAGCCTAAAGGCATGATATTCAGTACGGACCATACACACCACAACTACAAAACATGCAAATATATTTTTAGCCAGATTGCTTTCTTTCACTCTTCACAGTCATTTCAGAGATGTCTTGCACACAGAAAACAACATGAGGAATATACCTCTATTCCCTTTCTCAGAGCACAAACTCATCTGGACCATGACACTTGCCTAAACCTGTGTTTCTCCAGCATCTAACTCTAATTCTTGGCTGGGAACTCCAATTGTTTGTTATTCAAACAACATAAAGACCATTATGTTCCTCTGTGTAAAACTTTATTGAAAGCTCAATAATATGATAGTATTATGAAGAAAACATTCAAAGAAAAAAAATCTATCAGACAAGCCACACAACTAGTAAAAGATTCCTTCATCTCAGAGGCATGTTCTGAACCTTCTCCAAGCATCTGACCAACGAGATGACCCCTTTGGTGAGGCAAGAAGACCACAAATATCACATGATGGAGCCATTCAAAACTGACAGAGGACTTTTCAAGAGCATCCTGCCAGAAATTTTTAGGATAACATGGAAGAGGCAGCTGGCAACTCTATGCTGAGTACAAGCAAGAGAGATGATTTCTTCAACACATTGCCTTACTGCAAATAACAACAATAAGGATTTCCACCAAACCAGGAAATGTTTTTGCCTGCTTTTCCCCCCAGTCAGCTAACCAAAGAGACCTACAGGAATTAAATAACTTGCTTAAAACTACATTACGACTCTATACCAAAGCAAAAAGCCAAAATAACAGCACCTACGAACAATGCAAATTCCTTAACCATAAGCCCATTTCTTCTCATGTCTTAACAGCCTGTGAACACAAGTGATAACTAGGATTCTCAAGCACAGACAGAAACTCTAGGAGCTGAGAAAACTCAGCTCATTGGGGAAAAAAATCCTGAGGAGATCTGTCTATCCCTTCAGACACCAATTCTTAGTCACTATGTCCAGCAGCTTTACTACCACAGTCTAAGAGAGAGCAGGAGAGTTTCAAGTATCAATCTCTTCCTCTACATTGCAACCCCGTGGTTTTATTGCAGTTTCCCCTGCCCTGTAAGAGTATAAACACTCCTCTAATAGTAATGAAAAATCTGTTGAGCCAGAGGCCTAAAATGTGAGAAGAGTCTCTCCTCCCCTTAACTCTGCCAAACAACAGCATTGGTAGCATTCTGTAAAAGACCCTACATGTATAATTTCTGATTAGCCCAGCTCACCACTACACAGAGGACACTGACATCAGCACCCACTTCACTGCCTGTATTTCCACTTTCACACGAGCCTCTCTCATTATCTGTTCTGCAATTCATGTTTCCATGGGAGAAGGAAGTTGTGGGGTAACCTGGCTGCATAAAAACAGTTGTACTTGCATTACTTTAACGGTGATGCAAGGCTGAGGGCTGAAAAATAATCTCTATTATAAGGACTAAGCTGGAAGGGAGAAAAGAATTGAGTTTAGGGGTTCACTCAAGCAATCATGCATTTGATCACTTTCTGTAGAAGAGCTGTTTCATAACAATCTCTTTTTTTCTGTTGGGAAAAAAGAAACCCAACAAATAGCTCAGGGTATGCTCACTATTTTAGGGATAAAAGATAGCCTGGTTCATGCTATTTTTAGAAGCCACTTAAAACCTGACTTCTTTTATTTTGAGGTCTTCTCTTATTCACTTGCAAGAATCATCTTTTCTATGAGAGAACCATGTCTTGTTTTAGCACATGCTTTCAACTAAGATTCTTTTTATTGTGTCTGAACATCTACCACAAGGATGAGTTCCCATGAAGAATCACCAGCTATCACAGTGGTCTTCAGCTAAGACAGTCTGACGCTTCACCCCTTCTCTCTGTCTCTAACACGGCAAAGTATGGCTTGGTGGCAGGGAGAGAGAGGAGAGGAAACAGAAGCTTGCAAAAGCCACAGGTCCCCTTTGCCAACACCTCTACAAGAGGACTGTCAGCTGTGACGTGTGGAGCGCTTGCAGCTGCGTCAAGCAAGGCCAGGTGTTGCTGCAAGTGGCAGGCTCCAGCACAGTTGTTTCTTATTTCTACTTGCTGAGCTAAGTCGCTGGAGGAAATGCACTGGTGGGTCTGCACAAATGATCTCCTATTGTCTTTCTGCAAGGCTGATCATATTCCCTCTTCCTTCTAAGTTTTTTTCTTCCTGCCTTGCACCACACCTCTCTTCATCAGGCATGTGCCTAGGTTAAGTGGAAAAACAACTTGCCTTTCTACTTGTGCTCTCAAATGCTGAAGGTCCCAAGTAGGAGGATCAGCTATGTGGGGAGATGCCTTCTGCCTGAGATTTGAGTCCCCTCTCTCAGAATGTTTAATTCCAAAGCCACATTTAATTTAAAGCCACATTTCTCCTGTAACATTTCCTTACCTGTGCCCTGGCTGTTCTAGCAGACTGTGTTTTCAGTGGGGATGTGCCAAGTTGTGGAGGATGTTTTTTAAAACTTCTTTGGCACACTTGCTTTCTCTTTTCCTCTGCTTTCAGAAATGTCACCAGCCCTGCAGTGCTGTCAGCAACATTATTTAGTTTGAATCCTAATGAGTCTCAACACCTTCAGGCAAAGGTAGCACAAAGTTATCTTCTTTCCATCACAGGTCAAAAGGGCTTGACTTGCTGTCACTCTTACACCTCATTGTATAAATCTGTAGTTCAGATTATTTCCTGACTCATACTGAAGTTATACTGGGTGTGAATTATAGCAGAAAGTACTCAGGAGACTTCAGGCTGGAACCAGTAATATTCTCTCTGTGCTTTGAATTTACTTACACAATTTAACAGGCTACTTTCAACTTCTATGGCTAGTGTAGCATGATAGCTGGCCAGTACAACTGGGACATCGAGAGCCGTCTCCTATGGAACTGGGGTGCCTACAGCAGAACTGGTGTCTTTTCTGTAGACTAGCAGTGGTTTTGTCATCTTTAAACTAAGTTTTTGGTAAGAAGCCTGGCTCCCTAATGCTCCCCTGCTATATTTAGACCCTCTTCTGGTGTGCCCACCCAGCGCTGTTCCCCTTGTTTGTTTCCTACCAAACAATGAGACTTGAAAGAATTGCTTGGAAAGGAGCCAATGCTCTTGCAAACGAAACTGTCAGACGGCCAAGTTTGCAACAGCCCTCTGTAACATACTGTACTGGGAAATGGGAAGCAATTGTGCCTCTTTGCTCCAGCCTCCAGCATGGGCCTTTTCCGCATGCTAAGAGCTACGTGGTGGGACCCAGCCCCAGGGACTGTCTTTGAGGAGATGTCAGGAGACACGGGGGAAATGCCAAGTGGCAACAAATCAGGGTGGCAAGGAGCAATGTAAGATCTGTTCTCTGTTCTCCCTCACCCCTAATCCTGTATTCCTGTCAGAGCGTATTTTAGCGGCAGGTTGTTCCTGGAAATCTTTTGCTATCTGCCCCGATTGTAGCAGAAGCTGGCCATGTACATATAGGGTTACAGGTGTGGTCAGATGCCCTTCTCCCTCACCCCGGTTTTCTCTTCTGTGCTCTTGTGGTGTTTGGCCACCATTCTCTGCAACATCAGCACTGTAAGGGAAGCGAAAAAGCAGCCCCAGCTCTACTGGTGTGCAGAGCAAGAGCCATCTTCAGGTTAGTTTTGCTTGTTTTAAACAAATGGAGCCAAAGTAAAAAACAAAGGAGGGGGGAAAACAGAAACAAACTTTAAAAATCCCATCAGACAGGCAGAAAAGAGAATGAACAGAAGTTGCTTTTAAGACAGAGAGGTCTGCCTGATCTACAGCAGCCTAAATTATGAGAGCCTGGAAATCACAGATTTTGTTCCATTATCTTAGGTTCCAATTCTGTTGCTTCTTTTGGCCTTCTGAGCCAAAGTTTCCCTAGCCAGAAAAGGACATGTGTATCCCTGAGGGAGGTTCCAGGAACATCCTTCGGTTGGATCTGGTTTGGGTTTTCCTTTAGACCCATAAGCATTGGAGAGGTCAGAGCTTGCAAAAAAATAAAAAAAAAAAAAACCCACACGCAAAACAAACAAAAAACCCATTATGAGCACCAGAATGATAGTTTAGGGAAAGAAGTCAGCTAGAAAGGTATCTGCCTAAACCACACAGGCATCTGCTAGGCCTGCCTGAGAAAAGGGCTGTAAATCTCCTGTGAGGGACAGGGCAGGAATGTGTGTGACCCCAGTGCCAGTGTCATACTCTCACTCTACTGCTCACCACATATACATTGTTCTCTGGCAAATTTAAGAGATGATGGGACAAATCCAGTGGTTGAAGTTATAGTTACATAGCATCTAATTTGTAACAAAAAACAAGTATATACAACTTGAAAACAGAACCAACAGCTTAGGAAAACACAAGCTGGCAGGAAAAATGCATCTGGGAGAAAAATAAATGGATAACAATATTTTGACACCATGGGCACACAACACTAGTTCATTGTAGGACAACAGTCTCAGAGAAACTGTGCAGATATATGGTATGGACAGTACAGGGAACAATTCAAGTGTCACAATTCAAGATTTACAGGTAAATCAGGTAAAAGGGAGAAATTAATTCAGCAAGGAGAGGCTGCATTTCAGACTGACTGCTAGCAGACAGGGTCTATAGGATGCAGTCAGCAAGACCCTACACTGTTGCAATACCACATATCACAGAAGACAACTTGAATAACTCAAAGGTCCCTAATAAAAATGAAAGAGTCAATTGGGAATGTCCTTTGTCATAAGAAATAAGACAGTTATTAGAAAACTCTGTATGCATTGGGTTTTCTGGGTTGTAATACTATTGTCATACATAGCAACTATCTTAAAATCCCAGCTCCTGTCGTCAGGGAATTTCATTTAAGACTCTCAGACTTCAGTATAAACCACTACCAAAAAAAGCCACAGCCATCATTAATGTTCAGGGAAATTTTAGAGATGCAAACCCTAAAAGCTTGGAAAATTTTGGATGTCAGGCTGAAAAACAAAGGCCTATCTCTATAACAGCCCCTGGTTTAGTGCACAAAGGCTGGAGGAGAAACCTGTGATCCTCTTGGTTCATGTTGCAATAAAGAAGGGGGCTATTTCTTGCTTGCTGTTTGTTGCAGAAAACAGATCCACTGTGCTCAGTGACTAAAGATCATTTATGGAGCCTTAAGAGTCAACAGGAAATTATACTCTCATCTTACCAAATCACTTTATCTTGATGCCATTTTGAAAAGGCTGTTCGTCTATTTTGGTGGTTGCTTAGGAGATGCAAGAGTGATTGGTCTGCAGCCACATCCCTCTTCTGCCTCTCCCTAAGATAGCTCTGCAGCCCCTTACCTATAAGAAAGCCACAGGGTGACTGCCTGACTGTCCAAGATTTTACACTTGGGGTGCTCTTGTGTCCTGTTGTGGCAGCACGGCCAGGTGGAGAAAGTCCTGAGCTCCAGCTGAATGGGAAACAGAAAAGGTACCAGCAGGGATAATCAGGAGAAGGTGGATTAATGGCACCCTAAGAAGTTCAGGGATGGCAATGAAATGGCTGCTCAGGTGGTACTAATTCTTTGGGGAACTCACAACAAAAAACTGTGTTTGGTGTTTGGATGTGAACCCTGTTCTGGGAGGAGTCTCTTGCAGAAACTTCTGTTTAGGTGTGAAATGGAGTGGGAGCAATAGGAGGACTGCTGAGGGAGGACTCATAGCTGCCTTTTTTTTTTTTTTCCTTTAACTGTGTTTTCAGCCTTTAAATGAAAAAGGTCTTCCTTTTAGAAAATGAAGCGGTTTGAAAAATGAATGTGAAATTTTGACAGAGTATATTAAAGGCCTACTCTCACGTCAGCAAAGTGAGTCAAAGTCTAGGAGATGTTTGCTGAAGTCCAAGACCTCCTTTCCCTCCAATTTGCAAGCTTTCCTGGACGTTCTAGGACGTTTCCTTAAACTTATTCATTGTTTGTTATTATTTTGATTCAATAACTAATGCTCTGATCAGCACTGCAAAGTTCATAGCAAGTTGGAAAAACAAGGAAGACTAGATTTTCTTTTTTTGGTCTCACTATAACTCAGGCTTGAAAGGCTGAGATCTATTAGCTCTAAAACCTTGTAAGATGTATGAACCAAAAAGAAACCATTCAATTAACTACCTATAGATACTATGTCCTTTTCTTGCTAAATCAGTTTTTATCAGCTTGTGTATCCTGCACAAGTACTGCGTAGCTCCATTTTCTGTTAAAAAGCAGAATTAACATGCTGTCTTTCTGCATCTTAATTGAATTCCAATTCTTACCCAAAAATAGCTTGACACAAGTCAAAGTAAAAAAAAATAATTATCATGTAAATAAGAAAAGCCACTCACTATTTTCTAACATAAGTAAATGCAAATTATGGATTTGAATAAATGTGAGCGATTAGATTGTTCTATTTACATGTGCAGAGAGCCCAGGCTAGCAAAAAGTTACCAAATTTAGGGGAAGAGCTATATTTAGTTTCAAATCAGGATGTTTTAATTACCAGCTAACAGGAAGCAACCTTTTTAGTTTAGTTTAGTTTTGTCTTCTGGTAATTTTTATGGAGTTTTGGAAATAACTACAAATATGAAACATAATTAAAATAGATTACACCAATCATCCTTTTTTTGCTCTCTGATATTTTTAAATCACAGAATCTTGAACCAACATAATCATATATCAGTCATGTGGAAACTTTACAAATGCTTCTCTAAGATACTCCAGTTTGTGCCAGTTCACATTTTTCTCCCTTTCAAACTATCTGGGCTACCCACAAATGAGTTGGACCTGGATCACCTCATTTCAGGTTAACCTTTGTAATAAGTAACACAATTTCTCATGTGTTTGGTGGTTTTGTTCATTCTTTATGGCCAGAGGAGAAGTGGATAGCATTGGAGACCCCCAACACTTAGTATGTGCTTAGCAGTCTCCAAACAAAAGAAAAAACAATTACAAAACACTGTTCAGTATAGTCTAACACTACATTCTGCTTATTACAGACATGTGAAACCACAGCTGCTCAATACCTGAGGGTTATAAACCTTTTTTTTGAACCTGTTTGGAAATGCCACTGCATCTGAGCACAGCCCTTGCATCAGGAGTAGTCAGGCGCCGCATTTCCAGGAGACCTTGGAGTCTCTGTCACCCCTCTCAGTCCTCTTGCTCTGCCCTTTCCGGGTACAATGTTTCCCGTACTTCAGCTTTTCATGCCGTCCTTGGGTTCCCAGAGCCCGTTTGTAGACTGCAGAACAATAGCAATTGCTGAAAATATGAAATGGGAGGGGGAAAAAACGTCTTGGTAAAACACTCACACACTGGGAGCAGGATATAAAAATTAGACATGACAGCTCAGCTCTGGGGCCCCAGGATCTATAGGCTGTGGATAAAAACGGCTTCCATTTTTCTTCTACAGTCTTACCTCTTGTTCTGCTTCTGAAAAACACCAATAAGAAGACGGATCCTCTTTGTCATCTCTTTTAGGAAGTATTATTCCTCTTGTGCCAATACCATCATACCTTCTATTACTGTAAAATATTCTGGATCCTTCTCCCTTCTTTCACTTGGCTCCTAAAGCTCAGTGAATAATTTTGTAATGAATTGTTTATTCAGCAAATCTCACTTCTTTTTCCATTTTTGGAGTATCCCAGAGCAGATTAAAATTTCCTCAGGTTCTTTATTGTCTTATATTATCTGGCAAGTTTTCTGAAGTTTCTTCTTCTCCTCCATGGATTGACTGTGAACTTTGACTAGTTGTGGTTTCAGGAATATGAGCCAGCTGTGATGGGTTAGACCGCATGGCCAGAGAAAAATAAGAGTGCAGTCACATGCCAATGTTTTACTGTAAAAAGATCATCATTATAACTTTCATTTGCTATTAACTTTTACACCTGTATCTTTCACTTAAGAAAGATGTTGAAGGGAGAATCATTTAAGTATAGGACTGCATGGAATAACTTTTTCAGTATATGCAGAACACGATATAGACTCAGTTATAAAATTCAGAGAGAAAATTGATGACTGAGAAATTATGTTGCCAAGCAGCCAAAAGCAGCTTCATTTCATTGCTATCCTGGGGCAGCCTGATGTTTTCCATGTCCCCATCCCTGCCACTGACAATTTGTTGTTCAGTTGCTGGAGGCAACTCTTAAGGCAAGTGGAGCAGGTAGTGACACAGGGATAACAACAAAATGATCCTTCCTTTAAATACTGTGTGGGTGTGGGTTGCCATAGTAAGGAAATCCCAAGAAAGGGTGTCCCAACATTGGTGTAGTATGAAGGAGGGCCCTTTGAAGGGAATGCTTGTCTTGGCTGGCCTCCAGTGTTGTGTGCTGGCCACACCTTGCTCTAATGGGAGCTTTGGTGGAAAATGCAGGCTTGCTGCATGTTCCTGTCATCCCTGAACTCCTTCATTTACCTTTCCAGTGAGGGAAGGAGAGCCAGGGGGTGGAGAGGAATAGCAAGACGGTTTTTTTGAACAGACACTGTCCAAGAGCCAGAGTGCTTTGCGGAAAAAGAAGAAAATAAGGGAACTCCACCCTTTCACCACAGAAACATCTCAACCACATCCCAAACCTCGGCTAGCTAAGGGAGCCCTTCCTCATGCTGAGAAGCAGGCTGAAAGGGAGCCAGGAGAAGTGGGATGCACAGGGACCCAGAGATATTTTTAAACATGCTGGAGGTTTGGTTGCATAGTTTTGGCCTGGTTTTGTTGGCATGAGGACTTTCTTTGCTGGTTTTGATAGATCACATTTGCTAAGGAGGCCCTCCTCGTGTGTCAAAATGAACTTTTCTGGCTGCAGAGGCAGCTTTGGGCTTTCCTAACTGCACTTGTTCTGCAGCCCGTTTTGTTAAGGAGATGCTCCTCTCAGGCCTGCTGCTCCGTGTACTAAAGCAAGACTACCAAAGAGGGCCTACTGTAGGCCTTTAAATAATGTCTTCTGATAAGGACTTCAGGCCAAGACTGCCTTTCCTTCCCACACAGCTCTTTGGCTCTTCTACAGCCAGAGCCTCCATTCCCTGTGTGGGAGGCAGACAGCCACCATGCCATGTTGGACAGACCATCTGTCCTTACAGAGCTGTGCCTTGGGGCCCCTTACCAGTTCGGTAGCCACACAAGAGGACCACAGGAGGAGGGAACTGAGGAGGAACTGATTAGGAACATGAGCCATGACTAAACTTTGTTAGCACACTGAGCACATGTGGAAAAGGGACAGGGAAAGAACTGTGGCTGTATTCAGGGAGGGAGCTGAAAGGTGTAAGGCAACAGTGCTAAATGAGAAGGTCAAGAACAGATTATTAGATCCTCCTGATTAGGCTGTGGAGGGAGGCTCTGCACCCAGTATGCTTGGTCACTCTTGACCTGCTGGGAGATGATGACGAGGAACTAGAGGCAGGAGAGGTCTGGCTGCTTCCACACACATGGCTGATCTCAGCCTATGTCATGCTGTGGTGATGTGGTATATTGTGGTGATGTGGGACATCCTGTGACACAACTTGTGACAAAGCCAAGAAGGTTTAAAAGTGCTAGAGAAGAAAGGCCTCTGTGTGTTTATTTTTGGTAGAAACAGGAAGGATACTGGTGAGGCTAAAAAGAGCCTGAGCAGTGTCCTTTCAGAAGCCTACACCTAACAAACTGTATTTTATGACACATGGTAAAGGCAAGGTCTCATCCTTTATGTAACAGCTTCCATGCGAAAAGCATTTGGTTAGATGGGAATTTCTTCACCTCCCTCTGAGAAGCAACCTTATCTGGGTGGTAAGAGAGGTGGTAATCTGGTGGCACATTTAAACGTGAAGGTGACAAAAAGAAGCACACAGCTGAGAAATCAAACTCCTGCTAGGTAGTGAGTTCAAACCTGTCCAGAGTAACAGTGCCATGGGCCTTTCCCAAGGAGGGAAATGCAGCACTCATAGTTGACACCCTTTATTAGGGACTTCAGTGTTCAACTCATCTGCAACGGAGCACCTCCAATGCTTCCAAACTAAGCTTCTCAAAGGAATTAGCCATTCTTGTGGGTTTTGTTGCATGCTGATCACAACTTTTGTGCTTCATGTACAAGTGCTGCTAGAGCTGCAGTCCTAAGCTAAAGGCTCCTCAGTTTTTCTTACTGACTTCTGTTTTAAAGCAACTAAAACTTGCCAAGACGGAACGAAGAAACAATACAGCCACTCTTGCTGATAAGTTAACTTTTTCCCCTATGGACCTATAGTAATTTCTTCTTTCATTAATGGTGTAAGCAGGTAGATTTAATTTTTGAACAAAATCACAGTTAGTAGCTGTTAGTAGCACCTGAGCCTGCCTCTCTGGGCAACGTACCTCTTTAGAAATCCCTGTGTCTCCGGTAACTAAAGCCCTTTAATTCAATCATTTGTCAATCATTTTCCTCTGAAGAAAAATTAAAATCTACTCTGTTACTGTTGCTGAGAAGGCTCCGGCAGGACCAGCATGTGGGGGCCTCCATCACTTGACACTGGAGGCGTTTGTGGGATTTGGGACACAGTTTGACATCTAGTGGTAACATGTGGTATAATCCCAGAGCTCACACTAGAAAGTGCAAGGGTCACAGTCACACATCAGGCAGGCTGAGGGAGGGCCCCTCCACCATCCCAGCACACGCTTGTATGCTGCGTGTATAGCCACACACATCAATGCTATGCACCTTCTTATTCTGCACTGACTTTTGAGTGAGGGAGAAACACAGCTAAGAGGTAGACCCAGGTCATATTTCATCCAGAAAAGCAACATCTTTTAAGATTTGTGGTTTGATCTCTTTGCTTATGAACTCTTAGATCATTATGCATGTTTTTACCATGCTAATGAAGAATAGCAGAAGGGTCTTCACCCAAGGAAAGCAACAGAAGGTGTGCAAATAGTTAACTCTGAAGTGTGGTAGGAGGCTGAGTTCAAAGAAATTTGGGATAATTCAGGTTTGATTGGTACTATTAATGATTGCAACCAGGAGAGTCTTGTGAAGCTGATCTGCTGCTAGGAAGTGAATAATGAATGCACTGATAGAGCAGCCTTTATTAAAAGAAAATGTAGGGAACAGCAAAATTATTCAGGTGACGTGAGTAGCAACCCAAAGACTTCTGGAGGGCTACAAAAAGATTGAAATCTTCTTTGTTTTTTTTTACTTCTCCACATTTCCTACAAGCAGAATGGGACAGTATCATTAACCCTTAAGAAACATGATTTTAGCCCAATCTACACTCAAAATCTTATAGGGAAATTGTATGGTCTCAAAAAGTTTGGTCAGTTTCTAGCTCCAAGACTCAGCATGGGCTGCAAGGGGAAGAAGCTCTTCTGAACTTGCAAGATCTGCTTCTTGCCTCTGAAATCAACCTGTGCAGATAGAAAGTGGACAGGCAGTATGTTTGTCTGCCTGGAAACATTAAATGAAGTATGTATGCAGGGATTAGCAACAATTTACTAGGGGTGAATTTGGCCTGCTGTGTACAGCTGCTGAAACAAGAAAAATAAATGTGAATTAGAAATTATATTATGAGTTCTCAAGCATTTAGGGCAATTGTTTTCCTTCTGTTTATTTTTATAGAAAGAAAATAAAAATAATCAAAATAGCAATTATGTGTTAGAGGTGATGAAATAGCATGCCCTGTCCCTGAGATGTAGCAGAGTAGAGAAATTTCCCCTCTCTCTCAGGGAAGTAAACCATTTTTTTGTGTGCATAAAGGCAGAGAGCAATGCCCATTCTTTGTAGCACCATTACATGAACCCTATGTGCTATGGTGCAAACCACATTTGAAGTCCACTCTCAGGTACAGTAACATGATGCTTGCTCCCCCAGGACCAATTTCTTTGTCTCAGGAGTGTGTAGAAATGTGCAGTTTTAACTCCCAGGATGTAGCTCAGTTGGTCACCTGAAAATTGGCATTTCAGCTTTTTTCTGGGAGAAACAAACCCAGGATTTGTGAGTGTCCAACATATACATATGAGGAGGTTCCACTGACAAGGCCAAATGCTTTGGCTAGCTTAATCACCCTGCCTGCTTGGAAGTATTCCTCTGTTTAGTATGTAAGTCAGGCAAATGGCCCGACTGGCTGAAGAGTCAGGATGGCTTGATTTTCCACAGCAGGTGGATGAGAACCAGGCTTCCTCTGCAAGTAAGTCTCCAGGTTGCAGGAAGTCTCCAGGGGCAAGAGGTGGAAAGGAGTAAGAAGCATCAGTGAACGTTGGTTCATGATAAAAGAAATCTCATGTTTTCCCTTTTCTTGCCCTATCTCATGGCTCATTCACACACCATAAAGAGCCACAAAGTCTGAATGTAAGAGTATCTCAGTCAATCAAGGCTTCAAACTCTCTTCACAACCCTGTTAGACACTTCACAACTGCTTGCTTGCTCAGACAGTTGGATGATGAGATTCCCTAATGAGATCTCATTCCCTAATGAGATCCTTAATTCTGAGGAGAGATACATAGCATCCTCTCCCAGTGTGGAGAAGATAAAACCTGCACAAGCAATTTCCCAAAAGCCTTGCATGCCGCTCTCTTCTTTCTATTATCAGGTTTCTATTTCTTTGCTTTGCTTTGCTTTGCTTTGCTCTAATGTAATGGCAGTCAAGAGCTCCTCAGGGCAGGAATTATCTCTGTCTATCTGCCAGAAGGGTGCCACAAACATCTGTGGCATGAGACAAACAACATAGTCGTGTTTCTTCTAGAAACTGGGCACTATTACAGAAAGAGGAGAAAATCTAGAAGTAACAGGAGATTCAGAGTAGAACAATCAGCATCCTGGTCAGTGGCAGCTTGAGTGTTTTCTAGTTGGTGGGGATCTTGAAAGAAAACTTTGTAGCACATATGCTTATGCATGAATAATGTGATAGAGATTTAAAAAGAAGGCAAGAACAGTGAAAAATTATTTATAATCAAGATACTACTATCAAGGTGAAAGTAGATAGGGTTCTTCTGAGGGGTGGGGGTAAAAACCAGAAAAAATGGCTATTACTTCACAAAGGACCTTGTAGCCTACGTCTCCCATGTTTGCAATCAGCCTGTGTCGCTGTCTGTCCATCTCTAAGCCTGGGAACAGCTAGTGAAATCCCCAGTGAGGACTACTGCACAGGAGCACAAATGCAGAAGAACTAAATGTTTCAGCATTGTTTATAAAATGTATAACTCTATGGAAACTGATTATGGGTGCTCTTAACAAGTCTCAATGAATATATTTTTTCAAATAACACTTGAATATTTGGGAGAGAGGCAATTCGGATGGACACAAAAAAGCCTGCATAGGAGAAAGTTGCAAAGGTTAGTCCTTTACAAGGTAACGGCCATGTCTTCAGCCTTCCAACACGTAAGAACAAAACCTTCTTGTCCTGTTAGTATGATCTTGATAATGGTAGTGATAACTGGTGCTGTTCTTGCTTTGTACAATATTGTGCCCTTAACACCTGTTGCACTTTGCAGTGGCACTTTGCATTAAAACAAAATGACAGGGAAAGATTTTAGTGACATTTATAAAGTGGTGGGTCTGGGTGCTGCTGTCCGCATGCTAAGGACTGTTCTGGTC
This sequence comes from Acropternis orthonyx, assembly GCA_035583155.1. Lineage (NCBI taxonomy): Eukaryota > Metazoa > Chordata > Aves > Passeriformes > Rhinocryptidae > Acropternis > Acropternis orthonyx. Next base: position 25,038,346 of record JAWWEU010000001.1, read on the forward strand.
TTAGTCTTCCAAACAGGAGGAAGAAATAGGATTTTCATCCCTGTTTATGGATGTTCCTCCCTCCTCTTTCTGCTCCCATCATGTCTTCCCTAACAGTTCTATAGTCCTTTCCAGCTGGGAAGGTGAAATGCTGAGTACTCAGGTGAGTGATGGTTTCTGCTGTCCAGAGAGGGAATCTTGGTCCTGGTGTTTTACACTGCAAGTCTCTCAGCCTTGAGGGCATGCTGTGCCACCTGCCCAGTATCAGTTCTCTATGCTCTTGTTCCTCAACATCTTGTTCTCTATGCTCCTGTTCCTCAGCCAACCTCTTGCATCCTAATAAGCACATTAAAACAAACACCAGTTCATTTGCTACAGAGAAAGAACTCATGTATTGCAGTGTATCAGCAGCTTTGATACCTTTTGCAGACACAACAGAGCAGGGACTTTTGTTTCTGGCTATTGTTCCTATTTATCAGTAATGCCTCTTCAGGTTATAGCTTCCTATCACTGCCTCAGACCGTCTGAGCCCACAGAGCCCACACAAAGCACAGAGCTGGGATGGTAGGGGGCACACAGCAGCCAGTGACCGCTACCCATTGTGCTTTCCAACAAGAGCCTCAGCACCACTACAAATCAAACGCGAACCAAACAGCCGGGGTAAACCTGCCCGTGTGTTCCTGGGCAACAGTTTCCTTCACAGCCTGGACAACAGACACACACTCTGCAGCAACGCATCTCACAGGCAGGGCCCATGTGGAGGCACTGGAGGAGCAGACCTTTCCCTGCCCTCTGGCAGGTGCCTTCCTTACGCAATGCCTTTGCAGAGGAAGTGCCATTATTGCGCTAGCTGGGACCTGTGCCCACCACGTGCCCTGCCGTCCTTCCCCTGAGGTGCCATTCACATCATCTTTAAAGAATTAAACTGCAGCAGCTCCAGGGCTGGAGCTCAAAATATTTTCCCAACAGATTTTCAAAGGAGATGTCAGGAGAGGATTCTTCTCCCCCAGCTGTGCGATGCCTACGTCAGACCTTGACATCTACAATATCTCTTTTTATGATCAGCCACAAGGAACAGGCACTTGAAGGGCATGGTTCATTTCTTTTTGCTGACTATAAAGGAAGTCCACAATGATGAGCTTAGATGCAAACGTCTGCATTCAATCAAGGGAGGGAGATGAATTCCATCCCAGTGCCCAAAATTTTTGGAAGCTCTAAACATTTAACCCTATTGCTTAACATTCAGAAATTATTCCACATTTTTTAGGCTGGAAGCATTTCTCTTTTTTTCTGGCAAGCTCAGTCTCTCCCTTCTTGCATGCTTTAAAAAAAATAAATCTTGGCATCATCTCAGACTAAAACGGTGCATGCTAGTTAATTGTCTAACAGAACTGATTGATTAATTTTTTATCTATCTATTTATAAAACTCTTTTAACACTATGAAGTGCTATAGAAATGCCATGTTGTTGTCAATAATTAATGAAGTAACATCTGGTGGACACAAGGATGGATCACTGTCCCACAAATTAAGGGACACTGTGTTAACTTGAATGCTATTTTTAGGTGAGTGCAGCTCATTACAAACCTTCACAGAACAGCTTTGCCGAAAGAACAGTCCTTGCCTCTGACAGCTTTTATTGTTGTGCTTGCTGCAGCTCAAATAAAATAGTAGCCCAATACTTTGTTTTCATCAGGATTATTATAGATACTCTTTCCTCTCTCTCCATTCTGCTCAGTTTCTGGAACCACACCAGCAACTGGGATACCTGGTCTCCTGCCAATGCTCCGCCGAGCATCTGTCCTGTGAGCCTCTCCAGTACCCTCCCCAAGAGGTAACTTCTGTGAGTGTGTGTGTGTGTGATGGTAATGAGATGCATGTGGCTTCATTTGATAAGTTCAGAGAAATGTGTTGTGGATTTGGGTTCCAACCGATCCCTCCTTTTCAAGGCTGCAGGAAGTAAATCAGTCATGTTTTAAATGATCCCACGCTCCAGCTGCTGCAGATTTGGAAATTGTTAATGAATGCTGCTCACAGCGTTATCTGCTTGTGGCCATATGGCTCTGTAGGGAGAAACTTTCATCCCAAAGTATTCTGCACACCTTTCTGCTGTACTTGCAGCACTGCTGGAAGGCAACCATCACTGGGCTGGAGGGTGACAAGTAAATCAGATTCAGTAGCCAGTGCACTGCAGCTGGGCATGAGGGAGAATTTTATTTTTACGGCTTTTACACAGGCTACTGGGGCAAATTTTGTTTTCTGTGCCAGTGTAGAGCAAACTTTAAAGGCCTTGACTCCTAATGATGTGTGGACAGCATTCTGCTTGGCATATTAATGTATTCAATGAACGATTTTCAATGGCATATTCTGACTTGGAAACTCTCTGATTCCCTTCTCGAGACTCAGCAACATTTGGAACTAATGTCCATTCCTTCTCCCCATACTCCAGTGCCAAAATCCTATCCCCTGCGTGTGGCTAGTGTGAGGCTTTACCATATGGAATGTATGTTACACACCAGATCAGTCATTATTGGGTCCAAGCCACCTTGTCTGTGAGTGTGTGCTGGGGAGGGGCTGGGCCCAGTGCACAGGGGCTGCAGTCACATGGCCATGGGAGCCACTGGCTGGGCTTCCAGCCAAGGAAGGGCTGCCTGTTAACCCACCCACACGACACCTCCTGGAGCCTCTAATTAGCTGTGGCACCCCTCGCTTTGGCTAAGGGGGCAGTGAGTGGCCAGTGAACTAAAGGTCCTGCCTCAAGGGAGAGGCCACAGTGACCAAATTCTATGAACAGGCACACAGAGGTGTCCACTGTGGGCCCTGGTCTCTTCTCCTTGAAGCCATCACGTGTGACCTTCTGAGTGGTTCTTTCTCCCCGCTTTTTCTCTCTTTACTCTTTTTTCTCTTAATCTCTCTTTCTTTACTCTTTTCTTCCTCTTGTGGGCAACTTAAACACCTATTTTCTGTATTAGCTTAAATTGCAAGTACCTCACTTTGCATAGCACGGAGTTTGTGTTTGCTACGCATAATAGAAGTTCTCTATAGCAATGCTTGCTAATCCAGTTAACTTGTTGTAATGCTTTGTGAAGTTGCATGTTTATCTCTGGAAAACCCTTTTTGCCAAAATGCCTATTTTCTCACCAAAGTAAAAGAAATCTCATAGAGGAAAACATGTAGTTATTCTCTGGACGTTAATTCAAAGTACCAAAGAACCAAGGGCTTTACAAGAGTTTGTGGTAAGCAAAATCTCTTGAAGTCTAAAATTAGGATGTAACAGTTGGACCAGGTTGTAACACTGTAGACAAGTAAAAATATATGGGTTAAAAGAGACCTTAGGCATTCCTTTTATCCATCTCCTGCCCGAAACAGAATTACCTATATCTGGGCCATTTCTGGCAGATATTTATCTAAAGTTACCGTGGTGGAAACTCACTCATCCCAGACAATCTACTTCAGTGCATATGTAGCATTGAATTCCTCTTGCTGCAGTTCATTACATTTTCTTTTCCCAGCACAGATATAAAAATTTTTCCCTACTTTTTGCCATGGCCTTTTATGTGTTGAAAACTGTGCATCACATCCTCCTCCTCAACCAATGTCATCTTCTCTAGATTAGGCTAACCCAGCACTTTCTGTCTTTTCTCACACATCTTGTTTTCTTGACCACTGACCTTTGTTGGCACCCTGCTCCCAGATTGCCCAGCTGATCCACAAACATTTGCCAGTTGTCAAGATGCGATCATACCGATACTAGTGCTGAAAGATTACTTCCCAAGTTCTTAACAGGAGTCAAGCCATACATCTTAGTATGGTCTTGCACATTTTCACAACAGTGTGACTGATGATTCACAGTCTTATTTTGATCTGGTGGAAACCCTTCCCACCCACCCTTTTCTCAAACCCCTCTGTACAGGACTGTTACATAGCTAGCAACAAACAGTCTCTTTTCAATATCTAAGGGACTCATTTCTCTTTGAATGTTACTGATTTCCCCTGGGTGGGATGAAAAATCAGCTGTAGCACCCAGATATACCTTAGAAAACCAATCTCCAAAATCCTTAAAAAGATTACACCAATTTGCATAGCTATTAAAAAAACAGGCTTCTCCATGTGAAGTCTTTCTAGGTGCTACATGAAGCTTTCACCCTGTTTTGACTGGCATCAACTGAGCCTTAGCCCTCCCTGCCAACAGAACAGAGGTCACTCCAGCAATGGGAAGGTGTGGAAGGGCTTGACTTCAACTGCAGCATCCCATGTGGATGAAAGAGTTTTGTCACTTCTCCTGCTGTAAGGGAGTATTCCTGTAGTTCAGAGGGAGGACTCTTAGCAGAGCCCTTTGTTAGTAAACCAAGGGCACAGTTAGCATATTATCTTCTCTCGTTGCTTTGTCTTGCAATGGAGGGCTGCAACAGTCTCCTGAACATTTCACTGCAGCTTCAAGCAAAGGCCCTTTTGAGTGTTGTTCCAAGGGCTTCAGAGCAGGTCAAGAAAAACAGGCAGGGATGATTCAACTACACACCAGCCTAGGTGAGCTTGCGACAACTGCAGGTGGGCCAGCCAGTGCTTGTTTTCTGTCCAGAGGGTTTTCCTTTGGACAGAGCAGGGTCCTGTCTCCAGTCATATGGCTTGCTAGGCTGAAAAAGGGAGACAGGGCTCAGAGAGGAACTACTCAGTGGCCCAGGGGAGGCAGATAACTTCCAGAGGGGCTGCTCCACCATTTTCACGGCTGTCAGTGTGCATATGTGGCTGGAGGTGAATGCTCAGGGGAAGGTTTGTAGCAAAAGCTGACTTGACAGCTCTGTGAGGATGATGTGACTGCTCTGCACAAAGCAATAGGTGGGCTACTTCTCACACTATCATGACACCACTGAGAGATTCCCTACCTGCCTGTGGCCCCTTTCCCCTCCTCCTATTGCTCAGTCAAGTTCTTTGACCTCCATGCTCCCTGCTCAGCAGAGAGGAAAACAGCCCTGCAGCAAAGCTGAGGACAAGGCAGAATTGTGAGCCTCTGCTGCTGGTGACAGGGTCAGGCCAGCTGACAGACAAGGAATCATTTGAGCTCAACACTTTGGCAAGCTAAATGAGCAGTGCTGGGATCGATCTCACAGGCCTGGAGATATTCATCATGGGTTGGATGCACTGTCACCAGAGGATAGTGGCTCACACAAGGAGCACCCCTGTCTCAGCCTCTCTAGTTAAAGAGCTGGAGTTGGGGAGAAGACCTGAACTGTATAGACTTGTAGGAAAGTTAATACCATAATATGGTTTTTTTAAAAAAAAACCCTATATTTTTTAACAGAAAATCTCTAACTCTTTTAAAATGAAGCTAGTTGCTGATCTAATTCCAAATGCTCTCTGCTTGACTTGAAAGTGATTTCAGCAATCCTTTGATCTGCACCCAAAAGCCACTGGGAATAGAACCAACTGCTCAAATAGGCCAAAGCCAAGAAAAGAAAGGATCCCTACACTAAAAGAAGAAAAAGCATCCTGGTTCCTAGGCCTCCACCAAATCCATCCTGCACCCAGGCAAGCTCACAGCCTCTTAGGAATTCTTCTGTTCAAAAGCACAATACTCTCTGGAAGGTCACGTGCTGTTGGGTATGTTTCCCTTCTCTTTCTCGATCACTCTATCCAGCCTTCTAATTACAGCTGGCTAGATTATTTTTACAAATAAATTATCCAAGTAATTCGACCCTTTATCCTGCTCATGAATCATTAGCAAACAGACTTTGCTTTTTGTTGCTCTTGGTAATTATTTCATGAGTGGTTCATGCAAATAAACTTCAGTCTGTGGGAGGTGTCTGCAGCTTGCTCCCCTCTCCTCTTCAGGCCGTGTAAGTGGCTCCCTCGGTGATGTGCTGTGCTTTACAGCTCTTGAACTGCATGTCAGAATGCTTTTAATTACAAGATTTCTCTTTGCTAATGCAGAAAACACCCCTGCCACAGCTGTGTCCCAAACGTACATGCCAGGCAGAATCCCTTTCACACCCGTCCTCATGAATAAGAAACAAAAGAGAGTGGGGGAGGAGAGGAGATGGGCAGCTGTGCAGAATCTGAATAAATATTCTCTGATTCCCTTTTCTGCAGCATCTGCTGTCTAAGTCTCCTCCTCATGTGCAAGTAACACATGAAGTGTATGCAGGGAGAGCTCAGAGACAGGGATATGCCACATTTTTCTAGGGACTGACCCACAGAAGTTAACAAATCCTAATCGTGTTTCCAGACAGAAATAAACATCCTTCTAGTTATTATAATCCCCATTACTGCCTCATCTTCACACCTTATGTTGCAGGCTCCCCCAGCCCATCTCCCTGGGCCATGCAGCTTGGCATATCTAAAGGAGCCAGAGGAATAGCAGAACTTTTCATGCTAGAGCAGCTTTGTTCATTGTCTATCATAGTATTCTCTCCTGAAAAATGATCAGACAGATGTGTTCTAAGATGTCGCAAAATAGCTGATGACATGTCTCATGTTTTCATGTATATTTTGGAAATAAATGCCTTCCTAAGAGTGATCCATTTAGATCGTGACACATGACAATTGGCAGCTGTGGTTGTTTTCACCTACTGGATTGTCCTGCAAATTCTGCTCTTTTTGCACTGGCTAAACTCTTCTTCTCCCCCTGCCCTTGATTTCTTCCTAATATGCGTTGCTGTACTGTGTTGAATCCACAGCTATTCTGCTGAGTGATGTGTATCCTTTGTGCCCGTGTATTATTGCCTGTAGGCCAATGCAAAAAGAAAATGCTAGCTATCCTTTGCCAAAAAAAAAAACCAAACCCCAAACCAAACCAAAAAAAAAAAAAAAAAAACCACAAAAAAACCCCCATGCAACAAAAAACCTTGGAATAATCAGTTCACATTTAGCCCTAAGGCAATTATTCACAAGATGCTATGAGCCAGCTCCCTTGTGGTTGGTGTTCACATTCTGTTTAATGGAGCTCCCCTTTATTTACAATATTTTATCTGCCATGCCTTGAAGGCACTGGCAGACCTTAATGGCCCTGGCTGGCTTACCTTTGCCCATTAGCACAGACCTGAGCTTCAATAAATCTCCTGGGCTACGTTGCCTGTGTACCTGTGCTCAGCACTGTCCTGGCTTAATTAATTCCTTTCTGGAGATATACTGGGTCCACCTTGTAGAAAGCCTTGTCTTGTTCCCTCCTGGAAACCTGGATTTGACTCATCATCTTGCCTTTTCTGGAGCTGCCAGTGGACTCTGCCTCTATCAGCACCTCTATCAGGTGCTGTGGGACTGTGCCTGGCCAGTGAGGGCACCACCTGGGCTGTGATCATCTTTGTGATAATAAGTTCTCCTGGCTGCTTTGTGACATGAACAGCATACTCCAAGGAGCCGACATTTATTCACAGTGTTGCACCAGGACTTCACAGAGCTGAAAAGATACAGAAATCTGTTTATACATCAAAAGGTGTGAAGCTTCTGACTTTGAAATTATGACCACCTCAAATCTCTTCCACTCAAAAGTAACCACAAGTGGCTACCATCCAGTAATGGCTATTTCTTATGGACGATCCTCTCCTGCTGCTTTTGAGGAACTATCAAGGTTAAAGCTGTCACCACAGTTGTCCCCCCTTACACCCAATCTCATCAGAAGGCATGAAAAGTTCCTGGAACCTGTCTTACATTTCGAGTATATTCCACTCTCCTGTGGAAGATGGCAGATTTCAGTCTTAGCAGTTGTCAGAACAACATCTTTCACCTACAATAAACTTGACAAAGAGAGTGAAGGGCACTATTATAGACAATTAACCTGATTTCAGTCTATATATAGCCCCTATATGCATTGTAGACATTCACAGAGAGATTCCTGCCATGTTACAGGGATTTCTGTAGCACAGTAGCCTCAAGCTGGAGGTGGGAAAGTGTCTTGAGGAAGTAAGGAAGGAGCATGCTGTGCCAAGTTCACCAGTCCATAAAAAGCCATCACAGGCAGTTACCTGTTTTAAGAGGCTATTTGGCTCTTCTTGCTTTGAGAGAGTTTAATTTATTATCCTGGTTAGAATGAGCTGCTAGTACCTTGATCAAAGGCTTGCTTTTCTTTTTTTCTTTTTTTTTTCTGAACAAAAACTGAGTTTTCAAAGGAACAAATGCTCTTGAGAAATGCCTGTTCCCTTAGAGATTTTAATTCTTCAAAATAAAAGAAGCACTTGATTCTTCTCCAATTTTTTGTTTGTTTAGGCTGAGGGAGAGGTATTAAAATAAACAAATATTTTTATATTAGAAATTAAATAGGATGAAATTGCTTAATATGACTGATGAAAGATGGTCCACATAAAATGAAACAGAAATTATGATTTAGTGGTCACAGCTAAATGAAACAAAGTTGGGGGTGCGGAAACTTTAAATAAAAAATGAAAGCTGTATATTTCTGAGGGGACATCATGAGTGGAAAACAGCACAGTTTGCTACTCCTAATGAAAGGTAAATGTGTTTGGGTAAAGTTGGTGGGAGTTTATAGTTACTGCTCATCAATTTTAGTCAGAGCTTTGGCTGTGAATTTCACAGCCACTGTTTCCCTGTTCATATTCTTTTTCCAGACCCTTGGTTTCATTGAATGCAGAATGCAAAGTGTTCATTGCAAGGAGTGAAACTAATAGCAAGACTGAAGTCAGCTAAGAAAGCATGCCAGACTGCAGAAGCTCTGGCATCTGAACACTGATTTGGGACCCTGGCAACAGGATCATAGAGTAATTTAATTCCAATTGAAAGGGGGAACCTCAGGAGATCATCTGGTCCAATCCCCTGTTCTAAGCGGGGTCAGCTATGAGATGAGACTGAGTTGCTCAGTGCTTTGTCCACTCTGATCTTGGAAACGTACAAGGATGGAGGCTGCTGTTGACCCATCAAACTAATGGTTAGTGACCTGAACCTTATCATCCCAAACTATTTAATCCATTTTATGCATCTGTTTATCTCCTCATGTTCCCATATCCCAACATCTCTGATCATAACAGGAGAATGTGATGTTAAAAGAGCTGTTCAGAGAGGAACTGTCTCTAGCAGATAACTACCCTGCTGGTTGACCACCACTTCCCTGCTGTCTCACTGCAGGATTTGCGTGCATTCACTGTTAAATATTCAGATTCTTTGGTGAAAAACAAGAGCAAGATCAAATAACAGTCTGAGAAGCCCTCCACATCACTTTAAAATGCATCATGTCTAGCAAACCCTTAATCCAAAGGTATTTGCATGGAGTTCTAACCTCCTTAGACATTACTTTTTAGATCCATGCCTGTTAAGCACCCTTGCTGCCTGCTGATAGGCTGACATCAAATACATGTTGGCTAAAATTCAGAGGCACAGCTGTTCTTAATCCCCAAGATACACTCAGAGTTAAAGATTCATGCTTCATACTTGAAAGTCCAGAATAATGGCTCAGTGCTTCTTACAAGCACCCAGGAAAGATCTTTATATACAGGAGACCTGCTAACCAATGTGTGTATGATACAGTTCTGCAAATTTCTCATGTTCATTTCTGTAGTCATGGCTATAATGGAAACTGAGGTTGATCTCCAAGAGTGGTTTGGTTCTACACCAATAAGGATAACTTCAAGTGACTTTCAATGCCAGAAATAAAGTAAATTAGATGTCCTTATTCACACAGCTGCCTATTTTTATTAGGACTAACTCCTGAACCAATTAATGGACCATGCTGTATAGCTGTACACTGGGAAACTGTAGTATTGGACACTGGAGAAGACAATAGATGGAAAGGTGGATGCAAAGTCATCTTATTACCTGTTTCATCACGTGTTCTATGAGACTGGGCTCCCGGTCAGTGAGGGTGATCCTTGTTGTCTAGAAGACAGCCAGTGATAATGACAACAGCTATGTTTTTCATTTATTTCTTGTCAGTTGGCTCTAGGAGACAGCTCTAGCATTTAGCCACATACTCTTTTATCTCCGCTGGCATATGCCAAGATAGATAGAGTCCAAGTGCCTGTATGTCTAGAATCTTCATCCTTAAGTCCTTACAGGAGCAGAAAACCTCAGAGTCAGCAGGAAGGCTGCCAGCAGGCAGTCCACAGCTGCCTGTGAGTGTGTCCACACTGCTGCTTTAGGGATACAAGGAAAATGCTCCTTCTACTCTTAAAGTCCAATTGCACCTATTAGGGATCCAGGAGATGGCTGAGAAGAGCACGTCAGAGGTGGCCAGAAGGAATCTTGACTTCCTAAAAGCTCTTGATTTTTAATTTCCACAGGATATGGAGGGCAAGGGAGTCTCTTTCTCTTAAAATTATTTTTATAGGGCATAACAGACTTTTAGTCTGTTGCATTCCAAGGGATAGTATATTCATAGGGGAAATTTCAGAACAAGGGCCCTAAAGAAAAAGAGGTTTTTAATACCTACTCTGAATGCCTCTGAACATATTCTGGACCTGATTTCAGGAATTCAGTTTAAGTATATATTTTTATGCTATCATACTTATAAATATTATGGATGACCCATATATTTTATATGAAAAAAGAATACTTTTTTAAAACAGTTACAGATGCCTAATGCTAAAATCCACTCACAGCAATGGTTGCTGGCAAAGAAAAAAGTCCTTTAGCGTCCCCTTCTTTAATGTATCTCAGCCCAATAGAAGCTATTCACATTTCCAGCTAACTGAATACCATCTCTCAGGTACTTTGAAAATGAGCAGTAACACAATAAATGCCAAATTTCTTGTAAGTCTCACTGAAAGTCAAAAGTTCACCTCTCTGAAAAGCCATGATGGATGTGCAGCTCAGAGGGTATCAAATGTGTTACTTTTCCAGGGGGAGAGGAAGAGCTTGTACTTGAGATTTACCATTTTAGTGCATTTGAGAGATATTTTTTATCCATTTACCCCTCTAGCATCAGCAGCAAGAAAGTGTGTGTGAAAGAGATTACTGAAAATATAAAGCCATTCAATAAATCAATAGTGGGCTTTCACATGGAATATTGTGTTCATTCCTAGCCACCTGCCATCAAGTGGTGTCTGTAGAAATGGAAGAAGTTCAGAGACAGGTGACATGAATGATTATCTGCTTGGGAGGCTGCTGTTAAAGAAAGATTGAGAAGGATGGGATCTCTTAAAGAAGATACAAATAAGCGCAGTTTGGTTATGGAAATATAAAACAGCAAATGGAAAAGGAGAGTTAGCATTTCTTGGGACTCTTCCCATTAAGACAAATACTGTGAAAATTCCCAGCCTGGATCATTTTGGCATGTGATTTATTGGATAATGTTATAATAACTACTGTTTAATACAGCATCATGTAAAACTTTGTGCTTTATAGACAGACTTAAAGACAAAAAGCACCCGCTCAGCAATCAGCTTCACCAGCCTGTGGGACAGCTGTAACCACTCTCAGTCAGCATAAGCCACCACAGAATGAAAATTCTGCCATCACAAACATAAGTTTCAATAAATATTTCTACCAACACATATAGAAGTGCTGTACCCTTCTTCCTTCCTTAGTTTGCTTTTGAGTAACACTGGAATGAAGCACAAGTTTTCAATAACCTGATGGTTAGGGACAGCTAATTTAGGTTCTGTAACATTTAGGGCTCAGTAAAATGGTTCCTTTGAATGTACCAATGTTCAGCAGCTGAACTTTCTCTGCCACTATGGCAATTGTTTCCTCTCTTTGTTTAGATGCTTCAAAGGCTTTCATATTCTTTAGTCTTATGTGGGGTCCAAGGGAGAAAGGGTTCAAGCCACATAGCTACTTGGGACTTGATCAGTTTATAAGAAGCATTGTAGTACAGTTACTTTTGTTAGCAGGGGCTAACAAAGTCTAAGGGGCTTAGTCACATTGAAGAACCCCTGCATTCATACGTTCCTAAATCATTGCACATCTAGCAGCAGAATAGTAAACTGTGTCTATTATGAAAGCCTGAAGCATTTTGCTCCATTGCAAGCTAAACTTCTGGTCATGCTCTTGGTTCTTCCTGCTGCAGGCTGAATATATGACCTTTAGGACAGTTTACACATCCTAGTTTCCTGAAGTGTTATCTGCTATTTATTTTATTCACAATGAATATCTTATTCCCTCAGCTGTCCTGCTGAAATGAAGAGAGCTGCTAGTGATGAAAAAAGTAGAGCTACATGCTGGGGGAAGTGGTGGAATTTGTGAGATCTAGCTGGAGATGCAAATTTGTCATATTATCTCAGAGTCCGGTAGAATAAATCCTGACACTTCAGTCCTGAAGGCATGGAGCACATTTGCACAGGGAGACTTGGGGTGTAAATGACGCTTTGCTTAGAGCTTAGGCAGCATGAACTGCAGTGCCCATGTCCTCAGGTGGCCCCCTCCAAGAGTGGTCTTTAAGCACCACCAAGGCATGTTGCAATGTCACACTTTGATTTTTGTTTTATGTCTGTAGTATCCACTGGGACATCAGGGCACCAGGAAATGTAACAACCACCAGACAACATATTCCCATTATCCCAGGGTTCCAATCCAGAATCCCCTGCCAGCACTGAGGAGCCCTAAATTGTGACAAATATGCTTCTCTTCAGGCACACCACTGTTAAACCTTTTTGCTTGTAGCACTACTGACAATCCATCCATGATTAATACTGTTCAGATGGAGCTGAGCTCCTCTTCCATTTTATCATGCAGATACAGACGAAAGGCTGAGGAAACAGCTGATTTTCCCCTCCCTGTGATGTATTCTGTTTTAAATGCTTGAGTCAGTAGAGAGGTGACCAAGCATCTGAATAATTTACATTGTAGCAGGCACCTGGGCTTTTCCTCAGCCCAGAGTGACACAAGTGCTGGTACTTGCTGACTTGATGCTCACAATGCATTGAATGTAACAGGGGAAGAGATGAATCAGAGGCAGGCAGAGAAAGCAGTTGCACATGGGGCAAAGGAATAAGGTACCCATCCTGACCCATGGTCAGTGGCAATGGAAACTATAGCTTGCAGAAAGCTGGACAACAATATTGCACGTATTTTTGCATAGAGATTGTGTTGTGAACATACACCAGAATCAGATTTTAGACTAATTGCCATCTTACGTACTGTATTTCCCAGATAAACCACTCATTGCCTTTTTGGGTGTTTATTGTTTGTTTGTTTATGCTGAACAAGACCAAGCTGAGGCATATGAGCAAATAACATCACTGTCTGGTGTTGCACTAAGAGATAAAAGATTGTGGCTGAGAGTCTAATGATAAGCATGGACCAAAAGCAAATTTCTGATAAAGGTATGTGTTTTGCTAGGGAGAGTTGTCTTTCTTGCTTTGGTTTGTTCCCTATTAGCCATTGTTGGAGTGTAACCAAAAAGTCTTTCCATTATAGAGGAGGTGAGGGAACTGGCTGAGTACATGCTTGTCTTGCTCCAGGAAGAACCAATGCGGGCTCTCTCCCTGTAGCCTGCTCCTGGAGAACCCAACAAACCTGCTAAGGGTTGGGAAACCACTTGTCAGCTGGGTCACTTTCTCTTTCCTGGTGATCCCTAGGGTTTGAAACTGAGTGAGATCCCAACACCTATGGGTTTGGCTATTTATAAAACCAAGAATTTTTTCAAGGGATTATAATGAAATTTCAATCTATATCATCACTCTATCTATGTGTGTATGACTATCAGTATTTACAGATCTCCTGTCTAAAATTTGTTATTGATATTTGATGTCTTCTGCTGCAAAGATTTTTCTCCCATATAACCATCTGTCCACTGCTCAGAAAACAGTCCTCCTAACCCAGGCCCCAGGGAGGTTACAGAGGAGACATCTTGTTATGATGGACAGTTGCTCATCTGCCTTGGAAGCTCCTGCCTGCACAACTTTAACCACTGCCCTCCAAAAACCCTTGGGAAGATGGAGAGATGTCACTGGTTCCCAGTCTATTGCTAGACAACTAAGCACGTGACATGGCCAGCACCACTGGCCCAGTTTCAATAAACCCTGTGATATTTAACTAGAAGGAGATCAATTCAGACAAGAAAGATGTTTAGCTGAAGCATAGAGGGAAATATTCTGACTTACCTTATGGCTACTACCTAAGGGACTCCCTGCCCTCATGAGCAGTTGCACAGATCCCAGATGTGTCCTGGGCTCTATCTCATCATCCTTGGACCAAAGTACAAGAGGTACCTTTTCCGATAACTCCCACAAAACTCCCTGCAGCTGTAAACATAAGAAACAAATACATCTTTGCCATCCCTTATTTAGCTTGTCTTGGCATTAAATATCATATCATGAGTTTACTGAAGACAGACAGACTTGACAGGTGCCAAGTTTCAATGCAGTAATTTTTAAGGTTCTTGCAGGCAAAAAAGCAAGTCATCTCAAAAGCTAGCCTCTAGCACTGTTACAAAACAAGGATGCTGATATAATTCTGATATCAGATCACACACTCCACCCCCTCTGAGACGAGCCACAGAGTGCAGGAGTGAAAAACTGACACTGAACTCAGCTCATCACAGACAAACTGCACTGATATGGCAGCATATATGGGAAGAAATGCTTCAGCTGCTCAAGTTGCAGTGCAAAGAGATTCTGTAACAAGGAAAAGAATTAGAAATTCTCATTGATATAATTGGCATTGCTGAAACCTCTGTGACAATTCACATGACTAGAATGTTAAAATCCATGAGTTTAATGGTTTAGGACTATGTGAGCAGAAAAAAACAAGTGGGGGTGGCGGTCTTCTTTAAAGACATCATTACTTGATTTAGAGTTATTGATAATCCAGAACCAAAGGATGTTGAATGCATATGGATTAATGTGCTATCTAATAAAACACAGGAGGCATGCAGGTACAAGGATGTTCCAGAGTGCTAAATCAAAGCAGAAAGTAAGATGGTTTATTCTTTAGGCACCTGTCTCTTCTTCATACCTACTGCAGAAGGGAAAAAAAAATGAAAGCACTGTTTTAATGAGCTTTGATTGTAAGGATATATGCTGGAGTTGACAAAGTTTAAAGGTTTCTAAAATCACAGATGATAATGACAGCAAGCTGATTACATTAAATGTAGGCAAACAGAGGGCAGTTGCAAAGAGCTAATTTCTCAACAGTAGAAGAAAAATACAAGAGAAATTGATGGGGAAAAATTAGGCATGAAACATGAATGAAAATTGGCAGGTCTTACAGAAAAGTTTGATAGAAAAAAAAAGTATGGCTTTGCAATCAACAAGAAGGATGCTTTGCCTGAGAGCTCATCATCCTTATTCAGCTGCAAGTCAACGCAGCAATCAGAAACTGGGAAGACATGTAAAACAAATGGGTTATACTGTATCAGGAAACAGATGACAGTCAATATAAATTAGAAATTGTGAATATATAAACTTGATAAAGGAAACTGAGCCTCAAGTTGAAAACAAGTGTCTGGTAGAGCTAAGGACAATAGAGGAGAAGTTTAAGTGTGTTAAGACCTAAATAAATTCTATCAATTGCATGGGTTCATGACTAATGGAGATAATGCTCTATTACATATTGGAAAAATGGAGACTGACAAATACTTCATCTGGTTTGTACTTAAAAAAAAAAAAAAAAAAAAGAAAAAAAAAAAAAAAAAGAAAGAGAAAAAAAAGGAAGAAAACATCACAAGAGGATGAAGAAGTGCTTTCCAGTCCATTAGCTTCTTAAACTATTAAGCATCCCCTGCTAAGGTTAGATATTTTAATGTCTCCAGATCTGAATGACTTGTACTCAAGAGTCCAAAAGAGTTGACTGTGTCACCTATTGATTAGAGACAGTAATCTACAGTAAACAAATCTTGGCACTGAGGGAAAATCTCAGAAGACTAAGAGAACGCTAAAGTTGTGTTAATGTAGCAAAAGATGCAAGCTTGTTCCAAGTAATGGTAGGCCAGGTAGCTAGATGTCAGCTGCTGACAAAGTAATGAGCAGAAATGTAATTAATGCCAATCAACATGTTCTTACTGAAAGAGAACTTGTCAAGCCTCTTGTGATTTTCCTGGATTCACAAGTTTAGCTGATGAAGATAACCACACAGATTTCTATTCACTTAGCAGCACATGATATTCTGATTAAAAAACAGACCTGTGATGACCTTACAGCATCCATAAAGCACATCATAAATGGACTGAGAATAAACAGTTGTAAGGCCTTTAAAAAGAGCTGTCAGGAAGAACAACTCTTCAAATGGGGATGGTGTCTCACACAGCTCCACAACCAGAACTGGGCCTGATGACTAATAATCTGGAAGTAAATAAAGAATCACAGCCAGTAAAGTTTATAGAGATATAAAGTTTGACAGAGTAGTAAATATAAGAAAAAAGGCAGTCATGGACCCTGAATTGCATTCAGTAGCAAGTGGATGTTTATGGACAAAATGCATTTTGACATGGTTCAATGTAAAGCTAAGAAGAAAGAGTCCAAGTTATTCCTACCAGAAGTGTCTTGGGACACATCACCTCTCAAGAGAGTCTAATGACAATGCCAGACAAGCGATGAACATTTTGTACCACCACATGACAAAGAGGGATAATAAGAGCCTTCAATACAGATGAAATAAGTGTTTCTTACTTCTCTGGTATAGACAGGCTATTTTATGCTTGTATAACAGTCTTAGTCAGACTAAGCCTAGAATAATATGTTCAGCTCTGGTGCCCATCCCTTAATGGATGTTGAAAAATCAAAGAGAAAAGAAAATAGCAACTGAAATGTTAAGAGGGCTGGAGAAGGTACTTTACAATGAGAATCTCAGTGTTGAGTTTATTCAGTTTATCAAAACCAGGACAGAAAATTACTTGATTGCAACTTACAAGTACCTTCATGGGAACAAAATGCTAGCTACTAAAGGGATATCTGATCTAGGAGAAAACAAGCAGTGCAAGAGTCAGTTACTGGAAGCTGAAGCTGGACAAATTTGAGCAGGAGGCAAAGCATAAATTTCAACAGGAAGGGCAGTTAACCAGGAAACAGCCAGTGACATAAGATATGGACATCCCATCCCCTGCTCTCCTTAAATCAAGACTAAATATTCACCTTAAAAAATGATGCTTTCATGAAACACAAGTTCTTTCTGTCATTGCAGTGGAAACAGAATATGAAAGACCCGCAGTGCACAGAAGGTCAGATTGCTTGATCACACTGTGATTCCTTTTAGCCTGAAACACGGCAGACCCAGGAATTGCATTTGCATTCACTTGGTCAAATGAGTCACACTGTAAAAATCTAATCTCAAAAAATAAAGAGAAGGTCTTTTCCTGCCACCTGTGAATGTGTTATTCTCCTCTACTGACCATCCACTGTTTAAGCAGATGGGGAGCTTGGAGAATCAAAACTAATACTGTGTTGCTCCTTTATTTGTCTTCCTTATTGTTGCCTTTAGAGGTAAAAATCAGCAAAACGTAAGCACAAAATCATCTATGGCATAGCATTGTGGAGAGTGTTGAATTCATTTCTCTCATCTGGAAGACTGTGGAAGACTGTCTTTAACAAAAACCCTTTGGTATTACTTGGTAATATTGTGTTGTGCTGTAGTGTAGCAGGGAAAGAATTTGTACAAGGCAGGACAAGCTAAAGGCAGCTGCAGAGCCAGGAAAGATCTTTAACTCCTAGGACAAAACAGCATTGCAGTCCAAGATAGTACTTCCAAAGTAGTTTGGGCTGTTTTAATCATCAAGTCAGGCTGGTTGCATAGCCCAAGCCATAGGAGGGTAAAGATTGCCTAGACTTACGAGGGATCTCCACCACTGACAGAGTATGTACTAGTGTCCACTTGCCAAAGGACACCACTGCACCTCACCTCCTATTTCAGGTATGTGTACTGTGTACTCTTTCTCCTGCCAGACCAGGGGTTGGCTCCTGAAGGTCAATCTGGCTAACTTGCTTGCTAACTAGCTTGCAATCTGAGCAAAGGGAAAAGAATGGAAAAAGCCAAGGGGAAAAAATTTCAACTCCATCTTGCTGCTAATTATTAATCATATGCAGTTTCCCAGCATTTCCTGAGTAATTCCTTGGTCCCCTCAGGACTATGCCTTAGCCTTATGAATCAGAAACAAGCTTTTCTCTTTCTGTCTCCTTTACCACATATTGCTACACACTTTTTTTTCCATTCTTTTGCCTCTTTTCCCTCCCCTTCATCATACACCTTCATTCCTTTCTCTAATTCTTCTTTCCCCAGGTCCTACTTTCCAGTTTCTGTTCCCTGTATCTCTTCTTCCATCATCTCTTTTGCTCCATACTGTTTTCTCTCATATTCTCTCCCTCATATCTCTACTACAGCAGTGGCCTGACACAGAAAAAGTGATCTGTTTCTATAACAATAATACAGCTGCAACCCTAGCCTATTTAATGAAAGCTTTGAGTTTATGGCAAGAACAGCTTTTGAGTCTCTGAGGTAGAGGTAATATTTTGTATTAATATTTGATATCTTATTTAGGATGTTAAATCAGATGCATCAAATCTCATGGGAAGAATTGAAGGCAGAGTTCTGTTTAAATGATACAGTGCTAAGCCAGACTGCTGGACCACCCCCTCTTGTCTACCAGCCAGACCTCTCTGAGCTGTCCTGGCTTTAGATAGAGCACAACCTGCTGTCAGTCAGAGAACCAGAAGAATAGAATTTATGAAATCCTGATATTGCTTATGTTAAGATTCCCTGTAACTGTGTTGTCTTTCAACTTTTGTCTTGAGTTACTTCTTTCTCTGATGGAGTGCCTAACCCCAAATGCTGAGTCAGATCCCTTCCCACATGTCTTAGACCAAGCAAAGAAGACTGCATTGTTTCACTCCTTCTTAGTCTCTCTCACACACATGCAAAGTGACATTCTCCCATTCTCTGCATCCACGTATATGTGGCAGGGGTAATTAAAAACCCCTTACACTCACTGTCTCAAAATGAAAAAAGTCAGAGTGATTTGACCTCTGTTGAAGATTAAGAGATCCCAGCTTTAAGCTTCATTCAATTAATGCTTGTACCTTCCGTCATGTTACAATCAAAATATATGCATGCACCACTGCCTTTTCTGCAGGTGTCTTGAAGACCTCCATCTTCAGAGCAACCTCACTCTTCCAGATCTGCTCCTGCATCTCCTGGCTGAGTTCTTCACTCCCCTGCATCTGAAACCCTGCATCTCGAGGTGGCATTAGCAATAGTCTTTTTTCCCTCCCAAGCCTATAAGGGAGGTAACTCTGGGCACCTTTTGTTCCCATTGCATTTTTCTGTACTTGGAAGGGTGGGAGGGAAGGTAGATGCATTCTCTCTTTGTCTCTTGCCTGCTTCCTGAGAGAAGATGATGGGATGCAAGGGTGAAGGCAGAACATATGTCTCTGTGGAGCCCTCGTTGACTTTTCTGCCCCAGGAGGCAGTCGAGGTTGGGGAAGATCAGTCCTGCATGCCACAGGCAAGGCTTGTGTTCAGGCAGGCATCAATGCTGCAGGACCTGCAGTCAGATACAAACCATGAAGCTTGGAAAAAAATTAGTTCTCTGGCCTGGAGTTTTGGTCTGAAGAGGTCAGAGCTGTAAAAAGCTATGATCTTTGTGTACTGCTTCTTGAAGATAACACTCCCATCTCCTTTGCCCCAGGAAAGCCCCAGCACAATGCCTCCTCGCTGCGTGTCTGCTACCCTTCACATAGGCACTTGTCAAAAGCGCTGTACCTGACTGGGTTCCTTTTTTAGGGACACTATCTCAGCATGAGAGCCACCTCAGCAAATGGGAGAAGGGAGGTTAACCAGCCTCACAAACACCCGGAAGGGCAGTAACTGGAGTAGCGAGGAAAAAAAACTAAACACCTCTTTTTTTCTCTCCCTTCTGGGCTTGGGCAGACTGACAGGGACTATGAAGTGTGTGGGTGTCACTTGGCAGGTGTGAATCGTTCAGGCAAGCTACAGTACACATCTTCAGTTGTTTTAAACTGTCTTCATATATCAGACCTCGCCGCCCCTTACGCGGATTTATTGCCACAATCTTTCATTGAAAGGATTAATGTCACCCAGATCTGGCCACTTTGGACATTTGCATCAAGGCTGCCAGCCTGGATGTCAACATTTCCTGCATGGCCTCTTCTTTCCTGAGTCATTCAGGAGAAGATCAATGCAGGGAAGGGGAAATTCTGGCAACCTTCAGGTGAAGCAGTGTCCTGTCAGCAAAATGACTGACCCTCTGCAGCCCTTCTCTGCTAATGCAAAGTGCGTGGCCTCACTGAGCAGAGAAATCCCACCCAGGGCCTGGGGGCAGGTTTGGAGAGGAGGTACAGCCAGAAGTCTGGGCACTCATCTGGAAAGTCACACGTTCTCTTGTTAAACTGTGTGGCTGACTCACTGCGTGACCCCGGCAGGCAAATCACCTCCCTTTGCTGAGCTTGTTTCCCGTGTGAGTTAGGGCTGATGGCAGGGACATAGCCAGGGGCAAGATGGGGGGGTCTAAACTTACTATGAGCAAAAAATCACTGTTGAACAATTAGGCGTGTGTTTGTGTGTAGTGTTTGGCAGATTCTCATGTTAGATCTGGTTTCATACAATCATGATTACTTTTTTCCTGAGGAATGGTGATCAGCTTTATCTCAAGAATAAATCAGAATAACTTTCCAGTTTTTTTAATTTCCTCATGGAAGCAACACAAATATTTTCCCACACCAGAGCTAGCACTTCCTTTTCTCATTCACTGCTGGCTATACAGGAGCCTGTGAGCAATTAGATTTCTTTTATCAGGCTGCCTGCCAGCACAGTTAACCTACCAGCTCCTCAGCAGAACCATCACACTTTTGGGGATGCAAAAGCCCACTGCCACTACAGACAGACAGTCTTGCCTCCCTCGCTTTGCACAGTGCACACACACAGTTACTCACCATATGCAAGGATTGCATCCTCCTCACTATTAACCATTTTTTCTATGGCTTCTTGTTTGTTTTTTCACATCAGGACTGTGAAACCGAGCGGCACCTTGCTATATGTGTAATCCTTGTCTGCCTGTGTATTTAAGCAAGCTGGAGGATGCTGGCCTCTCACTGCAACAAGCACAGACCTGAAAGCCCTGCAGAACTGTGCTAGTGCCAGACAGCCTCTCTACAGTACTGTTCTATGGCTCCCAAGGGCAAATCTTCTTCCTTATATAAAATACACTGTTCTTCATGTCCTTCTTTTGGCTACAGCTCCCAGTCCTATTTTAGTCATATACATTTGTGCTATAAATGGTCTCCTAAAGTCAGAGCTTATCAACATTAACTCTGGTCTCAGGGCTTCTTTTATTGCATCAAAGGTGCATTGACATTCTTCCATCTAATTTACTTCTCTTATTTTTGGCTTTTTTTTTTCCCAGTAAATTGGTTAGAGGAACATGGTAATAAGCAAAAATTCAAAAATAGATGTCTGATAATAATCTTCTACCCCTAAAATTGTCTTGCTTTCTGAAGTTAGGAATTCAGCACTTCCCCTACAACCCCAACTTTAGAAACTACTTGGTTTTGATTTTCCCAGTGTCCTTAGGATACTTTAAGTATTGGCTCTCTGAAACAGTCAGTGTTTGTTTAGCAGGGAAGGCAAAGAAGGTTGTGGATAGTCATCCCCACGTTGACCACTTAGTTTTTGAACTAATTTCACCGGGATTGAACATTGCTGCAATCAGTTCTGTAAGCAATCGTGTCTTTTAGGCTGCCATACTCTCCTCTTGGAACAGTAGAAATTAATCCATGAGATGCTGGGAGGCCACCTGTGGCCTGGAGAGTCCACATGAGTATAATCTTGTAGAGGTGGCATCGCAGATTTGCATTTGCATCCCTACTCCAGGGCAATTGGCCGTACACACTGGCAAAGTCTAGTATGGCAACGTATCTGGCTCTGTTTTGCAGATCCAGTAGATCGCCTAAGTGAAGTGGAAGGTAACTGGTGCTTCAAAGGAGGAGCCAGCTCATGGGAAGCATGAAGAGACAGCAAATGCAGTGATTCTGTTACCTGAGGACACCAACACCTGTGCTGTGTCCTTCCTTCACCCAGGGTTTGGAGGACTGTTTGTGGGGAGAAGCATGTCTTTTTGATATTATGTGTTGCCCTGCATTGGTCTGCCTTTGCCTGTGTACAAACATGTTAACAAATTTGCTACAGTCTGTGAGCTCTTTGTCTATATAACCCCTTTGGCTATATATCCCCTGTTCCCTCGACAATTGCATGCTTCTACCTACAAAAAAATGCAAAAAGAAGAGTCTTTTTTTCCCCACCTCTGAAGCACAGTTCAGAGCTTCCTGGGATTTCATTCAGGCCAGAGACATAGTAAATCAGCTTCAAAGATTCTCCTTGGACTGCTCCATCCCATAATCTTCCCATCCTCCTTCCCTACTCAGTCCAAACAGCTCTTACCATTTTGCAGGTAGTTTATCTTCAGTTGCAGGTAGTAACAATAAAGCTCTTCCTCATTGCCAGCCTGATTAATTTTATCAGCCAGCCTGCCTTGCTGCTTTTGTCTGGGATTTTTCCTTACGCTTCTCTCTCTTATCTCTAAACTGTGATGAAAGTGTTTGGGGTTTAGCTTTGGACTGAGGTCCAGAAGGCTTTTGGCTGTCTGCCATTCAATACATCAAATGGAGAAGGTCCTGCTGAATTGTGTGCAACCTCCCACTGGGCACAAAATGTAGGACAAAAATCACCTGAGCTCCATTCACCTGCTTACATTTCTTCTTAGGGCCTGATTCATCCTCTTGACTAATTTTTCCATCCAGTAATGATCAAAAGACATCCAAATGGCTTTTCAGGGTAGAGGAAATACTGGAAGTAGTTCTCTACTCCATCAGAGTTTCTCAGCCCACTCAGAAATGTTTAACCAAGGTTTACAGACCTCTTTCTGCTGTAGTGCTGTGTAATGGAGCTCCCTCTGGCCATCAGGTCATATTATCACAGATAATCAGAGTGTATCAGTGTCACACAAAGCTCAGCCAGACAAGCAAGACAAGGCAGTCTCCAATGTGCCACGAATCTTTCACTCACATCACATATCATTTTGCTGTTAGCAAGACCACCCTGTCACAAGCATATGATGTATAGTACCTATCTTCTTAGAGGGCAGCAGTGAAAAATGGGTTATAGCTGTAAAATGTTTTATTGTTAAGGCCTATTTATTATTTTTAGTCTTATTCTGAATCTGAACACCTCAATATCTATCTTTCTGGTTTTGTTTTAATGTTTTTTTCACTGTCATGCTTCAGAAAACACTTCCTTCTGCTCAGTAACATTAGACAATAAAATTTTTCAGACTGCAGCACGGGATGAACCAGTATGCCGCACTACTGATGGTCACAAGGTGAGGAAACATGTCTGGGAACCAACACAGTGCAAGAGTTTTCTTACCCAAAGGGAAGTCACAGAAAAAAGCTGTGTATATCTGCATCCATCTTCCTCTCCATCTGTCAGACTGCAGCAAGCAAGGAAGGATCATGTGGGATCACAGAGACATGGCAGGATGTTACTCATAACACAGTCATGGACAAGTTGCAAGTTGTTTAGGAAGGACAGGCAGGATCAGAGAAAGAAACATGAGGATATTGTATTTGGGTTCCATCACAGACCCCTTGACCAAGAGAAGGAAGTAAATGAAGCTTTCTGAAAACAGCTAACAGAAGTCTCCTTCGTGCAAACCTTGATCCTCACAGGGAATATCAACCATCCAGACATTTGCTGGGAGAGCAACAGAAAATCCAAGTATGTCCTAGGAACCTCAAAATGCTACAGGGATAAAGCAATGCTCTTCCTGCTCACAAACACGGGGAAATGGTGGTGAATGTTGTCACAGAAAGTAGTTTAGACCACAGCAGCCATAAAAACATCTAAAGATCTAAAGAATGATTTGGAAGGTAAACAGCAGTTAATACTCTGGATTTTCACAGAGCAAACTTTGATGTTTTTAGAGACATTCTAGGCAGAATCATTTGAGAAGCTGCTGTGAGGGGCTAAGATACTCAGGAAGCCTGACTGACTCTTAAAGCAAAATTACTGAGAGTTTAGGAACAAAAAATCTTATTCAGCAGGAAGTCTGGGTATTTCAGCATAAGGCCCATTTGGATAAGCAAGAAACTTCTCAATGAATTAGAATGCAAAAGGAGAGTGCACAGGCAGTGAGACAAGGATAGACATCAAAGGCGGACTATACAACCATTTTGTGGATCCTTGGGGATGAAATAATGAAGACCAAAGCAAACACAGAACAGAGTGAGAGAGATTGGAAACCTCAGCAAGAAATGTCCAGATGGGATTCATTTTAAAAAGTCAAGGCTAAAATATTGCTAGCACATACTCAGCAAACAGAAGATATGTGAAATGTTTCTGGTAACACCATAGGTTCTAGGGACAGGAAGCACCGACTAAACAGAAGGTTTTAACACAAAAATGTGCTGAAAATGGTCCTTGTTGCTTTGGGCGCCTGAGAAAGATGGGGGGAAATCTGACTTTGGCAAGGTTTTACATCAGCTGTTTACTTGTAGCACTTCTGGCAATTTCTGGAACTGTAGATCAGAGAAAAATGATGAGACCAGTCAGGGGTCTGGAAGGTCAAATTTACAGCAAGTATTACAGAAGTTAAATCTATATCTGTGGGATAATAGATGACCAAAAGCAAACACAGCTATTCATCAATAGCTAAAGGGCAATGCTGCTAGGGAGGCAGGGAAACAAGCTGGAATAAGTAGGAGAAAAAGAGGATATTTCCAACTTAGTATCAG
Source organism: Acropternis orthonyx (assembly GCA_035583155.1). Lineage (NCBI taxonomy): Eukaryota > Metazoa > Chordata > Aves > Passeriformes > Rhinocryptidae > Acropternis > Acropternis orthonyx. The sequence continues at coordinate 25,062,941 of JAWWEU010000001.1, forward strand.
GTAAGTTATATGGGTAAAGTTGCATTGGGTTGTGGAAAAGTTTCCTGTGGGCAGAGATGGAAGCTTTCTCTACTTCTTTTCTCTTGTACGGTGGCCTCTATGCTGGGAAATACAGAGTGATCTGTGCCAGCAGTGAGTGGGAGTTTTTTGGGGTTGGGTTGTGAGAGGGCCAAGGAGAAAATGGTGTCAGGTCCTAAGAAGGGAATGATACTACTATGTTTGATTGCCCTGGGTTTCTGCCTGCCATATGCTCTTCTACCTTCACCTGAACCAAAACACCCACTGAGGATTGCTGCAAAAGATCAGTGTTTGGCTCAGAATACAAACCTGATTTCTTGTAACCCTTACTTTTGGTCTTGTTGCAACAGAACTGACTTATTTGTACCTAGAATGACACAGCACAACAAGACCTACAAGCATCTCCCATGAACCCATTTCCTCTCTCTAGGCAAGAGTAATAGAGAAGTCACTCAGTTTCCTTGCAGTAAAGTCCCATTCAGGCAGATGAAAGGGACACAAATAGGATTTATTTTAAGAAGGTTTTGGAAAGGAGTGGGTAAGGGTGCTGGATGTATGGGAGAAGTGAATCCTTCCTTACTGGGGGCCATTTGGGGAGGAAAAATTGAAGTGTGGCCTTACAAAACCCAAGAGCCGAAACCTGAACATCTGGGATGAACTGAGTGCTATGTAGCATAGGGAGAGGCTGCATCGTGGTTCCCCAGTCCTGCCCCCTCTCCCCACCACATACACGCTGCCTACTAACCTTTTGCATCCTGTCTCCAGGCTCTTCCAAGCTGGGCAGGCGGCTGCAGATTTAACTCTTAACACACACTTCAGAGGGAAATGGCAGCTTTGGAAAATAGCAGTCTGGTTAACTGGAAACCTGTTCTGTCCGTGCAGATGGCAAAAGTGAGGCGATTTCCCTCTCCCCCGGCCGGTTCACACCTTGCAGTGCCCCGACTGAGGGCTCAGCTGCCAAGAGAGGAATCTCTCACTCGTCCCTGACAGCTGCTGAGCTGCTAGGGAGAAGAGCACTTGGTAATTATATGTATGCTTTGCTCTGTCAACACGAAGATTTGTCCCCCTGCAACCCTCCCCAGCCTCACCCTGCAGCTGGATTTCAGCCAGTGGAAGCCCTCTAGAAAATGGAAATGGATGCGTCTTTCACAGTCATTAGTGTGGATTGTGCTACCGGGATGTCATGATAAATACTGACAGTTAGCTGAGGGCAGCAGCGTTCACGGTGAGACTCCAAATGAGAGGGCAGCAGATGCTACAACAAGCTCAAAGCGTGCCCATGGAGGGGGAGGATGCAGTGGGAAGGCAAAGGCAAGCTGGTGGGCGGGCAGGCTGATGGGGAAATAACAGAGCTTGCTGCTTCAAGGTCATCAGCCTGAGAGCAGTCCTGGGTGATGCTCTCACACAACGCTGCAAACGCAGAGCGCAGGGCTAAGGGATGCCGTGGCCGGGGATTTTCCATGTGAGAAAGGTGAGGGTCTGCGGAAGCCTCAGGAGAATCCCAGATGTTAGCAAATGTGTGGGCAGCCGGGGAAGGGCAGGGCAAGTGGCTGCATGGCAGGAGGGGGCACAGACAGGTCCTACTGAGCACCGCTAGCGAGGGTAGTTTCAGGGAAGAGATGAGATGCCGATGATCAAAGGAGAGGATTACTTCACTTGCATTATCATTTGTGCTGGCACTCACATGAAGAAATGAGCTTAGATCTTCGGTACCTCAGGGAACTGACCATAACTATACTTAGATAATTATACCATTAAATCTATGCTAATACTACTAAGGCTGGTAATGAATTTTTTAACAAACCAGTGTTTCATTGGAAAATACCAACTGATTTTATCAAAGATGAAACTTTTCTCAAGGACAAGAACATTTCAACTAATAAAAAAAGAAGACAATAGCAGTCAGAACACACACTTATTACAGTAAAATGTTTTCAGGACATTTTTTTCTAAGCAGAATTTCCAAGTAAAAGTCCATCCATGAATCAGACAGTCAAGGTACCTCAAATTGTGGATCCTCCACCCATAGCAAACACTGATCAGCAGGCTGCTAAGGAGCTCTTCCTGACCTCTCTGATTAATTTTCACAGATAAAAATCTCAAAATAATCCGATTTTCATTCTGGTGCAGATCAGAAAACAATTTTTGAATCCTGAAATTTGGTAAGGCAGGAAAAACTAGTTCACTCTCTGCTCTTAGTATAATTCACCCTTAGGGAAATGCTGTTCTAGAATAAAAGCATTTTCTTACTTTGGAGTAATTACTCTTATTCCAGAACAGATTATGCACGAGAGAGTTAAAAAAACATAGCTAGAGCAATAACTGTTATTCTGTTGCCACACTACTCAACTTCCCAGTATTGTCAAGTCTTAGAGGATAGAAAAGTACATGCATACTCCTTTTCTTATTGAGAGTATTAGCTCTCCTTTCATAACAGCTGATAAACTTAGTCTTGTCTGACAAAATTAGACCTGCAAAGACAGGTAAAGGATGAACTGGGACTTGCTTGAGGAGTTAACAGTGGCTTTACTTCTTGTGCAGCACAAGTGTGTAATATTGGTGTGCACACATGTCCACATATGGACACAGATGCATGCACACATACATGGAACCTTTGTATATTCATGTTTATTTCATGTCCCTGGTCTGATCCTTTGGCAATCCTGAGATGGGAAGTGCAGAAGTAACAAGGAGGCCTTTCATCACAAATGAGACTGAAATAAAGAGGGGGTACAAGGTGCATGTGGTGTCAGTACATTACGTTACATCCACCCATCATTTTTCTCCCAATATTTCTCATTGGAAGTAGCTCTGAAGACATCACAATAATGACTATTGGCAGGATTTGTGTGGGCGAGGTGCTGAGAGCCAAGCAAGCCCAAAGTCTGAATTAACGTTTGAGCCTCCCACACAGAGTGGCCTCTGCAGTGCTGAGATGAGGTCAACAGATGGAGGAGGATGGAGAGGAAGGGAATTCCATATCAGTCCTCATAAGCTCATCCCACTTCTTTGCACATAAACTATTCCCACCTGTTTCAGGTAGGGTGTCACCGCCTCTTGTTCTTAAAGGCAGCCCATCAGCAGGAGCTAAGGATTGTCCAGAGGTTTGAAGGTTTTCTGAGCCCTCATGTCACTGTCTCATCACAGCACCACTTTGCAATACTTTATTTCAGGCTGGAAAGAGAGCTCCACTTTGCAAAAACAACTTAACTGGCCATGCATTACAGGCACTCAAAACTGACAGCTTAAAGATTGACATGACTTTAACAAAGAGCCCAGCACAGTGGTTTTTCCATCTGCTAGTGCAGCACAACATAATCACCAAGGGTCCTTAGTTCTTCTACAGAAACATTTGTAGCCTGTTGTCCTGTTCATGTCCTGGTTTTGCCCATGGACACATACTTCTTCACTCCTGCTTTACATGGAACCAGCCTGTCTTGGCTTTTGACTCTTTTTTTTCTTTTTTTCCTGTGCCACTCAGTACAGCTGTAATCACCTTGACCTGAACAGTGCTCAGGAGATTTCCAGAAAGCAAGCAAGGAATGTTGAATGCACTGAATCAGTAATGTCCAAGATATCTCCCAGGCAGAAACCTGAACAGGATTACATTGGAGTGGTGGAGGCTGCCCTTGTTGAGGGAGAGCTTGCAGGCTCAGAGGAAAAGACATTGCAAAGAAAACTGGACATCATGTACTTCTCTGCCTTTACAAATTCTGCTTTCTCATCAACAGATTCAGTCCTCTCAAAAGGGAAGGCTCTGCCCAGATTTGGCTACCCAGTCTTGCAAGGCTGGCATCAGGAGCTGATGTAATCAGAAGGACCCGTAGGCACAAGAAGGCTGGATGAATAAACATCTAAGTGCATACCAGCAAAGACCAGCATGCATCTCATGCATCTGTCTGTGAGTCCAAAACATACAGCAAGAGGCAGATTCTGTTCTAGCAGAGAGTGATCAAAAGCTTCTGTTGCATTTTTGAGATCTCTTTGCTTGCTTGTGTGGAGAAAGCATGCGGCTGACTCGGAGAATCCATAGGGATTTGTGGCTGCTTCTCATTTAAAGAACAAAAATCATAACTAGAGCTGTTATGATCAGAGCACCACCAGATGAAGAGAAATTTCCTATCTGACCTCCACATGTGGGTCTTTCATACAGAATTTATAGCTGCAACTCCACCAAACTGCTGGCATGCTCAGATTTGTATCCAGCCACTAACCCAGCAAGTGAGGGGACACCAAGTGCAGAAAAGCCCACCCCAGCCACTAGATGTTGCACGGATGCAGCACTGGATGTTGCAGAGGGCAGCAGTGCCCTGACATTTGCCTCCTTCCCTGCCTAGATGGATGCATGGACTCTGCCCCCCTGTGTCCAGTGCCAAGAGGGAAGGCAGCCTCAGGGGCACATACAACTGATGGCGACTGTGTGTCCCCTGGACAAGCCTATACTGTGTGAGGCAGGCCCCAGCCTGTGCAGGCAGTGCTATTTGACCCTTACGCAGACCATTCATTCCCTCATACAAAAGAAAGTCTTGTTTAATGCGATGTTGATGAAAGATGTGGAGCAGAGAGAAGCTCGGAAACAGAAGCCACTTTCTCATATAGCTAAGGACCTGGGTGACAACTGCCCTCTGTTCTCCACTCCCATCCTCCCTCCACCTCCCGGAACAAACAGACAAAGGACGTCATGATCTGCTTTTGAAAAAAGAAGGACTTGACATCGCTGTCAGTAGAGCAGTTGTGGAAAGCACGGCCATTCACATCCTTCTGGATGTGAGATTAATGTTGTCTGTTGGGAATGGCAGTGCAGAGAGAACTGCTGTGGTCAGTGTGTGTTAAGTGGCAACATCTCCTCGTCAAAGTCAGGGTCTCTACGACAGCACTTTAAAAAGCCACTCCTGCATTGATTCAATGTAATGAGATGGAGGATCTATCTGTGCTTTCAACAGACAGCTCACTTAAGATGTAGTTTCTTACAAAAGAAGTTACTTACCTTTATGAAAAAGCCTTATGGAATTTCATGGAGATGAGACTGACAGAATGGCATAGAAATTATTCTTAAAGCTGACAGTTTAACAGGTACTATCTTTCTTTTATAAGCTATTCTACAGAAATCAAGCATCAGGATATAACTCTCTTCTCAACATTAAAGAGTGGGCCATAAATCAATTGAAAGGTAAATTATATTTTCCCTCTGCAAAACTTTTCCAAAGGGGCAGGATACTGAAGTGACATCTCCAGGGTACACATGGAGCCCCTGTTACAACAGCTCAGTGGCTAAGGGAGACCAGAAGGGCTGGCTGCCTTCAGGTGATAGTTATATATATTTAAGTTTCTCATCTGCTACTGGCCTTAGAGAAAGCTCAATATGAATTTTTCACCTGAGCTTGGGTTTCTTTAAACTTCTGCATCAGTACAACAGTCCTTCTCACATTCCCTCTCCCTTCCTGTTCTCTCCCCATCACATAGGAACATTCCCTACTGCTGCAGTGAGACCAAAGCTCAAGACTTTCTTTTGTTCTCATTTCTTTGGCTGGTGGGCAGGAGGATCAGGGGAAAGGCAGTCACTCAGGCTTTCTCTAGCCTTAGATGGATAGACCCCATCTCTAGGGTACAAGGTACATGCAGGAGGTGCATGAGGGCTCTGGCACCCATACAGTGACCCTTACACATGCTGCACAACTGTAAGCTGATTCCCAGGGGAATTTTGCAAGCTTGAAGCCCCTTGGCAATAACAGTGCCTTGCAGATGGATAAGAAAGAGGCAGAAAGCCCTGGGAGTACCAAGCTGAAACCGTGTTGGAGGCTGCAAGCTAAGCCCTCACAGCAGCTCCTTGCTGCACCTTTGTAGTTGCACTGCCAAAAGACCTTCCAATTGAAGAATAACAGATGTGTTTACCACACATCAATCTGGCTCTGTCTGGGTCCTTACTCGGCCCCCATCATCATCCTATTCAAGAGTCTGCAAAGTATTTAAAAATAGCAATAACACGAACAATCTCTCTTTCTTTCCTTCCCAGCTTGTAGCAGAAATAGCTTGATTAGTGTACAGTTCTGGTGCTTCAAGGGGGAGAGAAATGAAACTGCAGAGCTGAAAAGCCTTCTTCAGGCAGCAACAGCCAGCTGCTTTGCTGAAGCACAGGTTCTTCAAAGGATGGCAGATTTTAGATCAAGGACTGCTTGTTCTGCCACACATATTCCCAGGCAGATTTACGAGGAGAGAGAGAGAGAGACAGAGACAGAGACCCTGTTGCAGCTTTGGACCTTGGGAGAGATGTACCTGATGCCCCCTCCCATACCCTGCTGTAACTCTTTTATCACATCCAGAAGGCTGGGAAAGAAAGCAGTTGGGAAGGGGGTATGTCCTGGGGCAGAGGTGTGGGTTAGGCAGAAGATAGCTCAGCAAGCTCTCTGAAAATACCATTGACCTGTAGCCTGACCAGGGAGGGCCTTGGCAGGCAAGACCACAGGCATCCCACCATGTCCCTCAAGTACAGATTTCAGAGATGACTTCGAGGGAACAACCTGTCTTCTCCAGGGTTCATCTTACCTCTCAGCAGAAAGGGAGGTTCGCAGAGAAGGTTTCACTTGCTTTAGTATATGTGTGCAGTGTTTTGACATTTGTATTTACAGAGGCTATGTGATGACCCTACCTAACAATGCTTCATGGGCCATGTCAGCTGCAGGCATGACTCTTGACTGACCTTTTCAGTAGGTTTTCATCTCTACCTTCCTCTAGGGCTGGTGGAAGCTCTTCTTCACCTCTTGTTTGTGAAATACACTATGCCAGCCAGGAGTCAGCAACTGCTCTGCTTGCTTCTCCCCTGCCTTGAGGGCAATGAAGAGGCAAGTTCTCAGCACAGCTGCTAACACACAGCACAGCATCACACACAGCAGAGGACACCGGCAAGGTCCCTGCTCCCCTGCAGCCAAATCCCTTCTCAAAAGGAAGGTGGGATGCGTGAAAAACTCACTTCCCCAGTCCTATAAGGTGCCTCAGACACTCACAGTGCCGTGCAATGCTTGTAAGAGCAGCAGCAGGAGGGGCTAGCCAGGAAAGTGAGGAGCAGCTGCAGCCACTCAGCTCAGATGGAGTAAGACCTCAGGAGGCTCACAGCACTGAGGCACAGCTTCCTCCTTTGCAGCATGAGTCAGTGAACATTTTCCACAGTGTCTCCCCTCCTGTGACTGACTGCTGCAACACTTGGGGATGTGGTCTGTGGGTCTGCCTCAAGGCTGACACAGCATCAGGCCCCTTAAGGCATAGCAGTGAAAAAGCAAGAAAAGCAAATTGCAGGAATAAATTGCGCACAGATTGCAACAGTAAACTACCATCTCCAGCAGCATCTCTCCCAGGATCTTGAAGCACTTACCTCTTGGGAAGGAAATTATCTTAATGGCAACCTCAGGATGGAGATTTCATGGAGTTTCACACCGTGTTGTACTTCCAGTGGAAGAAGTGTGGACAGAGAGAGGGGCAGGCAGCCTACAGCATGCTAGGGAAGAACAGCTACCCAGAGCACTGCAGTGTGGATTGCTGCATATGTCTGTGCTGGACACAGCTGTGGTGGTAGTGGTGAAAGGAAGAAGGTCTGACCAGGGCACCAACTCAACTGCCATGTGGTTAGGAACACAGACTGCACCAGGCATTGCTTTCAGGAGGGATAAAGAAGACTATAAAACAGTGGGTACTCCACTCTCCCCTCCAATAAACCTACTCCGGATGCCCTAGCCAAGAGAAATGGCTCTGCACAGGCCCACCTTCCCCGCTGAGTCTCATTTCAGAAGTGTGCACCTTTTGTCAGGAACCTGCTCTGACCAGGGGGTAGCACGGTCCTGAAGTGCTGACCCTCAGACCCTCCAGTCCAGCCACAGGACAGACTGACTAAACTGTGGCTCTGTGTGTAGCAGCAAAACAGTCATGTCAAAGGCTGTGGACATAAAAAGGGAGAGCCTGGAGTACGAGTAAGTCAAGCCTGAGTGGTTTGGGCTTCCAGAGTTTCCAGCAGCCTTGGATATGACCTCTTCCTCCTGCTTCTGCCCTCCAGAAAGAACCCCAGAAGTCAAAGTCCTTAGTCAACCGCTCCTGGAGAGGTCCTAGGGTTAGGGTGTTAACTCAAGGATGGTCTCCAACCACCTAACTTGTCTGTGACTAATAATCAGTCAATTATCACCTCTGCAATTATCACTTTCTTCAGCCACAGGAGGATAAAGTCTCTTCTTGTCCCAGGGAATGCTGAGAGACTCAATACCTTGCAGGCACAGGCAATCAATTTCCTCGGTGCAGGTTTTCCTAAAATCAAGATGCTGCAGAGCTGGAGCACCCCAGCTAATTCTTGGAGCAGGGTAGTGCTTCTGTCGGTAGTGCAAGAGTAATTCAGGCTTCTGCTGAGCCATCTGCAGGGAAGCATCTTGCCATTTCCTGACACCCACATGCTGGCTTTCAGCCATGAGCACACAGAACTCTTCTGGACTGACTGTGCAACTTGGGGTCTTCATACTTCCAACACTGAGAGTGGCTGGCTGGATGGCTGGATGGCTGGATGGGTGACTGGCTGGGTGCACGGATGGATGGCTTCCTTCCATTAAGGGCAGCCTGAGAGGTCGAGGCAGGGTAGTGCCAGCCCTCAATACATGTGTTGAAGAGCAGCAATTCAGGCCCTGCTCTTGCTGAGGGAGAGGTGCAGAAGGACACAGCCAGTTCTGCACAGCCATGAGCACAGCAGTGGTGAGCATGGCATGGCCTCAGTGTCCCCTTGGCAAAAGGAGAAGCAGGAAAGCACTGGCACTGTCCTGCTGCTTTGACTGTGTTGGGTTTTCCTTTGTGTTCCACTTTATAAATGTCATTTGGACTGTACAATGTCACTAGATGTCTTTCTTTCCAAGGTGTTTTCAGCAATGCTTGTTCCAGAAATGTGGCCAAGACCTGCCAGCTAACCTCAGATGACAACCTTTTGTTCTTCTCCAAGAACACTTGCCAGCCAGCCAAGGATCTCAAAATATTTTGCTCTGTTTAGTTCATCCGACATCAGGAGCTTTGTTATCTGAAGCCAAACTTGATCAACAAGTCCCCACCTGAGTCTGGGACTGTGCTACCTTCTGCACTTCATGGTTTGCTGAAAGCTGTGGCCACCTCTTCAGGACAAACCCCTGGGCTACAGGAGTCACAATGCTCAGAAGGGTAAGGGAGGGACAGATGTGTCCTGTGCGGCTCAGTGCAAGGAGAAGCCTGGAAAGAAGTCTCCTACAGCAGGGCTGAGGTGTGACAGCCCTCACTTTTGTGCTCTGTGTGTCCAGCCCCAAATGGGAGGCTGAAAGAAGAGCTGCTTCTCACACGCCCCTTCGAGCAGCACGGTGACTTTATGGCCGAGAGACAGCTCCTAAGGGAGGCAGGCAGGGGAAATATGAAGCAGGACGGTCCTCTGCTCTGAAGCAGAGGCTGCTGGACAAGGCGTTGGCTGTGGCTCTTCATGTGGCCAGAGCAAGAAATGGCCCAGAGGCTGCTGCAGTGGGAAGTGGTTGCACCTGTATTCTTTGCCCACCTCAGGGAAACTGAGGCACGAAGTGGCGATGTGCGCCATCAAGCACCGAGTGGGGGGACCAAATCCCAGAAGCACAGTGGTCCCCGCCTTAGGGCTGTGACCCCGAGGCTGCCTTATCGATAGCCAACCCTCACGGGCTGTAGCTATGGCAGGCGACTCCTTCTTGGTGCAGCGGAGCGAGAAACACTCCAGCACACGCTTTGCAGCAAAGCGAGCTCCCCGGAACGGACAAAAAACCCCAGAAATATCCCAGCCCCTCATCTTCAGCGGGGAGAGCAGCGGGCAGGGAACCCTCCCCGTTCGAGGGTGCCCGGCCCCGCTCGCTTCCCCATCTCTCCCGGGCTGGTGTCCCCCCTGGCCGCTCCTTCCCCCCTCGCCGGCTCCGCGCTCGCCCCCTCAACGCTTAAGGTGGCCCCGCGGGATGCGCGGCGCGCAGAAGCCGCTGCGGGCGGCCCTCGGCGCCCCCCCACCCCCGGCACGGGGTGGCCTTAAATCGGCTCCGCGCCGCGCGTAGCCGCATCGCCGGCGCCGTCTGAAGGCGGGCGCCGCCATCCGCCGGCAGCGCCGACGGGCCGGTCCCGCTCCCGGTCCCGCTCCCGGTCCCGCTCCCGGTCCCGCTCCCGGTCCCGCTCCCGGTCCCGCTCCCGGTCCGCGTGCCACGGCGCAGGGAGGACACGCCTCCCTCCGCCCGGCGGCGGGCGATGCTCCCCCGGCAGCCCCCGGCGCGGTGCCGCCCCGCGCTCGGCGCCGCGGCATCTCCGCCGTGACCGACCCATCTCGCCAGGTAAGCGGCAGACCTCTTGCTCGGGCACCGGGGTTTTTGGGGGGTGGGGGCAGCGCCGGGGGCACAGGGGTGACCTTGCGGTACCCCGGCGCTTGGCGCTGGAGGAGTGCTCTGCCCTGCGCCCCTCAGTGGGGTCCCCGAACTTCATCCCTGCTCAGCGCCCGAACCCGCTCCCTACCCTCGCATCCCCCACACACCTTGGCCCGGGCGCCTTCCAGAGGAGCGACATCCCACTCCCAGGCTGGAATTTTCCACCTGTGGGGAGATGCCCCCATTCTTGGTGTGTGTCCACCCGGGAGTCTCGCCGACGTGATCTCCGAGCAGTGGTACCCAAACGCGGGTCCCGGACACGCCGCTGCACTTGGAGAGGTTTTATTGCGCCTCTTGGTGACAAGTACCGGGGAAGCCAAACAGCGGGGCGACGGGGTTTGTGTGCTGGCACAGGCAGCCTCGGTGGGAACAGACTCCAAGTGGGTATCCCCGTGAGGAGCTCTGGAGAGGTGGATTTGGGAAACGGCAAGAGCAGGAGGGCTGGGGAAGGGCTCTGCCAAAGCTTTTCACCCCAGCCTGGCACACATGTGACTGCCGAGGGATGAACTTGCTGGATTTCTGCAGTGGAGTTTGGGGTGTATGTTGCTAGGTGAGTTGGAAAGTACTTTTTTCAGCCTCCTGCTCCTGAAACTCACCCATCCAGCCTTAGGCGGGGGGAGAGAAGGGGTAGCCGCAGCAGCTAATGCATAACAGGGAGAAACTCCTCAAGGTGCTGCAAATCTGGAGAGAAGCAGCTGATTTCTCAGTAACTCCTTAGGGAAACGTGCCAAGGGGAAATTTCTGTGTGTCTGGGGAGAAGGGGTGTTCAAATGAGCAGGGCAGCACCAAGCATCCCCATAACAGAGCAGCAATGACAAGCAATAAATACCTGTACAACAACTTGAAGTCCACACAGCGAGTGAGTGAGCAATGCAGCCTCTGCAGGTGCTTTCAGCTCGCTTCCTGGACCCAGAGGAGGCTTCCTTGTGCAAAGCATGTATGCAGAGAGTGTAGCAGGGTACAGCAGCTTCACACAAAAGTCTGATCACCCATCTCTGCTTCAGCTTAAATCTCATCTGCTGCAAAGAGGGAAAAATGAATGGGGAGGTTTATGCCTTGCACCTCTAGACAGCCAGCATTGACCTTGCTAGCCTCAGACAGGACTAGGAATAGGGGCCATATAGCAAGCTGGGAGACAGGTGCGCAGAGACAACAGGATTGGAACCTCACAGAAGGGAGGCCATCATTACTCTGAAATGAGATACCTTGATAAGAGATTATGGGGACCTCAGTCTCAGGTAATAGAGAAGGTTACAGAGCATGAGGGGGCCACTGGCAGAGCTGTGTGTGACAGCCTGTGTCACATCTGTTTGCAGCTGTGCATGCTGCCAATCCCCTTTCCTCCATGCCTTGAAGCAGGATGCAGGGGCCGCAATGACTTTGGGTTGGTGCCTGCCTGTGCCATGGTTTCCTGGAAGCTCTGTTAGCAGGCATGCCTTGGACACAGAGCGTGTGTGACTGCCAGCGGCTGAACGCACGCTGTGCCTGCCCAATGTGAGGCCAGGAGCTCGTTGACTGTGATTCCTGCCCTCCCTCCCTGCCAGTTGCGACTTTGGTGTTGCTTTCAGAGCACTTCAGTCTGCACTGAATTAAGATTCCGCAGGGCAGTTAATGTGCAGAGGTAGCTGCGCTGAGCAGCTAACACATCGTATCAGGTGTTTCAGGAATCAGATGAGATCAAATTAAAGCTCTTGGCTTCTTTGACATTTTCAGTGTAGCAACAATAATAATAATAATTGAAAAATCATCTAGGCCACCTTGCAATCCCAAAGCAATTCAACCAGCTGACAGGGAGCACAGCTGAGATGCAGCCAGCTTTACAGCAAAGGGCCTCAGCCTGGCTTACCAGCCACGGGATAGAAAGCAAAGCAGTTGGGCTGTGGACACTTGTTCCCATTGCAAGGGTTTTAATGAGGGAAGCTCCCGCACCTTTGGGCCTTGTTACAGTGTCATTTGGGAATACTGTTGCCTAGGGAGCTGTACGGAGATATAGAGCAGCTAAATGTACACAAGTGAGAAAACACTTACACAGTGTACAGCCTTTAAATTCATATTCTTTCCATGGTTTTGGAACGTCTTTGTGACTATCGCCTATGTCCTCTAATACATCTTCCCTGCAGAGTGTCGTCTGATGTCGTACTGGACAGCTCAGGGCTGTGTTTCCTGTGTACCCAGCAGCCTTTCTTCTTGCTTATGAAGCATCAGTAGAGGTGCTTTTTGGCAGGGAACTTCCCTCTGCTTCAGCAGCAGGCCAGGAGATGTCCTTAGTGTCTGAGAGCAAAGTCATACCTAGCAGGCAGCTTGCTGGCAGGATCCAGGATTACATTCACTCCAGCCATAATCCTGGATGGCTTTCCTCCCCTCTTCACCACGGTAAGCACTTGCCAATGGCAGTGCCCTGCACATCCTTGTGTTTCTCAGTGCTTTCATAGCTCCAGCTGCTTCTGCCCCTCTCCCTCAGGGTGCTGCAGCTGGGTCACCCCCAGCTTCCCACCAATGCCTTGGAAGGAAAGTTTGCTCTCCCATCTGTGAGAAGCCACCCCACAACTCATCCACCTCCTGGAACTATTTCCAAAGCCTCTTCTTCCTTTTCAGCACTCTCAGTTGTCTTTCCTATTCCTGGTGTTTGGGAGCAATAAAGACATATGCTGCAAGCCTTTCTATGTATGCCTGCAAGGGATAAGATATTTGATAGGCTCCAAAGATGCCCTTTACTAAACATGCTAAATTGCTTTGGGAAAGCTCTGCAATTATTCTGCAGGATGTACACAGGAAAGATGATATCTGTCCCCTTCCTCCTTGTATCTAATTGTTCCTAATAAAAGAAGAAGGCTAAAAGGTAGGTAGTTAGCCAGACTGGAATCCAGGTCCCACACACCTCCAGGGCCCTGGAGGAGTCTAGAATCTATCTGCCCTTTTTGCTCCTGGCCTTTGTGCCTAATAATAAGCATTATGATTTCCTGCGCCGCTTCCCACCCCGAGATCACAAAGTACTCCGCATATGTGATTAAGAGCTCTCCCTGCCCACATACAGAGCTGTTTGTCAGGATGACTACCCCCACTTTACAAGGGAGACACTGCAGCTCATCACGTCAGAGCTGAGACAGACCCAGATCATCTGTCTCCCCAGCGAGGCCCCTGCAACTCTGAGAAGCACTTACTGGGAAGAAGCTCAGCCTAACAGGGCTGCGATTTAAAACCAACCAGTACTACAAAAGACAAATACAGGGCACAGTGAGGCCTGTCGCTGGCAGTACTGTCTTCTTGGGTGCAGGCATGACTGCCCAAAGTCTGCTCTTCGAAAGGGACACTGGTCAGATCCCACTGATTCCTCCAGGTTGGGATATATCTCCAAACTGCTCTGCCACCCATGATCAGCACACGTCTAAAAACTTGGTCCTTTAATCTTTCATGCTGTTTCAGGCTTTGCAGGTTCATAATTAAGAGCTTGAAGTCTCTTCTAGCTTGCTCTCATGTGATATTATTGCTCCCAAAGGTTTTTCCTTAAAAGCTCAAATTTATCTACTTTGCCAAGGTTCCCAAGTGTTCATTCAACCGCCTTGTTGGCTTCCTCCACCATGCATTGTGGGGGGCTGCCTGAGATCCTTCTCCCTGAGATGAAAACTTTGTACTTTGCAAATTTCTCAGATTTAGGAAAGGTGAGCCAAGTTTCCACAGGAGGCATGACTTCCCGAGGCTGAGACACAGAAATGGGATCCATGGCTTTGGCACAGGGACCTTTAGATTTGTTTGTTGTTCACGCCTACTCTGATCAGGTAATCCCACTAATGCCTGGTGCACATAGAGATATTCCATAAGATGGAGTTGGTTAGCTCAGAGAGACAGTTGAGGAGGGACATTGGGGTGAAAAACAAAGTAATCAACAATATAGAAGAGGGAGAATGAATACCTCTCTACATGACTTTTCTCAGTAGAGGAACTGGACTGCATTCAGAAAAACGTGAAAGGTAGCAATTTGATGATAAAAGTAAGTATTTTCCCATGCTGTGCACAGTGACATAAAAAACTCACTGGTACAAGATGCTGCTGGTGCTGAGTGTAGGATTCAGGAAAAGAGGAGACATTTTGATGGAGAGTAGATCATTCATCACTGGATGGGTCAGTCCATTTAAAACAGATCTAAATCTTCAGGCTTCAACCTCTCATAGTTGTCTAGCATAGGATTTCTTATACCTTCTAAAACTCACAATATTGATCAGTGCAAGAGACAAAGGACAAAAGGATGTTCAAGTGAAGATCTCTGGGGCATATTTTAATTTCCAGGCAGACGCAAAAAATATGTGTTTTCCAGCCTGTGTCCTGACACTTAGCTCTTGTAGGTTTGGGTTTTGTCAGCTGGAGCAGGTTCCGGTTAAGTTCTGATAACACTTGAGCTTGTCCAGTGGTGCTTACACTGCTGCTTCCCCTGCCTGTCTTACGGATTTTAACAGACTGGAAGCATTCTGGCAACTTTGTGTGGTACTGCTCTATGAATAACGCTGTATTTCAAAAGGAAATGGTATTGTTCTATTCTTTGGATGTTACCTCTTGGCAATGAGAGCAAGGGCATTTATTCCCAGTACAGTCAACCTCTAGCCAAGCAAGTACTGGGATTACTTGGAGCTGAGCAGGGTTAGCAGCCGGGCAATCTCAGCTCTGGAGAAAAGGTTTAAGAGCAGCGGTATTGTCTCATTCTGTAAGTTCACAGTGGGTCTGTGTGTGGGAGTACAGGGCACATGGGAACTGCGATTTGCTAAGCAAAGCAGGATTGCTCCTTGGCAATCCTTGTGTGGGAGAACTTAGAGGAAAAGCCAAGGGCCAGGCAGGCAGTGGTATCTTGCAGACCCTGCCTCCCCTGAGGTGACACTCCCCATGTGGCATTGCAGGGCAACCTGGCTCTGAAAGACACTGTCCTTAAGGGCAGGGGTGGAGACGTGGTTTTAGCATCTGACAGAAATCTCCCAGTAATTCTTGATGGAAAAGTGCAGTTGATCCTTGCCTGACAGGAGCAGAAGTTGTTGACTTCTCTCCCACTTCATGTCCCAGTAGTTAAAGTAGGATAGTTTAATATTCGTCTTGCCCTGACCCTCCCTCATTCTGGAAGCATGCTAAAAACAGCTGTAAAGGGGTATTTCTCCTTTGACTGTAGTTTTAATTTATTATTATGGTTATGTACATAGCTATGGGACAGGGAGCAGTGCTGGGCTGCATGAAAGCACTGGCTGTGACCACAGCAATAGGACTGACGTTCATCAGGGCAAAACTGCACCAGGTGCCTTCTCAGAGACCAATGTTGAGTGAGCCTGGGTGGTAGCAAGGGATATTGTCCTCTCTGCAGTGCTGGGGTGCCTTCCTCACTGGAGGTGGTCCAGTCTATTGCGTTCATTGTGTTCTCCCCTCCACTTTCTCCAGCACAGATTGCCAGGGTAATCTTAGCTTTCTCCCTGCTGATACTTAACCCCTTGGATCCTTCCTTCCCTAGGCCCTTCCCCCAGCCCAGATCCACACAAAGTTGAAAAGGAAGGAGGAGACGATGACTTTCCTGTATCTGCCAGCTTCTCTCTCCACCTCTGACGTGAATGAGGCCCTTCATGGTTTTCTCTTGAGCAAACACAGATGCTTTTGTTTTATGGGCTGGTGGGACGGGATGGAATTAATAAATCAGAATGCCAGTGCTGTGCTGCCACATTCCTGCAATTTTAAGGCAAGATCACACACCAAAAAAAAAAAAAAAAAAAAAAAAAAAGGCAGAAACAAAATAGGCAAACTCTTCAGAGAGAGCTTGGATGATTTGACTGTGCCTCCTGCTTGCTGTCCCACTCAGCCTGTTGCTCCCTCACCCTTGTTCTTTCCACCTCCTTCTTTCTCCCATTTTCTCATTCCCATTAACCTCATTTCTTCTCCTGTTCCCTCTCCTTCCCTCAGGAACCACCTTCAGACACACCTTAGTATCTCACCTACACCTATTTTTCTTCCCTCACCTTCCTTTCTTCCATGCTTCCCTTACCTCTACCCCACACTAAGGTGTGACCAAGGCTTGTGCATCGAGGTGTGAAGTTCCAATGTCCTGCCTGCAAGTCTAAGAGCCTGGAATGTCTTGCCTTTTATACCGTGGACAGAAATGTCCCCTCTTACACCTGCTTCCTCCACCCTACTTCATTTGCTCCTCATAAGGAGAATGTTGCTGCCTGAGAGATTCAGTGAATTACTCTGGGAACAAAGCACACAAAGTATTACTGTTCTCCTCTCAGACATGGTATTTAAGTGTTCCTGTAAGCAAAATTAGAGCCTGCCCCAGAATTAGCAGACCCTTTTTCTCCTTGAAGGGTAACTAGAAATGCTTTGCCTAAAATTAATTCTTTTGAGCCCAATAACAAGTTTTAACACCTATACTTGGCTACCATCAGGTGGTAAGGAGCTAGGAGAAGATCTTTTATGTCCCCTGTAATTAGCTCACTGTATGTGGGGCTTCAGGAGAGCAATGTGAACCGTGTGGTTAGTACAAACTACTGTCAAGGGGGTGAGACAGTTTTTATTCACTGCAAGGGTTGTTTTTTCTCTAATGAGCTTAGGCACTTGAAAGTCATTTCCCCAGAGTGCTTATACATTGTTGTGCTTATCTTACCTGTGGGGGAACTGAGGCACTGAAGCAGGTGAAATGATTTGCCCAGATCCACATACTGACGCATAGTTGAAGCCAGAAAAAGAACCAAGAAATCTTGTTTCACAGTTGACTGCTTTATCCTCTGGCCTTGGAGGAGGCCAGCAAAGACCTTCATCTTGTTTAGATGAGTGGATAGTCATTCCAAGAGGATGCTGGGGCAAGGGTATCTTCCTGTACTAATGTGTGTCTTAATGAGTCCTGTTGCTAAGCAGCTTCAATGATAGATCATGCATCTTCTTCACTAAGCATTGAAATAATTTTTTAATCATTAAAGCTAATATAGAATCCTCAGAAACATGCAAATCTCACAGCAGGGGCTGAAATTAGCAAGCAAACAGAAACCAAATCATGATTGTCCCTGTGCACCTCTACAAAGCCCACAGGCAGCGTCTGCTGAAGTCAAATCCGAGCCGGGCTGAGCTGTATCTCAGTGCTAGGCTGGGCAGTCAGAGGCAAGCTGGCAAATCCTACCCTCTCCAAGGTACACAGCAAATTTTTTTCCTGCCTCGGACATGTGCCAGCTCCTCATCTTGGTGGAGCAATCGGAAAGGAGGTAGGAGTGTTAACCACTGACCCCAGATAGCTGAGGCATCCCCTGGCAGATCTTTTGGAAGGAGAAATTATTTGCATTTTGTCAAGTGCTATTAAGTGGCAGATCTCAGCATGGCCAACATTGCTCCCCCAGCCTGTTTTGTTTCTTTTTTTTTTTTTTTTTTTTCCCCCCCCTTAGAACCACATCCTGCTCCCGTCAACCTCTTACAGCCTCTGTTTTGTGGACGACTAGATATTTCAGGTGTCCTCTCCAATCCAGTCCCCTGCTCTGCCTTCACTCATATCTGCCCTCCACTGTGGGATACCAGCACCTCTTGCACTGTAGCTGCCAATAGGCTTCTCCACAGCTTCTCCAGTAACCCAAGTGTGTTTCACATTCTGGTTAGTAACTTGTACGCTGTTTCCTGTTTTCCTCAAACCTACAATGTTCAGTAGCATGTTATCAAATTATAACAGGAGTTTTCTTTACAGTAGAAGTGATGTTCTAACTTCCATATTAGGACTCTTGGAGCAATAAGAAGAACGAAACAAATCTCTTACTACTCGATATGCATCAGTAGCTCCATTACAAGGGAAGTCACAGGACCCTGATGAGCACTTTGCTAAAATTGTCACTTCTGACCTCTGTGTTAAGAAGACTCTTGGGGGTGAATATAATTTATACCAAAAGATTCTTTGGGAAAGGATAATTTAAAAATGCTCTTTCCACCTCCAAGAGTCTTCATGCATGGAGTTTTCTTCTCTTATCACTCTCTTGAGAACAAACACAATACTCTTCCTGTATCATGACCAGTCCACCCACTTGCCCTCCCAGTCACATTAGCCTGCTGCACAAACTCTGCACACTTCATCCCACCTAGTAGTCTCTTCTGGAGGTGCTGCAGAGGATGCTTATAGCTCTTCTGTCAACACCAGCTCCCATTCAGTGGTAGATAAGCTGCCATCTCAGCAAGTTTTGTTCATAGTCCATCAAGCCAAGGCACACTTGGATTGTACGTCCCTGGAAGTCAAATTGAGTCCTGGAACTGTTAAACACTGGTACAAAACAATCACTAAGCAAGATTTCTGCTTTTTTATGCTCCCTTCTGCATTTTATTGGACTGATAAAATCTGATACTAAGTATTTCTTTCCTAACCTCAATATGGGTCCTGATCTGAGTATCAAGATAAACACAAATGGCCTACAAATTAGTTATAGCAGCAGAAGCAGAAATCGAATTTCTTCCTTCTTCCTTCCCAAGAGGCTTTCAGATGTTTCCTCTGCCTAGAAAGTGTTGCTGGCCCTTCAGAGGTATTTTTTGCAGAGCTGGTAAGGGATGGAGATAGTTCACATGTGCGTGTGTGAAGCTAGGAATGCCTCACCTGGCTTGTTGACCTCCACAGACATCCTCACGAAGGACTGCTTTTGATCTTGTCCTGCTGTAGGTCAGAAACACCCAGGTGTCTGTCATGCTGAGGACACACATACAAGACCACTGTTGACAGAATATCAGCACACCAGGCACCAGCCAGAGATTCAGGATGTGTACACACTTGCAGGGATTTGGGAAGGACGTGTGTAGGACCAACTTCAGTAATACCATCCTAAGGTTATCCCAATTCGGCTAACACCCAACATCCCTCTGGATATGACTCAATAAGTTGAGGAAGGTGACTTTACTGCAGGCAGAGCAAAAAGGCTGTTCAACAGTCACTTAATGTACAGAATGTGGTTAAGGACAAAGACTGTGACAAGCAAACAAAAGCGTGCTCCAGGGGCAGGAGTTCATTATCCAGCAAGGACAAATTGGCCCCTTGTTTTAAGGCATTTTTGAGTTTCTAGAGGTCCAGTTTCTAGTTCTGCAGCTGCCACTTTCACAAGCATCTCTGTCTGTGGAGAGACCACACCCTGACCCAATGCGCAGAAAGTTTTTGATAAGCAGAGAGACCTTCCCTCTGCCCAATACAGGGAGAGAGCCAGATTCACCCTCAGAATCAGGAGAGATTTAGATCCACCTCTCAGATTTACAGCACCAGCCCATCTCTAATTTTAACAAGAAACCACTCTTTGACCTGCTGTTTCAGACTGACTTGGTCTGCCTTTGAAGTGAGCTCCAAGGGCTCTCAGAGTGCAGAGCAGGGCTCAAAAAAAGCCTAGTTCATCTTTCCTCTCCAGCAAGAAGTATTCCTGAGTTATTCTGTCCAAGGCCAACTGGCAGTCCATGAATGTGGAAGGAAGGTAGGAAGGACAGCACTGCCCAGCAGCCCTGAGTGCGAGGTGTAAGAGCTGGGGAGAGGCACCTCCCAGGATTTTCTTGGTTGTATTTGTGCAAAGATGATACTCCAAGCTCAAGAAACAGACAGAGCAGGGAACTTAACAGCTTGGAGGGAAGCACCAACCCCTTATTGCATCCAGGTCTCGAGTTCACGAGTACAGCACAGGCTGACCTCCCTCCCAAGAGAAGGTTTACAAACACTGTGTGCAAAGATGACTTCTAGACCAGACTGCTTTCAGGTGCAATTAAGGAGCATGGCAGAGAGCAATCCCTATACCACAAGCCCTATGGCAAGCCCTATGCACTCTACGAGAGAGAGCTGAGTTTGTCTCTCGTGCTGAGAGCTCGCCTGTCCTCGATTCCCTCACAGCCTTCTCTGCCTTCCCAAGAGAATCTTCCATTTTCAGAGTGCAAGACATGGAAAAGCAGAAACCAAAACCCAGGTCTTTTCTTTCTGGTAGGCTTGGATTGTTGTCAGGGGTATTTGACTTTTGGTACTCTTCAGCTCCATCTGTTCACCCAAATGCATCCACTGCTTACTTTTTCTACAAAATAAAACTTATTTTGATCATGATGCAGGGTTGTCTTCTGGCAGTTGCTGCCAGTGCCCAAGTTAGATATTTCAACCACTGCACTGACTGCTCTCCTGGCATTCTCAGAAGGTGGGAACTGCATATGGGTTTCTTGATACCTTGGCACTTAATTTGGATGTGGATGTGTAGTCCAGAGTTAACAGCTTTGCTGTTAGGACAGGGAAGGAAAGCAAGACAGCCTCAGCAGGACACTGGTCATCACCTTCCTGCCCCTTCTTTCCTTCGCTCTCTTCTTCCCTTTTTATTTCACATACAGAATGCAGGAAAATAAACACTGTTTTCTGACTCTAATTTTCATTTTAGTGTTTCTTTTAATCGAGCCCAAGCTATACAGATCAGCTGTGGCATTTAAGGTACAAGTCAAGCAGCGGACCATAACATATATCTATTGCAAAAGGCAATTCTCTAGGTGCCAATTTATTTCTCCATTCTACATTTGTTTATAAAAGTGTCTGCATGACACTTGGATGCTGCACAGCAAGTGGCAAATCTAATGAGTGCTGATGATTTATTTGGAGGCAAAAATCAGAATTAGAATTTTGGACCATCTCAGCTAGTTACAAAGCAAGCATATTTCACACAGCTCAGAGAACTGCAGCAGCAAAAATGTCCATCAGAGAGACCAAAGTGATGTTTCTGCTCTTTTTACTCCTCAAACAACTAACACCTGCATAATGTGGTGGCAACTCATTGGTGCTGGTCAGTGTCCTCTCTGTGTTACTCTGTATTGAGCGACCACCCACAACAACATTCCACACAAATTTGCTGTTTTCATGACAGTTTTATTGATCACATAATTCAGCCATCATTCCCAAATAAAAACTCTGGGGGATTCTTGCCTTTATATTGCACACTTTCTCTGCCCACAATTCTTTTCATGCAACAACAGGTCTGGACTTCAGGATTCTTCAGGGTGCCAGCATACACATGTAACCATCAAAATGTCAGTATTTCCACAGGTTTTGGGAAGACAGTAGACATATTTAGCTACATTGATATTTTAAATAACATAATTGCCATTCCACTCATTTGCACTCTGATTTCAACCAGAGCAGCTTCTCCTTAACTTTCTTTGCCCTCCCTAGGAGTAACCAGGAAGTCCAGCAGGGAAGAGCATTTCGACATTGCATTTGAAAGTAGCAGGAAAACAAGCTGTCTAAATCAATCAACAGTGTGCATTAGTGATAGCATGTTCCTCTGGAGGTCTGCATTTGATGTCATATTGACACATAGCTAAGATTAAAGCCCGTCTCTGCATCCTGACTGCTACCAGAGGAACAGCATTGGCCTTTGGGCCTCATATCTTTAGAAGGATCTTGTGATCCACATGATTTTTCCCCCCTAAAACAAGCACCGGTGAAATGTAATTATTCATCAAATAATGCCTAATGCCTTTTTATCTGAAAAAGTAATTCCTCTCCACCTTTGAAAACGCTCTGGAAGGAAATATTATGGGTTTTTCCTTTCTGCTTTTGTAGGAAACCTGTAAAATGACAGGTCCCGCTCTTGCTGAACAGGCATCAGCTGTTAACTCAGTAGGGAAAGCTCTGAATGAAATATACAGAAACTTTGGAACAATCCGCTATTGTTTTTGCTTCCTTAGAATTATTTTGCCTCCTCGGGAAAAAAAAAGGAAAAAAAACCTTTTTTTTGTTGGCTAATGCAGATATTGGGCTGATTCATGCTGATGCGTTTGGAATGATTATTCTGTAATAGTCATCAGCATCTGAAAAGGACTTCAGTTCTGCCAGAGCTTGGCAGCAGGGGAGAGAAGCTGACGTTTGAATAAGCCCCCGACTTCCCTTTCAAGAGAGGATAACTCCAAGCTTAGAGGTCTCTCAGGAGACAGCTAGCTTTCTCAGGAGACATCTGGTACCACCTGCTTCTCTTTAGGCCTGAGTTGCTAATCTTTCTCCGGGTATTTCTGGCACCCCTGGATTACAGCTCTGCAGCGCAGGGAAATTGTGACAGGGCAGAGGGCTGTGTCCGAGTCACAGCCCACCCTTGCCAACGCTCAGGGGGCAGGAAGGTGGTGACAGGTTGCATAGGTGGACCGCGAAGGACATTTGAGTTTGGGCTGATTAAAAATAGCCAGTTTAGACCTCTTTTTTCAGGCTCAGGAAGGCTCCCTGCAAGGACAGGCTTTGCAGCCAAGTTCAAGGTCTAGTGTATCTGAACTGGGTTATCTCTGTTCCTGCTGATAGCCCAGATAGTGCCTGGATAGCCTTGATCTACCTGGGGATAGCAGGCTGAGCCATGTGCTGTCTCTAATGCATTGGCTCCCGTGGGACATAGCCAGCAGATTTAATTAGCTTAGTTAAAGCTTCTTTTTCGTTTTCTGTTGAGGGTTTTTTGACTTTTTTTTTTTTTTTAGACTTGGAACAAAGCCCTGTCTAAAACATCACCCTCCTCCACTCCGTGCTCCCCCACGCAAGCCACATGTCTGGCACAAGGATTCTCTTGGAAAAGGCGCCATGCCAAGCTGTTTATGGACCAAGACTGGAGGAAGATGCTTGACTTGAGTTCATGTGGGCAGTGCAGAAATGAGGGGTGTGCATAGTGTATTCCCCAAGGACAAGCCTGGTTTCTGGGCTGAAGTAACTGCATTCCCATATGGTGAAGGGATTAGAGCTGGCAGGGAGAGGATGAATCCTTTCTTTGCATCTGAGAAAAAGGCATGGGAGCTTGGGAAGGGCGGCTGTTTCACTGGGAGTGACTCACTTCCTGGGGAAGTTGTCCCCACAGGAGCCTGCACACCAAGGGACAGAGTATAGATGGGGCTGAGCCTTGAAACCCCACAGCTGCTGGTAGCTCTGCTCTTCCTGCCTTGGGGAAGGACCTGGCCATCCTTCCCTGTATTGTTTTATTATTTGTAGTTCTCTGGTTTTTGTCTCTCCAGGGGACTCAGTTAATTTTCCCTTGCCCTCTGTCCCCATGAGTGGTAGAGAAGTACTCACCTCATTCAGATGGCAGGTGTCACTTGCCTGGAGCCATTCACAAGGTCTGCAACAGAGGGACAATTAAAACCCCCAGCAGAAGAGCATTCTTCCACCTTCAGACAGAACCACAGTCACCTACATTGCCTGTGCTACTGGGAGGTCAAGATCCCACTTGTGAGTTTAGGAGAGAGCCTTTCTCTTCTCTGTTCCATCCACCTCTCCTATGAAGTCATGCTGAAAGAATTGAGATTGTTCAATCTGGAGAAGAGAAGGCTCTGGAGAGACCTTGGAGCACCTTCCAGTACCTAAAGAGAGCTACAAGAGAGCTGGAGAGGGACTTTTTATTATGGGCATGTAGTGATAGGACAAGGGGGAATGGCTTCAAACTGAAAGAGGGTAGTTTAGATTAGATATTGGACAGAGGTTCTTCACTTTGAGGGTAGAGAGACACCGGCACAAGTTGCCCAGAAAGGCTGTGGATGCCCCATCCCTGAAAGTTCAAGGCTGGGTTGGATAGGGTTTTGAGCAACCTGGTGTGGTGGAAAGTGTCCCTGCTCATGGCAGGGGGGTTAGAATTAGATGATCTTTAAGGTCCCTTCCAATCTAAAACAGTCTATGACTAACGTTTCCCTTCCTAGAAAAAAAATTCTCTTCCTTCTTTTTTTTCCCTTTGCTTTTCAGCCACCCAGTTCCAGAGTTGGGCAGAGTTTGGGGGAGAAATTGCTGTTTATTGAGCAGAAAACCAAATCTCCCCTTTTCTCTTCTCTTTCCCACCCCCACAAGAAATACAGCTGGATGTGAACCCTCAGGCACTGTCCTTTAGATCTAGCCTATCCTTTCTGTCCTACAGTGATGCTATTCCTGCAGACCTGTCTGGGGGTCAAAGGAGCCTCACTACTGAGAAATATGCTGTGTGGCTGTGTTTGCACAGTAATTACCCCTGCTTATCCCAAAGCAATAACCTGTTCCACCCACTTCTAATGGTTCCTTGAATCCGTCCTCCCAGTTTATTGTGCACATCTCAAACAGGCAGGTGGCTGTCTGCTGAGGGGAAGCACTGTAGTATCTTGGCCTGTCCCAATTTTAAACACTCTTGTAGTTTTGGCTGAGGGCTCTGATGGGCCCGAGGGAATGGGGGGAGAGGGGACAGCAGCTTCCTGTGCATTTCAGCAAAGCAGAGACTGAGCCGGTGCTGCTCACCACAAATACCGGCACTGCCATGAATTATGCATTCCTTGTTTAAAGAGAGGTCGCTCTCATCAATAATTGAAAGCTCCCTGCTCTGCCTTCAGCATCACATCTCCCTCACTGGGAATTAGGGAACTCATGAAATCTGCATGGACTTCCTCAAGGTGGCTAGAGGCTGAAGGAGAGAGGCGGCAAAATGCAGGCAAAACAAACCAAAAACCCTGCTGACAGTTTTGGTGCATGAAATGAAGAGTCATCTGCACTTACCTGCAGCTCTGCTCCAGTTCTGCCCCTCACACTCCTCTCTCCTTCCCTTGCCATGCCTTTCTCCTCACAGGGTATGCACAGAATGGTAGGCTTGCAAACATGGGGACAAACCAAGATTAGCAAGTCTTTCTTGACCCTTTTGGCTCTGTTAGCTGAGGTTAGTTTGTGCTGGGTGCTTGCCTAGAAAATCTCTACACTGGATAGTGGGATGCTCCCTGGGGACACTTTGAACTGTGAAATTTGTCCCTCTGGGAAGATAATGATCTTTAGAACCTGTGTGTCCAACTCTAGCTGTGCAGTCCTGGGGCTGGTCCAGCATTCAAAGTCGTGTAAGCCTAGCTCAGACAGGCTGGCTGTGCTGAACCAGAGGCTGCAAAATCACTTTTTTTGCAGAGCAGACTTTTCAAAAGGTGTGGTTCTCCTTCTGGATAAGGCAGGCGGAGGGCAGAACCAAATCCTCAGAGCAGAATTACCAGAGCTCATGTGATCCGAACCATTTCTGAGTTATCAAAGAGGATGTAAATTGAGCAGCTTTTTAACAAGGCTGTAGGAAAATTGCAGGCACCTGAACTTATATGTCAGCCTTATAATCAATCCCTCCCTAACTGTCACCTTTCTCTACCATTCACTCATCATGTCCTTTCAAACCACGCTGCAACTCAGGAAGAAAGTCACTGCCTGGGTTGTTCTCCAGTCTGGAATCCTTATCCCTCTCTCAAGGTCTGGGCTGTCCTGCCTGTTACAAATTGTACTCTGTTGGTAATTAGTTAACAGCAGATGAAGGAATTGGTCACATGCAATGCCCTGAACCTCAGCCAGACCTTGCTTCTCTTCAGTATCACTCTGGAGCACCCAGCTCTTACCACCGTGTGCTTCTCTGATTCTCTTCTCCTGAATCCTTTCAGATTAATGCCCCCTGCATCAGCACATGGGCCTGAACAGAGACTGAATGGTGTTGCATCCCAGAACTGAGAAGTCTGACAAAACGGCATGAAGCCAGAGTAGTACAAGAAACATTTTGTCCCTACCATACCCAGTTTTGTGCTGTGTGTGTGTGTTTGTTTATTTTTTAATGGAGAACAGAAGATTGATGGATGAAATTAAGAAGAGGGATGTGTAATTGGAAAACAGCTCAAGAAGGCTACAGGCAGCATATTGAAGGCATCCATCAAACATCCAGCTAATGTTGTTAGGGGTGTGTGACACAAACGGGGGCTGCGGGAGACAAAAAAGGAAAGGAAAGAGAAAGGGGAATAGGCAGGACAAGGGAAATAGCAGGGGAGGAGAAGAGCCAGCAAGAGAGCACAATCAATAATATTTGTATTGCAATCACATCCAAAGGCTCCTGTTGGGATCAGTGCTGGACTGTACAAGCACATTAAGAGATAGTCCCTGCCCTCTACAGCTTAAACCCAGGAATTACCAGATGATCGCTGGAGATGGGTTTAGATGATCACAAAATTTTCTTCTGATCTTCAATCTCATTTAATAGGATCTACTCCGAAAGAGTTTAAGGGAGAAGGAAGGTAGCTGGTTGTGCCAAGAATACACACAGTAATGCTTGCCAGCAGGCATGCAATTAATCTGAACCACTTAGGAGACTTTGTTTTTAATTATAAAAAGTAGGTAAAAATATGTGCAGTCAACCTCTGTAAGCCCCACTGGGGCCATCAGCAGGCTACCCAGAGGCATTGATATGTGACTGGGTTTTGATGCTGTGCTTTCAAAAGGATGGGCTGATGCTTTAATGGACCACTTTGTGGGAAATACTCTGTGTGGGCTGGACATTAGGAGAATGCAAAGGGCCTTTGTGTGGGGAAGGACAGAAGGCAAAGACTAAAATTATTAGTAAGCCAGGGGATTCCTCCAGTCCTGGAAACAGGGAAGAAAAGAGATGTTTAAGGATTGAGAAAAGGCAGGTGAAAGATGTAAAGCAATAAAGAAGATCACAAGCACAATGGATGCAGGGGGGAAAAGTGGGGGAGACATGGTACCATTTGAAAGAGAAAATAAAGTAAATCAAGAGATATTTTTTTAAGATGGGGTTAAAGTCAGCTCCTCTGTGAGGTTCACAAGTTACCCAGGGCTTTATGCAAGGCTTAACTTATTCAGCATTGCTTGCTTTGGAAAAGCAATAGAGAGAAGGTGCATGTAGAAATAAATGAGCACAAAGCACCAGGGGAGTTGCACACACAGAAAGCATCTCCACTTGCTTGCAGCGTTTGGGAAGCATGAACAGGGCTGGCTGGAAGGGGGAGGAGGAGAAAGAACTAGAAAGGGAATTCGTTAAAATTTCTTCTAACTCTGATCCACTCTCCTCTGTGCTCTCTTGGAAACACAGCTGCCACCGCTGCCACCTCCTCTTCTTCCCTCCAGAAACAACCTGAGTTTGCAGCAGTGGCAGGCCTGATGCATAGAAACTGTGTCTGTATAATTAAGGCTTTTTATTAAAGGGAAAAAGCACTAGCTACCTTACTCTAGTGCAGGGACATATGTAATTGCAAGCATACCAGAGGGAGCAAGGAGCTTCAAGGAGCCTGGATGGGCCTAGGTATCTGCTATTGCTACTAGCAATCCTTGGATTTCTTTTGTGGCTCTGTCTCTTTTCACAGCCATGAGTGATGGAAGCTATACTCTGCACTGCAGAGCTGGTAAGGGAAGGGATTTCCTGCAGGGAAAGCAGCCCCTAGTGTGAGTAACACCATTCTGCCCTGTGTCCAACCTGGATCTGTAGTTTACCAAACACCTATGCCTTTGGCACTAAAGCTTGAAAGAAACTCTTGTACCTGCCCTGGACCCAGTCATCAAAACCCAGTGAAGTTATGCAGAGCCAGCTTATTTGCTGCACAAGGCTCCTGCTGGCATCACCAAAACTCTCCCGTGTGCCCCCGGCCACACAGGTTCCTTGGTGCACTTCATCAGTGTTTAATAGCTTGAAAGTACAGAAATGGGCACCATGGTGTCTACTGAGTGAGTAGGTAAGAAACATTAGAGATTATCACCATGAATGATTGGTTTGGGGAGCAGTCAGTGGAAAAAGGTTCCCTTGAGGGATGGCTCCAGTGTGGTACCCTCGGTGTCTAACAAGGAATGAGCTTGTGTTGCAGTAATTTTCTTAACAGGGAATGCTTATGCGCATCCACTTGCCTGCCAGAAGAGACATGCTAGTCTTCTGTCAGATCTGGCTGAAATAGTTTTGATAGTTATTGGTGGTAGGACATTAATGAGACCTGTGATTGCATAATCATTGTCTTTTCAGGACACCAAGGTAAAATGTCAGAGAAACAATTAAAGGCATATTCTAAGAAGGTCCCAGAGGATAAATTTAGAATAGCATCTCCTAATAACTTTCAGTAGTACCCTGTGGCTGCTGTCACTGCAAAGCAGAGCCCTTTTGGACTACTTGTCATGTTTCCTCTCACACAATTCTCTAAGGCTGAAGCAAGGCAATCCTTCCCATTTGGACAGATAAGGAGCTGCTGGACCCAAATCCTTATCAAGGAGTTGCCTTTGAACAAAATGTGCCTATGTCCCTTTGAGGACCTTGGGTTTGTAAGACTGGCCTTCAGTACACTTAAAAATCCCTGGCAAAGCAGGAATTTAGAGCACCCAGTTTGAACCTCCTTTCCATTGTTTGTATCAGCATGAAGTCATCACTCTCTTCCCTCAAACTGGCTTCAGCCTAGGAGAGCAAGAGGCCCTGGTGGGGCCTGCTGGGTACTCTGAAATCTGTGATTTAAACTGAGTGCTGCCATGGCCAAACACAGCAAGCCAGAAGTAGAAAGGGTTGTGAAATAGTTAACCTTTTATCAGGCATCACCAGCACTGTGGAATGCCCAAGGCAGGGACTTCTTGGAAAACTTAGTACGTGATAGTGTGCATCTCTGATTGCCTCAATGCATCTGCATAAGGAGGGTGAATTAAAACTGCAGAGATGGAAGAGATGCTGGATATCTTGAGGATGCCTGACATTATGTGTTTCATCCACTTACACATGCAGGCACACAAATCTCACAGAGAGTTTTAAAAAATTGTACAAAAGAAGCAAATCAAGTGGTCACCACAAAGCTCAGGAATTAACAAAAGTCCCACAGAGGGGGGAAGTAGAAGTCCTATATGGCTTCAGAATCAGCAACAACAGCAACCCGAAGTCAAGGACAGCAGGTTCATCATGGGACAGTGGGATATTTTTTATAGCAACACAAAGAGCTAAAAGCTTCTGTTCAATAGCACTAGAGTTGGCCAGGGAAGCTGGATAATAGTTTGGGCCCACAACATTAATGGATCTCCTTGTAAAGTTAGACAAATACTTTGCTGGATCAGAGCCAAACATTTGTTATGCCTCCCTGCATTTATGGTGATGGATATTTTGGAGGTCTTACTCTTTTTCTTCTTCTGAAAGGTAGAGAGATGCCTGGGCATTGGAAGCTTCCTGCAGCATGCTGAGGAGACGTAACCTTCTTACCACGCTCCTGATTGCCTTGCCATGGGCTCTTCTCCTAACCTTGTGGCACCAGTACCCAACCACCCACTACCTCAGCCTGCTGAGAAGTAAGTGCAAGAGTTCTGCTGTCAGTGTGCTGGTGGTTGTGATGACTGCTGATGTGAACCCTGGTAGGAGACACTCTCTCGTGGGATGGGTTAAACAAAGACAAGTGTGCCTGAAGGCCCCCTAAAGGTTTGCCTACAGCAGGCACATAAACTGTTCTTAAGAGCATGTTAAACATGCATCTTGGGCTGACTTTGGGGAGAGAATGCTGTTGTGATGAGCACTGACTCCAGACAGATGTGTCCCCATCTCCTCCCTGAAGAGGAGGCAGCCCAGCAATTACTGGTCCTCTAACATCTTCTTTCCTTCCTTCTTTCCTTCTTTCCTTCCTTGTTTCCTTCTTTCCTTCCCTCTTTCCTTCTTTCCTTCCCTCTTTCCTTCCTTCTTTCCTTCCTGCCTTCTTTTCTTCTTTCCTTCCTTCCTTCTTTCCTTCTTTCCTTCCTTCCTTCCTTCTTTCCTTCTTTCTTCTTTCCTTCTTTCCTTCCTTCTTTCTTTCCTTCTGTCCTTCTTTCCTTCCT